>JAQPZY010001550.1:0-717500 GCA_029931535.1 Margaritifera margaritifera | reverse complement strand
TTAAACAGCTTTGCTCTCAGAGGTTTCATATGCAGCACATTTAATAAAAATTTTATTCTGAAAGAGAATTTAAAGGCAAAATATGAAGAAAAATCTTCAAAATGTATATTTTTTACACATTTTGTGGACCAATATGCGTAAATTAAATATTGGCTTTTCTGGTACAATTAATTTCTACCGAATTGCTGAATTTAGTGCTGAACTACATTTAATGTGACCTATTTCAAAATTACTGTCTGCCTAATTTAAATGACTCAGGCTCTTTTTACTCTCATGTGTGATGTAATTGCAGAATAGTTGAGTGTTTGGTTTTTAACGGCACTTTGAGTACTTTATTGGCTTTATCGTTCCGAGGAAATGGAATCTAAGTTCTTTCCCAAGGGCACACCGAGGCAGCCGACCCAGGCTGTTGGATCACGTGTCCGACACTCTACCAGATGAGCTACCGCGCAGAATGATGCAACCACCCACTACGGCAGAAGTGCATTGATAGTATTAGTATTTTATTCGATAGGTTTGGGGGTGGGGGTGCTATGGATGCAACAAAAGAACATACACAATCAGCTGCGGGCAATCTATAAGTGGTTTCATAATGCTTTGCATGATCCATTTCGATAACATATCTTGGGATTACCTATTATCGGGAACTTCTGGGCGCATTGTGATTTTTTCCCTGTGCCCCAACACATACACAAACATCCTCCCTCCCCCAGACCCAGGCAACTTAATTCGCAGCCCCCTTTTCAAAACTCAGGGTACGGACCTGCGTTTCGTATGTGACATATACAGTCAAAAACATGCGAGCAATAAGAGCGAGAAAAAAAATGCTCGATTGTTATTTTTTACATTTTGGAGCAGAAAAGACGCAGAAAGTATGGATGTACCAATTAAATTGGGATCTACTGGAAAGTATCATCAAAACGTTTGCGAATACTGCATATTTTAAATTTTATTCCAAGCTTACTACAGATGATTAAATGACCAGAAATCCATCTAAACCCTGAATAGTCATTTAGACATAGATTTACACAACTACTGAAACTTAACCTACTTTTTGGTGATCTCAGGAAAGTTTTTATTTGTTGTGAGTTTTAACGGCACTTTTAACGTATTACTGGCTATATCATGCCGAGGAAATGAGAGCTAAGTGCCTTTTCCATGGACACACAGAGGCAGCCGACCCGGACTGGCCTGGGGAAAGAAAGGCAAAATAAAATAAAAACAAATGAAATAAATGACAGAAAAAGATTCATGCCCATCCATTGAAAAGAATATACAATCGAAAAAACATTTCTTATTATTTGTTTTTACTCATGACCTGCCTTATAACAAGGGGAGATAAACAAGACGCATATATCAAGTAGAATGGGTCAAAAGATTATTAAAACAAATGTATTATGTTATTGTAATATTTGTATAGGGTTCATTCCCTTGAACGGGAACCTTTTAGAACTGTTTTCTTTAGAATTGTTGTTGAAAATTTAGATATGTCTTTTATATCCTCCATTTTTTTTATTTGTAACTAACAAAAAAGGGTCAGCAAATATAGATCGCCATGATGTACCGAGAGTAAAGTTGATTTTTTGTTCAAAAATGTTCATCATTCAATTTGTTTAATTTTATTTCCATTTATTAGTTTTTATATTAATCGCTAAATAGTGTTTAGCTGGGTTATATACGATAGCGTTAATCATATAAATTTAGAATATTTCCCTAAAATCACTCTATGTTTCTTGAATGTCTTTACAATGTTATCATACTGTAGCGAGTTCATCGTCCTACAGCTGTATCACTTCCTTACTAGTATGCCATTGAATTGTATAGATGCAACGGATATGGAGTTTATAAATGTTTAAATTTCTAACTTAATTTTGAACAAAATCCACTATATTTAACACTCGATGACGTTTCAACAATCAATTAAATACCTGCACTTTTAGTTTTTAATGTTATGCATTCAACTTTGTAATGAAAAATTAAAACAAAATATAGGAATAAATCATTCGGTTTCAATAACTTGAAACTATTGCTTACGTTGCTGTTAGTGATGACAGTTCATCTAGTCATCATGACGTCATGAAGTTATTATGACGTAATAACCACAGATTTGAGGGTAGTTCAAAATGGCCATTATTTACATCTGAGGATTTTCTAGCATGCTATGGAAAAGGCGGTGGACGTTCCAATTGCCAGAGGCACCAATCGAACAGTGAATCTTCATTACATACACTCCCCAATCAAGAAAAGCGAGATATTATACTTCCTGTTACACTTATACTGTAGGAAAATAATTCCAATTCTTTTCTGTCACCTTTTTTTACCAAGTAAAATTAACGCCCTCAATAAAAATTGTTTTCACAAATCCGGACAGAGTAGAAAATCACAACGTAAAGTTTTCTTTGGCTGAAACAATTACACAGTCATTTATCGTTACGTGCTAATGATGTAAATTTAATTACAAGCCAATTATGTTCTATTGAAGTTTTGCATCTTTGCCATTCCCCCACAGATGCATAGAATTACATTAACTGGAATGTGTCGGTCTGATTCTATTACCACAAGAGAAATAATATAGTTAATATATCTCCTGAAAATTCATCATTTTGTTATAAAAGTCTTAAATTTCCGTGCAAGCCGTAGTTACTCTGCTGCTGTAAAAAAAAAACAAAAAAAAAAAAAAAAAAAAAAAGCAGTGAAAACGGAATTATGATGCTTCAATCTGGCATGCCCTTAATACAATCTTTTTCACCGTCCGCATTTAGAATGTTAATACATACTCATCGTTTTAGGTAGCCATTGCCACTTTTATCATACCTTTCCCAAGACTTATGCGATGACTAGCGTAACACTAACGATGGAATCATACTCTTTTTGAAAAAAGAGGCTATCTCTAAAGCGACAATGCCGCTTTTGTTACAGTCAATTAATCTCTCGTGACACTGTGGAAACGAGACAAAATTTCAAAAAGAGGTTATGGTTCAAAACGATTATTATACTGTGAAGAGCGTTCTAATTTATCAATGACACAGTCGTGATGACACTCGGAATGCTGTATTGTAGCTGGGATCACACTCTTTTCTAAAAGAGTGGCTGTTGTATTGGTGTCTCAATACTGCTGTTGTCGTAGCATAGGCTAGTCGCCTCCCACACAGCGTCGGCGCTTGCGCTATGACGTGGTTGGTGCATGCTGGAATTGGTCCGTCCTGTCTCAATGTTGGGACTGAATAAAAGATAATAACACGTATATACTATGGTCAGAACAAGCAGTATTATACTGGACCAGAGCGTTCTCTCTCTCTCTCTCTCTCTCTCTCTCTCTCTCTCTCTCTCTCTCTCTCTCTCTCTCTCTCTCTCTATATATATATATATATATATATATATATATATATATATATATATATATATATGCACATGTGAACGATTAATAGATTGTTACAATATTAAAAAAGGCATTTATTGATAATCTTTTCTTACAAGAAGAGGACAAAGTTCGGATGAAGCTGTATATCTTGAAAGTTCATACTACAAATTTCATTCACAGAAGAGACAAATGCAGTCATATGAAACTATATTTTATTTAATTCTTTTCTGTACAGCATCTTGCAATAAAATCTTTTTTCTTTAATTCTATAAAAATAAGAAAATCATTATTAATCGGTGTCTTTATGAAAACTGACTTACAATTGAAGATTTTAATTATCAATGTCTCTTACAATTTGTGTAAATGATTCTGCAAAAAGAATCTGAACACAGTTGGGACGCTTAGAATATCGTTCCAGAATCTTTGAAGACGACAATATTTATATCATACTTGATCGTGTAAATCTCCCAATCACAGATAGAAAGATAGGGACAAACAAAATATTCCCTCCAAGGGTTTCGTTCAGAAAAGACCCCCCCCCCAAAAAAAAAAAAAAAAAAAAAAAACCTTAAGGTTTGGCGTAGTGTTTTAATGTTAACAGTACAACAACTCATGAAAGCTATTCAGTTCCAGTTTAATCAGAGTGATGTGCCTTGCCCAGGGGCACACAGCGGTAGCCAACCCAGACTGATCTGATAGTTGGATTCGAACTCCTACCCTTTCTGTCGTTTGCTTGGTACGCTAATCGCTCGTCTTCTTAAAGAATAAATATGTTGAATAATCGACGAATCTCGTCTGTTAACCAGATCATATTATAGATAACACTGCTACTTACAATTTCATATTAGCGGCGTTAACCATGATCTACTATCGCTTAATGTGATGGCAGAACAGGGTCTTTGCTTTCTGCAGTTTGGTCCGCGTTATTAACAAGCAAAGACATTTTTATTTGTTTAATGACATTTTTGATCATGGGATAAAACAATATGCTACAAAAGGACCTTTCCAGTCGAGCTTTCCCGGGATTAAAAGAACCGAAATATTTTCCAAGTTGTAGACAGACATTTTTTTATAAAGTTTTGTACGTCAAAAGTTGTTTTCGTTTTTAAATATAAAAATAAATGAATAAAAACAAAACAAAACAAAAAAAAAACCCATAAAAAAAAAAATACAAATTGAAAAGATACACTAAATAAAAAAATACTTTTGGCCAACCGCCCTTTTTTTGGCAAGGCATTTACGATCATTTGGAGTGTTACACTATCGTTAGCAAAAACTGCTTATATAATCTGTCTACTATGAAGAAGAGGAGCGGAGAAGTGTCTATTATTCTCTCTCTGTCTCTCTCTCTCTCTCTCTCTCTCTCTCTCTCTCTCTCTCTCTATATATATATATATATATATATATATATATATATATATATATATATATATATATATATATATACACACGTTCAGAAAGACTTAACTCAGAGACTTGCTTAGGATGTTTGAAATTGATAATTTTAGAAATGAAACAAGACTTGATGTAACTGGTTTTCCTCTCACTTGTTTCATACGAAAATATCATTATATGATTTATTAAAGAAATTGCCTCTGTTTTAAAATTAAACAGTCAGCTATGTGATGGTACTTGATTGTTAATTCAATATTTCATTCTTTCCCTGAGAACTACGCAATGTTAGGCTTGATACAGTAATCTTTAGGTATCCTTCTGTAAAACATAGTTCAGTTTAAAAACGAGCAATATGTTTCATTACATAAAAGGAATTTAGTGGAAAAAGCTGATCTCGTATGGCAAAGTAAGTATACTAATTCAAAATCCTGCGAGAGAGAGAGAGAGAGAGAGAGAGAGAGAGAGAGAGAGAGAGAGAGAGAGAGAGAGAGAGAGAGAGAGAGGGTATAACACTGAAACTTTGAAACAACTACATGATATTTTAAAATTTTCTTGCATACGTCATTAGATCACCTTTTATCTCAACTGAAAACTAGAGAAATTTAAACACATTGGTCTGTAACCTGATGACATATGCACGAAGTAATGAGTCTGTAACCTGACGACATATGCACGAAGTAATGAGTCTGTAACCTGGCAACATATGCACGAAGTAATGAGTCTGTAACCTGGCGACATATGTACGATGTAATGAGTCTGTAACCTGACGACATATGCACGAAGTAATGAGTCTGTAACCTGACGACATATGCATGAAGTAATGAGTCTGTAACCTGACGACATATGCACGAAGTAATGAGTCTGTAACCTGATGACATATGCAGGAAGTAATGAGTCTGTAACCTGACGACATATGCATGAAGTAATGAGTCTGTAACCTGACGACATATGCACGAAGTAATGAGTCTGTAACCTGATGACATATGCAGGAAGTAATGAGTCTGTAACCTGACGACATATGCACGAAGTAATGAGTCTGTAACCTGACGACATATGCAGGAAGTAATGAGTCTGTAACCTGACGACATATGCATGAAGTAATGAGTCTGTAACCTGACGACATATGCACGAAGTAATGAGTCTGTAACCTGATGACATATGCAGGAAGTAATGAGTCTGTAACCTGACGACATATGCATGAAGTAATGAGTCTGTAACCTGACGACATATGCACGAAGTAATGAGTCTGTAACCTTATGACATATGCATGAAGTAATTAGAGTTTACCTTATGACATATGCATGTAGTAATTAGTCTTTAACCTGATGACATATGCATGAAGTAATTAGTCTTTAACCTGATGACATATGCATGAAGTAATCAGTCTTTAACCTGATGACATATGCATGAAGTAATTAGTCTTTAACCTGATGACATATGCATGAAGTAATTAGTCTTTAACCTGATGACATATATATGAAGTAATTAGTCTTTAACTTGATGACATATGCATGAAGTAATGAAAACAAAATGTCGATAGTCTTTAGTATAGTCATTAAACTCCTTAATAATATTACCTTAACTTAATACGTTGTTGTATTTATGGACGTATATTCATTCTTGATTGCCCATTTTTATTCAGTGTACAAACAAGAAAAGATAAACAAGTTAATAGCTAATAGGTAAACAATACGTAGACACCAAGGCAGTCGAGGGCGATGTGGCTGTACCAAATTTCGGGCTATAAATACAAAAGTAAATTTTACGTGATTAAGGTAAATAGCGCCGCCCCAAACTACAATTCAGCTTGTGGTACGGAAATGTATGTACAAAAGAAATTCGGCGACGACGGAGAGGGTTCATGAGATATTATTGTTAACTCTGTTGATTCAGAAGTATAATATGGAAACAATTTATTCGGATTGTTGTTAGCAACGTTGAGACATTGCCAAATTTCACATTTCCTTTACATCTGGTTCCGTAGTCAAGACAATGAGCACAATAATAAAACTAAGATTCGAAAGTTCAAAATGAAAAGTCATTTTAGAGACGCTTAAATCAATGACATTTGTATGTATGTACATATACGAACAATAAGATAATGCCGAACTTCTATTGATTCTAACTTAACTCGAAACAAGGTTATAAAAGATTAAACTGTTTGAAATTTGAGTATGTGTGAAGGAACTATATATCAAAGTTACCTTTCAAACATCAAAACAAAGCAAGAAAAAAAAAAAAAAAAAAAAAAAAAGGGGATTAAAAAAGGTAACATCAAACATTGTACATGTACACAGTACATTACTTTTTCCTGAGATCACGAAAAATATAGATTAAAGATCTTCTACTACTTTTTTTTAGAACAAAAGCTTCATGTGGAAAACAATATCGGAAAATGTACTTACCACGAATTTAATCTATGCTGACGGTATCTCAATCGTTTCCATGACAACTGTTTGTAGGTCTCGTGCATTTTGCAGTAGCAACCCGTGAGTACGACAATAACTGTTAAAATGGCAGCACTGAGTGTACCGGCCACGACGTAGAGGTTGTGTTCATGTCGCAGCCCCGTCAGCTCACGACCTTCCAGGGGAGGGGCAAATATGTCCACTGAAATATGACAAAAGTTACGGAAGTTTATATTTCTTGGTGTGCATTCAACTCTCTTGCAACGTGTTTATTCATTGTATGAATTATATGCATACACTCGGATAGAAACATTTCATTCGTGAGCATTCAGGTATTTGATAAAAAATTATAATACTTTGAAGTACTTCAAACTTTCGCAGTTTCGGAACACATCAGTGGCAATTAAAAAAAAGAAAAGAAAAAAAAAGGGGGGGGGGAGGAATAACCATTAATATAATATTTTTAATGTCTAGTTGTAAATAGGTACCAGCATCAGCCTGGGGTTAACCTTCGATGGACTGGCATACCGTCAAATGGGAGTAATGCACTATTAGTAGCTTTAGGCCGTGGAAATATGAGATAAACTTCATTATTATGTGCAAATTGTAGGCTTGTAAAAATTTCAATCCTGAACTACAGTTGGATCTGGCGCAAAGGTTGCAATGGAGCTGCATCGATATCGCAAATTTTTGTCATAAACCTTTCATAAACAAGCATACACACATACACACACACATACACACACACTTTAAACATTTTTAACATCATGTTAGTTCTAAAACATTTCGCTACTTTATTAAAATTCTCATCTTCATCATTGTGCTATCTTCGTTATCATAATCGACGTTGTCATTATCGCAAGTTATCGTTACCACTTTTATCACCAATAAGTGAGAAAATCATCATCATCACCAACCTCATTATCATCATCACCATTATTATTATTTGAACCACCTACTTACACATATATTCGCAGTGGACCCCGGCGAACGTGATGGGGCATACACATTCATATCCGTTGAAAAGATCCACACAAGTCCCGTCGTTCACACAAGGGCTGGAGTGACATTCATTTATATACTGAGTGCAAGTTCGACCTAAAAAATAGAAAAACTGAATAAAGTAAGGGGGGAAAAAAAAAAAAAAACCCCAGCAACAACAAAAAGCAATAACAACATAGTAGTCAACAATAGAGCTAGTTATATGCAAATTGAAAGTGCTAGACCAATCATATTTTTGGAAATTTTAAATCTCGTTTCACTATACGAGAAAATGTCTGGACCACTCATACTTTTTTAGAGCAAAGAAAAACTTAAATTAATATTCCCCGGTCCCTGGACTGTAGTATATATTGGTGCTATATATTAGGATATTAAGACAATTAACATGGTATTTCTCCAGTCCGAATTTTGTTTACATCATAAATAATGGCACAAAGTTACATAATATTGAATTCAACAGTTTTCAGAGAGGCAATGTAAATATTTATCAGTTTAACATGAAAGCAACAGAATCAAGAAATAATGTGTATTTGTTTACAAGTTTGGATGGGATAATAATGTGGTAACATAAAGCAGTGTTACAACATAACATACAAGAGAATAAAAATGTTTGATTTGTTGTTTTCAAACATCAAAAGAAAGATGTCTTTAGAGAAATCTTAAAAGAGAGAAAGCATGTAAATATAAAATTTGGTGAGGGAAAAGAGCTTTACGATAAAACAGATGTATCGATTGTGCGAAATAAATAGAAATACTCGCATTTACTAGTATCATGATATAGTGAAATTCGAAATAAACAAAGACATGGAGACATTCAAGACTGAATCAAATAACTTAATTGAATATAAATAATATTGCGTTGCTTGATATAATTAGAACATTTAAAAGAGAAAATCGATAATGCCCAAAAAGGAGTTTGACGAAGAAACAAAACGAAACTATCGTGTATTATCCTGTACAATTTTCTCATTGTTCTGAGTTAGAATATCAAGATGGTTTTAAAATAAATGTTGGAATAGATACAATACAGCTGCACAAAGAAGAAAAGGTATCTAGTGATGAAACTAGGTATGAATATCAAACAAATTAAGAGGTGTTAGACATTTTAAAGTCCCAAACTGCACCTCAAACGTTCATAAACTAATGGATTTGACTATGCTGCATCCACTTTGCGGAAGATAAGTTATACACATTAATTTGTTAACAGTAATGTAATTATACATTTTTGCCAAGCCTTTGTAATAAACATTTAGATTGGTTAAAAGGGCATCATGTGAAAAGAAAACCAGACGTTATTAGTTCATAAAACCAGAAAGGAACTACTTATGTATTCATGCGCCCTTCTTGTGTGCTTTGACACTACTTGTAAACAATGGTTAAAGTATTGTTCTGTTATTTATTTCTTATTATTTTTATAACTATTTATAATTATAAGAATTGAACTTCATATTTTACAGGATTCATGACGTCATGAAGCTTGAGAATCGATTACACACTATGCATGAACGTCATGAAGATTTGCAAGGCCGTTTATACAGTGTGTAATCAATTTTCAAACTTTATGACTTCATGAATCGTGTAAAATATAACGTTCAATTCTTATATTTAATTCTAATATAAAAAGTAAGGCTTATATACAATTTTTGTCAACTTGCATATACAACCTAGATCTAACAATTTATTTTAAATTATACAGGATTAGAGATAAACAATCAACACAATTAGTCCACAGAAGTAATCTAATCTGTATAGGGTAAAAGAATCGCAGACAAATTATCTAGAAGAGCGCACTATATTTTGTATAGTACAACATAACTCTAAACTACCACTCTTTTTATATTGCTTCTGATTATGTTTACAGCAAGATACAAAACTGGCAGCGGTGTAAAATTGTGTACTCATAACAACAGCACAATGACTGCAGCAGAAGTAATTATTGGAGGAGAAACATCTTACGGTATTTTGTATACAAGAAGAAGCCATCTGTTTAAATTTTTTAATCATAATGGAGTTGATGATGTTGAAATTAGTCATAATAATACTATGAAAGAATTATAGGATAAAACTTCAGAGTTCAATGGGAACAAAGACAATGGATTACACGAGAGAAGAGGGTTTGATGACACAGACTTTAAACAACCTGGATGACGCTTTTGGTCTATGTCAATCTACTCACACTGAAAATAATGTAAAACTTTACAAGCGTTTGCAAACACAACTGAACGATTTTTACCAACCCTCTAATTATCAAGTCAATTACGATTACATATTCATTACACTTGCAATGGGTGTTTATATGTTGCTTAATAGTTTCTTTAAGAAGACATTCTCCGACATTGTAGTGGAATGACAAGATTACACCGGAGGCACACGACGTTTTTGTAGCATGTTAATAGTAAAGATGTGGACGTACGATAAATACATAATTCCTAACGAGTAGGACCAGATATCACATGGAGTTAAATACCTGAATTCAACACATCATTGTATAGCATACACCTCTAGCAGCATTAAACCTGAATAAACATTGCTTGCTTTTATACCAAAGCTAAGTCCAAATATTATGAATGTACCATGTAGTTTCTGCGTGTCGTTTGATATGAAGGCAAAAGGATATGCTACAAATGCAGTGGTAAACAATTTCGGTAGAGTGCTTGTGAAATACATCAACATTCATAACAAACAAATAACTGTAGTTAATTTTATCGGTTAGGACAAATAGGATCGAAAAAGGTATGATAAATGTTAAATGATCAAGTTACAATCAGGGGCAGATAATGCACAAAGTACTGGTACTGAAACAATAAATTTTCTATATATAGAAAGAAGTTGAGAATACCTCTTGACTTTCAAATACTGACAACTAACACATCATTGTCCACTGTATCCTTGCGCGCTTGTTCAGGATTTCAGAGTTAACATAACACTTCCAAAAGTCTCTGAAGTGATACAGCATGGAAACCAAGACTATGTACTGGAACCCGTTTGTTTGCAGCCCTATATGATTACTCTGGAATCAGTTACTCAATTGGTAAATAATAAATATGGAAATGGAATTGCTTTGCATTACGAGATGGATATTAATCGGATTTAGAAGCAAATAAAATTTTAACGAATCTCACACTTGATTCTCCTAGAATGAGCTTAAACAGTATTTTGATACTGTGCAGAGAAGGTGGAGAAAGTATTCAGAAATGGTTTTCAACTCAGCAATATAAAATGTTTTAGCGACTACAGAAGGCCTGTCAACGATGGTTTATTCTCAAGGTTTTCAATTGAGACAATGGTTTACAGAATCAATATATTTCTTTGATGAGCAACAAAAACACATATAAATTAGTAACGTGAGCGTTAACAATTTGACTCTAATTACCATTTCATGTGGCTTTACAAAACTGTATGTTAATGACAATTTGACACTAATTACAATTACATGTGGCTTTACCAGACTGCGTGTTAATGGCAATTTGACACTAATTACCATTACATGTGGCTTTACCAGACTGTGTGTTCATGGCAATTTGACACTAATTACCATTGCATGCGGCTTTACCAGACTGTGCGTTAATGGCAATTTGACACTAATTACCATTACATGCGGCTTTACCAGACTGTGTGTTAATGGCAATTTGACACTAATTACCATTACATGCGGCTTTACCAGACTGTGCGTTAATGGCAATTTGACACTAATTACCATTACATGCGGCTTTACCAGACTGTGCGTTAATGGCAATTTGACACTAATTACCATTACATGCGGCTTTACCAGACTGTGCGTAATGGCAATTAGACACTAATTACCATCACATGCGCCTTTACCAGACTGAGCGTTAATGGCAATTTGACACTAATTACCATCACATGCGGCTTTACCAGACTGTGCATTAATGGCAATTTGACACTAATTACCATCACATGCGGCTTTGCCAGACTGTGCGTTAATGGCAATTTGACACTAATTACCATCACATGCGGCTTTGCCAGACTGTGCGTTAATGGCAGCTTGACACTAATTACCATCACATGCGGCTTTGCCAGACTGTGCGTTAATGGCAGTTTGACACTAATTACCATCACATGCGGCTTTGCCAGACTGTGCGTTAATGGCAGTTTGACACTAATTACCATTACATGCAGCTTTGACAGACTGCGTTAATGGCAGTTTGACACTAATTACCATCACATGCGGCTTTGCCAGACTGTGCGTTAATGGCAGTTTGACACTAATTACCAGACTGTGCGTTAATGGCAGTTTGACACTAATTACCATCACGTGCGGCTTTGCCAGACTGTGCGGTAATGGCAGTTTGACACTAATTACCATCACATGCGGCTTTGCCAGACTGTGCGTTAATGGCAGTTTGACACTGATTACCATCACATGCGGCTTTGCCAGACTGTGCGTTAATGGCAGTTTGACACTAATTACCATCACATGCGGCTTTGCCAGACTGTGCGGTAATGGCAGTTTGACACTAATTACCATCACATGCGGCTTTGCCAGACTGTGCGGTAATGGCAGTTTGACACTAATTACCATCACATGCGGCTTTGCCAGACTGTGCGGTAATGGCAGTTTGATACTAATTACCATTACATGCGGCTTTGCCAGACTGTGTGTTCATGGCAATTTGACACTAATTACCATCACATGCGGCTTTACCAGACTGTGTGTTCATGGCAATTTGACACTAATTACCATTACATGCGGCTTTACCAGACTGTGTGTTCATGGCAATTTGACACTAATTACCATCACATGCGGCTTTACCAGACTGTGTGTTCATGGCAATTTGACACTAATTACCATTACATGTGGCTTTACCAGACTGTATGTTAATGGCAATTTGACACTAATTACCATTACATGTGGCTTAATGGTCTAAATTAGCTAACATTCAACGAGGTATTCACGTTTAAATAAGATGACAAAAAATGTAGATGCTCAAAAAATGGATATTTATTTTGTGTCTGACACTCAGGTAAACATCCAAAACAAGAAACTCAACTCAGCTATGTTTTAAACATGTATAAATGACGTCAACGTACTGTAAAACAGTGGATCCACCGTTGTGCAGCGCTGCGGAGTTATATTTGAGTGAGCCTCACACTATGATAATCTCAGCCGTGACCAATTGTGGAAAGACGATGTTTACACTGAATCTAATAGACACTGAATATAATAACCTTTTTGACTACATCGTTATTCTGCCCAATCTTTTTGTACAACAAAACTAATGATGAAAAGTAGTTACTCAAGGATGAAAATGTGATAGTGATTGATAAGGACAAACTAGATAAATGGTTAGAGCTACTGGTGGATGTTTACCAAGAAGCCAATACTTTTTTTATTATTGATGACTGTGGCAATTTTTATGGCGTAAGTCAGAAAGTAACCAAACTGCCATTTAGTGGTACACATTTTGATATAGCGGTGTGGGTGTTCGTACTAAAATACAATTTTAGGGAGAATGCACGTTTTCTGGTTGTCATTTACATCAAGGACAAAAAAAATGGAAACTGTGTTTTAAGAGATCCATGTTATTCCGGACGATATGAAAGAAGAAATTGTAGATCCGCTGAAAAATAACAAAAGAAGCTAACTTTAGATGAGACTCGAATTTCCTTTTCAATAAAATGTTCTCGTGTGTCAGTAGTAATGTGCATATGATGTCAACCAAAAAGCGCTTGTCGTCAAACACAAATAATTCTACTTTTTCATTTTTATGTTATAGATATCATGATTGTTCCACCTAAATAAATTCATTATGTGGTAGTTTTTCTTGTGATAGAATAATCAATATTTGTACATCTCAAAATTTAAATTCCTTTTATCACGCATTTTATATTATTTTAATCACACATTTTATATTTCTTTACATATGTTCTTTTTGTCTCTATCAGTCTTGAATCAATACAGTTTTGACATTAACTCACAAAACTCTCTAATTTAAACAACATTTAGCTCATTGTAAAAATGTTCAGGAATCTTTTGATTCATTTGTGATAAACCAAGCATGTTTTCTTTGGGATAGTCACTAGTGTCATAGAGATTTATGTTTTCAATCATGCCATTTGTAAAAGTTTTGTCTCAACATGAAAACACAAAGAATCAATATCAGTCATTGACATTCTTATTCTATCATTTGTTTTCGTATATCAGACATTCAGATAGCTCTAACATTTGTAAATCCACCCTAAATTGGTTTGGTTACTTTGATTTTCTTGTTTTTCAGACTTAGCAGTATAAAGTCATAATCAATAATTGATATCCTTGCGATTTGGAATTTGAGAAATTTATTTACAATTCAACATTTTTTTATTGTTTTTCTTTGCCTGAGATTTTCAATTACTTATCAAACACGTTGTTATTAATTAATTTAAAGGGTTTTTTTTCTCCAAATAATACGTTGCTTTTTGTCTCAGACTTTTATTTAGGTCAATATAAGATTTACGACAAGATTGTTGTTCAAATTAAACAAATCTGCGTATCGTTTACACCCAATTCTATGTAAAGCTTCAGATTTCTTTAGTACAGAACGTATTTTTTTCTTATCTTTTTTTTTTGAAGGTACGTATCACTGCTTGTACTGTTGGCACTGTTGGTTTTGTACCATTGTAATCATCCATCAACTTCTTTTGCAAGGGCGATAAATCATTTTTATAAGTAAATGATTTGTCAAGAGCTCAAGGTTAGTCCTTGAAATAGTCGTGGAATATTAACGGAGTATCCAAATCCACTCCTAAAATGTAATGGGTATAATAGTCATCTAGTATTTGGAACAGATATTTTTTCTACTCATGTAATTGTTCATCAGTTGCCTATTTAAAGCTGTTTACTGGTATGTATAGATTCCTGACCATCGCATATAGGTTGTTAGTAGGTACATAATGAATTACTTTGAAATTGACATAGCCATCATTTTTTGTCTAAGTCATCTAAAGGTTTGGGTTTTTTTTTTTGACTTTTATACTAGCATGTATTGGCTCATGGCCTATGCAAATAGATTGTTATCATTATAACTGACTTTAAACTTAACCTTGGCTCATGACCCATGCAAACAGCTTGTTAGTATTATGTACACAATGAATGACTTGAACTGTGACCTTTCATACTCAAAATCACGTTTTTTATCTGACCATCTTTGTCCAGGTAGTGTCCGTTATTTGCTTCAGCGTATATATGTGATATCATGCGACTTCCACCTTCTATTGCATTCTCGGTCATCAGAGACACGTCATAGTCGGTCAGCAGTACTATTTCTACACTCAGTACCTTTATTAAGGCTTCATGTGCTAGTCTTGGGGCATTATAATAGTGAACAGTTTCAAGTTCGTAATTTTTTTTCTGTGATTCCTAAACTCCTCCAAAATGTCTGTATGCCCCGGGGGAGTTAGAAGGTGGGCAACGACGTGCTACTGACTCGGTGGTGTCCGTCGATTCATTTATGATCTCAGACCAAATTGATATTCCAGGACAGCCAACGCGCTACCATTTGGCGTGAGACCGCTTTGCGGTAAAACCACGAGTTGCAAAGCCACCGAGTACGGCATTTGTGCGGGAGGAATTACAAGTCATTCTCGCGAATACACAACTAACGCCAAGATTTATTTTGGGCTCTGCGCGAGCCCGTACGCGTAAGTAGTTATTCCATCAGGGAAAATCCATCGTTTGGTATCCAGCGGGTGCAAGCTCACCTTATGCATCAGTATACGATGTTTCCGCGACCGGATACGGTTTGCTGAGTGCATAAATTCGCGCCGCCCACGTAAGCACCCCACATACATGCTGTGCTTGAGATCTTTTTGCACAACAACCCGAGGTACTTCTTTTGCCTTCATGATGTTTTTCCTGGATCCACCGATAGAACTGGAAGTTACTACCACTATCGACTACATTTTGGGTCGCAATCCCACGTATGCCTCGATATGCTTGCCCGCTCATTCGTCCTTGAATTTCGCCACTACTTTTTTGTTAACATTACTAAATAGCGGGTGATATTTTGGGTACTCGCTGATGTCGAATTTGTCAGCAAGCGATGCCACTCATATATCCGTGTATACCTCGGCGGTGGTTATATGCATAAGGAGTGAATCTGTATCCGTATACAGCATCCGTATTTTATCTCGTATCGCGGCTTGATCTTGTGGTAATAGAGTTCGTACATTAAATGTTATTACAAGTCAAGTACCGACTAGCCAACATAGATTGGCTTTGTCAGCTTTAGTTTGGACTTTTTACTGTGGACGGCATTGAGTCCACCATCGAAAATTTTGTGTGACTCGAATGCCAGGACCGCAATTCTCTTCCGCAGTTTCTCCATATTGTTTACCGAATACGGCATTATTCATAAGTTTGAAAAAGTATTTTGCAAACTCGTTAGCTGCAACCGTGCGCAGATTCGTATTCATTTGTATATACGGCGCCATCCAGGCACACTGACGAAACCCCAACACCCGATGGATCCGTGACATTCACATTCCCAAGCGCAGATATAACTGCAAATTGCACAAGTGGACTACATAATTCAATGTTTTGCACAGGTTCGGTACAAGCTTGAAGCATTCTGTAAACTTACGTCCGGAATTGTCCACGATTCCACACTGATATCGTGACAGCCACTAGCGGGGCACTGACAGTCTTTCCGGGGCCAGTGGACAATCATTGTGGGTGTTGTACAGCTCGTCTGGATACTCCGGGTCAACTTCAAAGAAGTATCCATCGTCGCTGTTGCTGTCTTACTCGTGTATATGTTTGCATATATCTACATCCGCAGGATCGATCCATGTGAACTCACCTACAGGCATAGGCTAGATCATTGCCTATGCTTACAGGTTGTTACGTCTAGATACGTAATAATATATGTTTGCGAGAGCCCCGTCGTATCCGTCCACGCCCGGATTGTTTGAGCGAGCGAAACAGTAACTTGCCATTGAAATACCGCCATGGATTCCACGCTCAATAAATATATGTAGGTCAATATTCGTTAACAGTTCTAACTCCACTCGAGTTTTCGATAACAACGCGTCCCAGGCCACTCCTGGAGACGAGAAACAATGAGCTGGATCGAGCTTGTACACACGCATGGTTATGTCACGGAACGTCTCAAAGACATCTGCCAGCAGCAAAACGTCAGTTTTCAAGCACAGGTCGTGATAATCACCTAGATTTTGGCAATTGAATTCAGACCAGACGTTGGTTGTGTGCTTAGAATCGTTAGGGGAAATATTTTCGCGAGAAAGTGAGGAATAAAAGGCTTCAATGGGCGGCAACTGTTTCTCGTCAAACTTCTCCCAATCACGCATGTACTCGTAAGGGTACACTCCTTTGCGAGTAAGCAGGCTAAAGATTCGTCAGGGGAAGCACCACCGTATTGACTGGTAATATTAAAACGATCGCTGCGTCCGGCAGCGAGGTTGCTTACCAGTTTATCAAGACTGGAATTAAGGATCTGCAACGAGTCAATAAATTGCAGATTACCTAACCTAAGCGTCATATATTTTTCATTGTATTAGGGATGACGCTTATTGCCGCGTTTGATGCTGCGGCAACTCCTTGAATTATGATATACCATCATACCCGCGAAAGTTATGAAGCCCAATGGGAATTCTTGTTTTGTTTGGATAAATTCGCAACTGAAGGTTGCATGCGCTGTGCGCGGCTCCTCAGTACGCACCAGTGATGTGACTGTGATCATGAAATTTGAAACTTCCAGTTTCATCGGTGGACGGCACGCTGAAAGCTCTTTTCCAGATCCAGCAATACGTCACCGCAGAAAACTCACGAATGTTATCACGCGTCATAATCATGTCTGCAGGTGGGGCAAGCTATTGCCGGATCTATTTCGCTGTAACCTCGTGAGAATTAATAAACGCCTTAACACAGTCTTTGCCGCGATATAATATTGGCGGTTTAGTTTGTCCGTCACATATGACAACAATGTAACACAACGGGATTTCGAGAGCGCCCACGTTCAAACATTCGAAATCCGCGTCAATAATATATTGCACTTTGATCTTCCGTTGCACCGCGGTAAATTTCCGAATGTTTTTGCCAGGTTCTGGTATGATTGTCCGCTGCGACTTTTCACTAATTCCGCCGCAGTAAAAGTCATAGTCGTCAAGCAACTGTTGGATGCAAAATACATGCATGCAGCGTCGACATGGAAACTTTCTTCCATGGTGCTTGCTGTGCCGGCAAACTGTTCGTGGAAAATCTGTTATCCACACGTAATGATACAGTGCCGTTGTGACATCCATGTTTTCCATGTTATTCACAACAGTAGATCAATTCTGAACTGTATATGCGTGGAAGCTGTGGATAGTCATATCGGTTGAAAGCCTTTATTCCAAGTAAACACATTAACAGCGATATCAGGGTTGAGTCGTTCAAACGTACTGATGTATGTAACCTGCACAGGAAATTCAGTGTTACCAAACTTGAATTCGCCCAGGTACTGTTTGTATTTTCGAGGCTGGACTGTATGATCGCTTGCAGGATGCAGCGCGGAGAATATCGCTCATTCGAAACACCGGTTGTCGCAGTTTTCGCATTTATCACTGCTCGCGGTGTAATACACTTTGGCGTTGGAATATAACTCGACCCGCGGAAAGCTTTATATAGAGAAATATGAAGTTTAACTTCGAAGCATCTGACAAGAGTCCACCCTGAACCTCCACTGGTGTATTTTTCCGACTTCTCGAGAATATTTGCAAAAGCTTTGTTGATTTTATCATTAATGGCTTCAATACCTTCACGGTTTAAGATTACAAAGGGATGATTCCAAAAGCATGGGCGTGAGATTTTATGCGCATCGCTGTCTGGTGAATCGAGGCTAAGCGGCATAATAAACTCCACGACAAGAACAATGTATACCTTTAAACCGGCAGTGTCCGCGTGCGATATGATTTGCGGACGCATATTTGAGAAAAGATTCCCCAACATCGTAGCCTGGCTCGTATTCGATTGGAATAATTGCCCGATATTCTTGTAAATTACGAGATCTATTGTGTAACGTAAACTCTGGAACTCTGAGTCGTCGTGCTTGCGCACCGGCCTCAACGGCAATGGCAGCTGTAATACGACGACGACGGTTTTCCTCATCAGCTACCACATGTTTGATATCGGTATATATAACTATGCTGCTGTTTCAAGAAGTTGCCTCACAGTCGGACGCGGCGCCTCTGGCGGAAGTCAGAATAGTGTCAGTTTACCTGAATTTGCTGTACCTCTCGGTATCTTTATTTCACGTTCTTGCGCGGATTGTTTGAGCTGACTTACAGTTTGTCTCATAACCAGCTGTGGTTCATCTGCGAGAAGTTGTTTCACAGTCATCCGTGGCTCATCTACGAATAAAAATACTGGAAGCACACCTGCCTTTGTCATACCGCTTAGTATCCTTATTCCACGCTCTCGCGCTAATTGTTTAAGCCGACTCACAGTCGGGATGCCCGTATATATAAGGAAAAACATTGTCTAATTGCATATTTACAAATTAACCATTTTATAATATTATTTTGTAGTATCGGCAATCCCTTCGATCCAAGATATTATTTTTTCCTTGACGTCATCGCTGGTATTTTCCGTGACGTCATCGTTGTTTTTTTTCCGTGACATCATCGTTGGTTTTTTCCTTGACGACATCATTAGCTTTTTCCACATTCATGTTGGCAGGTCTTCGACGCGCACGATAATACTCAGCTAAAGATCCACATGGTCGGCAAAGCTGATAACTCGACTTGACTCCGATACCACATTTAAGACATGGTCGAGCACCAGGCCCAACACGTAACGCGAGCAAGTGTGATTTACAATATTCGTAATGACATGTTCTGTTGCACAATTCTCGTTTTCCAAGGTATACGCCTTTACATCTATTGCGTTCCAATGCCATTGAAGTTTCTATATATACACGCGGATTGTATTCTTTAATATGAAATATTGTTCATCTATACTCGATTTTTAGTTTCTTCTTCCAGTCGCTTTCGCTTTATCACCTCACTTGCACGCGGTGGTATTTGAACCAGGTAGAGATAATCTCGACGATAAATTAAAACATCACTGAGTCCATCAAGCGACATAGAACATTTTTGTGTCATAGCAATGTGAACTTGTAGATCAGGCTTTTGTAAATAAACAGGCTTGTTCTTTCCAGGATCATAAAATTTGCTCGCAAGCCTGGATTTTTTTCCCCATCAACTCAGTCTCAACTCAAATGAGCTCAAATAATCCATCATCAAGTATTGCACCAACTCGAACACAGCCAGACTTTGTACGTTTGTATCCAACAATATCAAGAGTCTCAGAACGCTTGTATATCTCAGCTATAGTTTTTACTCCATTGGACTTGGAAATGACTTCAGAAATTTATTGGCTGCATTGCTTCGTTTCTGCGGTGTTGTATATTCGTTCATATACTTCATGTTGGGTGTGAATGCCATTGTTATATCATGTGAAAAAGGCATTCATCTAATTGATTTGCCCTTGGTGGTGATCTTCACTGTCTTCGCTATACGTTTCAATAATCTCTTCGTTGTATTCGCTGTATGTTTCAATATCTTTGCTGTCTTCGCTGGGCGACTCAGTCAACGTCAGCGACCTGGATTTTTCTTGTACAATATCATACAATCACTTTTCACGCTGTTTGATATATTCTTCGCGAAGTTTTCGTCGTGCTTGCTCTAACACGATACTTAACCCGGTTAATTTTTCAATGTGCTCTGGATACATATTTGAAAAATTATACAGCATCTTTAACAAATCGATATGATGCATTTTAATCTTTTCTGTGACGTTACAAACACACCATTGATCTGATCATTTAATGCCCGCATTAGATACAAACGTGAATTCTTTTATAATACTGTATGCGCCAAACTGTGTGGCGTCTAATGGCACTGTATAATAGCCCACTACAATTCTCTTCTCTAGCAGTGTTGACCTATCTGTCTCAGTGAGTTGTATCATAATGTGCGTGTATGAGACCACACTTGCCTTTAACTGAACCCCTTACGCTGACTTAACAAGCGAAGCTTCCACGCTGATGCACGTGTGTGTTAAAAGTCCCCAGTGGGAACAAGTTATGGGGAACTAGAAGGGGTTCATGGGTTGGAAGACGTGATAGGTAAGTGACGTCTTAAACGTTTGTTTGTTTTTATGGGTTTAACGCCATTTTTCAGCACATGATAGGCTAAATATGGCGGCCAGTATATTTGGTGGAGGAAGAACCCAGGAAAATCCCGGGAAGAACCACCGACCCATGGGAGGCTACTGGCAAGCTTTCTCACATAACCCCATTGGCCTAGCCCGAGACTCGAACCCACGCGGACTGAGGTGAGATGGCAGTGATCGGTAAAGGCGAGCGCCTTAGACCACTCGGCCACCCGGGGCCCCTGGTTTTAAACGTCTAGTATGATACTTCTGCGTTTGTTATGAGCTGAACCTCTACATTTGCCTATTAAGTGATTGGTCTCTCAATTTATTTTTAATTACTTTAATTTCACATATATATCAGATTTGTTGAATCGAAATATTTGTTGTCTTTCTCTGTGAATATCAAAGGCTTTGCATTTTTCCGTCTTAATTATTTAGTTACTATTGCTACAATCTTATCCATAGTATCATCTGTACCTCTTTTTTGTAAGCTATTGGTTTATATCTCTCATGTAATAATTTGAAATACAAACATAACCCGATTGTAATATTTTTTGTTCTTTTTATTGTCCAGGGTCGTGCAGCGGCACAAGTTGTCTCTAACACGATACATTATTAAGTTCTGAATCGACTTCCGCTTGGCATTCCCTTGACATTGAACCAAAGGTACACTTTGCATCTGGCATTATTCCACGTCTGCCACATCACAACTATTAATTTGTGTCAATTTCGCTTTTACGTGATGCATCTGTCACGACGATACTTTCAAGATCACAATAACAATAAATAGAAGAGATTTAAAGTGATGCAGATAGTTCTTCATTTTTACAACAGTAACCCCTTCATGCACTATATCTATCGAATATATGTCCGTGATGTTTTTAGTTTGTGATTATACCAATTTTGAACATTTACATGCGGCTCTATAAATCCAAGCAGAGAAAGACCTCCATAAATCTCTAGTGTCTATATAGATAGTTTCATATGGCAAATGTAAAATATACTTGTTTACATTTATATATATATATATATATATATATATATATATATATATATATATATGTATATATTTATATATGTATATATGTATATATGTATATATGTATGTTATATATATATATATATATATATATATATATATATATATATATATATATATATATATATAAATAAATAAAGAAAGAAAGAAAAAAACAAACAAACGAACAGACAGGCCAATTCAGTAATTTAACCTTATACTGCTATTTTCTTGTTGCCAAGATATAATGCAATAGTTTGTCTTAGAATACTCGTAATGGTTTCAATGGTACACATGATAGGGACGGAATAAACCTCAGACCAAAACTTACTGTCAGCTAGGCCTTTTAAGCTCTCTTGTCCATGAAGCGATATTACAATATTAATCGATGAAACTAAGTCTTTCTGCCCTCTCCACCCCTTTTTAAAAAAATTTCTTTTGTAACGATTTGTGTTTTCAGTTTTCCGCACCGGCATAGTAGTCGTACTTTGGTATGTTTAGTATACTATTCCTTCGTCCGGAAGTGAACGACACGTCAACATTTGTTTGAAGTTGAAATTTGCATAGTACACGAGACTGTATATCTTTTTAATTGTCATGGTATATTTTTCAATATTTAGAATGATTGTTCATATACATATATCGAAAGCCACAATTCATATATAGTCTACATTGTCATTTATAAATTGAAAAAGTCTCCAAAACAAACAA
The DNA here is from genome assembly GCA_029931535.1 of Margaritifera margaritifera. Classification (NCBI taxonomy): domain Eukaryota; kingdom Metazoa; phylum Mollusca; class Bivalvia; order Unionida; family Margaritiferidae; genus Margaritifera; species Margaritifera margaritifera. Next base: position 694,449 of record JAQPZY010001550.1, on the reverse strand, counting down.
ACACAATGACAGGCGACCACTTCGGAACTTCGGTTTGATGCCTAGTTGCGTCGCCGGGCTCGCTTCGGCTTTCATAATTATGGCATTGAATGCCAAAACGTGGCCAGGAGAAACGAAACAAGTAAAAGGAAAACGATGCACCACACATTTTGGGGCGCTTAATTGCGCAGTGAGCGTTGACAAAGGCAAATTATATTAATACTGAAAAACAAAGCATGCCAAATTGCACCTTTAAGGTTAACAAAAGGTAAAATTTGTATCAATCGCGAAGCTTATTGGTATATTAGCCTAGTAATCCCTATGAGGTCAACACTTGTTCAAGGGATGGGATGAATTTAACGAATATAAGTGAGTATATACAGTAGATCACCTTAGCAAATGAAGCGGTGTCAACTTCTGATTGGTTTATTGCGGGGATTCTATGATAAAATTATATATTTAGTATATCAGCCTAAGGTGATACCCCTTAATGATTACGGGTTTACACCCCTTATTCAGAGATCAATAGAGACCATAATTAGGTTCTAATCAAGCTTGAAATTTACTACAGTAAGTCAGTTATGTAGAACAAAGAAATTCTACCTGCAATTAGTAAAATAAAGAAAAAGGAACTGTACACTTATTAACTACATGACACATACAAGTTTTAGAAATAGATCATGGTTTTCAAAGATATATGAAAAATATTCTTTAGAAAGGCTAAATTTATTATATAAAGTGTCCAGAAAAGCCATTCCTGTCTACCTAACCAATATTTTTCACAAAAGAGATGCTGATGGCACTCCAAATGTAAGGTCTGTTAGAAGTATATCATACCCAAGCCAAAGAAGAAACTATTTAAAAAGAGTTTTCAGTATACTGGTCCACTGGTATGGAACAACATTCCCAGTGATACAAGGCAGGCTCCTGGCATTTCTTCTTTTCATAACCAAGGTCTTAAATGGATGAAATCTTAAGACAGTCGAACAGTTCTAATATAAATACCTCCTGCTTTTCTCCACTTATAGATCTTTATCACATTAATTTTTCGATACAATATTTTAAATATTTGTGTGTGCTCACCAAACTTGTGAATATGTTGCAGTCTTGAAAACTTTCTTTGATTTTCAGAGCAACTCAATTCTTTAGTGTTAAGCCAAATTTTGTCACACTGTGTTGTATATACTGTATATATTGTACATAACAGAAGGCCTCAAGGTAGATTAGTTCCTGTAACTAATTGAGTTACCTTCTCTAAATAAAGTCATTATTTTTATTATTATTATTAAAGACATGTTGGCACAATGACAGTGTATGCATCAGCTAATAGAAAAGCCACCCCATACTTTAACCAGGTTAAATCTAGAGAACATCATACACAGGGCCGGTTTAACCATTAGGCAAACTAGGCGGTCTACTAGGGCAGCAAAATTTGTGGGGTGGCAAAAAACTGAATAAAAAAAGAAAGAGAAATAGAGTAAAATAGAAGGTTATAAGCATTTAAAAACAGAAAAAGAAAAGCAAATGCAGAATTTTTATTCATACTAATGCACAATATTCATTTTTGAAAGTTAATTGTGGTGGTGGGGGGTGTGCAAGGCTGAAGGTTCACCTAGGCCGCCAAATACCCATGTGCTGGCCCTGATCATACGTGTGACAGAATCAGGACATCAAATCAGTAAATTTCAAAATTTTCGTCAGTGGATTGGCTTGTAAGTCAGCGGGATATTTTATCAACATAAATTTTATGTGTTTCAAGGGGAATAAACACAAAATAATTGCATTTTTTAGCCATAATATGTATTCTCTTCATATTGTAATAGAACAGCAAGTTTTCAACATGAATCAGATTTTGATGGCAATGTGACAATACTAATGAATTATTGTGATTCAGGGTATTGTCAATTAAATGAAAAAGGAAGAGTTATAAAATAGTTCACTGCAAAGATTTTTTTGTTATAAAATCCCCTAACATTTTTAGTTTCCTTCACAAGTTCACTGCCTGGTGACCACTGATGACATTCATACTCGCCTGCACCACTTAAACTCTTATTTTTAAGCATTGTTGAACTTATAATATTTCTTAGATGGTGGGGGCTTTGTTTGTTTTGGGGGGGGGGGGGCATTGGGAGAAAGTGCATGTTTCTGCATTTTAAATTGACAAAAAAAAAAAAAGATAAGAGCTGGCCTAAAATATTTCATTTTAAAACATCTTGAAAAACACAAAAGCAATTAAACAAGACCAAAAAAATCAAAATACTTTTGCAAGTGTTTCTGCCAGAATAATTTTTTGGTTGATCTCTCCTTTTTATCTCACTACCGCTGAAGGTCAGCCAATTTTTAATGCCTTGGGTCATACCGCCGAGGCATATTTTTGTCTCACATAAATAGCTAGATGTCCGAATGCATTGCACTGGTCATTGCATTAGCGGAACAGTTCTGGTTCCTAGTAGACTGCTTATGACTGGTTTCTGCATTTACATCTATAAGATGCTTCTATTTAAATACTGTGCAATTAAAGGATGGCAATTGGGCAGGTGCAGGTTGCCAAATTATGATGTCTGGTGCCAAGAAATTTTAAACTTTCACTCACTTTCACGTGCCAAGTGGACCTATAATATATGCGATGGCAGGATCAGTTATTCAAAAAAAAAACAAGGCAAATGTGCTTCACTGCTTTTTTCAGCTCAAAGTTGGCAAAATCATCTTGCAATTTGATTGAAGTGAATAATATGATAACACAGCAGGTTCTGAACAGATTCCTGACATTGATATTTGACCAGTTAGAGTTGAATTTCAGTCAGAATCTTACACAAAAACTTTAAATTTCCAACATGAATATATTTAAAATAATACATGTGATGACTTCATAATTCTTGTCCTAGTGACATAAGTGACAAATTTAGCTATATTTCAGTATCGGAGAGAAATTAAAACAGCAATAAATTATTTATCTTAGAATATAAATTGTGATTAATTACTCAATCACCAATAATAAGTTCTCCATTTTTGATTATCAAATAATTTTGATTCATTCATACTCTTTGGTGAAAATAATACAGTATTATGCTGTATTCTTCTGTTAGAGCAATAATTAATATTTTGAGCATAATTTTTGGTAACAGTTACAATCTAATCTTCATAAGACCACTAGCAGAGTCGTCAAGAAAAAGTTGTGGTCCGTGTGAAATTATTGGTGGTCCCTCTTGAAAATCTTGATGGGTCAGTGGCCCCAACTGGGTTAACAAAGATCAGGGGTAGAAAAATCCATTGCCCAGGAACCCAGGACAACTAAAATTCAATGCTGAGTAACCTTTTTTACTAATATCAGACCCAGTTGGACAACTGAAAAATATTAATAAAAAAGTGCTCATGAAAAACATTACAAGCAAATTTGATATATTTTTCAGTGACCTACATTTGAACCTTAAATTGTCCCTCTGGGTACCTACAGCAGGGTGCCTGAATTATCTCCATATAATTCCATAGTTGAGTGTTGGGTGATTGCTTAGAGGCCACACTAATCCACTTGTGTCATGCACCTACTCATTATATGATTAAGTAATCATAGTCCATACTACCAGCCCTCAGGTTAAACCCTTAAAGAAACAATACTCGCAAATGTTTGTCATTTGTTAACACACCAATATTTTGTAGAGGTTTCTTTAGCTTTCTCATTGGTCTGTTGAAGAATTGGACACTCGCTGTAGAGTATGTGACAGTTGCTTCTGTTTGCTAACTTTGGGTACAGGAATATGGCAAGTTGAAATGATTAAACCCATCACAATTGTTGTTGCATACCATATTGGCATGGGGAGTAATGGCTAAACAAAAATCCTATGTGGAAAGCTTAAAGTTCCATGACTATTTAGACACAGGAATAATAGTATTGGATTTAACGATAATGCGAACTGTAATGATGTTAACTCAGATAAACATAAAATATGGCTAAGTTTCAGGTCAGGGATGGTCAACTACTAGAAAGCTAATGGACAAAGACACTATGTCAAAAGGAAATTGTTTCATTATCGTGTATTTGCAGATCTCAAATAGATTCAATATGTGAAATAGATTAAATATATGTGTCCAAAACTTTCCATGAGCAGGACTTATGGTGAGTAACAAGTATTGTGTGCAGCTAGGACTAACTATACATGTGACAAAAATTGTTGAATAATTTTGATTACAGCAATCTTGGGGGCAACTGCAATAATTTACCAGGCAACCCGAAAAAACTGCTGGGCAACCTGTTTTTCAAAGCTGATTGCCTAGGGACAATCATGGATTTTCAAAATATTTTTCTACCCCACAAGATGCACTATAGTAATGTTTCTGCTATCAAAATTATTTAATATCATTTACTCTTAACTTTTCAGAGTAGTTTCTTTTTAAAGAATATTATTCTTAGCTCAGCACATGTTTTTATTACTGAAAAAGGTATCAATATCAATTGTAGTCAGTTCTCTTACTTAGAGTAAACATTATTTGCATTATGGTCACAGGCAACTAATTATTTTATGAGCAATGGAACCAGACTATGTGTGGCGGTATATTAATACCATATTTAAAACAATGAAGTTCGCTGATTGGCTGAAAATAATTACCAGAAAAATTGAATGTAAGTTTTCAGAGGAAGTATGCAAATGGATAAATTGTATGCAATAGTAGGCTTGAACCTAAAACCATTTTTATTTTATCACTGTCACTGCACAGGTACTAGTAAATGTAAATGTGAAGATCACACTAGGCTGGATTTTTATGGTGGGCACCTACAAGGTAATTTTTCTTAAAGGCGAGGTGCGTAGCATATCATTATTATCATTTTAAAAGTTTCTTCTTGGATAGATCATTTATAATATGGAAACGTGATTTGTTGATCTTACTACAAAAGTGTAGTAATTTGTCCAGAATTAATTGTCTGTGCCCTCTATGAGATATTCTTTAAATTCTATAAACTTTTTTTTTACAGTGACCTTGATTCAACAGACAAAGAATTTGACAAGAGATTCTCCTAATCAGTTGTTTGGAGAGGAAAACCAGTTTTGAAAGCTCCTCCACTTTTGATTTTGTGAGAAAATCTTATTTTCATAGCAACATCTTTTGCCACCAGCTTTAAAAAAAAATCTGAAACTGATTATTCTGATTGGAGCAGATTCTTAGTCATGAGGCAGCTGAAAGGAAAGGTGAAGGAGACTCGCAAGGAGAAGAGGGAAAGAAAAAATGAAAACTTGAAAAACAAAGAAAGAGTCTTGACTGTTGTTTTGCCTGTATTGATAAGCCTGGCAGTTCTTATAGCCATTTATGTCTATATAAATGCAAACTCAAAGATATAGAATCATGTTGGGAATAAGATAAATGAAGAATATGCAAGATTATGTAAGTGCTATTATCCAAGGAGTTATCTTTTGGTACATAAAATAGGATCTTTCTATGCATCCTTGACAAGTTTACAGTTTATTGTTTTGGTTATCCAAGGGCTGTATCGCTTGACTCTATCTTCACCAAGTTAACTTAGAAAATGGTACAAAATCGAACATGGAACAGTTCCAATGGAATTATTATTTTTGAATCTTTAATATATAAGGGTATGTTATTATAATACACTTCTCTGTAAATAATATGTCACACAAATGTAGAAAAACAATGGATTGTAGTACCTGTAGCCATTATAATATGTACAGCACACCATGCAGTTCTGTAATAGAATATTATTCAGTGTGCAAAGGGACATAACTGAATCAAACAAAGAAAGAATTTGTGATACCAAATGTAGAAACTCATGGTTTTTGGAGAAAAGACACTAGTTCCAGGGTCAGATGCTATGTATTGGATTTTTTGAGTGTTTTACTATTTTAAAACATAATAAAAATGCAATGAAGCATATAATAATTCTGACAGTGTATATTAGGAAAGGATGTGTATTTGATGTTCATTATCAATGGCTTTCTCAGTGTATTGTGCTCATTTATATACATGTAACATATATTGTATTCCAGATTAACTGAATTCATATGGTTCAAATATAAGGTATAATAAGGGAACCCATCATATATAATCGATGCTTCTTTACTTATTCTTAGTTAGCTGTGTACTTTAATGCTTGTATGTACCATATGTACTCAGATATAAGGTATAATAAGGAACCCACCGCATATAATGTTCTTTATCGATGCTTCTTTCTTTACCTTAGTTAGGTGTGTACTTTAATGCTTTTATGTACCATATATACTCACTTATAAGTCGAGTCCAACTGTAAACAACATAGACCTTGATCTGCTGTTGCATAATGCCCAGCAGATCAGGGTCTATGTTGTTTGTTCTACTGATTACTCCCAGCAAACTGCAGAGACCCATATATGATGGCGCATTATGCAATCTGATCTCTGCAGTTTGCAGTTCGGGTTGACTGATATGCAAGTAAAGACAGTATATTACCGTATATACTCGCGTATAATCTAATACCAACTGCAAACTGCATAGACCCAGATCTGCTGTCGCATAATGTGCCAGCAGATCTGGGTCTATGCAGTTTGTAAGGACTAATCAGTAGAACAAACAACATAGGCCCTGATCTGCCGGTGCATTATGTGATGCAGATCAGGGTCTTTGTTGTTTGCTTTTGGACGCAGCTTATAATTGAGTATATACGGTAGATATACAGGAATCAGTGAATGGATAATATGACCCAAATGTAAAGCAAAATAATGGCCCTACCACTGTGTTTCTTTGTGTCTTTTTTCATCCAACAACTTAATAGTAAGCACATAGATGCCACGATGGCTAGATGAATGATGCCAAAAATAAATAGATGCCACAATTGCTAGATGAATGATGCCAAAGATAAAGAAAAGTACGTGTTCTGGATAATTCAACTATGTTGATTCTGTGGGCATGTTCATTTTCTCTATCATGGTCATAGCTCTAGTTTCAGTGACAGTTCTAATGCATGAATAGTTCTTTTGTAGCCCTAACTGACCTCTTTTTCAAGCTGTCTCACAAGATAAATAGCTAAATAAATTAGTGCCATGTGAAATTATACATCTGTCCAGTTTAGTTTATTTAGGTGTTTCATAACAATATATATGGCTATTTACTTCATGACCTCTGCCATGTAAAGTGATTTTGATGATTGAGAAATGTTTTACAGTATTATTTATATCAGTATTATTGATGTCACAGTTTTATAAATGGCCAGCCAATGCAGTGGAATATAAATTGGGACCAATTTTTTTTATGAAATAGAGGCATAAATGTATTAGATTCATTTAAGTTTGAAATTTTGCTTGGTTTTATTTTCTTCTCTTGTTAGTAACAATACGAGTCACAATTACATATGTTAAAATTTTTTTGTTAATACGGCGTAACATTAACACAAGAACCCTTTCAATGTTATTGCCTCAGTTTTACAAGTTTGTAATAGAAAACTTTTTCAACAAATTGAAAATGAATGACAATGGCTATTATCAGTCATGATATAATTACCCAGTAGAAAGGAAACTTTTATGGATGCAAGACATAGCTGTACACAATTTGAAAAAGAGAGAGTTAACAAAAGCAGCCAGTGAGACAAAGAATCAAATGCTTAAATGAATATATATATATATATATATATATATATATATATATATATATATTACCATTTTACTCATTGCTTTCACATAAACCCAGCTGTCATTTCATTCATCTGATTGTTATATTGTTAAGCAAAATTGGTTCTGTATTCTCTACATTTTTGAGCAAGAAACACAAGCTCAGAGCCCCATAATTTTCACATTCTATAGGTTTAATCAGGATACATGGTAATTTCACCTGTAATAAACCCAGGGAGCAGCTGCATTGTAAATTTGATGAAAAGTGGGTATAGGGTTATCATTGGTCAAAGCTTTCTTAGTTAAAAATTTGGCCTTAATCTTCTAAAATTTGGGGATGGGCTTATCTGATAAATATGATCATTAGAATCCTGGTACTTTCATTTTTTAAAAATGTTGTTCCAATTCTAACATGCAATATTTCAGTAATGTGGGTTTGTTTTAAAAATCTTATTGGAATTTTTAGGTTGAGATTGAGTTTTTTGCTCGAAAGGTTTCAAGAATACAGATCTCAGAGTTGGATCTGAAGTTAAAATATTTTTTTCTTTATCATCACCATGAACATTCAATTGAAAATTTTTGTATGGTTAATATATTGTGATACATTAGATTGTATCATAAATATTAAGAGATAAAGATTTTTGTATTTAAAACTTTGTAAATAAAATTTTTCAAATAACTTCAAAATAGAGTACTCTAATTAAACTGAAACTTAAAGGCAGATAAGAAATAAGATAATTAGATCTTGAAATTTGATAGCAATGAAAATGTTGTGCTTCTATAAACCACTTTTAAAAACTTGAAGTAAAGATGGTTTTAGAATATTTTTGCATACTTATCAATATACAAGTCAGGTTATAAATACATTTGTGAGATTTGAACAATAAATCACCTGTTCTTTTACTTTTCTGTGTCAAAATACATTTATTCATTTCATAAACATTTATTGGAAAGGTTTACATTATAGTTGCATGTAACTTGTCTCCCCATTATGTTAATTTAAATTCCCCCTGTGGGCTCGGGGGATGTGGTTGTAAGAGTTGACTAATGGAGGCAACCATTTATCCTTGGGATGCATCCTATGATGTTGTCCTTTGGATGCATCCTATGATGTTGTCCTTGGGATGCATCCTATGATGTTGTCCTTGAGATGCATCCTATGATGTTGTTCTTGGGATGCATCCTATGATGTTGTCCTTGGGATGCATCCTATGATGTTGTCCTTGGGATGCATCCTATGATGTTGTCCTTGGGATGCATCCTATGATGTTGTTTGTTCTTGGAATGCATCCTATGATGTTGTTCTTGGGATGCATCCTGTGATGTTGTCCTTGGGATGCATCCTATGATGTTGTCCTTGGGATGCATCCTATGATGTTGTTCTTGGGATGCATCCTATGATGTTGTCCTTGGGATGCATCCTATGATGTTGACCTTGGGATTCATCCTATGATGTTGTCCTTGGGATGCATCCTATGATGTTGTCCTTGGGATGCATCCTATGATGTTGTTCTTGGGATGCATCCTATCATGTTGTTCTTGGGATTCATCCTATGATGTTGTCATTGGGATGCATCCTATGATGTTGTCCTTGTGATGCATCCTATGATGTTGTCCTTGGGATGCATCCTATGATGTTGTCCTTGGGATGCATCCTATGATGTTGTCCTTGGGATGCATCCTATGATGTCCTTGGGATGCATCCTATGATGTTGTCCTTGGGATGCATCCTATGATGTTGTCCTTGAGATGCATCCTATGATGTTGTCCTTGGGATGCATCCTATGATGTTGTCCTTGGGATTCATCCTATGATGTTGTCCTTGTGATGCATCCTATGATGTTGTTCCAGCTGTGAAGGTTTTGGTCTTTTTAAAAAACACTGACTTTGTATTTGAAGAATGTACCCTTTATTGCCTTTATCTTTGTATGCCTTACTTTGGGATACCTAAACTTACTTGGCACTGTATGGCCAGGATCGTGCTGATGTGTCCTTAAACCCTATTCATACATACGTACATACATACATACATACATACATACATACATACATACATACATACATACACACATACACACACATACATACACACACATACATACATACATACATACACACACAGACACACACACATACATACATACATACATACATACATACATACATACATACATACATACATACATACATACATACATACATACATACATACATACATGCATGCATGCATGCATGGATGCATACATACATACATACATACATACATACATACATACATACATACATACATACATACATACATACATACATACATGATTGCATGCATGCATGCATACATACATACATACATACATACATACATAAATACATACATACATACATACCTACATACTTATGTTACTTTAAACCCACTCCTATATTCTGAAAGGATACTATTTTTGTACACTACTTGTTGTATTTGATTTACTGTGTGCATGTATGTTTGCTTGTGTGCATTCATCCATCCATCCATTGTTATTGTCTGGGGTGTAACATGTATGTCATTACACCTATTGAGATCAAACTTGCAATGTGGATGCATCTTGGGATGAATATGTGCTATATTTCTGCACAGGTTGCCTGTGATCTGCTCTCTGGGGCTTATTCAACATGCTTCACAACATTTTTTTCAGTGTCACCTGTTTCCTCCAAGATTGCATTGAAGGTGGATCTTAAGTTGAATGTAAGTCCTACACCTGTATTGGGTGCCAGTGACCTATTTTACAGGGTTTATTCAACATTTCTTTAAAATACTGATTCCTATCATAGAAGGGGAGGGTATCTTGTGTGCTTCTATTTACCAACAACTATTGTAATCTTTAATATGATTTTGAAAGACTTTGTTTGTAATATATCAAGAAATGTTGATTTGTATTAATCAGGTATAATAATACCATTAGATTGGTCCTGTCATAATCCTTGAAGACTAATTTTATTCTTAAGTATATAGTGTAGTTAGGAATTTATTTTCTTGAGGGGGGGGGGAGACACAAGCGATTTCTGGAAATATTAAGTGCTAATACATCAATAAACCAATAATATAAATTTTTATACATCCTGTGAAATGTAGGAAAATCTTTGCAATTAATCATGGAATGTCATAATTTTTTTAGTCTTTGTGAAATATATCCATTCCATAAATCTGCATTTTCTCAGAGGAATAGTCCCCCTACCCACCCAAATTCCACGAATTTAAAAAAAAAAGGTATAGGCCTGATATACCTGTTATACTGTTATGGTCATGTCAGTCAGTCAGCAATGTGGTTTCCATGTGATATTGTGCGTTTTGATTTACTTGCCTTCACTAAAGTTTACATATGAGTTTTGATTTACTTGCCTTCACTAAAGTTTTCATGAGTTTTGATTTACTTGCCTTCTCTAAAGTTTTCATACGAGTTTTGATTTACTTGCCTTCACTAAAGTTTTCATGAGTTTTTGATTTACTTGCCTTCACTAAAGTTTTCATATGAGTTTTGATTTACTTGCCTTCACTCAAGTTTTCATATGAGTTTTGATTTACTTGCCTTCACTAAAGTTTTCATATGAGTTACCCTGTAGGAGACGAAGAATACTAAAGATTTGTGAGTCAAAGGTGAAGGTCATCGACAAACCATTTTAAAATGGTTTCTGTGCAGTAGATTGAGATTTGCTTGAGATACCTTTACCAAACTTTGATAATGGGTTTCCCCATAAAGAAGCCTTAGGGATCTGAAGGTTAAAGGTCAAGATGGCCATGATCAAAGAAAGTAAAATTGTCTCTGTTAAATAACTTTAGTCCTTCACACACAAAAAAATCCCTATATACATCTGTTAACCGTGATGATGCCACAAAGCTTTTTGACTTTATTTACTTTTAAAGATACAAGGTCAAGGTCACTGTGAGCTTACAAAGGGAAACAAAATTCTGCATAATAACAGGAATTCTATACCTTCATCAAACTTTCACAGTTAGGTTGACCTTGATGAGACAAAGGGGGACTGCAGATTTAAGGATTGAAAGATTAAAGTCACTATGATCCCTAACAAGACTATTTGGGAGGTGGGTGGGATATATTATGTACCTTTGCAGGATGTTTTGTTTTCTGTAAGAAATTCTTACCACCACATATTTCAAAATTCTTTGACTCTCCATATGAAAAACTTCCATGATAAATTTTACACTAAATCCCCACTGAGAGATTGAAGTTACAAGTTTGCCCATACACTTTCAAATGTTACTTCAAAACAGCAAAATGGTAAGTCCTGTCACATGGGAAATATAGGGCACAATCCATAAGCTATGCCTTATGTAGCTCCCTGACTACAACACTGTAAATGATGTTTCATAATTTAATAAATTGTACATATGTGCACCAAAATCTTTTTACAAAGATAGACAGGTATAATGAAATCGCCTTCATGATTTTCAGCAGTCAACTGCTTCATTATTACAAGTTGATAGACTGTTACCGAATGTATGGTTATGTATGTCATCTTAATAATAGTATATTGTTGAATTGTTTGGTAGACTCATACTATCATGTCGGATTGATAATAATAGTATATTGTTGAATTGTTTGGTAGACTCGTACTATCATGTCGGGTTGATAATAATAGTATATTGTTGAATTGTTTGGTAGACTCGTACTATCATGTCAGATTGATAATAATAGTATATTGTTGAATTGTTTGGTAGACTCGTATATTAATGTCGGATTGATAATAATAGTATATTGTTGAATTGTTTGGTAGACTCGTACTATCATGTCAGATTGATAATAATAGTATATTGTTGAATTGTTTGGTAGACTCGTATATTAATGTTGGATTGATAATAATAGTATATTGTTGAATTGTTTGGTAGACTCATACTATCATGTCAGATTGATAATAATAGTATATTGTTGAATTGTTTGGTAGACTCATACTATCATGTCAGATTGATAATAATAGTATATTGTTGAATTGTTTGGTAGACTCGTATATTAATGTCGGATTGATAATAATAGTATATTGTTGAATTGTTTGGTAGACTCGTACTATCATGTCGGGTTGATAATAATAGTATATTGTTGAATTGTTTGGTAGACTCATACTATCATGTCGGATTGATAATAATAGTATATTGTTGAATTGTTTGGTAGACTCGTACTATCATGTCGGGTTGATAATAATAGTATATTGTTGAATTGTTTGGTAGACTCGTACTATCATGTCAGATTGATAATAATAGTATATTGTTGAATTGTTTGGTAGACTCGTATATTAATGTCGGATTGATAATAATAGTATATTGTTGAATTGTTTGGTAGACTCATACTATCATGTCGGATTGATAATAATAGTATATTGTTGAATTGTTTGGTAGACTCATACTATCATGTCAGATTGATAATAATAGTATATTGTTGAATTGTTTGGTAGACTCATACTATCATGTCGGATTGATAATAATAGTATATTGTTGAATTGTTTGGTAGACTCATACTATCATGTCAGATTGATAATAATAGTATATTGTTGAATTGTTTGGTAGACTCATACTATCATGTCGGATTGATAATAATAGTATATTGTTGAATTGTTTGTTAGACTCATACTATCATGTCAGATTGATAATAATAGTATATTGTTGAATTGTTTGTTAGACTCATACTATCATGTCGGATTGATAATAATAGTATATTGTTGAATTGTTTGGTAGACTCATACTATCATGTCGGATTGATAATAATAGTATATTGTTGAATTGTTTGGTAGACTCATACTATCATGTCGGATTGATAATAATAGTATATTGTTGAATTGTTTGTTAGACTCATACTATCATGTCAGATTGATAATAATAGTATATTGTTGAATTGTTTGGTAGACTCATACTATCATGTCGGATTGATAATAATAGTATATTGTTGAATTGTTTGTTAGACTCATACTATCATGTCGGATTGATAATAATAGTATATTGTTGAATTGTTTGGTAGACTCATACTATCATGTCAGATTGATAATAATAGTATATTGTTGAATTGTTTGGTAGACTCGTACTATCATGTCGGGTTGATAATAATAGTATATTGTTGAATTGTTTGGTAGACTCGTACTATCATGTCGGGTTGATAATAATAGTATATTGTTGAATTGTTTGGTAGACTCGTACTATCATGTCGGATTGATAATAATAGTATATTGTTGAATTGTTTGGTAGACTCGTACTATCATGTCGGGTTGATAATAATAGTATATTGTTGAATTGTTTGGTAGACTCATACTATCATGTCGGATTGATAATAATAGTATATTGTTGAATTGTTTGGTAGACTCATACTATCATGTCAGATTGATAATAATAGTATATTGTTGAATTGTTTGGTAGACTCCTACTATCATGTCAGATTGATAATAATAGTATATTGTTGAATTGTTTGGTAGACTCGTACTATCATGTCGGGTTGATAATAATAGTATATTGTTGAATTGTTTGGTAGACTCGTACTATCATGTCGGGTTGATAATAATAGTATATTGTTGAATTGTTTGGTAGACTCATACTATCATGTCGGATTGATAATAATAGTATATTGTTGAATTGTTTGGTAGACTCATACTATCATGTCAGATTGATAATAATAGTATATTGTTGAATTGTTTGGTAGACTCATACTATCATGTCAGATTGATAATAATAGTATATTGTTGAATTGTTTGGTAGACTCGTACTATCATGTCGGGTTGATAATAATAGTATATTGTTGAATTGTTTGGTAGACTCGTACTATCATGTCGGGTTGATAATAATAGTATATTGTTGAATTGTTTGGTAGACTCATACATTCATGTCGGATTGATAATAATAGTATATTGTTGAATTGTTTGGTAGACTCATACTATCATGTCGGATTGATAATAATAGTATATTGTTGAATTGTTTGGTAGACTCATACTATCATGTCAGATTGATAATAATAGTATATTGTTGAATTGTTTGGTAGACTCATACTATCATGTCAGATTGATAATAATAGTATATTGTTGAATTGTTTGGTAGACTCATACTATCATGTCAGATTGATAATAATAGTATATTGTTGAATTGTTTGGTAGACTTGTACATTAATGTCGGATTGATAATAATAGTATATTGTTGAATTGTTTGGTAGACTCGTACTATCATGTCAGATTGATAATAATAGTATATTGTTGAATTGTTTGGTAGACTCATACTATCATGTCGGGTTGATAATAATAGTATATTGTTGAATTGTTTGGTAGACTCATACATTCATGTCGGATTGATAATAATAGTATATTGTTGAATTGTTTGGTAGACTCATACATTCATGTCGGATTGAGTGTAGCAGCTGTGCTAGTGTTGATAGTGCATTTCAGAGAGGGCGGTTCTTAAAATCCATGACAGACAATAAAATGACATGTGCCTATGTTGCAAGTTACTTTCAAGTCTGCTTGTACATATAGTAACTGTTGCTAAACGATAACTGCATGAGAATATACTGTCTGTTTCATAGTGCGAATTTTACTGAAATAAGTAGGAACAGTACACAGGTCCACAGTAGGAGGCAACTCACACTGAAGTTGAATTTATTTTAGCTGGTTTGGAAAACTTTCTAGTGTATGCGTTTATTGTTGCTGCTGTAGGAAGGTAGTGTTTTGAAATGGTAAAGGACCAATGCTATTGTGAGTCCAAATCAGTAGTAACTAACTCACATCATAAATTGCAGATTTATTATGAAAACTACATGTAATCAGTCAGTATTGGATCACAAGTGAAAAAAGTTAATTGCATAAAGTATGTGTGAGTGTCAGTAGATATAAATCGGTAACCCTGGACCACTGAATCAGTTTAAACCAGTTTAATCCAGTTTAAGCCTGACAGTAATTTAGTGTCTCTATTTGAAAACATTTTAAGAACCACTCATATTTGTATACGCTCACCATAAAGTGGAACTTATTATGTTATGTCGTTGGACCAACTGACTGACTGTCTGTCCATCTATCTGTTACCAATTTCATTTTTCTGTATAATAACTAAGTGTCCACCATCTACAGTAACCAAATTTTGTGAATGGCTTCCACTAGGAGTAAGGAAGAAGACTTTCGATTCCATGGTCAAAAGGTCAAACGTCAAGGTCACTGTGACTGAAAGAAGAAAAATGGCTTCCATGCAATAATATGAATTCACATACTTAAACCAAACTTTGTGAATGGCTTATACCAGTGGTAAGGAAGAAGCCTATTTTGGAGACAAAAGGTCAAAGGTCAATGTCACAGTGACTGACAGAAAAAAAAATAGTTTCTGCACAAAATTTTCAGTCATTGACAATGTACCTTCACCAAAGTTTGTGGATGACATACACTTTGGATAAGAAAGAAGGCTTTTGATTTTGAGGTCAAAAGGTCAGAGGTTAACATCTCTTTGACTGAAAGAAGAAAAATGGTTTTTACATAAGAACTTTAGTTCGAGACCACATACCTTGACCAAAGTTTGTGGAGGGCTTGTACTTAAATACCTTAAGTAGAAGAGGCTTATTGATTTTTAAGTAGAAGAGTATTATTAATTTTGGGTTCCAAAGGTCAAGTTCATTGTGGCTAAAAAAAATTGACTTTGCAGATACTTTTTGCTTTAGGGTAAGTTCCTTGACCAAACTTTGTGGATGGCTTCTACCTAGGGTGGTAAAGAAACCTATAGATTCTGGGTTTTAAAGGCCAGAAGTCATGGTCATGTTAAGTATAATAAGAAAATAATGTTTTTTTCCCCACATAATACTTTATTTTCTGCTATACAATGCTTGCAAAGGGTAAAAGAGCACAACCGATTGATCAGAGAATAAACCCTTGAGATAGTTGCTTTAGCAAGCAACATGGAATAAACAACAAAATCACCAGACGACCTTGGTACCGTCCGGTCTCAACAGGAACAATTACGGAAGACTTGAATAATGCAATCCAACAAAATTATAAAGAAACAAAAATGTAATAAATGATATTAGCATACAAATTATATTACTGACTTGAGCAACAAGATAACTGCTAACACTAATACCCTGTAAGAGCAGCGAAATAACCCCAAAATTTTAGGACAACAAAAGAAATATAAATATTATTAGAAGTACGATTAGTTGTATGAAAACAACTTACGATTTATCTATGGCAGAGTTGAATGTTAAAATCAAAATGACAACAGATGTTATATTTACTGAATTTTACAACATGTTAAATGCGGAGTTTACACAAACTAAAGAAGATAGGAAAGAATATGTTGATCGAAAACTGGTCAACAATATTGGCGTGGTACACAGTAGTATTGACAAAATAGACAAAAGTATGAACTGGTTGGAAATAGATTTAACTGATTTAAAACACAATTTTACAAAAGAAACATGCAGTCAAACTTGAAGTGGATAAAAAGATGCATTAAGTGATATTAATGATGCAGTTAAAACCGAAATAAACGACAACATAGGGACAATCAAAGCTGACGTTAAAACGTAAATGGGTGCAAATAATATTGCATTGCTTGATATAATTAGAGCATTGAAAAATGAAATCGAGAAATACATAATAGAGTTTGATGACAAATCAGATCAAACCTTTATGCATATTGCTTCCAATTTTTGCAAGTGCAAAAGAATCAGAAACATTATCTGGAACAAAACAATATCATGCCAAATATATATAGCAGCAGTAATTGAAGGATAAATAGCAAACGCTTCAGTGAAAACAATTAAAAGACCATAGACTACTTTGAATGAAAGATTGAGAACAAGGTTTGGTGAATTAGTATTTAAGCAACCTGGATGATACTTTTGTAAAATGTAAAACTTGAAAAACCAAGACAAACAAAACTTAGTGATTCTTATAATATCCTTCTAGTGTTCAAGTAAAATGTGAGTATATATTAATTGCACTTGGAATGGGTATTAGCGTGAATGTTGGTTACAATTTTATTTTTTTATATATTTTTTTTATTGGGATCAGTACCTACGGAGAATTATGAAGAGGGTGTAACACTTTAGATAAAAGTCTCAGATGTCGGTGAGTAGTATCAACATCACATGTGCAAAGCACATCGACAATGCTGCATCAAAGGTGCACAATGTTTCTTTAAAATGGTCTTTCTTTCGGTGTATGACATTTTAGTAGTCAATAAATAAAAAATGTTGATGTATGGTAAATGTATAACTGCTAACAAGTGGGAAAAGATACCACCAGTAGTTCAATACCTCAGTCTGATACATAATTGTGTCACATACATCCGAAGCACCATTAAACCTAAACGAACCTACAAATAGTGATTTCAAAGCAAAGTCCAAATATATTGATACTATCGGGTAGTTTCTTCGTGTTGTTTGATATGAAGGTAAAAGAAGGCGGAAAGAATGCTGTGGTACACAATTTAGGTAAAGTGCTTCTGAAAGACATTACGATATCCTATGGAAATGATGATCTTTTCAAGTTGAACCACTACAACATCTTCATGACATACAAATATTTGTGGTTACCTGTTTTGCTTAGGACAAATAGGGTTCAACACGACATTATGTTTGATAAATTGAGAAAGTTGTGATCAGGAGCACATAATATGCAAAACACTAGTACTGAAGCTACACAGTTCGCAGTGTACATCAAGAAGTTTAGAATAACTTTAGACTTTGACATTCTAACAGATCAGGGTCCGCTATATCCTTAAGCTCTACGTCAGAATTTCGTGTTTAACATAATACTAGCAAAAGCCTCGGAAGTGATAGAATGTGGTAATGAAGACTACGAACTGGGAAACATTTTCCTCCAGTATGATGCGATTAATTTGGAATCAATTGTGCAATCAGTAAATGACAGATACAGAACGAGCATTGTGTTCTTTATTACTAGGTCACTAGGGAGAAATCCATTGACATACCAGCAAGTACAACTTTTAGGAACCTCAACCTTGATTCTTCTGGAATGAGTTTAAATTGTGTTTTGATTCTGTGCAAAAAGAGTACGAAAAGCAATGCGGAGAAGTTGTATAACTCAGCATCATAACAAAATCTAAGTGACTACTGAAGGTGTACCAAATATGGCTTCTCTCCGTGGTTTCTAATTGATGCAACAGTTTGACAAAAAAATGTGAAAGCGAAATATAACTCAGTAAGACAAGTGTTGACAATTGTTCCACTGATAACAAGTGCATCTGGCTTGATTTGATAAGTACACATGATAATAGATTACATATCAGTGGTCTTAAATTAGCTAACGTTTAACAAGTTGTAACTTTGAAATCAAAAGAAAAGAAAAAGTAGATGCTCACAAAATGTATATTTATTTCGTGTCTGATGCTCAGGTAAACATTCAAAACAATGATTTCAAATCAATTATGTTTTGAACATCAATACATATATCTCAAAAACCTCACAACGTGGTGTCTAATTGTAGAAAGACTATGGTTGCACTGAATCTGAAAGAATAAGTACAGAAACTTTTGCGATTACATCGTTATTTGTCTAATTGCTCTGTTCAACATGACTTAGAATAGAAAGTGGTTACTCAAAGATAAAAATTTGATCCTGGGGATACATTGGATAAATGGTTAAAGCTACTGGTTGATATGTTCCAAACAGTGGCGGCGCGAGGGTTCGAGGAGCCCGGGGGAAATGTTTTTTAGTGGCGCCCCTGCCCAGGCGGCTGGGGGCAATGTTCTGTAGTGGCGCCCCTACAGTTTTTATGTCAGCTGCCATCCTCTACCCCGCCCCCCCCCCTGCCATCTAAGCCCCGGTTACAGCTAAAACAAATAAAAAAAAATAAAAATAAAAAAGCTCCCGACAGCCCCCCTTCTTGCCCGGCGCCCGGGGGCAATTGCCCCACATTCCCCACCGTCGCGCCGCCACTGGTTCCAAACAAAGTACCAATACGTTGTTAATAAGTGATGAATGTAAGAAATAAAGCAACTAACCTAACCAAATTGCCTGTAATTGGTAAACAGTTTGAAACATCAGTACGGGTGATCGTGCAGAGGTACAACTCTGTAATAAAAGATTTAAGAGAGAATACGCTTTTTTTTTTTTTTTTTTTTTTAGTCTTTTAAACAAAGACAGAAAGGCAATGGATACAGTATTTGAAGAAAACCATGTCATTTAGGGCGGAATGAAATGAGACATTGAAGTTTCTTTGAAGCAAAACAAAAGCAAGAAACTGTTAATTAGACTTGGATATTTTTCTATTACTATGTACAGAAACAATCGTAATATAATGTGTTAACCTTGTCAGCCAAAAACTCTTGTCGTCATACATAGAAAATGCTACTTTATTCATTTTGATGCTATGCATCTCATGATTGTACCATCTGAGCAAATTCGTCTTTTAATAATTTTCTTTGTAATTAAAGAAGTAATTTTTTGTACATTTCAAATTTTAAAGTTTGTTTCAGCACTCATTTGTTGTCTTCTTCGGAATATTTCTGGTCATCTTTGTCCGTTTTAAAGGAATAGAGATTTGATTTTAACCCACAGCACTCTCTAACTGGAACACCTTTCAACTCATCCTTAAAATTTCAGTAACTTTTTTACTTGTTTGTGCGATACAAAACATCCTGGTCCTTTGGAAAGTCACTAACGTCGTTGAATTTGATGTTGTTATTTATGTCACGCTATATGTTTTCTGTCTCAACGTATATACACAATGTATGTGTCAATAACAGTCTCGTTCAATCACCATATTTGTTTTTAACCTGTTGTAATAAAATTCCTACATCAACCATTTGGAAAGGTCTAGCACTGTAAATCAACCCTAAAGTGGTTTGGTTAATTTGCTTTTCGTGTTTTGCAAATACTACATCATCGTCAATAATTGTTCTTCTTGCAAAGATACATCTTTCTGCAATTTAAAAAAAATCAACCGTGCATATTTTTACTTTTGCTCTTTTCCTGAGATTACCTATTTTATTTACCGAATACACTATTATTACTCAACTTGAAGAAGTCCTTCTTGAAATCATTAGAAACGTTTTGTCTCAAACTCGTATTAAGCTTGATGTATTATTAAACAAGATAACTATGTGTATATCGTATTCAGTTTTAAACCTAATTGTATGTAAAGTTTTAGAGTTTGTTAGTGAATGACATATTTTTCTTTGTTTTTCAATGTACTTAACAGTATTGGCACTGATAGTTTTGTACCCTTGTAATCATGTATCAACTTCTTTTGCAACTCTGATAAATCACTTTCGTCTGGTATTAATTTCTCTGGATCTAACGGGGTAATCCTTGAAATGGTGATGCAAATCCTTCGGTATTTCCAAATCCACTTCTAAAATGCCCTCGGTATAATAGTCATCTGACTTTTGGACCAGACGCCATTAAACCCATCTAATATGTTTATCATTTGCCTATCTAAAGGCTCATGGCCAATCGTAAAGATTAATGGCATCTAGGTCTATCAAATATGACCTTGACACTGACCTTTCATAATCATCATGATTCTTGTCTCATCATAATTGTCTGAATAGTATTCACGATTTGCTTCACCATACCTATCTGGTATCATGCTACTTCTACCTTTTATCCCCTCTCAGTCAGCAAGAACGTATCAAAGTCTATCAAATTCCACGAAAAACACACAATATCTTATCCACTCTAAGTCAGCAAGAACATATCAAAGTCTATCAAATTCCACGAAACACACTCAATATCTTTAAACTTGCTTCACGAGTTAAACCGGGTGTACTGTAATACTATGCTAGGTCAAGTTTGCATTTTTTTTTTATACATATATTCTTAAATATTCCTCAAACTTGTCAAATAGCATCATTATATCCTTCCTGGGATAATACTCATGAAGATCAACGGGATAGCTGTTTTATTGAACTTTTCAAAAATATCCAATTATTCATAGGGATAAATGTATTCCTTCATATTTAGGTGTCATGCCTAAACAATGTTTCTGTGCCGCTCTAAATTTTTCATAATTTGAAGTTTAGCTAGCTGTTCTATATATTGTCCCATGACTCTAAATGTCTCAAAACCTAACTTTTCTTGTAACTATTTTTTTCCCTTCTTCCATGAACATATCAACTATGAAATCCTTGCTTAATGATATGTATTTTTTGACGTTGTTCAGCATGATTTTTACCTCTTATGGAGCGGTTTTGTTGTTGTTGTTGTTGTTGTTTGTTTGTTTTACAAGTGTTTTAATGAAAAGATGGCTGTGATATCCAGAAAGATATGAATGAACCATGGTATTGTATTGGTATATGTTTTTTAATATTTAAAATTCAAATTACATTCGTCATATCATGGACCTCTATATTTACCTGTTAAGTGGTCATGGTCTCAAACCTTATAGTTTTCAATTTCTTTATCACAAATGAGACATACGTTAATTGAGTTAAAATGATCCAAAATTTCTCTGTGAACACCATAGGTCTCGCATTTTTCGGTCATATTTCCTCTTACACTTCTTTTGAATTTTTTTTTAAGACAATCTATACCTCTGTCAAGTATCGGATTGTATTTCTTGTAGATTGAGTTTAGGTACAACCGAACCCCCGATGGAATATGTTTGGCGGATTTTTAAAATTATGGTTGCATCTGTAGCGCCAGTCCTTCTGCTTTGAGGTAACGTCCAGGACACTCTATGTACACGTTCTGTATTGTACCAATGCGTCCGTGTGCCAAAGGTGCGTATTTGTCCTCATCTTTAGATGAAAGGTTTTCCGAAAGGAGATCGGCACATGCTGAACCCACTGTGCACGGCATATACGGAATAATTACATTATGCAGATAATTTTTAATTTTACAACTGAGCCTTTGCCAGGCCCTATATCTATCGAGTTGTCTACATCGCAGCATAGTTTTTTTATGTTATAATAATGTTTCAGGTGTATTGAAACAATTCAGACATATATATATATATATATATATATATATATATATATATATATATATATATATATATATATATATATATATATATATATATATATATATTTTCCAAAAACTTTTTTTTTTAAAATGTTTATTTATATGTGATGAAACCAATTTAAAAAATAAAAATAAATTTTAAAAAAAATTATTCCAGCATAGATGGTACCTTCTATTTTTATAGTCGTTAGGGCCACCACATTCAAATATAATCAACGCGTCAGCATGTCTTTACCTCTCTATTTCAGCTAAAAGATTAATATAGTTCTCACAGCTGCATCTCTGCTGTTTCCCATTTTCAATATTTGATGCACATTTACAGAAATAACAAATTTGTTTTCATTTTTGTTTCAAATATCCTAAATCTTTCCTGAATATCGCGTGAACCAGTGACTGTCTCTATCCGCATTGTATTTTGATGGGATATCTACATGTTTACTTGGTGTATTACACAGATTCCAGAGTATAAAAGAAACACATACCATCTTTATTTTGCACGTTTATGCAACCTTTTTATTATTAACCCATTCAGCCAACTGAATATATGAGCTTCCTTTGAGCGCTTGATATCTATCTTTGTGCAATATTAAATATTTAATTCTATGCAACATCAATCTTATGTAATATGTCGAAAAAAAGTCCAAATGATATATCGATTTCGTCTCTATTTAATACATTTTGAGGTTTTCTTCTGTGGTAAATATTTCTGTATTCATCTTGTTCTCCCTGCTGGGTGGGTTTCTTCTTTGAGTCTGATATCTAAGTCTAACTGAGCTTTTACATAGTCATGATGATCTCTTTCAAATATGATTCAGTGTCATTAAAAAACGGATGCAAATCTAGATTGTTAGCCCCGTAAGATCTGTATTCGTTTAAATTGCGACTAAACGAATCTCTAAGTCTTTTCGTTATGATTTTATTTAAATTTCGCTTATTCATTTCAATTCCTTTCTAGTTGGAGCACGTATTAAAGTACATTTAATTTATTGTTTCTAACTTGTTTTGGTATTGGTTCATCAATTATAAAAGTCTTCATTTTGATTTATTTAAGTAAGAGAATTGCAATGTACATTTAACTATTTTGATCATTTAATTAGAATTATTTAAATGTATATTTCACAATTTATGATTTTTTAAAGTAAGAAAACTTAAAAAATATATTTAGGAAAAAATCAACAAGATATATATATATATATATATATATATATATATATATATATATATATATATATATATATATATATATATATATATATAACACAATTATGATTTATTTTAACAAGGAAAGTTGATATATATTTGACAACTATTTACATTTTCTTATACGTCACTATTGTTTGTACACAACTACATCACTGTTTGTGAGTAGTTGTGTGTGGCTACTGGGGGTCATATAATTATATAGGTGCCCATAGACTTACATTGCTGTGGCGATATGGAGTCAAATGAGAATAGATAGGAATGGTTTATAGGGTCAAATGGTAACACGGTTAGAAGTGGCTGACCTCAAATGGTAACATTATTAAAGTTGACCTCATTATGCGCCACTATAGGTACGTACGGGAAATCGTATGTTACAATGGTCTATAGGTTTAACATTGGAATGGTTTTATGGGGTCAAAATTGTTTATAGGGTCAAACGGGAATGTAGGTATAAACATATACATAGACAAACATACACCAAACATAAAACACCAATGGCAATGATCGAGTAATCTTTTCTAGTGATCTGGTCCAGAGGTCTTGACTTTTTACATTTCTTGACGGGGATGGGTTCTTCTTCTGTTTCTGAAGAACCCTCCGCCTCCTTCCGCTTCTCCTTCTGCTTGTTCTCTTTTTTCTTAGGGCAATCTGAAGACCAATGTCCTTTTTCCTGACAATGATAACAGGTATCTTTACATTTATCTCTCTTTTCTCCTGTCTTTCGTTTGCTTTGACTTTGTGGACATTCGGGAGCCCAATGTCCTTTTTCCTGGTAGACAGCAAGTATCTTGACTTTTATCTCGAGAGGAGTAGTCCATAGTCTTATTGGAAGTGATATACTTTCCAATGACACTCTCTAAATTGCTGATGGCAACAGCGGTATGTTGTGCTAAATCTCTGACCAGAATTTATTTTACTCTTCCATTTTCACAGTTTGAAAGTTGAATGACTAATATTTACTCTTAGAGTGAGAAGCTCTTTCTCTATGTATATAGGGAGAGAGTGAGTGTAAAACTGAGTCAAATCAAATTTTGCAATTAAGATGAAACGATCATACTTTACTGAGAAACAACAAGAAGAAGAAACCAAGACTCGACGACGACGACGGCTTTACGTACCGCCTCATACACCGCTAACTGAAGTGTTAGCCCAAGTACATGCCAGTGATTTTGAAGAGGACCCAATAGCCTCCATTTCCTCTGCCACAAGACCAAGAGAGTCCAGAGTCACTCAAAAAGGAAGTCTTTCATTAGCTCCAAAAAATTATTATCACGCTTGAGAGACGCATCGACAATCGGACAGACCCAAACAACGAAGAGAAGAAGCACTCCTGTTGCAATAGGCAGGTATTTCCAAAGAGACCGTGTGTGGCAATCCTGAAATGCAAAAACTTCAAGACGTCTTGGCTCCTCATTATACGTTGAAGTACACCCTCAAGTGGTTCGTGGAGCTCTGGTCTTTCAAGGACCCAATTTCCCTGAGGGAAAATACATTCATGTGTATCATCATCAAGAGCATTTCGATGCTATTACTAGTATTACAGGATTTCTCGGATATAATTATTATTGCGAGAAATTTGACCAAGGATTTGCCAATCGGGAGCAACACACTCATTGCGGAGAGAGATGTCGGGGCTGTTTAGCCTCCAAACCATGGAACTCCATCGTTGGTACGAACAACGAATACTTCATTTACCTCCGAATCCTAATCTCACTGAGATGTCACAGTTACAACAAGAATTACAGTCTTTGATGGATCGAAGTGATTTGTCAGAAGCAAAAAGATAGCAACTGTACGGCCAAGTATTGCAACGTCTTCAACTCTTTCACCAGAAAGCTTTAGACGAAACAGCTAAACCGACTCTGAGAGATTTCAAGGCGATCATGAAAAGTGAACCAAAAACCATTAAGACAGACACCGCCACGGGGATGACAGAGAAAGAAGAACACGAAGCGTATCAAACTCCACCAGCTAAAAAAATACGCAAGTTAACAACATCAGGTCGGATTAAAAAGATGATGTCCACACCCTTGCCATTAAAAGAGAAAACGAAAGAAGTGACGACAGAAGTCACACCAGAACTGATTATCCCTGTTCATAAATCGTCCTTTACACCTGTTGCTCGTCGGACAAGTAAAGCATTACAATCCCCCAAAAAATACAACACGAAGAAAAGAGCATTGGTAGTTGGTTCACTTATTGAGGAGAGACATCATCAGTATGGAGACACTTTTATCTAGCATTTACTTCAATCCTGCACATGCAACTGGTTAAGAAGGAGTTAAAAAATTGTATCGCGCAGCTAAAACCAAACTGAAAAGTGTACGTTTGCCAGAGGTACGAGAATGGTTAAAAGAACAATCGACGTACACGTTACACAAACCCATTCGACGAAAATTTTCCAGAAGTCAAACCAAAGTGGCTGGCATCGATCAACCACGGCAAGCAGATTAAGCGGATGTCTCTCATTTGGATGCGCACAGTCGTGGTTACAAATATTTGCTTTGTGTCATTGACGTGTTTTCAAAAGCAGCTTGGGTCGTTCCTTTGACTTCTAAAACCAGTTCCGAGTTAGTACGCGCTTTAAAACTGTTGTTGAAACAAAGTGGTGCCACCCTTTACGATGTCAAACAGACAAAGGCACCTAATTTCTGAACAAAGCTTTTCAAAAAGAATTGAAACAACGACACATTCATTTTTTTACCATTGAAAATCCTGAAACAAAAGCCAGTGTCGTGGAACGTTTTCAAGAACTTTGAAAAAACGCATGTGGAAATATTTTAAACATCAACACACTCTCAAGTTCATCGACGCCTTATCACGTCTGGTCAAAGCTTACAATCAATCGTACCATCGTAGCATCGGATGTGCCCCCGAAGAAGTCACCCCTGATTGTTTTGAACGTCAAAGATTGGAAAAAAGAAAGAAGTGGTGTTAAAGACTGGAGATTTGGTTCGCATTGGAAAAATCAAACGCACTTTTGACAAAGGTTATTTACCTAACTGGACCACCAAATTGTTTCATGTCACTGGACAAGTCCGTGGACGCAATCCTTCTGTCTATAAATTGGAAGACATGCACGGAGAAGTGTTAAAAGAAACATTTTACTTGCCTGAGTTACAACGAGTGACCAAAAAAGAAGACGTGTACGATATCGAAAGTATTCTCGATCGAAGAACACGTAAAGTGGGCAAACGTCGACTTGAAGAAGAGAAAGTGCGTTGGAAAGGATATCCACCTAGGTTTGACTCTTGGATTGCCGCTTCACAAATAATCGACTATAAAAAGAAGTAACCATCATGCCGTTAAACACATCAGCTACCTCTCGTTCTCAGAGTTCCTCTCTTCAAGAATTACAAAAACAACCTCTTTGAGTGTGGTGTGGAGAAAGTGTGCCTAAAAATCGAATCGTTTTTTTCTGCCAAATCATTGTGGTGTATTGTGTCATCGGAGCAGCCATTGTAAATTTGAGTTTGCAACAAGAAGACAAACAATTGTGCACCATTTTACTCAGCAGTTGTATTGGTTATTTCTTGTCTAGTCCTTCCTCGAAATATACGACAGAAAGTAACAACAACAACGGTAGCTTCACTGCTAACGCCAGTCACCATTCTTCCAGTCACAATAGCAACAGCAGCTTTCTTTTGGAACTTTTGGAAAATCATTCTCCTTTGACATCGAGTGACCCCTCGGACACCAGAACCATCGAACTATAAGTAACCAATTTCATTTGACCTTACCGAGTTATAGTTCTATGGATGTGTTTGCCAACAACACCTTATGTTGTTTCACAGCTAAGTTACCTCAAATCATACAATTGGATCACGAGGCTCATTGGGAAGTGACTTTGGTAGAAATCGTTCATCCTACGCATGTTTGGAATGTGACTGGACATCAAACCACTTTGTCGTCGAAATCCTGAACGAACAAGTTCAAGAACACATGGACAAAAATGATGCTGGCTATTACGATTCCAAATTATAGCACCCGCCAATCCTCAATTAAATATCTATCTCATGAGAATTCATACAGGCTATTTTTTCAGTGCTCAACATCTCGTCGAAGCGATTGCGGGTGTTTTCAACGATCAGTTTGGCAAAATTCAGGTCAAAACTTGTCGAAGTGTACAGATTGAGTATCGTGCCATTTCTCATCGTCTCAAAATGAATTTTTCCGACGCCAAAATGCTATCCATCACGTTTTCTCCCAGTTTGTTTGCTATTCTGGGTGGAAATGCAAACATAACTCCTACCAAAGACATCAACAACAACGATCGACTCTACAAATATTTTCGCTACCCTATTGATTTGAACGAAGGACTCAATTTATTGTTTGTGTACTCCGATGTGGTCGAGTACAACGTGGTGGGAAACACAGCCGCTCCGTTACTGAGAGTCATTCCTTTCAAAGTGGATTCTGCGATCGCTGCTTACGAGGAAAGTGGAAACACGTATTATCACGTTCACCATGAATTTGTACATCCTCATTATCTTCCTGTCAGTAAATTGTATTTTGACATGTCATTATTAGTATAAAAGGAGATCTGGCACAATATATTCTATTCTTCAAAGGAAAAGTCACCGTGAAACTAAACGATTCTTCAGCGAATTGTAACACAAGATGTATCCTGTGTACCGAGGAGTCGCTCAACAACGAGGACATGGTTTAGGAGATATGTTAAAATCAGCTTTTCGTACGGTAGCACCTATCTTGAAACCGATGGTGACTCGAGGATTACATGCGTCAAAAGATGCCGCTTTGACGCAAGGAAAAGAATTTCTTCAAAACGACCTCATCGACAAAACAAAAATCCTAAAAAAGCCTTTATGAGAGCAGGAACTCGATCTGTTTGCCATGCTACCCACTATGATGACGATGCAAGAATCCAAATGGGTAGAATTTCATCCTGTGTCGTCTTTGACTGACTCAGCCCCTATCGAATTTGAAATCAAAGGGCAAACCGACGATTACATCGATCTGAATAGCAGTCACTTGTACCTGAAACTTAACATGCTCAAAATGGACAACAATTCAGGCGCCTATGCCAGAGTAGCTCCCGTGAACAATTTCGTGCATTCGTTGTTCAGCGAAGTGGATTTGTACTTGAATAACAAACTGGTCAGCAGCAGCATGGATACTTACCCTTACCGAGCGTACTTGGAAGCTCTCTTGACGTACGGAAAAGAAGCCAAGAACACACATCTGGATGCTTCCGTGTCATGGAAACCTGACACGTTGGACAAGTTCAAAGACACAGCGTTGATTGCAGATGATGATGCAGACAACAATGTTGGATTTAACGACCGCCAGAAGAAAATCAAGCAAGGACGCAGTTTAGAACTGTTAAATCGTTTGCATTTGGACGTGTGGTTGCAAGAAAGGTATTTGTTAAACGGAGTGGATGTACGCCTGAGACTGAATCGAAGTAGTATCGTGTTCCACTTGATGGCTAATGCTGATGAGTACAACACAATCATCGAAGAAGCCAGACTTTATGTGCACCGTGTAGAAGTCTTACCTAAAGTGGCAAACGACATCAGTCAAACTTTGAGCAGAACTACAGCCAAGTATCATATGCGACGAGTGGAAGTGAAAACCTTTACCATTGCCTCTAGACTCCGATCAAAGATCGAAGATCATGTTTTCCAAGGACAGCACCCCAAACGTTTGCTAATTGGAATCGTCAGTAATGCACCCCTCAACGGAGCCATCGATCAAAATCCTTTTGACGTCCAACACTTCAACTTGTCCAAGATAGAAGTCACTCGAGATGGCCAGACGTTGTGTTCAAGACCATTTGAACCTAACTTTGCCCAGACAAATTACTTGAGCTCTTACTTGACTCTGTTTGAAGCCACGTGACAGTTAGGAACCAACAGCAGCCACGGTATTTCGTACGAGGATTTTGTGGGAGGATATGCTTTGTGGGGATTTGATTTAACTCCCGACCAAGGCAGCGTCGAAGGACATTTCCACCCTATAAAATCAGGCCAACTTCGTCTGGGACCAGAGTTTACCACAGCTCTGGTCAGCACAGTGAACGTTATCTTGTATGCGGAAGTTAACAATGCTCTGGAAATCAACAGTTTAAAGAAGTGATTCTAGACTATTATAAAAGAAAAAGATGGAACACGAAGAACCTATGGATATAGGCGATGATGATGTTTTTGATCCAGAACTACCATAGCAGCAGTAACAAACCACAAGTGAAGAAGACAAAACTAAAGTTATGATGATGGCAAGATGGCCAGAACAGAACAAGAACAACATATAGTCTCCTGTTTTGCCAGAGACTAGGCTGAGAGAATTACAGACCTGACTAGAGCACACTGTTATGGGTGTCAAATTAATCATCCTAGTCAGAAACAACAGAAGAAAAGTTAGAAGAGTATCTGGATGAGGCATGGTCTCTGATCTCAGAAGAGAAGATTTTGACAAAGTGGTATAAAGACTTGCGTGATCATTCCTTACCTCCATTGACTTCTCTTGAGACAAAACGCATCGAAGCTCTCTTGCAACAGAGTACAAGACTACCCGTGGTTCATCGACTTACTTGACAGACATTTTCAAGAAAAAAGTCAGTTGTGAATTGATGACTTATCATTAACTGTGAAAAAGAAAAAAAGAATGGATACCTGGGAGCTTCGTTAATTATTTACTCGCAGTTCGTATACCGTTTCTTGGAATCCTGTAGTGTGTGCTAAAGATAAGCTTTCTCATCGCAAGATTAAAGCCGTTCAAGCCTTTGTCATCAACAGAGACGACAGTCATCGATTAGTAACCCATTGGATAGCTGTTTACTTTCCCAACGATCACAGTGTGGAGTATTTTGATTCTTATGGATTACCTCCTTTGGAAGACGACATCATTGACTTTATGAAAAGAAATGCAATCTCCACTCGATTCAATAATGTGAGATTACAAGGATCAGATTCCATGGTGTGTGGACAATATTGTGTGTTGTTTTTTTTTTTCTTCCATCAACGCATTCTTGGATTTCCTTTCGAATATTTAGTGACTTGCTTTGATCTTGAGTACTCTAGAAAAACGATGATAAAAATAGATAGATAGTTTTTGAACATTATGGCTATCTCTTGTATTAAGCTCAGAAACGTAGTGTGCATCGATGGCAAAATAATAGTGTCTTAGATCATTGGAAGTCAAGTTTGAATCCACAACGTTGTAAACCCTGTAAATATGTTCATGTTTCACAGTGTTTATTTGTATTTGAGTTACATAAGCTTCTTCTTAGTATTAAACATGTTGATTTTTGAAAAAAATGGTGTTGCCTTGTTTATTTATTGAAAAACAAAAAATTGCTCTTTCACATTTCTTTATGTCGATCTTAGTCATAGGCACATGCTCTTTCACATATCTTTGGGTTATATTTTCTTTCATTTCCGCGTAACCGAATTTGAGGGATGTTTTCCATCAGGTCCGTGCTTCAAGCATATAAAGCGGTTTGTTCACCAGTCGTGTCACCATTCCACATTCGTTCTCAGGCAGCAGCAGGTGGAGAGTGCAGACGTGTGGCAGACGTTCTACGGTAGAGGGAGACGCAGTGGACGAGGAGGGAAGGAGGCAGTCTTGGCAGCCTTGCAGCAGCTATGGAGCACCCAACTACAACTTCAATGACTCGCTCTTGGTATGGAAGTATGGGGCCAAGCTGCTGTGCTGGCCAATTGAGGAAATGTCGACCTATCCCCCCGCCAACAGCCGACCACATGGAGCAGCAATATGGCGAGCTACCAAGGGGGCGCTGCGTTAAAGAGAGAGCCGGCATGGCAGATAGACAGAGCTTCTCTACCGGGGACCACCTGCTGTTAACAATAGTCCTTCTAAGTGCTAAACAGTCCTTCTAAGGGCTATCACATTGCCTGAATCAATGGGGTTTTCAATTTGGCTTTTTTTCGAAAACCCCTTTTGATTATACTCTTTGAAAACACAAATTTGATCAATTTCGAACCACCGTCTAAAAAAAACAACAACTTACAATTGTAGTGTGCGTGATACGAAAAAGATATGAGTAATTCTTACTCAAAGATTGGTATTGTTTTTGCAAATAATATGTACACTTTGTACACAAAATTTTCATAACTGGAAATATTCGCGTTAAATGGAAAATTCTTTGTAACTCATAGTATTGTCATAATTGAATAAGTGGCTTACGCTTTATTGGTATTAGGGACAACCCGACTTAGTTTAACTGGGCAGAATTTGATCATGTATGTATGTTCCTGGCGTTTCTGCTTCCGCCACGCTTCGCGCTTTCGCTTGCCTAGTCCGTGCCGCCTTTTCCACTCCAGACTGAAATCCTTGAAGCAATTCAATCAACAATGTGCGCTACAACGCGCACACATATACCTGTAAACATTGTGGTTCTAGTCCTATGTACAGGTATAAATGTACACACTCTCCAATAGCGAGAATTCATTTAACCCCCTTAATTATGGGGAACCATGCTGCGCTGGAGGGGTGTACTCAGCACAGTGTCAGGTGTGTTGCGAACTGTTAACACACCTGACTAAATTAAAATTTACACATCCTTCTGGGGTGTGTAAATTTTACACATCCTCCAATAGCGCGCATTCAATTAACCCCCTTAATTGTGGGGAATCATGCTGCGCTGGAGGGGTGTACTAAATTAGAGTCAGGTGGTTGCAAACTGTCAACACACCTGACCATTAAATCCCCCTATGCCTGCTTTGCACGCTGTGGGGGTATATAGTCGTACATGCCCGAATGGGCGAAAACGACTCAAATTCAAGCATCAATCAATCAATCAGTCGTGTCACCATTCAGGCAGCAGCAGGTGGAGAGAGCAGACGTGTGGCAGACGTTTGACGGTAGAGGGAGACGCAGTGGACGAGGAGGGGAGGAGGCAGTCTTGGTCAGCTTGGGCAGCAACTATGGAACACCCAACTACAACTAAAAGAAGTATGGAAGTATAGGGCCAAGCTGCTGTGCTGGCCAATGGATTAAACTGTCGACCTACTCCCAACAGCCGACCACATGGAGCAGCATGTTAAGCATGGCGAGCTACCAAGGGGGCGCTGCGTTAAAGATAGAACTGACACAGCAGTACGACAGAGCTTCTCTACCGGGGACCACCTGCTGTTAATAATAGTCCTTCTAAGGGCTAAACAGTCCTTTTAAGGGCTAACATATTGCCTGAATAATGGGGTTTTCAATTTGACTTTTTTTCGAAAACCCCTTTTGATTATACTCTTTTAAAACACCAATTTGATCAATTTCGAACCACCGTCTAAAAAATTACAACTCACAATTGTAGTGTGCGTGATACGAAAAAGATATGAGTAATTCTTACTCAAAGATTGGTATTGTTTTTTGCAAATAATATGTACACTTTGTACACAAAATTTTTCTTAAAAACTGGAATATTTGCGTTAAATGGAAAATTCTTTGAAACTCGGAGTATTGTCATAATTGAACAAGTGGCTAACACTTTATTGGTATTAGAGACAGCCCGACTTAGTTTAACTGGGCAGAATTTGATCATGTATGTACGTTACTGGCATTTCTGCTTCCGTCACGCTTCGCGCTTTCGCTTGCCTAGTCCGTGCCGCCTGCCACTCCTGACTGATACCTTGCAGCAATTCAATAAACAAGTGCTCTATTGCGCACCTATATGCCTGTAAACATTGTGGTTCTAGTCCTATGTACAGGTATAAACACACCTCACAATATCATGCCTTCAACGAACCCCCGTTTGTGGGGAAACCATGCATTGATGGTGGGGTGTGTTAAATGTACACACTCTCCAATAGCGCGCATTCAATTTAACCCCCTTAATTGTGGGGAACCATGCTGCGCTGGAGGGGTGTACTCAGTACAGTGTCAGGTGTGTTGCGAACTGTTAACACACCTGACTAAATATAGTATGTTCAATCACATTTAATCCCCCTAAGCGTGCTTCGCACGCTGTGGGGGTACATAGTCGTACATGCCCGAAGGGCTAAAACGACTTTAATTCAAGCACAACAACAACAACAGTCGTGTCACCCTCGTTGACTCGTCAACAGCTAAAGATGCCATCGAAGATTGCTAAACTCAGTGAATCTATGGTGAACATGCACCGGTAAGGCAGCACCTTATCGAGAACATCAATGACAAGAAGACGACTCTCTTCCTGAAAATGGCACAGGACCTGGTAGAAGATGTCCTGCGTGAAGAGATCAAACAAGAAAGAGACGTTTGGGAAGAGAGACAAAGACTGCAGAAGTGGCAGGAACGGCAGCAGCAGCAGCAAAAAGGAGAAGTGGAGTGCATGATGGACTGTGAGGATTTCTCCTTCTCCTCCAAAAGGAGACGGCCTTGTATTGTGGTGAAGCCAGTGGTGAGACGGCGCCGTCCGCCCAGAAGTTAAACCTAAAACCACTCACCAACTCCAACCCCCAACGGTCCTTTTCAGGGTCACTCATATCACTAGAAAAGATAACTCCATGATTGCCAATTTGTGTTTGGTGTATGTTTGCGTCTTGGTCTTTTTTTTCCCAACCTCCAAAAAACGCTTCCCTTATAAAAATGTATGTTTGTGTATGTTTGGTGTATGTGTCGGTATAGTTGTGTCTACAAACACTCCCTTTCCCTTGTGTACAAATTTACAACAGTTGTTTTTTATTTATTAGGTCCGCGCGATTTCTGTTTCTGTTTTTCTATTAAATATTTGGTGTGAGGGATAATTTTCCTTCACGTCTGTACTGCAAACATATAAAGCGGTGCGTTCACCAGACTGGCCAAATTCTCAGTTAACAGAGCAACTAGCAACACGTTTCTAAGAATAGGGCTAAAGATGGAAGTGATAATACCTATACAGTCCCTGAATGCAATCAAATGTTTAGGCCTTAGTATTGCATCAGGGTGGAGCCTAACTATTTTGCTGCTTTGGGAGGAGGACTCCAACTACAATATAATAAGTAGAAGCAGCCCCCAAAAAAAGGCTGGGACAGGGAGGAAAAACACAGGTGCAACAAAAGGAGCGACCTACGCAGACTCAGTCGACACCGAGCGCTCCCCCCGTCGAGTCCACGCCAACAATACCTCCACCTACAGTAATAACGCCACTCCCAGCTTCGAAATTGCCCGAGGCTAGGAAGCAATCTTCAATGTCAACAGCAGCGACACCAACAGCGTCACTAGTACAGCAGGGGGGAAGGCAGGACGGGGAGGAGGAGAGGAAGGAAGGAAAAAAAAATCAAGAGGCCCAAGAGGTAACTAGGAGACAAGAAGTCGAGAGGAGAAAACCCCACCCACCAGCAGCGCCGCAGCCGGTGACAAAAGCATGAAACACCGACAATGCAGCCGGAAACGAGAGCGATGGCAAAGAAAACGCAACAGAAGCAGCTGCAGATGACATCGCTCATGCCTAAGCAACAAGTGTCGTTGTACCTTCCTGACCAGGCAATGAACATGGGACTGGGTGAGATCTTGGAAGATAGGGAAGCAACAAAACAGCACATAGAAGACGTCGGGACGGTCTCTGCGTGCTCAAAGAGACTAAAGTGTGACGGGTTTCTAAATAAGACGCAGAAATCCACCTTCACCAAGGCAGACGAAAACATCCGAGGACTTGGGTAGGAGTATAGCGGATGTCCAATCCCGCTAGCTGTGTTGATTCTGAATGAATTAATGCAATCATGGAAGATGTCGTCCCAACCTGTCATAGCATGGCCGCCGATGAAAGACCTAGTGGTTGCGGACCTTATCGACCCAGACAGCTCAAAGGGCCGCTACAGACGCAAGTTCGAGCCGCCCGAATTCCTGAGGCTCTACATGAATCCACCAACAGATGTTACACCTCAGCTCTTTTATTGGCTCAAGAGAATTGATAAGTATGCTAAACAAAACGGCCCTTTTCAGAGCCACCCACATCTCTAGAAAAAAGAGGTACTAATCCGATTGCCAAAAATATTTGTGTTATTATGTTTGGTGTATGTTTGTGTATGTCTTTTTCTTTTTTTCCCCACCCCACAGAAAACCCCTTTCCCTTATAAAATGTGTGTTTGTATGTTTGGTGTATGTTTCCATAGAGTGTGTCTATAAACACTCTCGTCCTTGTGTTTAGGTACGCGCGATTTCTGTTTCTGTTTTCTGTGTGAGGGTTGTATTTTTGGTGTAAGGGATGTTTTCCTTCAAGTCCGTGCTTCAAGCATATAAAGCGTCGCGTTCGTCAGTCGTACCAGCAGCGGATTGGAAGGTGGGAACGGAGTGCCTCCTAGAAAAGATAGAGATGTATTGACGTTATCCCCAGAGCCGACACATTGTGAGAAGGAAAGTGGCTGCCCTTACAAAAGCAAAAAGCCTTGTACAAAAACTAATGGCAGAGGAAATTGTTAATGCGTCAACTCAACAGCAACCAACAGCAGCTCAACCTTGTCGAGTGGGCACGTTAAAAGAAGCTGTGGATTTGCTGGAGGGGGTGAAGTATCTCCTAGAAACGATAGAAGAGATAGAGTCATATTGGTTTTACCCCTCCATCAGTAGTGTTCGAAGGGAGGCGGCAGCCCTGAACACAGCTAAGGGTCTAATACGACAAGTGATAGAGGAGGAAGTAGTAAAGATCAAGAAGGCTTGGGCCGAGGAGAGAATGGTGAAGTAGCAGGAGAAGAGAGAAAGGAATTCCCAGCGCCTGAACGAGAACTGAATGAAGATCCAGGACAAGTTTAGAAAGATGGGTCATCCAGATTGGATCCCTGATCAACCTAAGAAGAAGTGATGGTCAGGGAGAAAGAGGTAAAAGAAGAAGAAGACAAATAAAAACGGTCCTTTTCAGGGCCACCCAGATCACTAGAAAAGATTACTTCATCATTGCATTTGGTAGTTTATATTTGGTGTATATTTGTCTATGTGTATGTTGATACCTACATTCCCGTTTGACCCTATAAACACTTTTGACGCTATAAACCCATTCCAATGTTAAACCTATAGACCATTTTAATATACAATTTCCCGTACGTACCTATAGTGGCTCATATTGAGGTCAACTCTAACAATGTTACCATGTAACTCCAATTAAGGTCAGCCACTTCTAACAGTGTTACCATTTGACCGTATAAACTCTTTTGACCCTAGAAACCAGTGATTCCCAAACTTTTTTGATCGCGACCCTAAATACTATCTTTTGCGACCAAAAATGCAGTACCAGTATAGGGTCGCGAGGGTCCTCGCGACCCGGGGTTTGGGAACCACTACTATAAACCATTTCTATCTATTCTTATTTGACCCCATATCGCCACAGCAATGTAAGTCTATGGACGCCTATATAATTATGATATGACCCCCAGTAGCCACACACAGTTTCTTTTTGTCCTGTGACGTGGAAAACAGTCGAAATCATATTACAATTTTAACTTCTGTATTGCATTACTGTTTCTGTGTACTCTGGCGTAGGAAGCAAGTCAAGAATCATACTATCATTTCAACTTTGGTATTGCATCACTGTTTATGTGTTTACTCAGGACATCAATCGTAATCATCTTATGATTTTAACTTGTGTATTACGTCAATTTTTATGATGTGATGTGGCCCATACCTTGAAACATTTCACACCGACCATTTCCCCCAAGTGCCACCTTTTTTCTAAAAAAGGTTACTTACATTTATTCACGATTTGTAGATAAAGCATATCATCTACTACAGATTATGTTCACGGTGTAGGCCAATCTGCATATTTTGTACTAAGGCTATAAGTAACTTTCGTCAAATGAAGTAACTCATCATATCATAATTGTACCCTATAGTGTACTAAGACTTATGCCCCTTTACCATTAGATGGCAGTATTTAACTGATAGTTATAGTTTGTATTATTATTTTTTTTTTAATTGTGTTGTGCCAGATGCTAACTGTCATCATAGTGTGAGTGGTCTAGAACTTGTAATTATTAGTGCCGTAACATTGTCGTCTCCGAAGGAAAATCGTATCCGTAAAAGCGATGATAATATACAAAAGTGGTGTAGTCAATTTTAAAATGTTCTCGTAAACCTACACAGGATTTTAAAAAACATGAATAAGTCAGCACCAATGTCTTGCGTATCATATTTTTAAAGAAAAACAAACAAATATGAGTGGTCCAGAAATGTTTTTGTATACGGATACGAGACTTAAAATTGCAAAAATGATACACCTAGCTAAAACCGATTTAAACCGGGATAAACTGGTTGTATGGTCTAAAATTCTCCTTATTGTATGCGAGGTTCTTAAAAATTAAAGGTATGAATAATGATCATATATAAATATAGTATTATATATATGTTTCAGACTAAAATATCTCAAATACGTGTATTTCATAGATTCACTGTCAACTATTATGCTCTTCTGGAAAATTGTTTTATAAAGAAATACATGCAGTCAACTTAGAATTGCACGGCCGCCTTCCGTTTACTGCTGGTTTTCGAAGTAAGCAAAATTTGATACATGTACGCGTCATAAAAAATGAAGAATATTTTAATATTTTAAAAAAATTCAGCTTGATAGTGCAACTCTTTCACTGATAAAACTAGAAATATTTTGCGCTAACGCCAATTTTCTTGCCTCTATCTCGTGAGTTGAGGCCGAATTGTACTGATTTTTATCAGATTGAATTTTATTGATTTTGCTTTGTGTTTGCCTTTCCATCGAGAAAATTACCGGTTTACAACCGATTTGGCACACCAGTCTCCTAATTTGATCGGAGATCTCACATTTTACGGATAATAATCCCATTTGTTTTTTTTTCCAAATTAAAGAGTACGGAAATTAAATTTATCCTTCCATTAATTTGGGGATTTCTCCCTAACTTACTTTCACTTCAAAACAACTGTTGAAAGCCTTATAGAAAAATTGGAATAAAATTGTTAGTTTCTTATCTTAATGGGTTCAAATGAATACCTTGACGTTTGGACAAATTTGCTAAAATTTGGTTAACAAACCGAATGAACAAACAAACTGAAACGATATCGTAACAGCAGCACTTCATATTGACACGAATGAACTTTTCCTTGTGCTTTGTTCTGTTTTCTATAGATTCTCAACAGCCTCGTTTACATCCACAACGTTATGAGCAACAACAAAATTGGCATAATCTTCTTTTTATGCTCAGGAACCCCGCTCAATGCAGACGCATGCCACACAATGAGTCTACACAGATCTGATAACACAGCCGGGTTCTGTTCAAACCTAACTATTTATGTTAAAAAAAACGCATGGAATCGTATGGAAAGGGGGTTGACAGCTTTTTTGCACGCGTATCAAATGCAAATCTGCTCTTCTTATGCACGTGCAGACACGTAATTCAGATAGGGTCGTGCAAATGTTGCAGATGCAAGGCACGTTATTTGTCCCACATACGGTTATTAAGTATTCTGTTGTTTGAAAATCAGCTTTGCAAGTTTACAGATGTGAGAAGTGAATTCATTAAGTAAGTTCCCTGTTGATATAAACTTATACTCTAAGTGTATTTTACCTATGTGCCCGCTTGGGTAGATGGCTGTAAGTAATGATTAAATGATTGTATGAATGTATGAATGGACCAATGAATGTGTGTACGCGCAACAATGAATTTTACAACCAAACATCGCTAAACATAATAGTTGTAATTCGATTATTCATCTCACTAAAGAATGATGATAAAACGGTGATGATGATGATAATAGTAATGGTGGTAGTGGTCATCATCATCATCATCGTCGTCGTCGTCGTCATTTTCAGTGTTGTCATAAATATCAAAGGCAATTTTTTCATTATATATCAATCTTATTTCTATATGATAGCTATAAGTTTGTATTACCAGTAAAAGACACAGGTGTGCTTCCCTCTGTCTAATTTTGCATATCTTTCTTCAAACTGATGTAAACATATTACAAATTTGCTGATATAAGTACATACCTGTTCAAATACTTACATATGCACACACTTTTATGCACGAGAACGCAGAATTATTGTATGCTTTGAAAGTCAAGATGACCTACTTTGGCTATTTGTTTCTCAGTAAATATGCACAAATGAACTTTCACAGATTTTTTTTCCTTATAGATATTAGTGTGAGAAAAAACATAAAAGACTACTTTTTATCAATGTATACAATAATAAAACATTAAACAGTGGCAATGAGAACGACGCCATACAACCGTACGTGAAACTTTTCGGACACTTAGAACCCAAGCCTAAGCTCAGAATCCACCCCACCCCCATCCTCCACCTGCGATAAAGTAAAACTTAAGAAAATTATGATAGAACGATGATTCGAACTTTATTCTCATTAAAACTGCAATTCATGTACGTCAAAATATTTGAATTATATGAGTGAGCTTCAACTTCGTCAGTAAAAAAGTTTTGAAAACAAAGGGCCAGAAATAGAACATAAGTATTTGTAGCACTTTCTAGCAACATATAAACAATATTATAAAGAGCTTACCTGTGACTCCAAGCGGACACAGACACGTGAAATCATGACCTTCGTCTCGACAGGTGGCGTTGTGGCATGGATTTGGAACACATAGATTAACCTAGGAGAAAACAAACAAACAACACGCATGCGTTCAATAACTTTTAATGGGAAATTTAGGCCATTCTACGCCGTATATCGTTCAAGATGCAGGTATATACAAACGAAAGAGAATATTTTGATTGACGAATGAATCGATTATATTGAAGGTTGACAGAGTGTGTGGCCTGGAGTATAAATAACCCTTTACGCTATCATTGTAGTGCAAACATTGTTTATTTCTGTGGAAAGGTATATTTAGTAAATACGGCTTTCAGCGTCCATGTTTGCTTGTGTGCTGCCTGGTAAATGCTTTAAGCATACCAACCAGGGCATGAGTGCCACGTGAAATCCTATGTTGATACTTGGATACGGCCACATTCATACACCTCGTCCAACATTGCTAACACGCATTTTTTTTTTTTTTTTGTTCGTGTGTGAGAATATTAATCAAACATCTATAGTACAATACAAAGCTTCAATGTTCTAAAGTCTCAAATAATTATAACTACAACACAGATTTGTTACCAAGACTTTGTAACAAGCGTTTGGTTACGATCACATCATGTGACGAAGAAAACTAGAAGTTATGAGTTTATGACACAAGAAAGGAACGGCTTATATTCATACGCCTTGCTTGTGTTCTTTGACAATATTTGAAAACAACGGCTAAAATATAGTTATTTTATTGATTTCTTTGAGATTCGTTACTATATTTATAACTATTTGTAATTGTAAGAATTGAACGTCATATTTTACGGGATACATGAAAGTTGAAAATCGATTACGCACTATGTATAAACGGCTTTCGTTTCTCTTAGCCGTTCATGCAGCGTGTACTCGATTTTTAAACATCACAGCTTCATGAACTCTGTAAAATATGAAGTTCAGTTCTTAAATAACTCCATTTTAAGAGAATTTATTTACTTCAGAAATTTACACATGTCATCTAGATGTGTTCCTATTATATTTCCTATTG
Source organism: Margaritifera margaritifera (assembly GCA_029931535.1). Classification (NCBI taxonomy): domain Eukaryota; kingdom Metazoa; phylum Mollusca; class Bivalvia; order Unionida; family Margaritiferidae; genus Margaritifera; species Margaritifera margaritifera. The sequence goes on along the minus strand of JAQPZY010001550.1, from coordinate 653,285 downwards.
CACAATGGTCATTAAAACCCAACAAATGAATATATAACAAAGAATGTAACTAAATCCGCTCAAGGTTTTTTCTTTCTTTTTTCCACAGGTTTTAATTTTAAAACTATTTAAGGTGTCAAGAAGGACGAGTCATAGCTTACTACATATTCATGAAGTCACGTGGTCTTTGAACTCGTGAGAAGTTTGTTTGCAACGAAAGATTCCTTGAATTCATGTTTTTAAACCTTTATTTGGCAACAGTCGGGCTTGAACGTAGGTAGCTAGACAGATATGCAGGCATGTAGCTGAAGTTGATTCACAATCTTATTATACTAACTCACTCACTCAATCTATCTATCTGTCTGTTTGTGTGTCTGTATGTATACCTACATATCTTTCTACCTACCTACTAACTGATACAATAAAAAAATAACAGTCTTGTTAAGACTGAATAATTGATCCATCGAATGAGTCTAGGCCGAGAAGGAAGCGAAAATAGCGAATTTTACTAGACTGCAATTAAAATAAAGACCTTGATTTCGCAATTCGTCCCTGTATATCCATGAGAGCATCTGCACTCGTATTTATCCAGCGTATCTACACACGTGCCGCTCGCCCGACACGGGTTGGACATGCATTCGTTGTACTCTTGTTCACACTGTTTTCCATGGTAACCTGTAATGAAAGAGAAGTTAGGTTCTTAAATTTTCTAATATTTTCCACTGTAACTTGGAAATATTAATCACATCAACATTAGCTAATAGTGATTTTATATTCCCATGCTAGAAAACATGAAAGCGAAATAAAATTATATTTCATACGTGGTCAAACGTTTAAAGACTTTAATGTGTCTGACTGACTTTGTGTGTGTGTGTGTGTGTGTGTGTGTGTGTGTGCATAACTGAAGCTAATATATTCAATGTTGATAGTTTAATGTATCCTTCATTCTCATAGTAAATAACATAATATGTATAACAGTTCCGTCGGTGACTTCAGCAGAAGAACTGCTTGGTCAAACATACATTTTAATTAAAGATACATGTATTGTTATTTCTCAAGTAGTAGCAACATGAAATAATGTACCGAAATGTTAATAATTATGTAACTCTCACAAGAAAATGGACAATGATTAATAAGTTTCTTTGTGTGTCCGATTTGATATTTTATCCAAGGAAGTTTTAATACTATATCCGGAAACAAATGAAGCCCCGTTGAGATAAACACGTACTTTTTGCACTTTCCTTTTGTAAGTATTCCAATTGTCTGAATTCGCCTAATTAGATTGCTGATTATATAAGCAGACATACTTAAAGAAAACCATATAAATGCAATCAACTGAAGTACTACAAAGTTACTTTTCTTTCAGCGCTGACATTCTACACGTTCAAATGGATCAATAGTGATAAAATGGCGGAATGTTCCGATATCTCCACCAGATAAATATTCACTTCACAAAAGGGACCTCGAAATCTTTCTTTTTAACAAATATTGGACCAAATGAAATACTCTTAGTCCGCAAAAAACTCTCTTTTATTTTCTCAATAAATGAGTCTCGAAATAAAAAGAGGCGGCCCTAAATTAAAGGCAATCTTCAAATGAAATTTTTGCCCAACATTTCTTAGAAAGTGTTCTTTAATGGGATTAACGAATGTACAACATACGCAAAAAATTCGTCCTTTGTGACTTTGATTTTATTTAATAAAGTGAGAATTATCAAGTGAATTAGAGAAATTACACCCCTCTTTTTATTTCGAGACTTGCTCATTAAAGCACAAGAGCTCAATCTACAAACGAAGAATGACGGACTAGATCAAGAAAAATACAAGGGACATTATAAGTCAAGAGAACCATTATCTAAAATCCGTTAAGTAATTGCGTGAAATGTATGCTGTGGTATTTAACTCTTGTCTGTTTCAGGAATTCCTTCAAAACATCCTTATACCAGACGGAAATCTCCATCCATCATCACAAGACGAAATCATTAGGGTGCCTGTTTAAACTGATGGCTTTAGGTTAGTGTTGTGACAAGTCATTTTTCATATTTTCTGTGTAGATTAGCGGATTTGTTTTTTGAATATAGTAGAAAAGTATCCCATCGACTTTTGCAGAATTAGGCATTTCGATCAGGATGAAAATATGACATATATTTGTATATTGATGCAAAAATACAAGCTTTGCCATAAAATATCATAGTAACATGGCTTCAGGAGGTAACCGATATTGATTTGTAATTATTGTTTTGCACTTGAAATTTTTTTTAACAGTTTAACACGATGGACGTACTTCAAAACTGAATATACATTAGACAGAGGTGACTTTACTACATTAGGCATATAAACACTAATTTATATTTAGTATGATAATCACCAGTGTCCAAAAACGTCATGTTCAGACGAAATTATAGCACGTATAATTTGTATAAAAAAAATATTTTATTTTAATATTCATGTTCTCAAAAGTAGTGCCGACCTACTTGAAAGTTTGGACATCGTTCTACATAATCTTGTGGAGACTGCTGAAACTCATTGTGTGTTTGCCCAGTGAATCTAAGGAGGGTTAATTTAAATTTTATATATATATATATATATATATATATATATATATATATATATATATATACTTGCCCTCGTTCATCTGCATAAGTAAGCCCCGCCCTCACTCATTTGCATAAAAAATCTTTCCTAAACTACCAAACTTTAAGATTTTGTTTAGAAATATTTCATTTAAACAAAAAAAGTGGAATCTCCCAATTTGATCAAATGAAAACAAAATCTCATACGCAAACCTGCATCATGCAGCGTTGTGTAAACATTACTCGCAATACACGGTAGCCAATAACCATTCATTTTAGACTGTAGGTAATCAGATAAAGAGATGCTGAGTATGATTGATTAACATTAGGGAAGAATCAAAGGGGATCCAAAATCCCATACGTATACAATGTCATACAGCACAAACTACAATGAAATGTATGAGTATAATGTACTACTGCCTTAGGTGTATGTATTTGTAGTTATGGTGTTAAGAGTTCTATTTTGTGTTTAGTACATGACTAGTCTAACTAACTCATGGGTACTCTGAGTATACTTTTGGAAGAAATTACAATTTCTCTCCAGCATTTGAAGTATGTGATGGCACTGGCAAATATCAACTTTCCATTTGCCTTTATGATGATACAAATTAAAACCAATGAAAAAGATATCAGTTCGACACGCTTCAGAATTTGCATGATAATGCTGATAAACGTATCTGCATATACAATATTAAAATCTGTTATTTATGGCTGGGATCTCCATCCTTGTTAGCAAGACACATACCATTATACATGTACTTATAAAAAGGTTCTGATATATTATCAGGTCTGTGTATGACTTTTGAAAGTTATGTATACTCATTTATACAGAATTATGACTTGGCGCATTTCACAGCGTCTTTTGTCTTTGATCTTTTATTAAATAAAATAATTCCTAACATCAGAGATAAACATAATATGACATTAATTGAGGGACATGATGATTGGACTTCCTTTGAGTAACCATGATAATAATATGACATAAAATGATGGACATGATGATTGGACTTCCTTTGGATTACCGTGATAATAATATGACATAAAATGAGGGACACGATGATTGGACTTCAATTGGATTACCATGATAATAATATGACATAAAATGAGGGACATGGTGATTGGACTTCCTTTGAGTTACCATGATAATAATATGACATAAAATGAGGGGCACGGTGATTGGACTTCCTTTTGAGTTACCATGATAATAATATGACATAAAATGAGGGATATGATGATTGGACTTCCTTTGGATTACCATGATAATAATATGACATAAAATGATGGACATGATGATTGGACTTCCTTTGAGTTACCATGATAATAATATGACATAAAATGATGGATATGATGATTGGACTTCCTTTGGGTTACCATGATAATAATATGACATAAAATGAGGGACATGATGATTGGACTTCCATTGGATTACCATGATAATAATATGACATAAAATGAGGGGCATGCTTATGGGACTTCCTTTTGGTTACCATGACAATAATATGAGATAAAATGTGAGGGACATGATGATTGGACTTCCTTTGGATTAGCATATTAATAATATGACATAAAATGAGGGGCATGCTTATGGGACGTCCTTTTGGTTACCATGACAATAATATGAGATAAAATGTGAGGGACATGATGATTGGACTTCCTTTGGATTACCATGGTAATAATATGAGATAAAATGAGGGACATGATTATGGGACTTCCTTTGGGTTACCATGATAATAATATGACATAAAATGATGGATATGATGATTGGACTTCCTTTGTGTTACCATGATAATAATATGACATAAAATGATGGATATGATGATTGGACTTCCTTCGAGTTACCATGATAATAATATGAGATAAAATGTGAGGGACATGATGATTGGACTTCCTTTGGATTACCATGGTAATAATATGAGATAAAATGTGAGGGACATGATGATTGGACTTCCTTTGGATTACCATGGTAATAATATGACATAAAATGAGGGACATGATGATTGGACTTCCTTTGGGTTACCATGATAATAATATGACATAAAATGATGGATATAAGGATTGGACTTCCTTTGGGTTACCATGATAATAATATGACATAAAATGATGGATATGATGATTGGACTTCCTTTGGGTTACCGTGATAATAATATGAGATAAAATGTGAGGGACATGATGATTGGACTTCCATTGGATTACCATGATAATAATATGACATAAAATGAGGGGCATGCTTATGGGACTTCCTTTTGGTTACGATGACAATAATATGAGATAAAATGTGAGGGACATGATGATTGGACTTCCTTTGGATTAGCATATTAATAATATGACATAAAATGAGGGGCATGCTTATGGGACTTCCTTTTGGTTACCATGACAATAATATGAGATAAAATGTGAGGGACATGATGATTGGACTTCCTTTGGATTACCATGGTAATAATATGAGATAAAATGAGGGACATGATTATGGGACTTCCTTTGGGTTACCATGATAATAATATGACATAAAATGATGGATATAATGATTGGACTTCCTTTGGGTTACCATGATAATAATATGACATAAAATGATGGATATGATGATTGGACTTCCTTTGGGTTACCGTGATAATAATATGAGATAAAATGTGAGGGACATGATGATTGGACTTCCATTGGATTACCATGATAATAATATGACATAAAATGAGGGGCATGCTTATGGGACTTCCTTTTGGTTACGATGACAATAATATGAGATAAAATGTGAGGGACATGATGATTGGACTTCCTTTGGATTAGCATATTAATAATATGACATAAAATGAGGGGCATGCTTATGGGACTTCCTTTTGGTTACCATGACAATAATATGAGATAAAATGTGAGGGACATGATGATTGGACTTCCTTTGGATTACCATGGTAATAATATGAGATAAAATGAGGGACATGATTATGGGACTTCCTTTGGGTTACCATGATAATAATATGACATAAAATGATGGATATAATGATTGGACTTCCTTTGGGTTACCATGATAATAATATGACATAAAATGATGGATATGATGATTGGACTTCCTTTGGATTACCATGGAAATAATATGAGATAAAATGAGGGGCATGATTATGGGACTTCCTTTTGGTTACCATGACAATAATATGAGATAAAATGTGAGGAACAAGTTGATTGGACTTCCTTTGGATTACCATGGAAATAATGTTAAGGCAGTTTTGATAATGATTGTGCATACCATCATGTTCAATATAATTTGTTAAAGTGTGTGTAAAAGTAAGTTAAAGATCTAGACACAAGAATAAACAAAGGAAACATTGTTTTTATTACAATAGATTAATGAATAAAACAAATGAACTAGGCAGAAAATTTATTGCAGCAAAGACAACATTGAATACGCCACGAGAGGCCAGGATCCTGGTATTAGGAAGATATTCTGATCGAATTATACCATGGCATTTATGTTTCCGGAAAAGGGATGCACTTTATTGTGGGAGCTTTTAGGTACTGCAGAATATGACGGTAAAGTTCACATTAGTAAACACATTATCGTGCGATTAAGTCTGCCAATATGCCCGTACGTGCATGGTATTGCTCTGACTACAATCAGCTTTGTTAGAATGAACTGAAGTTTCACGTTTTGACATCATACAAAAATGAATTTAGGAAGAAACAAATATTTGAATTTATACATCAAGTCTTACTTTGAAAAACAGAGAATATCTAATTAAAGCGTTACCGAAATATATTCGAAAGACACTATCTATCTAGCAGACAATTATGAGCCGACTCGACTTTTAATTTATTCCTGGACAACACACTACTGTATAATTTTTCCAAATATTTTAAAAGCATAGTTAAAATGTTTACCCCACACTTCAATAGTTCACAAAAAGCACTTTGGAAGAATTTCCATACAGATCTTACTCAGCAGATTTAACTGTACACAGAGATGTGATTAACTGCCATCAGAGGTTAACCTGTTATGACATGCACGTAATTGTAGTGCTGACCCTAGCCAATGCACCAGTTGACCCTCAGGAAGCACATAGTTTCTTTTATTAGTTGCATTAGTCCCTGTTATTGGTTGTTTTTTCGGCAAGGACAGCCAGTTGTGTTAGGTGTTAGGTGCTCAAAAACATTTGCATATAACGCAACTGGTGAATCACAATTTGATCAAACTGCACATAATATAATTACAATATAGGCCATATATATATATGTGTGTCTGTGTGTGTGTGTGTGTGTGTGTGTGTGTTTTATGCACACTGAACAAACGTGCGGCATACTCACTACTGCCAGTTTAGTGAGGACCTGTTTTATTTTTCAAGTGACCATACATGAATGCAATATATCTGTATCTTTGAAGTACCTTGAATGGGTTGATATTAAAGAAGCAAACGGAATATATACACCTATAAAATTTGTTCAAGCCTTCTTTGTACGCTGCTTTTTTTATTCAGTTTAATGAGAACTTTGTTTTTCATTTGGAAATGTTATGTCATACAATCTATCGACAGAAGTCATCCCAGTACCAGAGAATAGAAGAGATCGCGCAATTGATGGATTCCTAGAGAAATGAGAAGGGTGGCCAGCCTCGCTGGTATCATGATATGATAGGAAATAAATAAATAAATAAATCAAGATTTATACACACCGAGAGAGAGAGAGAGAGGGGGGGGGGGGATACAGAATGTCAGCTCTTTTCTAGCTGTATAGCGGCGATTAAAAGTTAAGTTCTAAAATTATAAAGATAACAGATTGCAAAATAAATAAATAAGGAAGTTAAACCCTTCCACAGAAACTTACATGTAAAATCCTATATGATAACAGAAGCAAATGAAAAGTTCTTACAATTCTTTAACAGATATACAGTCAAACTTTGTTACATAAACTGCAGTCTTTTAAAAAGTCCGAAATCTTCTCTGGTGGTATATCATCATACCGTTTCTTGAGTTCACATCAAAAATTTTTTGTCGAGGTTAACCTTCAGGAGGTATGCATGGGTCAGGTATTTGTTTCCTATACTCGAACGTCACACACAATACCACTTCATCTCTGCATTTGTTCTGTATGATGAATGTCACTCTTTTGTGATGGTTTTAAGCTTCGAAGTTTGTTTAGCTTTCTTTCCACATATTTTAAAAAGGTATATAGAACATACCGATTTATATAATAGTTCAAGACACTCAGAAACGGGGTGACGGCGGAGCAGCTTTAGCTGATTTATCAGCCCTTTTGTGAACATTAATGCAAATGTGACTAGGCAGCAAATAGTCCATAATACTTTGCAAGACTTTATGAGTCAATCATATTGCTGTAAGATTTTGAATATTTATGGCTAGTGAAATGTAAGAATTTGTAAGGCTTTACGTGAGTAAATGGAATCTGTAAAGATGATGACATTTTGTTTCTTGAGAGATTCCGATATTTTTCAAAGATGCGAGTGTGGCTGTACCTTCTGATGTAAAAACGAAGGCTATATCCAGTAACCGGATCGAGGTGGTGCCGTGGGGTTTTGCAACATGAGCTGCAACTTTCGAATCGTCTGTATAAGGAACGTATATAGCCACAATAGAAGCTCTGATTTCATTTAATATACTCATAGAAACGAGATGATTGAGGTCTATTTGACCAGGAAAAGTTCAGAAACTGAGAGTGGGTGGGGTAATAAGCGATGAAATGATTTGGGAATAGATAATGTTGTAGAATTGAAAAGATTTATTTTTGTTGCTTCTAGATAAGGACGAATTTGTATGCCAATAGGTGGAATACAATTTTGTTTTTGAACGTCCAAGGTTTCGAATTTTGGTTTAAAGACGGCATTATATACGAGATTACATGAATCAGAATATAGTTTGGTACCATACTGAAGAGTCAGTTTCATTAATCTGTACACAATCGAGCCACAATCAAGTTTGGATCCTACTAAATACATGTATAACCGGAGTAAGACCTTCCGGTCTGATCTCCAAGCTGTGTTTGCCACAACTCGTTTAAAAACCGGGGCTTTTTACATTTGCCCCTGAAGTATCTAATGTGTTATTAGTTATTGGTCATGGACTCGATCAAGAGAGTCTTGCAGTTATTGTGGTATTCAGCGTTAGCAGATTTAAAAATTAAAGGAAGTTTTTCTTTTAGGTTTTTGACACAGCGGAAGTTTTCAGAAATAGCTTCCTGGTCAAGAATTTTTGGAAAACGTTTCGCCAATGTATTTGAAATTTTGGTAGGGTAGTGACCAATTTAACAGAGTTGTTTACGTTTTGACCTATATTTATTTTGCCAATGACCTATATTAATTTTGCCAATGACTTTCTGTACCATATTCCGCATTGATTTAATAGAGGAGTTAGAGTTTAAGATAGAAACATAGGATCTCCGTGCTCTTCTATTGCTCTCTCTAACATCTAATCAAAGCTTTAGATTTTCGCCTGTTGGATATGGCATTGAAATTACTAAGGACCCTTTTCCGCTCCCTGATGGTGTCTTTGCAAGCATTATCAAACCATGGTTTGTTGACACGTTTAGGAATCGCCGAAGTGTTTGGTATTTCATCCCCAGCAACATCTTGAAAGTATGCTAGTAAAACAGAGTCTAGGATACACTATGTTTCCGAAACAATCAGCTGTCAGATTTGATTCCAAGAGGGACTGACAAGTTTCGCAATTTGTCTTACTGAGTTTCCATCTCTGGCCTAGCACTTAAAGTTTGTATTACTATTTAGGTAGTTTAGAAAGAGGTCACTACCAAAAAAAAAAAAAAAGAGATGGAACGAAGATAGTCTGATCTAAGGACGAATATAATCCTGTGACAATATGCAGGTACATGTGCAACTTATCATTTAAAAGGCAAAGATTGTAACTAAGTTTATATTTTATTATTTTATATTGACGTGAAGTGCTCGGGGAAAGATATATTGAGCATTGTGTAAGAGCTATGTGTATGGACACACGACAAGCTACAGCCTGTAAAGTAGTAATGAGATTAATTTGGCTGTGATAATTTTTGTTATGTATGATGCTGGAAACTTCTGTAAGGGCGTCATCAGTATTTCTTGAAAAGTTGTTGTATGTTATGACAATTGTTTTAATTAATTCTATCGTTTGTCTTTGAAAACGGTCTCTTGAAGGCAGACATCTGTTGGGGTCCCGTTCGTTAAGTAGAAGACTTATTTCATCAAAATTTGCCTTTGAACCTCGGCAATTCCACTGTATTATGGTGTCATGAACCTCGGCAATTCCACTGTATTATGGTGTCATGAACCTCGGCAATTCCACTGTATTATGGTATCATGAACCTCGGCAATTCAACTGTATAATGGTGTCATGAACCTCGGCAATTACACTGTATTATGGTGTCAAATGTATTTAAGGAAGTAGTGGAAGCACGGGACTTCTGGGAAATTTCCCAGGAGCGGTATCAGGGGGCTCTCCAGCTTCCAAACTTTCTAGACTTACACACTTTCTGAAAAGCTTAAAAGGATCATTAGATTATTTGTGGCGTCTAGAAGATAATTAAATTTCCTCTTGGTCTTTTTCAGCATGCTTTATCACTGAAGCCAGCGGTTTGCTGCTCCTTTGTGAGCTAGACCTGACATGTTTTCCACAAGTGGTGTTTGGTTTCTTTTTTTTTACACTGTTACACTGACCAATGAGGTCAGAGATTTTCTGTTCCTTTAGGGGCTCGGATCTAAGCGGTTTCTTGTAAGTAGTGTTTAATTTCATATTTGTCACACTACTGCATTCATTGCTTGCGTTTTCTGCTTCACTATCTGTTTGGGTTGCTTCTCGCATGGGTTCGGGAGGCGTCAAGACTGTAAACTTTGTCTCGCCCTGTAACCAGGTAATGTCTGTCTAGATACATACAACATTTGGGAAAGTTTGTCTTCACTTTAACCACGTTCGCGTAGGATTTATTGGGAGTGTTCAGTGGAATTGTGGCTTCGACAAACTTTCTGGCCTCAGGGAAGCTCAGACATTTATCATGTTTCAGCCGTTTGATCTCCTTCTCGAGTTTCCACGTGAGACAATCTTTGGAGTAGGAGACGTGGTCACCCTGTCAATTCGCACAGGCAATTATGTCTCTCTTGAAGATCCATCTTGGTCCTTTTGTTCACACGTTGGACAGACCGGTCTTCTTTTGTAACGGTCTTTGTTGTGACCAAAAATATGGCAGCTGAAGCAGCGCAAGTGATTTGAAAGGGCCCACGTGGATTTTCAGGAATCTAGACTTGATCGCTGCAGGCAAAGTGGCGCAATCGAACGTCAGTATGCAAGTGTTTGTCGGAATCAACTTGCCGTTAAGGCGAATGCTGATTCATTTAATTTAGGAAACTTTCTAAGTTCTGCGATTGTCAAGCATTTCAGTCTCAGTAAAGCCACCTAAAGCCCTTGAGCAAACGACACCTCTACACCAGTCAAGAGCTTTCTGTGGATACACCTTGATGGGTATCCACACAAACCGCTTTGATCGAAGCAGATTGTCTTTGTGAGCATTGTAGCTGTACCCTACAAGTAAGTGTGACGAGATAATTCTACACCTTTTGGTTTTTAAGTCAGGCCCTGAGTTTCTCTTGCTATAACATAGGACGAGAGATTACCCAACTTCTTATTGTTATCAGTTGACTCAACAATGAGAAATCAAGGTCAACTTCCATGTCTCGAAACAGTTTCTTCTTGTGAGTTACTGATTGAATTACTCCGGATCCTTTTGAGACCAGGTCTCCAATATTGGTTGTTATTTTCTTATGTGTTCCCATAACGGAACACATTACTTCGTCACCCATGCACCCTACCCGTCTCAAAGACAAACAACGGGACAAATATTTACGCTGATTTATTGCATTTCTCATGTCAGAACGACGCATGGTGATATGCTGGAATAAAGCAGAAACCTTATTCAAGTGATTCTTGTCACCGTCCGCAGAGGCAATGTCCTTTGTAAGGTTCCAACCAAAGTTAAGAGACATACTGAGACTTAAGTCATAGCTCACGAAGGTTGGCATGACTAGCCGATTTATCAGACCGGGTCCTTCTGACCGCCCGTCTAGCATGGACTTAAGGCCAAAGTAGTGTGATGAATTGGACAGGCAGCAACCTCGGCTCTTCTCTGCTCAATTACCAGGATCCTCCACCGACACGAGACGCAACCTATGGCAAACAGGTTGCCTCCGTTAGTCGCCTCTTATGACATACATCAGGGCGCATCGGGTCTAATCTATATCCGCGAACCGCAGAGAGTGACAGTAAAAGAATTAGAAAACATTGTGTTCAAAATCTATAATACAGCAAAATGCTCTAGGGCAACAGTTGCAGAATTGATATGGTAGGAACCAAGCAAGGCATCATAATTATCCTTTATGTTCTTAGAAGAAAGATTCAATGCAAAAAGCCATATACTGTTATCACGGCGGAACCACAGTTACGCACGCGAAGCGCGGGGTACTTAGCTATTAGCAGATTTACAAAATCAAAGGTATCTTCATTTACCAGCGTGGGATGTACGATATCTCAGATAGCTTCAAAAATGAAGATCACATGAACCGAGCTACCGTTTAAATAGATACCTATTTATAGCCTCTCCCCTAAAATAATGGCTTTTTATTTTATTAATACTGGAAGTATTTTAAAGCCTTTTTTAGTTTATGTGAATGCACGCCCATCGATAAAAGGTCATGGCATTCCTTATTTTAGTGTCTTATATACCCTTGGCAACTGCTATAAACATAATCTACATCGCTTCGTTTGGATGAAGTGAATGGGTCAGATGTTATCAGTTAATTCTGTAAAAAATACAGCTTCCGATTCAAATAAACGAAAATAACCAAGATGAACTGATATTGTTTGTATATTTATACATTTAACCAATGTACTTATGCATTTTATAACTTCCGCAATATTCCACCTTTTGCTATGAAAACTTTAAAGTTTTGATCGCTTCTATTTATGAAATTCTCTCCATAAACGGTTCCAAGGCGAATATGAAATATGAGAAAGATGAATATTTTTTTGTTCTTAAAGATCCTCCCGCCCACCCCACCGCCGTATGTTATCTTTAATCATTGTCTTTCCATTGACACTAAAAGGAAATTAGTTGCTGTCCATTTTACTTACCACACTGATTCTGATAAGATAAGAGTCGATGTGATAATCATCTGACATGCTCGACTTGCACGAAAGGATATGTTGTGGGAGGCAAAGATGATCATCGTAACTACTCCTAAGGTTTCATTGATTTCAGCTGCATTTTCGTTTGAGAGAGACTCACGGCGGATTTAGACTAGAAGGCAAAATTTGGTATATTATTGATATATGATGCTTTGCACGGTACAAAAAGACGAATAGTGAATCCATTTATTTTCGCGGGTGTCACTTTTCATGTCTTTACAAAACAATGTGATTTTTTGTCAGTTCTTGACTTTGTAGCTACCTCGGATGGGAAAGGATTTCCTTCTGTCTTCCCAGATGGATCATTATCATTTTGGTCTTTCAATTCGTAGTTTGCAGCAACAATAACAACAACAAAATGTAGGTAAATGTATACCCCGCTAACACAAGCGAATTCATAGTTCAATTTAAGAAGGGGACCTTGTTGTTTCCAAAACTAAACGGCTGAGTTTTTTTAATACGATACACTTGTTGATGCATATTCCTTAGATTTGTCTCCCCCGATTTTGTTCCTCTGGAAATCAGTAATTTAGAAATATTGGAAATATTAAAGCACATGAGTATGGATATCAGTATGCAAGGAGTGTGAATATAAGTATGCAATGAGTAGGATATCAGTATGCAATGAGTAGGATATCAGTATGCAATGAGTAGGATACCAGTGTGCAACGAGTATGGATATCAATATGCAAGGAGCAAACTAGTTGACTCATTAGTATTCATTTCGTTTTTATTGACAGTAAAAACGTTTGTTAAAGCGTTTAGTTTGGAGAAAATAATATTGAATTTGCGAAGTGAGACAAGAAAGCTGTTAGAAAGAAGAAATATTGGCTGAAAACCACCAGTAACAATATGCAGATAACGATGGATTACTGCTGAAGTTGAATGCGAGCACCTTGTTTTCATGATTTTAGATATTTGACGGGCAAACGGGCATGCGCAGAAAACATTTTCTTACAATAGGATTTCTTGGCTGATTAATATCAAGTAATAGCTCCATTCTAGTCCACCTTCATTTTGCATAGGAAAAACGTTTCTAATTGCACTAAACTAAACAATTTCAAAACTTGACAAATCTTTTTCTTCAGGTATAAGAATAAGCTGACTAAAAAAATTTTAAGCTCATTATCGAAATCAAAATTACCATATAGCCATTATATTTTAGCCTACAGTGTGGGACCTTGCTAGTTTATGCCCCCACACATGTTTCGTCTGTGTCAACCACACCAGTAAACAGTTGCGGCCCCTGCTACTGGCCATAGTTACAAAGATTAGCATGTACTAAGTAAGGTTGATTGACGTGGTGGAACTATTAATTTTGGACACAAGTGTCCTAGTCTTAGTACCAGTTTCAAGTCAATCTATGTCTTTTCTATACAAATCAAGAACATCATAAAACCATGCTATAAGATCAAAAAGAGAGGAAAGAGCTTATCCCTGGATCCAACATTCTGTGTTTGAATACATGACTTTATGAAATACAAACGCCCTAACCCACACGGCCATACTTTCATCTGCCAAAATGGATGGAAAATAGATCGAATGTGAGGACTCGAGATTGATGTCATTATATATATATATATATATATATATATATATATATATATATATATATATATATATATATATATATATATATATATATATATATATATATATCCGCACTCACTGAATCTTCCCAACATCTGAAAAATATATTCAATGACCATACCTATATAAGATGGCGTGTTGTACACCCCCAAAAAGCTTCAAATATCCCCTGATACTAGCCTATATTTATCCAGGCCGTACCTCCAATGAAGGCTAATACAACTGTGAAGAAAGGTTCAGCCACATCTGCAAACATATGCCTGGGACAAAAACATTCCGAAGATCGACAACGGAAGTCAGCTTGAACATCAACCAAAAATGTATATGTTGTGGCAAACATTTTATCTAAAACCTGACATGCATCAACTTTTGATGAAACTAAAGACATCCCGATGAGGTTGGATAACCACCAAATACGTACTCAAAACGAACTAAATGTAAAAGTAGCCAGCCACTGCAACTCAACCGGACATTCTGTCTAATCACTGCAGCTTTTTAGTATTAAAAATAGAAACAAAATTACCACTCATTATTCTCTTAGTTTATTTTCTTTAACTGTATGGTGTTTAATATCCTTCACCCTATTTACACTTTATGACTATGAATATTATTATTATTATTATTATTATTATTATTATTATTATTGAATTGTGTATGCTGTGTTGCTTTATTTTTTTAAAATTCATTTTTATGATTTATAATT
The DNA here is from genome assembly GCA_029931535.1 of Margaritifera margaritifera. Classification (NCBI taxonomy): domain Eukaryota; kingdom Metazoa; phylum Mollusca; class Bivalvia; order Unionida; family Margaritiferidae; genus Margaritifera; species Margaritifera margaritifera. Next base: position 638,278 of record JAQPZY010001550.1, on the reverse strand, counting down.
TTCAATTTTCTTGATTTTTCTTTTAATTCTAGCTTTCTATGTGCAGAACATTTTGCCCGGGATATAATTCTTGGAGTAGAACTTTTACATAATTAGGTCACATACTGCTGGCGGGGTAGTGGTTTTTGAATCACCTCGTCCATACTTTGTGTTCCACTATTTCACGCTGATCTTTCGCACTCAAGTTAGTTCCTACTATTCTCATCACTTCACGTGTTTCATTCACATTTTTGATATTGTTCTAGATTTGTATTATACACCTACCAATTTTCTACCCAAGAAAGAGCCAGAATTTTACCGTCATTTCCTACAAGTAGGAAAACGATACTAACGTTTTCCAAATCCGTATCACCATACTCTCAAACGAGGCTGAGACTACTTTATCCTCGAGGTTTCCTGGTGACAATAGCAGCGCCCCTAGCGATGGAATGCCAACATTATCAGTAAACAAAGCTCTTACAGCGACGTTAGTTAAGAAACCTTGCGTTATATGTAAAATATCTAAACCATGTTTTTGTCACAACAACAATAAAAAAGCATTTTTTCCTTTATTTTGAAGTAGTAAAATATTGCCAAAATGTAGGTCTGAAAAAAAATCATTTTCGGCAATAACATTACAGTTGTACCGTACAACCCATTTACGGAAATTCATAAATGGTAACGTTAGTGAGTTTCACGCATAATGGATAAATTTGAAAGTATAATCAAGATCGCGTTACTGTGATAATACTATATATTTATCACCCTTTTCAAAACGTACTTCATTTTATGTGAAGTTTATTTTTCTCAAATTCATTTCATATGTGAAATAATTCTTCTTGGCCTCATCACGTAGATTCAAATTTTCCGGATTTTGTGTTAAATGTCATTTTTTTTTCGTCTTTGTAATTGTCTTCCTTTTCTCAGACGAAGGGCTCGTCTTGCCCGAAACGTTGGAAAACCCTTCAAGTTGCCGCGCCGTTAACATCTTTTGCGTATGTATGTGTGTGTATGTAAATATATATATATATATATATATATATATATATATATATATATATATATATATATATATATTTACATATATACACAAGGAGTTAACCGGTTTTTGCACGAGTGCAGAAATGGGTTAATGAGTGGGGCACCCTATGCGTCACTTTTGATATGAATGTCTATATGACTGGTTGTCATCTCTGTCCAATGAATGCAAAATATGAGGTCTGCGCGTAATTATTTCCCGCGTTCTGTCCCTTTTGATACTAAATACGTCATTCCAGTTGTTGACGGCTGTTACTTTGGTGCCTCTAGTTTGAGACAATCAGAAACTTGCAAACAAGTTGATTCAATTGACCTATCGCCACTTGTCAATCACGATAATCGATTAACCAGTCACAGAGTGTATTTAGACACATCTCCAGGCATTGTTTACGTCCGCCATTTTCCTCCGACAAGCTGATTGCTGCGATAACGATCTGGTTATCGTAAATATTTACAAATTTTGCAACTGTTTGTCAATTATTTTATTGCTAATTGTGAAAAGGTGCCAATGGGGGTTTTGTAATTCTGAAAGTCGATATCCAGATCGTCTAAATGGATCAGTTAGATTTATTCATTTCCCGAAACCTAGACGAAACTTGGAATGATAAAGGCTTGTGGTCGCCCGCACGATCAGCTGGACGTGGACACAACTGATGGCAGTCACCACATGTTTGTTTGCGCAAAACTATGTAGAATAATTTGAAGAAAACAAAAAACAATTTAAAAATAAATATCGAGAAAATATGTGAAAATGAACGTGTCTAGAATATGCTTGGAGAACCCCCTAATCTCAGGCCTTTGTGTGTGTGTGTGTGTGTGTGTGTGTGTGTGTGTTATTCTACAGGAAGCACTAGACCCGAGATTATATTATTTTAAACGTTGAACATTTACATTTTAATGTTGGTTTGTTAAAAAAAATGCATTATCCTCACGATCTTTCAGGCACTTGAGTGACTCTTAACTTTCAGTCACTGAGCTGAAGGACGACAATTGTAAGTAGTTATAAAGATATACAGAAACAATGGTTTCAGATTTTCATCTTCCGATATATTAAGCATGTATGTAGCATGCTTACATCAACATATAACACTAATCAAAATTCCATCTCATGAACACAGAAGAACTTTTAAATTGCTATGTACAACAGTATACATCAAAGATTAACTATTTACGCTTTTGCAATATATTTTTAATTCATTTACTTCTAAGGAGGCGCTCTACACATATATGTACTTCAGAGAGAGTGACAGGTGTAATGTGAAGTTGTTTAAAATTGCAACATGCCCAACGAAGAGAATGTTGGCATACCTCTATGCTATTTTCATGTACTGTGGCTGAAATTGCTTTAGAAATTGTACTTGTGGAAACTGTACATGATCTAAGCACACAGCTGACAAAAATGGCCGCTCCCATGTTCTCGGAAAATCAGCCTGAAGTGGTCCAAAATACACTATTGTTAGCTGTTATTAAAATAGGGAAAACGAATTTTTCCAGAGTAGGCAATAGCAGCTTCTGAAAGTACAATGCATGAATTACAAAATATATAAAAAGTTAAAAAGGTTATCGGTTCTTTTTTTACAATTTATCTTTGAAGTCCAGGAAGTGAAAATGATCAAGCGGAGCTAACAGGTTTTTGATAGGTGCACATCTAAAGTAAGGCCGAGCTGTATACTCTATAACCCAAATTCCACTTACCAATCATACACCAGAAGAAAGAAAATTAAAAGTTCTTTTAATAATACCTAAGATATGCAAGGTCTTTTTTTTTAAAAAAAGCCATAAAAATCAGTGAAGAAAACCTGAGAAATTCTTTTCTTGAAAAATCTAACCCTATGCAAAATACAAAACAATAGAAAGGAACCTAAGGCAACCTAAACAAACTTCAGATAAAATTAATAAAGACTGCATACTCAATACAATAACATGTTTTGTAGAGAATTTCCTTCCACATTAATATGTTCTCAAGCCGTTTTAAAATTGATATTAATGATTTACTGAAATAAATCACGCAAGTTATTACTATACGAACTTGAAATACAAAAAGAAATATTGTCTACTGAAGTACAATTTATGCAACTTGGTAATTTGACATTTTTTAGAATAATAAGTGTCCTTTTTAATCAACCTATCACTGAAATAGAAACAAATTTCTTTGCCAAATACTGAATGTTTGTCTGAGGTTAACATATCGTCATGTCACGTGATTCGGTATTCGGAGCGATCTTCTATCTCGCGTAAGGTCAAATGTGCAGATCTGTTTCTTCACAATAAGACAGTACCGCAGCAAGAGTAATATTAACAACATGGCGAACGTCATTTGCATAGACCAAGATCATACCAATTCGTGTAAATAAACCCCCGTATAAAACGTAACTCAGTTCATTTATTTTGTGGACAAGACCAATGAGTCAACCAAATTTTAGACTGTCTTTGGCTTTCAGGGTGGAAAAGTGGATGTACTTGCGTTAGATGACATTTGCCTAAAATGGACAAAGGTGACGAAAGCCAATTGTGGGAAAAGGGAGACTTGAGTATGGACAGTGCACCTGGATTGAGCAAAGCAATATTTGCCTATAATGGAAAAGTGTTTGGATTTAGAGGATACCTGGAAGACAGAGGTGGTAAAGCAGAGCAATTTGAACTTGGTAGGGACCATGAAAATGGATTGCAATTTGTTAAATTTATTTCCCGTGTGTTAAAAAAATCAGGGTGGGCTTAAGCGCAATAGAATTTACATTGAACCCATTATTCATTACGAACAGTCGAACAAATGTATGTATTGTGGATTTGTAAGAAAAATATCTCGCTCTCGTTCCCTGAATTGGTCCCCTGTATAGGAAATCTCTAGAAGGAAATACCGAACATCGAATGCCCAGGTTTAGTTGTGGAACTATACCGCAAGGACTAATTAAACTGAACGTTTCACTTAATTTAAAGGCTTGTTATTGTTTTGAACTCAACCATAAGATATGCAGTCTCTCTGTCTCTGTCTCTGTCTCTGTCTCTCTCTCTCTCTCGTATTTGAAACTTGTTTAAATCTTTTTTGCCTGTTACATTTGAAACCTGAGATCTGTTAGCTAGAACGTCATTTTGTGTGAAGAATATGACTACTAACTAAATACATTAGTGTATAATGCTATGCGCTTGTTCTCATTTTGGAACTGCGCGGCTGCCCAATTTCCTTATGGAAATTGTCGAGCTCTGACGAACGCTCTTAATGATTAAGAGCTCTCTGAATGATTAAGAGTTTATAGCACACATTAGCTTACAAAACTCAGGTAGCTAATTGGTTGAAAATATATGTTAAACTCTAATTTTTATTTATAGTTGACAAGAAGATAAAGGTCACAGGAAGAAGGCGGAGCTTAGCTTTGCAAGCACTATATGGTTATGTTGGTTTATGTATGGTCAAACCCAACCTACGAGCTATTTGACTGCAGGAGAGGTTTATTGCTGTGCAGTATCATTAAAGAAAGAAAGCTACTTTAATGTAAACTCTAATGCCACAGTTAAAGATACTTAATGCAATTTAAGATATCTAATGCAAATAAGGATACTTAATGCAATTTAAGATACTTAATGCAATTTAAGATACTTAATGCAAGATAGCGCTATAAAAAGAACTGTACTGTCTATGTTCAAGAAGGTTATTTGTAACGTTTATTCTTGATTGAATTGATTTCTTAGTAAATAGTATCTCAAAAGAATCAGGAGCAAGGGGTGGGGATTTGTTATGATTTAATATCTAAAGGCAATTTTCTGTCATGGCACACAATTTGCAAAATAATTTTCAGGCGATATAGCGACACTTAGCATGTAGTCAAAAAGTTAACAAGGACTATAGCATCTTTCTGCATTTTTGTAAAATGTTGAAAAAACAAACTTTTAAAGAATATTATTCAAACAAGTGCGTTTACCAAATGGGATATAAATCCATATTTTTGGTACTAAAGGTAACATGATAGACGGACGGACGAACGAACATAGGAATGCATTTTTGTTTGCATCTGGACAAGGATGGCATAGTATGTACCTTTTACAAAATATTTAAAGAACTTAAGAACTAAGCACCCTTGGCAGCTTCCCTTTCACTGTTTTTAATTTACTTTATTTATTGACGATAAGCTTACATTTAAACCCTATTGCTTACAAATTGAATCTTCAAAAAAATCGAATTTTACTTAAAATTGCAAAGCATTAAAGCTGCAGACGTGCATGTATACTCGCGCGCGCGTAAGAGAATGTGTATGTAATGGAAAAGCTGCCTCCAAAATATCTTAGAATTTTTAAAGGGCTCACTATTGCAATGAACGTGTAGGGATATTCATTGGAGTAGTGTTCCTGTTAAGAATTATAAAAACGAAACAAACTACAAAGCAGATTTAACGAGGCGGGGAAGCTACTCTATACCCAATTTTTCAGATAAAAATATTACTCGGGGTACAACTAGTCTATATTACCAGACCAAAAGCCATAGCAAGCCAAGTATAGCATAAAACTCAAAGATTATTTCAGAGAAGTGAATACAAATGTAATTGGCATGCAGTATTTTGATTTCTCGGCATATTTTGCCGTTATCTGAGACTATTTAAACGAATCGAACGATTTCTTGATTCATCTCCTTGATACAATAGTAAGAAAATCGATGGCATCACTTAAGGAAGGAATATTTGCTTTCAAAGCAAATATATAATCCCATGTTTGCTCCCATATATAATCCCATATTAGCGCTTTATGAATAGTCCACAGGGAAGACATTAAAACAACATTGTTCGTATTACCTCTAGGCGGAAAACGTATATAATTGGGAAACATGGTTGAATTGAATGATGGAATATAACTCGCTATTGGGATTGGAACAAATTATATGGTGCTTGGCACAAGTATCATCCAAATGAAAAGTCAATATTTCATTGGAATATTTAATCATTGCATATTTCCGAGTTGTCTGAAGCGATTAAAGAATATTAGCAGATTTCACCTTTTGTACTAGGCAACTAGAATCGAGATAACTATTTTCGTCCTCGCAATATCGATACTTTTAGGATGAAAGTAAAGAATTATTTCTATAAAAATAGAGTACAAAAAGTGATGCAACATAAATGAAACACTTTTAGAAACTCATTAAATCACAAGTTGATCAAGTTTTCGTGCTTTTAAGAATGCTTAAGCGGCTGTACAAGATTCCAATTTAAGAATTTATCACAATTGCATGACATAACACTGCAAAATGAAAATGACGAGTTAGATCTAAAGTCGACAGGTTTTGACATATTGTTACATATTGTTTTGCCTCTTCATTTTAAGGTAATACATTATAAGATGCAATGTTAGAATATGGCCAGTGTCAATATAAACATAGGACAAGGAAAATATGTACGGATTAGTTTTTACACAAATGATCATATTGAATTTACAGAGAGAGGAAAGAGTCCTGTCAGTGAGAACAAATTCTGACCTCATTCCATTTTTAAATGTCATTTTCTGGCAATACAATAGGAAGCACGGTGTCGAATGAGCTATTGGTTTTTTGTGCTTCACAACGAACACAAATTTGGCACTTCAGTTCGTCTTCAATCATCGATGCCGATAATGCATATTTTGTACGGCTAATGCACCGACTCCAGTCATTGTGATGAAACTGACATCGATTTATCTCTGTACCATTGCAACACAATTTAGACATTGATTTATCTATGTACCATTGCAACACAATTTAGACATCGATTTATCTCTGTACCATTGCAACACAATTTAGACATCGATTTATCTCTGTACCATTGCAACACAATTTAGACATCGATTTATCTCTGTATTATTGCAATACAATTTAGACATCGATTTATCTCTGTACCATTGCAACACAATTTAGACTATAAGTACTTCTTTTTTTTAAACGCCTTCCTGGAGATTTATGTATTACTTGGTAAGACGATACAGCAAGTTATTTCGCAAACCAAAATATAAAATCAAGTCAAGATATTAAAGACATTTCATTGATAATGTCTTTAAAACTTGAAGTACATTTGAAACATATCATTGGAATATTCCAGTGTTCTGGAGGGTTCACTTGGACAAACAATAATACTATTTCTTTTAGGAGAGACAATAGTTAATCTTTTTATTTTACTTTAATGTAAGCTATATGATATAGGCTTCAAGGACTTGAATGGTAAATAAACATATTATCCAAGTCATCAGTAAAGTAAAACCCACGAACTTAAAAGTCCGATCCTTTTAGATTTTTGTTACATCGAAGAATGTTATGATTTTCACAGTGGACATTTAATTTGCTACTGGAGATATATTTGTTTTAATTCTAGGACTGAATTTAGAAACCATAGATTCGTTAAAAAAAATATTAAGAACATTTTTACTCCATTGCTAAGTACCATCCTACAACATTGCAAGAAACTAACTGAAATGTTAAAAGTCGATTGATTGTAAATCATCCTACATTGCAAGAAACTAACTGAAATGTTAAAAGTCGATTGATTGTAAATCATCCTACATTGCAAGAAACTAACTGAAATGTTAAAAGTCGATTGATTGTAAATCATCCTACATTGCAAGAAACTAACTGAAATGTTAAAAGTCGATTGATTGTAAATCATCCTACATTGCAAGAAACTAACTGAAATGTTAAAAGTCGATTGATTGTAAGTCATCCTACATTGCAAGAAACGAACTGAAATGTTAAAAGTCGATTGATTGTAAATCATCCTACATTGCAAGAAACTAAGTGAAATGTTAAAAGTCGATCAATCCCTAAATGAGAGAGCTGACTGGTGCAGATCTCGATAAGTTCTTGTCTACGTTAAATGAAAAGTCACAGGAATAGCAAGTGATCCTATTATTAAGTATCGACCGCGCTAAATGGATGAAGGCATTTCATCTGATTGAATTAACACAAGACTGAAAGTCGATCCAGGTGAATGCAACTTCATTAAATTCCGGCGCATATCTCTATCTTGGGACAATGGAATATTTTTGTGATATGAAGAACGAGACGCCTTTATCCAAGTCAATAAGTCAGAATGTCAACGTCTTTTTATGCGCAGATCGCTTAATTAAAGGGGTATTCACTGATACGAAATGCGTGTGGTTAGGAATACAGACGAAATCAATAATCAATCATTTAAGAGATGCTGAAGCACAGTACCTATGTTTTTATATTTGATTCATGTAAAGTTACTGACAGTAAATACAAGTAAAAAGGTAGAAAGTGTCTTTCCGATTTTTCCTCTCTATTAGTGGCCATGTCGTTTTTTCAAAGAATGAGAGAAACACTTGCAATGGTATGCTCTTTTATTTTATGTAAGTCAGTGAAGTAGTGGATTTACCAAGAGAAATAATTTTGATAATTCACTGGAGGGAATTATCAATTTTATTTTTTCACTCAAGAACTTTTTTTTCAATAGACGTCGATAACATTGTGACAAAAGAATTTCTTTCTTCAACCATGTTGTGAATCGCTTGGTGCAGTGGTAGCATGTTGACCTAACACTCAAAAGAACCAAGTTTAAATCTCACTATGAACTTTTTTTTTATTGAATTTTTTTTCCCCGCAAGTACGTGCTTTTTTACCTTGAATTAGGACAGAGAATTATTTCACTACTCATATTTTCTGTGCGAATGTACAGAGAACAGAGCAGAACATAAACGGTAAATAGCTGACATTACCGTAAGAAATGTGCTACTTCAATCCGGTATACACTTTAGCTAACCAACACGTCTGATCATAAAATAAAATGGAAATTTGCTTGTTCCGAATGAATAACGGACATATTTCATTTCGTGAGTTAAAACTCTAGTATTTTTAAACACTCGGTGAAATGTAGCCTCAAATCAATGTCTTCTATTTGTTATAATTAAACAGCAGGATCTATTTTTTTCTCTGATTTCTTAGACATGTGCATTGTCATAGTACTTCGTTTGTTTTGATTTCTATGATCAACTTGATTATTGTAAATGCACAGCTATAAATGCGTTGAGATTTTAATAGGAGGTAGAAGAAGGCATGTTTTGTTTCTAAAACAAGGCGAAACTGTGAAGGCTAACCATAATCAGACAATTGCTTGCTTTAAGGAACATACTGATACTATTTACACAATTGTTTTGGGTACATTTAAATGATCAGTGGTTGTCAAATGTGCGTCTTGTATTTAAATTATAGTACTGTTTTGCTCTCTTAACATAATGGATGTTGCCGATGTTTGCATAAATATTTAAGAAACCGATGTTTTATAAATTAAACAACATTTTCGTTTTATTCAAAAGCTTTTTGTTTGCAAGAGTTTGAGAGAAGAATAGGTTACAACCAATATTTCTTTTTAGAAAATACTGTATTTTAAAGTGGATTACATCGAATATGAATTATTATGAATTATTTTAAAGAATGTTATGCGTAAAACGATACGATTGTAATAAGGATACTTTAAACAGTTCTATGGAATTCTGTTAAAGAATTTTGATCTACAGTCCTTTCCTAAATTAGGAAAATTCATACCATTGTTGATTCATTTTATTATGTACAAGTTTGACAATTTGGCAACCAGAGGTGAACCCATTGAATGAAGGTAAGAAATCATAAAAGTAATTTTATCTTTTAAGCCTGGGGGCAAAGGCAATACAAGGCATTTCAAGGAAAGGCAAGGTCTTATATATGTATCTAATATTCAGGGATTCAAAACATAACATGTATTGCAAGCGAATGCAAACTTGGAGAGGATTGCTTGTTCAGTTGAGTTCAGCACGTTAATTGCAGGCGTTTCCCTTTGTTGGCCGTAAAACAAATGCGTGACATAAGAGAGTAATTGTAGAATAACTTGTGTTCTTTCCAATATATACACACCTTTTAATCAATATCAGAAAATATTTCGTCCGAACTTCGAACCCTTAAAGAAATTATCCATATATGAAAACCTAAAGCCGTTGGTAACGGTACAAAACCAGACAACAAGATAACAATATCGACTAATATTCAATTTTCTTGATCGTCAGTAAAAGCTCGAGAGAGACTTGTCAGTAATATGCTACTGAATATGCAAAGAGACGCAGATATGTGTCATTAAGAAGAAATATTGGTCATAATCTATGATAAAATGTCATTTTACGGCGACGGAATGCGTTGTTTAAACCGAGTTTGATGATTATAATTACATGATGTACGAAATAGGATGTGTGACCGTTTCATCTGTTGCAATGTGAGCGATGGATCATGTTTTGTTACATTATTATGCTGGTTACAGTCAATTAGGTTGGTATGAAGGCTTTTCCATCCATAAAGCGTTATATTTGACCAGTTCACATTAACTGAAAGAGATATACTTTTATATGAGTGTTTGCGCTGTCTCCAGAATGGTGACATCGAACCTTTAATGTGATGCAGTGTGTCTGTCGCAGACGGTTGAAAGAAATCATATCGAATTCATGCATATAAATTACATATAAATGTCGTTGGACTGAATTTGTACTTTAAATGTAATTTGGGGCTAAAATATGAATTTCCTCTTTAAATTTAGATAATGTTAAAATGATATTCATGATTGGGAGGTTATTGTACAAATACCCGTTTATCATGAATCCATGGGCTATTTTGAATAAGGATAATTGTATAATAAAGGGGAAAATATATTACATTTAGAATAGCAAGAACTTAAATCAATACAAAATTCAGCTGACATCGGGAATGGGGCAAAGTCTATTCTGCACGTATCTACTTGAAACTTTTTTTGGACGTAATGATGCAACCCGCCAACCCCACCCCACCCCACCCTGCACTTCTTGTATGATTATTAGTATTGTTTAGCTTTTAAAGTTAAGTAAAATTACAAGAACATTTAACTTTAAACTTTGTATGCAATTTAGAGATCCTAAAATCCATACTTAGTAGTTTAATAATGTTATCCTTGTTGTACATGATAGGTACCTATATTATGCTGCACGTGCGCAAATTGATCAACTATAATTTATAAGTTATCTTGGACAAAATAAGAGTCATGACAGTGCATAATAAAGATAATTTTGTACTACTTGTCTCTGACATGACTGAATACAGATAATTTTGTACTACTTGTCTCTGATATGACTGAATAAAGATAATTTTGTACTGCTTGTCTTTGACATGACTGAATAAAGATAATTTTGTACTACTTGTCTCTGACATGACTGAATAAAGATAATTTTGTACTACTTGTCTTTGACATGACTGAATAAAGATAATTTTGTACTACGTGTCTTTGACATGACTGAATAAAAATAGCTTTGTACTACTTGTCTCTGACATGACTGAATAAAGATAATTTTGTACTACTTGTCTTTGACATGACTGAATAAAAACAACGACCATGTTGCTCAATTAGAAATTATTGGGCGTATATGAGATGCCTTTGAGTGCATTATCTTCTTCATTCACTGCCCCTCAAATATTTCTTACGCACATTTTTTTTTTGTGACGGTTTCCTGTATAATACGAAACTTACTGGGGGGGGGGGGAGGGGGGGCAGTATATGCTAGTATAAAGAAAACCATGATAAACCAATTATTTTTAATTGTTTTTAAATTAAAACAAGCAACTAGGACAGATTTTACATCAGGGGATATTTTGACGTGATCTCCCCCATTCGGCTGAGATGAAACTCGAGCATTATCCTTATGAAATCATCATGGTTAAGACCATATTTTGTACTAATGACCATATTATGTGTTTAAGTAACGTTATTCATGTATTATTCAAGCGATTTTTTGTAAATAACTTATGTTGAATTTTTCAGAACAGTTACTAAATAAATGTTTTCAAAATTGCTATGCGCCTAGCAGAAAAGTCCGACTCATTCACCCCACCGAATCGAAGGGAGACAAATTATAATACCATTTTTAAAAATATTTGAAAAAGGTATGCAAATGTGAAGGAACGTTATGGTGCTCTTGTAAACCCTGTAGAGTGACATTAAAACCACTCTATCTCTTGACACATCTTAATCACGCTCAATCGATTGCATACGGAAAGGAATGGAAAATTCTTTACATCAGTGAGTACAAGTCACAACTAGAGCAACTTCGATGGTTCGCCACCTCAAATTCCCACGGTTTTTACTACATATTTCAGCAACACACCCCACATCACCCTGCCACGTGATTCCGCGTGGTCTCATACACGCCCATTAAATAGGTCAAAAACACATAAGCAATTCACTATTAGAGAATCGCAGTGGACTATTATATAATGCATTAGAAACCACACAGATTGACACATATAGTATTGTGAAAGAATTCATATATGGATTCATAGAGAGAGGTTCAAAAAATGCTATACAATTTTTCAAATACGTATCCGGAGCACCTTCATAAATTAACTGGGTTAGGGATCGCGTTGGAGCGAGTACAGCGAAAACTTGGCTACGAATATAATAAAGCACCAGTAAAGTCATTGTATGATATTGTACAAGAAAGTTTAAATCCCTGACGTTAATTGATTCACCAGTCGAAGACAGCAAAACGTCCAGCGTAGACAGCAAAATATTCAGCGAAGACATCAAAGACATTGAAACGTCCAGCAAAGACAGTGTAGATCAGCGCAATTAGAGAAATGCCTTCAACATTAATATACAGATGGCATCCGCACTCACCGATCTTGAGAAGAAATATGAAGAATGGTACGACGACGCAGAAGCAAGGCAGCTGGCCCTATGTGATAAGTTTACTAAAGATGTATTCAAACATGAAAAAATACAAAGCATAGAGCATGCATATAAGTGGTGGCACAGAACGTTTGACATTACTGGATACAAACGTAGAAAGAATGGTGATGTTGTTGATGTAAAATTTTATAACGGAAGAGTAGGGGTAATTCTTATTGGTCGCAGCTTAAAGGAAATTTTATCCATGCTGAGACCTCACATATTTGGTCCAGATCGGGAAGATAAACCTGTTTGATTACCAGAGCCTGATGTGATATTACTAATCACCATCTTGGGTGGACAAAGGTATCCTACGATTTGTAGCCGTGAAATTGAGTACTATCATTTGGCTTATGAAGTGTTTACCTATATACCAAAGTATATAAAGCAGGAGATAAGGCAAAGACGAAACATATATAATGAAACAACCAGGGATTCTTATTGGAGACTAAAGTTTCCGCATATGTATAAGAAGTTCAATGGCACTGGGGTGCAATCGATGTAAAGGCGTATGTCTTGGAAAAAGTGAACTTTGTAACAGAACATGTCATTAGGAATACTGTAAATCACACCTGCTCGCGTTACGTGTTGGCCCTGGTGCTCGGACATGTTTTAAATGTGGTATCGGAGTCAAGTCGCGTAATCAGCTTTGCCGGCCATGTGGATATGTTGCCGAGTATTATCGCCGCGGCGGCGAAGACATGCCAAAGCGCCTGTCACGAAAAAAACCGACAATGTTGCCAATGATCAAAGCGATTGCTGTTTATATAAAATTTCATTGTTAAATAAGCAAGTAGACAATGTTTTTCCCTCATATACAAGCATGCCGACAGTGAATCAAGTCAAGCAATTCGAGGGAGAGCGTGGAATAATTATACCAAGCGGTATGAAATGGCAGGTTTACTCATATTATTAGGACTTCTTCCAGATGAGCCACGGCTGGCTATGAGACAACTTTCCCCAGATGAACCACAGCTGTTTGTGAGGCAAACTGTGAATCAACTTAACCAATCCGCGCTAGAACGTGAAATAAAGATACCGAGAGGTACACTAAAAGGCAGGTATACTTACGCTATTAGGACTCCCTCCAGAATAGCCGCGTCTGACCGTAAAACAGCTGCTCAGTTCATATCAAGATTCCTCCACGAGCCAGGCGGGCTGAAATCGCACGTGTGATTGCTGATGAGTAAAACGTCGCCGCGGTATCACAGCTACTGTTGCTGCTGAGGCTGCTGCACAAGCACGACCAGTACAAGTTCCAGAGTTTGCGTTACACAGACGCTCTCATGATTTACAAGATTATCGGGTAACTATTCCAATCGAATACGAGCCAGGCAACGACGTTGTGAAGCTTCTCACGAACATGCGTAAGGGAATAATATCAACATTACAACACGCGGGTACATCTGGGTTTATTATGGACATTGTTCTCGGTGCGGACTTTACTATGCCGCTCAACCCCACGGAAAGCCTCGATTCACCAGACAACGATGTGCTTTAAATCTCATGCCCGTGGTTTCACAGTGGTTCCCGTATAATCTTGAGGTAATCAATGATGAAATCGACAAAGCTTTTCCAAAAATATTCTCGAGAAGGTTGAAAAATACACCAACGCAGGTTCAGTTCATTTTCATATTTCACCGTAAAAGCTTTGCGCGGGTCGAGTTATATTCCAACACCAGCGTGTATTCCACCGCGAGCAGTAATAAATGTGAAAAGCAATTAAAACCGATGTTTTGAATGGGCGATCTCATCCGCTCAGCATCCCACGAGCAATCATACAGACCAGCCTCGAAAATACAAACAGCACCTGGGCTAACTCATGTTTGGTAACATTGAATTTCCTTTGCAGGTTACTGACATTAGTAAGTTTGATCAACTCAACGTTAATGTGTTTTCTTGGAATAAAGGCTTTCAGCCGATTCGACTGTCCACAGTTTCCACGTATGTACGGTTGAAAATTGATCTACTGTTGTTGAGCAACATGGAAAACGTGGACGGCCCTGATGTCTCAGCGGCGCGGTACCACTATGTGTGGATAAAAGATTTTCCACGAATAGTTTGCCGGCGCAGCAAACAGTCCGAAAGAAAGTTTCCCTGTCGACGTTGCATGCATGTATTTAGCACCCAACAGCTGCTTGATGACCATGAATTTTACTGTGGGTGAGTCGGTGATCTATGTCAAAGTCTTCTACCCCCATGACTTTGTCCTCATATCACGCGCGCGCGCCCACGTGTGAAAGTTATGAACATGCGCCCATACAAAAGGATAGTCATGTGGGGTAGAAGGCTTTGACCTAGATCAGTAACCAATACAACTGCTACTGTAACACTACGTGTGTACACGTCTTTGAGATTGTGATGTGACAAGTACAAACGCATACACATACGTATTTACATCCACATCCACACCTGAATACGCATTGGCCAATATTTACTCAACTTTTACTGCCTGCAAATCCACTACAACGCGGTTGCTTATCTGTGTTCGGAGTTGCCGGTGGTTTTCCACTTCCGCCAACACAGTCTCGAACTCAGCCATGCTAATTATTTTATCCTCGAAAGCCACCGAGTACGGTTTACTAATGGTATTGAGACTACCTTGTGCTGCCACGAGATATTTTGAATAGATACGTATTCGTGAATGTAATCGTATCGAAATTATTTTACTAGCAACACCAGAGACACCGGTTAATATCGATATAGCCCAACAACAATTCCACTTGGTGCACCTATAATGGTTGTCGAGGTCGCGATTCCCGCCACGCCAAGGCCAACAGTTGTTAATGAGGCAAGCTCACAAATGTCATCTACAACCACACACACCCGCTTTCATTTCACGAGAAACGCGGTTCTTTTGACGATTTCATCTTGCAGTTATTGTTGTTTCGCTTCGATTATTTGTTCACGCCGGTAAGTGTGTGGGTCCATTGTAGTTCTTCTATTAATAATGTGATTGCGTAATATAGATATTGTTCAGGTGCAACACACACTTCTAACCATCTAACCAATTAACCTTTTTTACTGGTACAACTGCTATACTATCATAGAAAATATCTTACTGCGGAATATTTAAATCTCCGGCAATTGTGCGTTCTGGGACACCACGTTTACTTAGAACCGTATTAATCACACCCTTGGTTTGTGCCTGAAACGATTGTACTCCTCTTCGCCCAAGAACTGTTAAACGGACAAGTGCGTCCTTATTAAATAATAGTCGAGATCTTCTTAGCTGAGTCAATGTCGATTTAACATATTTGTTGGGGAATTTAACCGGGGTGGAATCAGTGGTGAATATTCCTTCATCATTATTGAAACAATCCTTGAGTGTTTTCATGCCTAGCTTTGCAGTCAACGACGGGGCACTTTCACGTGCCAATGCAATGATTCCAAGCTGGCTTCGAGTTGGTATTGCCACATCAGGGTGGTCCCAACTGTTGATTTCTATTTGACCCTTAAAAAATATATTTCAGTGTATACGAGAGTCTGGTAATGTTAGAGTTTTCACGCAGATATTGGTCACCAAGTGGAACGAAATTGCTATCAATTTTAGCATTACTGGTTTTATTCCAATTATTTACCAATAATATAATTCTACCCCACCAGTCATTAATTCTGGATAAGAGAATTGAAAACAAGTCAACCATTTGCTAAGGTTGTTAAGCTAGTGTTTTCCTCTCCTTCTTTGATTAATAGTCCTTGAATTTGGCTCCATGAAGTTACTACGCGTGGTGGTGAGGGCACCTCAACGATCTTAACATCCACGTATTGTTTTGTCGCAGCATCATCATCGTCGATTGGCTCTTGCATCAGTTGAATTCGGTTTCGATTCATGATAAGGTCTCCACCCATTTCATCACTGGTCTTTTTAATTTTTGATTTTGTATTTGTATCGACGTACTCTTTGATAGAAGCAAACGATATACCAGAGTCTTTAATTCCCCCGATTTCACTGATTTCGGCCAGGTTTTTTTGCGACAGCTAGACGTTCTAAGTTTTCGTGTTTGATCTTAAAAAATCACAAGCTCGCCCAGAACATCACCAACAGCAACCCGGCTAGTAAACTCAGTCAAATCCGCTTTGGTGACAAACCTGCTCAGATCCACATCAGCGCCGCGTCGGGATGAGTAGCATCCGTAAATGTTAATAACAAGCATTTCGTATACTATTACACGTACTTTCAATGTGACGATGCAAAATCAATAAGCGTTTGTGGGTTGGCGTTGAGGAAGCTTTGCTTCCCGCGAGTGCACGCAACGCTTTAACAACAAGATGATCACATATTGGCCCGTTCAACCCAGTTTGTAACGGCAGCGTTGAATAAAACAGCGGTCGTCCAGGTCCACCGCCTCGGGTTAAATAATCAACAACTTCAAGTGGTGGTGCAAGCCCATACGAGTCAAAATACAAAAGATATCGAGGCGTTACGACGTATGCAACCCAATGAGTTCCAGGTCCTGTTGATGAATCCAGGTTAACAATGCCGGATTCCGTTGTGCGGGAAATCATGGCTCGAGAGCCTTTGGCTTCAAGTTCATTCAGCCTAAAGACACCTCAGAAATGCTTGACTGCCTTTACCATCGCAAGTAAATCAAAACTGGTTTATGACGAGGCCTTTTACGAGTCGTACCGGGTAGTCGAAGACCTGTGCCTGAGGGTATTCTGCGATTTTTTCCGGGTAATTGAAGCCTTTTCCTTTTTTATGCGTCCCCGAGACGCTCCGCCAGACCCTCGGGAATGTCTTCGGGCCAACCTAAAATTGATCTTACTGACGACCGTGTGGTATCAACTGTAATACACACGCAACGACGCCAATGCAATCTCCAGTGTGCGGGATTCCCTAGCGGTGATTGGTGTAGAAAAAGTCACGTTAAATTCTGGTTTCGTTGATGAGATTGTGATCATCGAGGTAACGCTCATGGTTGTATTTGCAATGACACCCTGCAACGCGGCATTGATTTCACGTAAGACGCTAAGCGTCTCGACACGAAGTGTTTCAATTGCTTCAGAATTCATCATCGATGTGGTATAAATCATCGATGTCTTCAATAAGTTCATGCATCAATGCACGAAACGTCCCCGGGTCCATGATATCGTTAGTGAGCAACCGTTGACAAATCAATGCGGTCTCATTAATAACTTCTGGTGCGTCGTTGCCCGCGCGATCCGACCCCACAAGTGTTTCCAAACGATCCGCAAGGTAGTTAGGGTCACACGGCCTACCAAGGCCCCTTTCTTTCTTTGGTTGTTGCTGTTGCTCTACCCACGTCTTATATGCTTCTTGTTCTCTTAGCCATTGGGCTTCTTCTTCCTGTGTGCGAAATCAGAGTTGGGGTGCAAATTGTTGTTCCGGTGTGGGTGCAGAAGGTCTTTGTTGAGATGATACACGTTTTGGTTGGGGTGTAGATGCACGTTGTTCCGGTGTGGGTGCAGAAGGTCTTTGTTACTGTCGCTCATATGCACGTTGTTGTTTTTTCGCTTCTTGTGTGGGTGCGTCTTTGTCTTTTGGGCTTGTACGTATAGGTCCTGGTGGGGATGCCGCTTCTGCCTGTTTCCCAGGGGTTGGTAAAAATTACATCGGTGGAGGTGATCGCGACCTAGGACCTCGTTTTTCCGTGTTTATTTGTTTTATACTATCTGTAAACACTTCATGGGATCGGGCAACTTCTTCAGCTTAAGCCATAGTAAGTATTTAATTATAAGTATCACACCATCGGTTAGGAGATTTTTAAAACCTAGTAAGTTCCTTGAATACCCACTTTGTCCATTCATCATTTATTCTCTCTGTTGGTTCTTTGATTACCAACTGTCTCAAGTTGGCGGGTATATAAAGACCGGAAAATATAGGATTTTCAGCGATCCACTGGCGAGCGTATTCATTAAAATGCTGCTTTGGTGTTTGCATTATTGACTCGTACACGGGTGGTGATGGTGGTGGAATCTTTCGAATTTATTCTTTAATGGTTTTCTCTTCTGTGATCTTTCCAAGTTCTCCGATGTCTTTTTTGATTCCCATAATCGCCTCTGGCAAGCGTTCAAAGTCTTGAGCTGTCCTTACAATCGGACCTGGTTAATCTTCTGTTCCCATCATCACGTCAGTGATTTTCGCAACTTTCGCTTTTTTATTTACCTCTTCCATAGTTTCATGCGTGGGCTTAAGCAGTGGCGCAAACGTTTGCTCGAAGCCATCTGTGAGATCTTCCCGTGCAGCCTGTCGCGACTGTAACACATCTTTAACACTTTGTGGCCCTTGTGTAGCGACGTCTCGCCATTGAAATCCCGCCACGGATTCCACGCTCGACAAACAGATGCTGTTCAATATCGGTGAGAAGCTCCAGTTCTACTTTTATCGTTGATAGTAAAGCATCCCAGGCCATTCCCGTTGATGAAAAGTAGTGCACGGGATCAAGTTTATAAACGCGCATGGCTGTATCACGAAACGTCTCAAACACATCCGCTAGCAGCAAAACATCCGTACGCGGATACAGGTCATTGTAGTCGCCAAGATTTTTACATTTCAATGCGGACCAAAACATCGTTCGCGTGTGCGTAGTCGTTGGCGCAAATATCTTCGCGAGGCAATTTAATTTGGGCAAACTATTCCCATCCGCTGATATACTCCTATGGGTACACTCAATTTCTAGTTATCAACTTTAACTGATCAGGGTTAGCGGTACCATATCGACTGGTGATTTTAAATCGATGTTTGTGCAAGGAACTGGACTCTCAGGATCGGAGGAAAGACGTCTTAAATATCGTTATTTGTCAGTCGTTTAGAATTCTATACAAACATCCAGAGAATACCTTAAGCCTGATAGATTGTCTTTAGATCTTATCAGCATGTCAACGGGAAGACTGAAGCAGTCTAAAACAAGTACTTCTATTTGCAGCAATCTGCAACGTTTCTTCAATGTCTTCAAAAGTATGAATGATTTCGTATTTATGTTAAATTTTGAGATCCCTATGATTGAGTTTGCTACAGCTACTTTATATACTAAATCACCATATGCTGTGTTAGATCGAGCTTTTACTAAACATTTTCTTATTTTCGTAAACAATATGGGATTGAAAACAAGTTAAGTAACTCATCTATGTCCTTTCTAAGAAAATACAAAAATGCTACAAATATGGCATTCATTTTATAAACAAAAAATCAACAAACAAAAAAAAAAAAAAAAAAAAAAGAATATCTGAAACTAAGTCAAATATTACATATATTTAAAGACACATAACATTTCAAAGCAAAACAAAAGAAACATATACTTATATAATTATGTTAATCAACAATTAATAGGAAAGACACAGGCATATAGAGGGAGGGAGACAAACAAAGAGAGAGAGAAACAGTGAGAGGGAGAGAAAGAGAGAGGGGAAGATGGAGAAAATATATGACACTGTTGACAGTCACTGTTGTCCATTTCGTTTATTTTATACATTTAGTACTTAGTATATAATTGTAAGTATTAAAAACGTATAATTTCGTAGATATATTTCTGGACATTTAGAAATATTATAGAGTTTGTTTCTTTACATGGATCGACATCACCTTTCAATAATAAATCTAGTGTTACATAAGAAGTCAGTTCAAAGACAGAGTGAAAGAGCTGGGATCTTTGGGTATCACTATAGGGGTGAGGCAGTATATCAAGTTACTAGATAGAAAACAACATTTCTTTGTCAAAATATCATAGAAACAATTTATGTAAATATTAAAATTTATCAAAACCTTTTTTTTTTTCTAAGAGATACACCATTGTATCAGTTTGCAAGTAACATTAATCCAATAGATAAAACCGATAATTAAATAAATAATTAATGAAAGTATTAATTTGATGATATTTGAACTGAGAAGCGTAACGTTTAAGCGATAACACAACACTTTGAGTTTTGATGAAATGTGATGCAGCTATCATTTTGTTTTTTAATTTTGTTTTTAAATGAACACCTTGCGGGCTCGAAAATGTAGAATAGACTTGACGCACCCTCCTGCATGTTGTAAGATGCAACTAGTGGATGCAGGATCCGCGGTGGCTCAGTGGTTAGCGTGGTGGCTCAGTGGTTAGCGTGGTGGCTTAGTGCTTAGCGTGGCAAACTCGCGAGTGAACGTGAGCGTGGGTGGGATATAAAACCATTGGATGAACCTGGGTCGGCTGTCGTAGTGTATCCTTGGTCAATACACTTTACTTCAATTGCCTTGGCACTAAACAACATACTTGTATTGCTCTGCAGTAAAACAGCAAACCAAAAGATACCAATTTTAAAAAATGTATCCCCTTTTCTCTGCCACCTCTAACAATTTTGTTTCCAAAGCTTAGGAATCAATAAATTTAAATTTCATTCATAATATGTCATCAATTATATTTTTACGCCATCGTTACATATATTATTTGCCTGATAAAAGAAATATACCCAATGGAATAAATTTCTCCAAAGTTGCGCCTTGGGGCACGTGGTGACCGAGTGGTCTAAGGCGCACGCCTTTACAGATCACTCACACATCTCACCTATGTCCGCGTGAGTGCGAGTAGTTTCTTGTGGATTTGCGGTTCTTCTCGGGTTCTTCCTCAACCAAATATACTGGCGGCCTTGTATAGCCTATCGTGTGCTGAAAAATGGCGTTAAACCCCGCAAAACAAATCCAAACCATAGTTGCCGCAGAATTTTTACTATAAGATCGGTAAATCTTTCCTAAATAATTATAGATTATCCACTATTAAAAGTTACTAATCTGTTGATATAAAACATATGAATCAAAAGACTGGACACGGTCATTCAACGAAGAAATCGGCCGTCCCAAAATCAATCATGACACGTCTTCACCTCCATGAAATGAATTTGAAAAAATGAAGAATTATAACAAGTCTATCTAAACGTAAAGTCTCGTTCGTGCTAAATAAATTATGAGGGATAGGCGTACCGAAATAAATCGAATCAGCACCCTAGGGTCCATTCTAGAAATTAAAATTTAGGGGAGAAATTGAAAAAATGGGGAATTATCTGAAAATAGGAGGGATTTAATGAAGAAATAAAGGTATGGCTTGAAATATTATTTTCGCGCATTCTGTAAATTTTTCTGCTCTATTTTATTTTATTTTTTTAATTTAGCGCCAATCTCGAAATTTCGTGTCCTAGAATAAACCCTGCACCCTGCGGAAAAGTGATTGAACGCGACTAGATTCAATTCTGGCGCATAACTCTGTCTCGGAACGCTGTAATTTCCTTCCCCATGACATGAAATGCAAGACGTAAGTACTTGAGTGAATAAGTGATAATGTCAACCTTTCATCGTGTATACATCAGTTTATACAATAAATTCGCTGCCGTCGAATTTCATTGCTTTTGAATGCAGGGGGATACATCAGTAATATGCTACTTAGTGTGGGACGTTACGTCAAATTGTTATTGAAAAAAAACTATCTAAGAAGAAATCAGCTTAAGATTTATTTTGCATTTATGTTGAACACGATTTCGATAGATGACTTATGTTCTAATTCGAGCATCTTTTGTTTTGTAGGCATCGAGCTTTATGGAAGTAGTTAGTTTGCTAACGTAATTGGTCACGTAGATTTCCGTGATCCTCATCGTTCCAAGCAACTGCTTATGGTTAAGAATATAGAGCGATCCATGACTTTTGTCAGCTCTGTTCGGAGAAGAAGGCATGCAAATGCAACACGATCTTGAAATGTTTTACACTCTGATTAAAAACGGTCTTGAAACAAGATGCTTGCTTGAAGGAACATAACCATTTCTTCCGACGTTTGGTATGTGAATACACAATTCAGCACTCTTATATGGTGATGGAATTGTACAAAGTGTACAAAATTCAGGAATTGGGATAGGTAATTATAATTAGGTTGTTAGAAACCTTTTGTTCAAGCAATCATTCATTTTTATTTTATTTTTTTCTTTGGTCAATTTTGATGAAAGGAACCCAAATGTATAGGTGACAGTCAATATTTTAATTAGCAGCTTACTAATTTTTTGCCTGTGCATATCGAAAGAAAGGCACGAGTAATACAATACTGCCCGTCTGGACTCGCGTGCGTATGTTCGTACTGTTACAAAACTCGTATACTGTTCAAGATACAGACTCAAAACATGGTGATATGATTTGTGGTGGTCTGTAAATGTTCACAACGGTTTTCGAATGTTCATCCGTCACCTGGAGGCGAAGCAAGAGGGATGGAAACACTTTAATATCTTTATATTTATATAACAAATGTGTAGTAATTTCAGGAGTTGTGATTGTCACGCAACTCCTCCTTCATTGCTCTGTATAGAGACTTGAAACATTGGGATATAATTAAGAATGGTTTGTAGATGTGAACAAAAGTTGTAGAATATAGGGATCGTCATGTTGTTTTTTTAATTTTATTTTTTATTTTATTTTTCTGGTATCAACGTTCGCCGAATCCCGAGGCGTTCGTTGAAGCTCGAGTCCGACTGGCGAGGGTTTTTACACACCCGAGGGATTCAACGAACGTTGAAACCAAAAATACCGGGAAAAATATTTTTAAAAAATAAAGAAAACTAGCAATAAAAAGACCCAAGACAACAACAAAACAAACAAACATGTAAGATCATTATTTTTACATAAAATGGAACCAAAACACAAAACAAATTTGAAATTTTCAGATGCAATTTGAAGTTTTCCTAATAAAGGCGCCGATCTAGCACGTTTTCTTTTTACTTAATCCTTTCTGTGGCGGTGCTCAATCCAGATCAGCTGATGTAAAACAGTCTATGTACAAGACTGGCTCGCAAATGAACCAATTTCGAATATCTATTGAGAAATATCCACTTTAGGGAATCATTCAGCATAATTTTATCATTTCTGCGGATAAAGCACCACCAGATGTTTGACGGGTAAACACGTACAATCACACAGATTCTGAACTGTATTTTGAGTGATGGGAATACATCCGCTTACTGTGGAGCAGACGAGCTGAAAATTCCCTGTGCAGGCATCGTTTTGAGTGAACAAGATGTACTAGGGCCAGAGAATACGTCTTTCTTTTCTACTCCGAAAAGTTCTCTTTTCTGTGCTACTCCAGAACTAAAAATGATAACACACTCGATGCGAGATACATACTCATTTGTTTTGGGTGTAGCCTGGATAAAAGGATAAGTATAATAACACACCAGGGCATCAATGCCGCGTGAAATCCGATGTTGATACACTGATACGGCCAAATGCATCCACAGTGTACAACAATGCTGAATTTTTGTCAGAAGTTTGATCCACCTCCAAAGGATGGGGGTATGGTGGGTGGGTTGGGGTGACCCCTTTTGGTCATAACTTAGAAACTATTCAGATTCCCACCGTATTTACAATCACACACACACACACACACACACACACACACACACACACACACACACACACACACACGTGTGTGTGTGTGTGTGTGTGTGCTTGTGTGTGTGTGTTCACAACTATGATCTAAAATCAAGTATTGAATCTCCGTCGCGTGTTTCTCCCGCAAGATTGTTTAAAGTCACAATATTAGCAGTTTTACACTATCCAATAAAAGAATTCGAGGCAGAATTTTATTTCTCGGTTCTCGGTAAAAAAAATTTGTACGCGTGTAAACTGCTGATAAGTTGGTATCTAGAGGGAGACTAAATGATTGTGTGATGTTAAGATTCTTTAATATACCATTCATCTTCTGAAGTAAGATTTCTGAACAAAATAAACATCCACGTGTTTTCCTTATGCATTTAGAACACGTAAAAAAATGGGAACGCCAGGATTATTATCCATATATATGATTTTATTTCCATTATATAACTTTGTTTTTGTAGATTTTCCTGTCATTCAATAGTATAAATTGTTCATGTTTACCCTCGGCTTTTGTTTGTAAGAAGAATGTTTCTTCCGCTGACAAAGGGCCTGATTAGATCCAAACGTTGGGAAACTGCCGTTACTTATATATATATATATATATATATATATATATATATATATATATATATATATATATATATATATATATATATATATATATATATATATATATAAGAAGCGTTTTTATTTACACAAAATACAATACCAGTATTTAATATGCATATGGGATGAATTATTGATTATATTCTAACGATAAAGTACAATATCTAATATATATTTGGGATGAAAGACTGATATAATCCAACCAAAAACTACCATTTTCCGGCAGTGGCATGCACATTGTGGAAAAGTTATTGCTAAAGCAGATTTTATGACCATATTTACATAAATTAAGAGTATAGGTGGCAATTGATCCGTCTACAGCTAGGGCTGGTAGTGCCTACGTTTTCATGGCAATCGTTCCATCTACAGCAAGGGTCGGTAGTGTCTGTGATTTTATTGCAATCGCGCTGGCCATAGTCAGCAGGATGGGAACGACATCGCTTTAATTCATACTTTTTCCATTATTTTATAGACCGAAAGTCACTCCTAGTCGATGAGCTAAATATTCGTATGTACATTAAATCAGAATGATTATTATCACGTTCTGCGTGCGGCAAATAGTCCTTCGGTAATTATTCGGACAAGTTCGACTAAATTAGACTGGAAACGAAAAGTAATGACGATTTCCGATTGCCTTTATAAAATGTGTATGATGATAGATGACGCCAGTTAAGGAAAGAATTATTACTTGCACGAGCAAAGGACATCTTTAGACGTTTATAAAATGTGTATGATGATAGATGACGCCAGAGCAAAGGATATATCCTTGTTTGCCATACATGAGTAGTGAGAGGAAAGGAACGATATCTTGAGACTTTTAAATCGCACTAAATGGGTTAGAGAGGGAAAGGAATTCTCTTAAATTGGCATTGATAGATTTATCACTAAATCGTAAATTGATTTCATTGGACGAAATGATAAATAAAATTAAACTGCATAACTGTGTTTTGGGTCAAGTCGTATCCATGGAAAAGCTGATCAAATCACTGCATGCAGCTCTTGAAGCATATATAATGCCATGGGTGATTAAGTTTATCAGCTGAAATCAGATTTGTTTCCACTAAGGCAAACTCGAGTTGTCACAACAAGTTTATCTTCGCCACGTATATACGCTTTACAGGAATGTTAAACAGGAAAATTATTTTAAAAGACGTTCACGAATTTGATATGCTGATTAGAAATTATAGGATAAAGAAAACAGCTTTATAAGATTTCGCTTTCAATTTATATCATGACTGTAAAAAAACTTGAAAACATTTTGTGTACGTGCAATGATTTTATATATTAAGTTTGTATTCATAATCCAGGAAAACATATAAATAACATCTCAGGCAGAAACTTGTCAGTGTCCACGTGAGTTAGCTAGGAAAAAATCTTCCACACTCTCAAGGCATT
Organism: Margaritifera margaritifera; assembly: GCA_029931535.1. NCBI lineage: Eukaryota > Metazoa > Mollusca > Bivalvia > Unionida > Margaritiferidae > Margaritifera > Margaritifera margaritifera. The sequence goes on along the minus strand of JAQPZY010001550.1, from coordinate 612,235 downwards.
ACGCCTTAACAAGCTATATAATTTACACAGATAATATGTTTTCATTTCTGTCTAAATGTACGGATGCAATACTGGTTGCAATGCAATAGAAAATGGGAGGTTTGGTAAAACGTCCGTTTTACATTGCCTTCGTTATAAATTAGATAAATTCTTGTAAGCTACAAAGATATCTTATATAATATAAGAACATGTTTTTCTAAATTAAGATGTCGTTTTATTTTCAAACCTGATGAAAGACATAACTGTGCAAGTCGTTTGCTTTGGAGCATATTACGGGTACATTATCAAAAGCAATGAAACGCATGGGGAAATAAATACTACGCCGATACAGAACGAGGGATGGATGGATGTACCATCCAGTGCAGAATTGAGGCTGATTACAAGATGTATTTTTATTCCTGGAAATTTGATGATTTGCTTTTAGCGAACGATTCACATGTGTTAGATACATCGGAGCACGTCACAACGTTAAGATATATCAGTATTGAACAAGAAACACAATACGTATACATTAACAGATATTTAGTGCCTATTACTGATATTAATGAGCAATAAAATAACATATGTATTGCCCCAAAGATGATACTGAATGTGCAGAGGGAGGCATCGAGTTACCCATTACATAGGAAGAAAATCTGAACTAATGTCATAATATAATGCTTTCTGTAGCAATAGAAAGCATATAGTTGATGGAACTCTTACTTTAGCTGCATTGGATAACCATATAAAACTCAATCAGAGAGAATTTGAGATCCTATTCTTTACAAGCAGAACGTGTGTTGATGTATGAGTCTTCATTATCATGGGCTATATAGAGTCATTTTGGCGATATTACCATCGATTTATTCATATGTACTTTCAAAGAGATATAGACAATAGGTCGGATACCGCATTCGAATTGAATTCATCGACTCCGCGATGCAAAATATTAAAATATTAGACAGAACCGAATAATTTTGTCAGTGGACATATACAAAGAACGGAATTTAAATAATCTCTAGATGTTGATTTATTTATTATTTTCTTTACATGCTTTCATTTCATTTAAAGGCTTACAAAATCACTGTTTTTAGTTTAACTTTCCATTTGAATAAAACCCCACAATATAGTTTAAAATGAATTTTCAAAAAGATTACAATCTTGAACTGTTAAGCAAAAATATCACTTGGATTCTTGTATCAATATAAAACAATTTAGTAACTGTAATCTTTAGTTTGGACCTTTCCGTTTCTAATACACATATTATTTTTCTATATATATGTGAATTAAATATAGAGATCGTCTTTTTATGTTTCAAATACTTGTACTCTATTGGTATGTATGATATTTGTCTCTTTTAAAGATATTTCCAAGACAAGTATGTTAACTTCACTAAACTAGTTGTTATTAGGTTTTAAATTTGTCGTTACTTATATGTTAGTCACTCTTTATTGAAAGAAGCTATTGATAAGTGAATTCAGAGGTATCAATCAACGTTAGAAGGTAGACAAGTCACTTAATGAAGGAATCGACAGTTCCATAAACAATCACGATACTTCCCCGCTTGAAACATTATGGAAAACTCGACGACGTCACTCAAAAAAGGAACTGGCCGCGTCAAAATCAATCACGATGTCCTAGCTTTCGCCAAACTAATAGTAACAGGAAAACCAGTCTTCCTTACGAATAAGTCTCCATCGCGCTAAATGGGTCGTAATAGAATGGCATTCCGTCATGTTAGCATTGATCGAGTTATCGCCAGGCGGAAAAAACGAATTTAGTCAAATGGTGCTATTTATGAAAAATCTCATATCTCTCTGTCGTGGGAAGACGGAGAATTATTGTGATATGATTTCACAACTTATTTACCAGAGTCAATGCGCAAACCCTTCGTAGTACAGTATTTATATATTGGTTTATTTAAGGCTTTCACCATTTTTAAAGTAGGAACATTTAGAATACTGACAATTCATGAAACTATTAAACCAGTAATTTACACGCTGTTGTAGAATGGTATGGCAAAGTTTTGTTTTCAAATCGTTAGCTTTTAAACAGGAAAGGTGCCATAGCAGAAAAAGCAACTCTTCTTAATTTCCTTTGACTGTGGGGGAAATATTTCAAAACATATATTGGACATAATTTCGACAGATTGTTCGTTTATCCAAATAATACAATGCAGTTTCTTCTAATTTATTTTTATGTCTGGGCATATGCGTATAAATCACTATATCCCTATATCTCAAATTTAAACCACAAATCCGAAAGGCGCTTAAGTAACATTGTTATTGAATAAAAGGTGTCGTACTCCTTTTAGATCAAAACCAGTATGGGCACGCATCACAATGAGATGACAGATGTGTCATGCAGATCAAAACAGGATCCGGGCTTTTCGAGTTATCAGACACCTAATTAAAATATTTAGAGCTATTCGATCTAACCCTGCCGAATATCTCTCCTGCCTATAATAGCCAATACAGTTTTATGGAAGACATAACGCAAACACCGATTCCGTTTAATGTCAATTATGGAAGAATTTACCATAATTTTCTTTCTAAGGCATAAATATTCCATTCAAGCAGGCACACGCTAACTTCAGCTTATGAATTTACTTAATCACCAATTTTCAAATTAATCGTCGTTCAGTGCCCGTATTATCGCTAGAAACTCTCTAACCATATATAGGTAATAGAGAAACACTTGTTACCTTGATTTGTCGTTAGAGAAATGAAAGTTTTAAAAATAAGGTAGTATATATCTATTACTTACCCGGTATGCAGAAACACTGATATCCCTTCTTTTTTTCTATATACAACTCACGCGGTGTACACAAGCACTGATATCCGTTTCTCTTATCTACTACTTACCCGATATACAGAAGCACTGATATCCGTTTCTCTTATCTCGGCACACTCCATTGTTGCAAGGATTAGGATCACAATCGTCTATATCGTGTTCGCAATATGTACCCGTTGTACCCGTTGGACATACACAGCCATACGAGCTCCCGTTTACCTCTATAGAAAACACATCTTTAGTCCAATACATTTTAATATCAATATATTTCCCAAGTATAAACTTATAATAGCATGTCTATGTAATTTGTGTTTTGTAAGAAACTTATAATCACGTGTCTATATAATTTGTGTTTTTTAAGAAACTTATAATAACGTGTCTATATAATTTATGTTTTGTAAGAAACTTATAATAACGTGTCTATATAATTTGTGTTCGTGAGAAATGTATAATAGCATGTCTATATAATTTGTGTTTTGTAAGAAACTTATATTAGCATGTCTATGTAATTTGTGTTTTGTAAGAAACTTATAAAAACGTGTCCATATAATTTGTGTTCGTAAAAAATGTAGAATAGCATGTCTATAGAATTTGTGTTTTTTAAGAAACTTATAATAACATGTCTATATAATTTGTGTTCGTAAGAAATGTATAATAGCATGTCTATGTAATTTGTCTTTTGTAAGAAACTTATAATAACGTGTCTATATAATTTGTGTTCGTAAGAAATATATAATAGCATGTCTATGTAATTTGTGTTTTGTAAGAAACTTATAATAACGTGTCTATATTATTTGTGTTCGTAAGAAATGTATAATAGCATGTCTATATAATCTGTGTTTTGTAAAAAAAAAAAAAAAAAAAAAAAAAAAAAAAAAAACCACAAACAAACACAGATACCACAATTACAACAGATTTGTATTAAGTATTCACAACCACAGATTTTATTTAAATATTTTGACTGATAAATACAAACATTTATGGTAGCATGAAAAAGTAATAGAAGAGATGGAATATATATTGTATGGGGTTTTTTTACTGTCTTTTGCATATTTAACTTTTTTTTTTTTTTAGCTCACTCTATATTTTCATTAAGCTAATAAAAGCCATGATTAATTCTCTATATCAGATTCAGGTAAAACAGTCTTAAAAATTCACATTTTACAAGACAACTCGTGTCGTCGATTATTTTTCTTAATGGCTATATAAATCAATACTTAATCTCAAACCAATTTTCATTTTTTTTTTTTTTGCTTAATTTCTCTGCGAATTTATGAAATAGAATAACAATCGAATATGCTGGATGTAGGTGGATCTTTAGCCTTTTTCTTTGCCAGTATTTTATCTGAATTAAACGCTTAATGAAAAATAAAAGAATAGTTTCAGTAACTAACCTTCAGGTTGAAACAAAAGCTTACATCAATGATTAAATAGTTTAACATCAATTTCGATAGAGATACCTTTTATGTTATCCTCTACGTCACCATTGTAAAAATCTTCATCGACATCATCCACTGCATTCGTTTGATGTTTTGTAGATTTTTTCATGTCATAGAACGATGATAGAAGTTCGCAAACTCCGCCATTTTGGCACACGATTCTATTGCAAGCGTCAATATCTATGCACAGCTCTTCCGTGCAGTTTATATGGCAGTAATCTCCTCTGTAGCCTCCGCAACAATGGCAAGAGTAATGAATCTAAAAACGATAAATTTGTAAAAGGACTGTATACAATTGTGCAAGGTCTCTAAAATTTGAAATTTTAATATAAATACATAGTTTTTTTGTCACAATGAAACAAAAAGTTTTCGATATTTTATAACGCAGATGCATGGAAGTTAACAAGACATTTTATTAACAATCATCAAAACGCATTCCAACGATCAACTGAAAAAATAAAGAGCCTTAACAAAGAACGACCTCCTTTCATTGTTTTTTTTCGAATCAATCCAAACTAGAGGAAATGTATTCGCTTTGCACAATCTAATATTTTTACATAGATTTTAAAATAGTTACACGTAATGTTGATGTCATATTAGTTTTTTTATGAGCCATTTAATGGATACAATTTCTGGGATATATGTCTTTCTTTGTTTGTCTATTTGTTTATTTCAAATATCAAAACAGCATGCAATAAAACTAAGTCATCGGTATGAGCGCTGCGAAAGTTTTCTGCGTCCATCTCCCTTAGAATTGTGACGTGTTGGTGCCTTTTGCTCAGAACTATAGACCGTTTCGGCACGGCCTAATAGATATATCATTCCTGTTTTCAAAAATAAAATAAAATAAAATATTTCACTTTTTAAAAATAGATAACTACAATCCTTAAAAACACGAGGGATCAGTTATTTTGGCAGGTAAATAAATGCCAATTTTAGTTAGAAGCATAATTTATAGCAGACGATCGTAGGTGCAAAATTTCCTGTACAAATCGGCCATTTTTGCTAGTTATGGTGGGTAGACTTCTGCAAGGTATTATTTATATGACTGGTATTAGATTATTCTCTGCAAAAATGTTCAATGATACAGGGAGTGTACTAGTAAAAGTATAACATTTGACCAGTTTTATGCACAAATGACTTGCAGAAAATTGACCCAGTCACTCGTCCGATTTGTACAGGAATTTCCGCTTCTCCTGATGTCTGCTCTATTTTAAACTTCTAACTGAAATCGACATTCATTTATCAAAATAACTGAGTTCTCGTGTTGTCATGGTTTGTAGTAATTATTTTTAATTTGGTGAAGTATTTTATTTTTAGAAAACTGGAAGGTCATGACTACTTAACACGCAGAAAGTCATCGGCATTTTCTGGCCCGGGTTAGAAGTTAAACTCAGATTGAAATAGTGGTAATTATGAACCGCCATTGTGCCCGTTGTTGTTATTACGTCGTAATAACCTTATTTACGTCACAACGATTCAATGACGTGTCATAACTAATAGCAACGTAACCAGTAATCTGAGGCTATGGGAACTAAATGGTTTATCCATTTTTGTTTTCTAAAGTTCTAGGAAATTACACTAAAAATTAAAAAGTGAAGGTATTTAATGGATGTTTTAAAGGTTGTAAAATATTATTTACAACGTCTATCTTTCATTACAAGGAACTATGCTTTGTATACAACCGGAAGTTTGTCCGCCATAAACTTACAAATTTGGGAAGTATCACTACAACGACTTCTGAGTCTCGTTCTAAGAGTCCAAGTTATTCCACTTGCATCGGATGGAGAATATGGTGTTCTTAATGTCTATTTGACTATGATGAAATGGATTTTAATAAAGTTTTCAGCGTTTCCTCTTACGTTTCCGTCTCATTGACCATTGAAATAAATCTGTTGGGGAAAATACAAATGTCTTAGCTACAAGCTTGATTGGCAGTTAAATTTATGAAATATTTATTAAAAAAAATATCTAACAACTGTCATTTGTTTATTCTTTTATATGCCCACTGAAACTATTTTCTCTGATGTTAAGACACTTTTACTGACAAGTTAAGAAGATTTTTCCATAACGTGGTAATATGACAATATTTGATCGAAATATAGAATAAGACTGCTCTGCCGTTGGGTTCTGGATAGCGTTAGTATAATGTGTTTGCACTGGACCTCTGTGATCACGGGTTTGATCCCCTCTTCTGATACGTTCAGGGAAAGAGGTCGAATACCCAAGGTCGATGGTTTCCTCGGCGATCTCCGGTGTACTTCACCCAAAGATCTAGTCAGTATACGGACAACTGGACAGACCCAGGAAGTCCGTTATGCATCTATGAAACCGCTGATCTGATTGGATGCATGCAAAAACGTTTACATTTGTGACGTCATAATATTTACCCATACATCTTACACAGAGCTTTAAATAGATAGGGGAAGCCTAGTAAACGACAGCAGTATAGCAACAGTGGTGGACTTAAATTAATTTTAATAGGAGAAAACTTTAATCACTAGATTCAAAGTTCAATCAAATGAGAAAAAAAATCTTTTCACAACAAAAAAGATAAAAAAAAAATTGACAGCGATATATTTTTTTTAAAAATAAGAAATGTATCACTCTTATAAGAAGAGTACCCAACGGGAGTAAATCTTACTGGAAATAAATTTATAAGAAATTCCTTTTTTTTAAAAAAATAATTAAAAAAGGGCGTAATAGTCTAATAGTCTCAATCCGTCTGAGAGAACGATGTATGTGGTGGCGCTCTACAGTTTCGTATTTTGCATAGGTTTAGATTTTTAAAGAAAACAAATTACCCAGGTTTTCCTCACTGGTTGTCATGGCTATTTAAAAAAGACCTTGTATATCTTAGGTATTGCTAAAAGAACTTTGAATTCCCTTTCTCTTGGTGTATGATTGATGGGGGCAATTTGGGTTTTAGAGTATACAGCTTGGTCTTACTAAAGATGTGCACCTCTCAAAAAAACTGCTAGCTCCGCTTGGTCATTTTCACTTCCTGGACTTCATAGGTAAATCAAATAAAAAAAGAACCAATTACTTTTTTTACTTTTTATATAGTTTGTAATTCATTCATTGTACTTTCAGAAGCTGCTATTGTCTACTCTGGAAAAAGTTCGTTTCCCTATTTTAATAACTGCTGAAAATAGTGTACTTTTGACTAATTCAGGCTGATTTTTCTAGTACTTTGGAGTGGCCATTGCTGTCTGTTGTGTGATTAGATCATGTATAATTTCCACAAGTACAATATGTAAAGAAATTTCAGCCACAGTATATGAAAGTAGCATAGAGATATACCAAGATTCTCTTCATTGTGCATGTTGCAAATGCAGACAACTTCACCTTACAACTATCACTCTCTCAGAAGTACGTACTATCTGTACAGCGCCCCCTATACAGTCTGTTTAAAACCACATTCAATCGGAACATCTTCGTCTCTTTCAGATGCAGTCTAATAACCTCGACTCTCTGAAGGAAATTTGGAGGTAATCGTAGTGATATTTTCCAAACTGGTATGTTTTAGCGAAGAATATATCCTCATAGAAAGATAGGTGTTGAATACTTGCACCTTTAATTTTAATGTTATTCTTGTAACTTGTCATGAAAACGTTTTGAAAATCTTTCAGTTTCAATAGCTTGAAACTATTGTTTACATTACAATTATTGATGACACGTTATTGATTTTTTGTAACGAAAATTAAGTTATTATGACGTAATAACAAACACGGGCTTGACGGCAGTTCACAATGAACACTATTTACATTTTGAGGTATTTGTAATAGAATTTGACGGAAAAGGCAGTTGGTGTTCCTACTGGGACCATTTTATGTCGACATCTAAGCCGTCGAAAGCACGTTAAGTTGCGAAAACTTGTGTAATCGAAGTATAGCACATAAAGTCCAAACTTTCTCTATTTTTCTTACATAAACAAATTGAATTTGCATCTACCAATTGCGCCAGGTTTATACCTTCATTTATTCATAACCATCGGTTTTTGTGACAATGTTGCATTGATATATTGCCTTCAAAATTAAGTTTTGTAGGAGGAATAGTTAAATATTTTTGATTCTGGTACATATTGTCTTTGTTACATTCTCTCATGTAGTTGCATCATTTCATTTTATTGTGCTGGAATTCATATATATATATATATATATATATATATATATATATATATATATATATATATATATATATATATATATATATATATATATATATATATATATATATATATATATGTATATATATCAAATCGCCATCCGCAGCGATGTGATTGACTTGTATTTTTCCCGATCCCGATGTCATCAGTCATTAGATTGTCATAAATATAAGTGTAGCATAAGATCACACTTAACTATAGAAACCAACGCGTACGAAATGACCGAGCAGAGTAAGGTCAATTAAAAAATTATCAAAATATAAATATATGAATTCAAAATGTTAGATTTTAAACAAAAAAAGAGAGTTACTGACTTGATACAAAAATAGAGTTCCTGACGTGATACAATGTACATCAACTGTGCTCTGTAGGTTTTGTCTCTGCTACTGGTTTTTCGAGTATTCAGTTCGCCAAATTTGAGTGAGGTTTGAATGAAGTTTTATGTGATATTTGTAAACAAAACAGCACAGGATACCAACAACATTCACCTAGTTTTCAACTACTATTACAAATGTAACCTTGCGTTTTATTTATTTGCATTTGTAATAGTACCAAGTTATTCACGCAGCTTTGCTGCTGTTTTCTTGTTTTAAGACTGTACGGAGAGACCTTTGGTATATCGTTGTTGAGATCAAACCAGACAGTATAAATTACAGTTTAAGAATGGTATATCACGAGCAACTGGCTTAGTTAAAATTTGGTTTCACCGGTGAATAATTGAATCTGTTACTAGCATGATTCCTGAGATACAAATGACTAAAAACGGTAGACTAAATGTTGGAAAGCTGCATCCAATTGCCTTCCAAAAAAGAAATGAATCAAGTATGTGAAACACTGTATCCAAAACACTGTTAAGAATATATGTATAAGAAACAAACAAAGCATTGTAGTTGCAAACTAAACATTTGAATGAATGCCCATCTCTGCATGATGGAAACAATTGCCTGAACATTATTTTGAAAAGGTCTGGCACGTAATACACTTTGATTTAAATTAATATATTTCATTAGCGTGTATATTGCAATCGCTAACATTTTTTTTTTTTTTTTTTTTTTTTTGAATCAATAAATAGAGTCGAAGATCGCTCAGAGACGATAGCAATTTTTCAAAGGATATGGTGGGTGTTACTTTTACATGTCGAGAGAACCCTCGGGGTTGTGTGAATGTGGTCTTATCTTTTTACCTTTTCATAGATATTCATACGGGACTATGCAAATGTGGTCTTACATTTTTACCTTTTCATAGCTATTCGTAATAAAGTATTCAAACAGCGGGATAAGAAAGCTTTATAGACAGTGACATTAATCATGTTGGATGCCCGATATAAAGCGTGTAAGGTAGACATCATTGTGTCCATGATATTCAGCAAGACAAACTATTTGTCGCTGATTTCTATCCAAACAGTCAAACGATACTCTCCCAAAAAACGTTTTTGCACATATTTTACAACGATAATTTTCTCTTTGCAATTTGACAGTAAAATGTTAAGTGACAAGTTTGTTCAGAAAAACTCCCCCCCCCCGGCTCCATCTTAATAGAATATAATGTTACTCTGCTTAGCTGACTTTTTAAAACAAATAGGCTTTTTGTTACAATTCTGCATACGCCGTTTCAAACAAAATTTGTCACTGATATTTTTCTATGAGATTACAAATAAAAGAGTCATCGTCGAAAAGTATGCGCAAAAACGAATTTGGACGGAGTTTAGATAACTTCTCGATACAGGACGGAACTCGTTCGCTTTGTTTTTCTTTCATTTCTATGAGTCCTAGCCTAATTGAGCAATTCAATGCAATAACTCTGATTGTACTTCGATGTAAGTACCTGATGCATATTAATGACACAGAGTCCCTCACCGTGACAAACCTCATGTCCAATGCAATAGCTCTCATTGTATTGCAGTGTAAGTACCTAATGCATATTAGTGACACAGTGTCACCCGCCGCGACAAACCTCACGTCCAGTGCAATGACTCCGATTGTACTGCTATGTAATTACCTGATGCATATTAGTAACACAGTGTCCCCCGCCGTGACAAACCTCGTGTCCAGCTTTGTCGATGCAATCTTGATCTCGTACGGTAACGTTGAGCCGGTAGCCTCTCTCACACTGTATGTCAGTGCTATTGTTACTGCTCACTGCAAGCATGTGTAAATGTCATCATTATGCGTCAGTAAACAATATTAAACTTATTAACTAATTGGAATTGAAAAGAAAAGAATACGGAGAAATGTGTGAAGCTACGTGCTCAGTTAAATACTAACAACAGCAGTTAATGCTTTGACAGATAGTAAAACAAGATTTTCTTCAAATTCTGAATTTACAGAGGAGTGTAAGCCAATTTGATTTTTCATGATATTCTTGTAAGAATTCCTGTGGTGTTTTTGTGTGAGTGTGTGTTTTTTTGTAATGTGTTCTAAATATTTTGAGGTTTACTGCAATTGTACATATATATGGTGTTACTCAGCAAGTTAAATAGCACAAAGACATGGTGACAATGTACTAAGTATCACACTGGTGTTACACAGCAAGTTAAATAGCATAAAGACATGGTTACAATGTACTAAGTATCACACTGGTGTTACACAGCAAGCTAAATAGCATAAAGACATGGTTACAATGTACTAAGTATCACACTGGTGTTACTCAGGAAGTTAAATAGCACAAAGACATGGTTACAATGTACTAAGTATCACACTGGTGTTACTCAGCAAGTTAAAAAGCATAAAGACATGGTTACAATGTACTAAGTATCACACTGGTGTTACTCAGCAAGTTAAATAGCATAACGACATGGTTACAATGTACTAAGTATCACACTGGTGTTACTCAGCAAGTTAAATAGTATAAAGACATGGTTACAATGTACTAAGGTAAATAAGATTGAGGTGCTGGATTTAGCTTCTGCACTGATTCATTAATTTAACTACAGCAAATATATGATTACTATTATTAAACTGGGGATTCTCCTTTGTTGGTTATTTCTACTGAATGAATAACCAGATCTGATAGATGCATCTAACATAACTATAACAAAGAACGAAAACCCAAACAACAAAAATAACAATTAAATCTACAATTGACGTTTGGTAGGGCCAGAGTTTGTACCTATATTTAATCTCTAATCACCTATCCTTTTTTTAAAAATTTGCCTTCTGATTTTCATGTTATTTCAATTTCATACTCAATCAAGGTTACATGTATGAAATGATTGTGTGTACATTGTAGTATAACCGTGTTCTATAAAGAGAATTTGTCAGAGCATGCGGAGCACCATTATATGATTTCTGTTTTCACTGCACCAAGACCATGAAAGTGATAATTTTGGGCCGGCTACAAACGTTGTATCATACAAGTTCCGCTGATCCATTAAGTGAAATACTTGACAGGAATAATATCGTAGTACAGGTAAAACAACCATGATATAATTTGAATTGGCCGATGATTCACTAAAGTAAGTAGCTTCATTGTTATTTCATGAAAACAGCATGTAATATTATCTATATGAGCGGTTCCATTTCATGACATCAGCATGTAATATTATCTATATGAGCGGTTTCAAACGTCTCACAGTTTTATGTTCTCAAACAAAATACATGTCTGGCCTATTTTCTGACATTCATAACTTCAGTGCATGTCAAGGATTATGTTCAGTGTATGTCAAGGATGATTTATCTGCCTTTTAAATGTTTCGTTATTTGTAAAATCACATGAGTTAAATGTACAATTTACCCAGTGCAAAACCTAATCATAATATTGAATTTTTTATTTTTGAAGACACTCATGGTCAACTTGAAAGTATAACTGGCAATAACAAACAACACAATGTACATTTCAAAAATATATCTCCTTTTCTATTTTCATTTTATTCAAAGATCAGTAGTCATTAAATTTGTCTTTGCCTACTGCTAGTGCTTAATACTTATGTCTAAAGTAGAAAATACAAGGTGTCTTTTACAGTCATGTACTTATTTGATTACTATGCCCGAAGCGACAATCTAATTCGGTCGTAGAACAAAGTCTGCATTTGAGCAACTGACAGCATATACACCCTTCCCTAGTTTGTGGCACTAACGCGTGAAGAATGACACACACAAGTGTGAAATACATCCTGTTCCATCGGGAATACAATTGACATTCTTTTTTAATATCCCTACTTTTCCAAAGTAGGCTCTTGGTTACAAAAGTAATTCAGTCAGTTGTAGAAGAAGATATTTTCGTTGAAATAGGACGATTCCAAAACATCTCTTGCAATATCCTTTGTAATACATCAAATCTTTGAAGAAGCACGCTGTTTTAAATTTTTGGCAAAGTATACAATAAATATTTAATGTGGATCATCCATCGGTATTTGAAAATGAATGAATTAATGACTGGATGAATACTACCTTATTTATTGAATAGGTGGACGGATGAATGAAGCAAGAATGAAATATATCAATCAATTAATTAATTAACCTGTCAGTATAGTTTTGCAATAATTCATTCAGTAAAATTACAAAACAAGCACTAACAGTTGCCATGTTTGTCCCTGCTATTGAAATCTAATATTCTGTTCACAACGTTATCTGAATTGCGGTTTCTTTATGGCTCCCAAAGGGACTAAATGTTTGCCCCCCAAAATGCTGTAAATGCATGCAGACATGTATGAGTTATATTCCTAATAGTCACGTGTACGGCATACACACTGGCTGTAGAAGGTAACGTTTCAGCCCGATTAAACTCAACTGCAGTTTATTAAACTTTTGTGTACAGAATGCATATGGAATGTCAGTTATTACCAAGGCTTTCATTACTGCATACTGCACAGTAATTCACAAGCACGACAAACAGCAGCAGTAAAATATAGATAAAAGCAGATACATATAACCTTGTTTCAATCATACATACTTATAAGTGTAAATTTATCGTTTAAGTAACGTTTGATTGTAGAGTAAAACGAGTGTAGACAGGGTTTTCTTATATCTGAGAAGGAATATTGGAGGAGGCCTATGGAGGTGTGCAAAACGTTAGTCTCCTTATATCGTGATTAATACGGACTATTACCGAAACGTTTTGGGGCGCATATTTAATATTCAGTCACACAACATCCCTGATAGGAATAATAATGGACAGCTACATTCATATTTCATATTCAGTCACACAACATCCCTAATAGGAATAGTAAAGGACAGCTACATTGAACTGTGTATTGGCTTTTCTTTCGATTAAACATTAGTTTGTAGTATATCGCTTGAAAAAACTCTAATCGCAGAATAGTATATAAAGGTTGGGGGTGGGGATGGGTGGGTTCTATTATCTGAAAAAAGCTATCGGAAGAGCCAAACAATGGTTTGCAACAATTAAGCATTATAATAGAATGTGATCAAGTGTGCAATGTTACCTAGGGAGACAGTCAAACTGGTTTCATATTATCTCCTCCGCACTTCAACTGCAAATTGTTAAGTTTTTAATTTGTTTCCAGGCAATAACGTCTTCGTTTCGGCCCAAAAGCACAATTTTGTTCATCAGGTTTCTATGTATCTGAATCATGTCCATGTTGCCAATATTAATGACTGCAGAAACTTCCGGGTGAACCAAGAAATTAAATGTTGAATTTATTAGGTATTGGATGATGCAATGATACTGCATTATCATTGAACTCAGACTGTAGATAATAGATAAACCACCAAATAACTCAAGAGTTTAAATTAAATATGTGATATTGATCTAAAATAACGCAGAAATTAAACCGATACTAGTAAGATTCTGGTATAATGTCAGAATATGATGATGTAATCTGCAGACATTCACCATTCCATTATTGTTTTCAGAATCCATACGTGTTTTGAACTGTTTTGTTACAAATTATAATGAATTGGAAATAGTTTGCAAATGTGCAGAATACTGAACAAATCCGAATTCCAATTCTAAAGTATTTATGACAGCATTAAATACATCCAGTTTCTGTCACCATGTCAATGGTCCGTACATACTAAAATTTTTTCTTTAAAATTTAATGATTGTCACTCATTTGGCATTTACAATTGTTAGGCTTATTTGGCAAAAACGTTTCATTAGATGGTATGAAATTATTTGGTATAATGTGATGAATGTAGCTGTTTGAACAAGTACACTTGCGATTTGGAACATTTGTTTCTCATAAAAATTACAACGTACTTTAAAGCTTTGAAAATACGGAGTTTATGTAACGGAGAGATGTAATTTGTTCCATGTACTTTCGTTGTAGATGCAAATGTGTACCATTGTGTTTTTTATTAGGCATTAACACATATAAGAATTTTTTTCAGTATGTACAGCATCATTACATGATAACTGCTCCAGGAATTACGTAGTCACTGTATGGATACATCGTAAATGTCATGCAGTACAGAGTCACTATATGGATACACCATAAATGTCATGCAGTACATAGTCACTGTATGGATACACCATAAATGTCATGCAGTACAGAGTCACTGTATGGGTACACCATAAATGTCATGCAGTACATAGTCACTGTATGGAAACACCATAAATGTCATGCAGTACATTAGTCACTGTATGGAAACACCATAAATGTCATGCAGTACATAGTCATTGTATGGATACACCATAAATGTCATGCAGTCCATAGTCATTGTATGGATACACCATAAATGTCATACAATGCATAGTCACTGTATGGATACACCATAAATTTGATGCATTGCATAGTTACTGTAAGGACACACCATAAATGTCATGGAATAGCATAGTTACTGAATAGATACACCATAAATGTCACGCAATAGCCGAGAGGAATAGCATAGTAACTGTATGGATACACCATAAATATCATACTATAGTATAGTAACTGTATGGATACACCATACGTGTCATTCTATAGCATAGCAACTATATGGATACATCATAAATGTCATTCCATAGCATAGCAATTTTATGGATACACTATAAATGTCATTCTATAGCATAGCAACTGTATGGATACACCATACATGTCATTCCATAGCATAGCAACTGTATGGATACACCATAAATGTAATTCCATAGCATAGCAACTGTAAGGATACACCATAAATGTCATTCCAAAGCATAGCAATTGTATGGATACACCATACATGTCATTCAATAGCATAGCAACTGTATGGATACACCATAAATGTCATTCTATAGCATAGCAACTGTATGGATACACCATACATGTCATTCCATAGCATAGCAACTGTATGGATACACCATAAATGTCATTCCATAGCATAGCAACTATATGGATACACCATAAATGTCATTTCATAGCATATCAATTGTATGAATACACCATAAATGTCATTCTATAGCATAGCTATTGTATGGATACACCATAAATGTCATTCAATAGCATAGCTATTGTATGGATATACCTTAAATGTCATTCTATAGCATAGCAATTGTATAGATACACCATAAATGTCATTCTATAGCATAGAAATTGTATGGATACACCATAAATGTCATGCAATAGCATACCAACTGTATGGATACATCATAAATGTCATGCAATAGCCTAGCAACTGTATGGATACACCATACATGTCATTCAATAGCCGAGAGGAATAGCATAGTCACTGATTGGATACACCATAAATGTCATTCAATAGTATAGTAACTGTATGGATACACCATAAATGCCATTAAATAGTATAGCAACTGTATGAATACACCTTAAATGTCATGCATAGCAACTGTATGGATACACCATAAATGTCATTCAATAGTATAGTAACTGTATGGATACACCATAAATGTCATTCTATAGCATAGCAACTGTATGGATACACAATACATGTCATTCCATAGCATAGCAACTGTATGGATACACCATAAATGTCATTCCATAGCATAGCAATTGTATGATACACCATAAATGTCATTCCATAGCATAGCAATTGTATGGATACACTTTAAATGTCATTCTATAGCATAGCAATTGTATGGATACACCATAAATGTCATGCAATAGCATAGCAACTGTATGGATACATCATAAATGTCATGCAATAGCATAGCAACTGTATGGATACACCATACATGTCATTCAATAGCCGAGAGGAATAGCATAGTCACTGATTGGATACACCATAAATGTCATTCAATAGTATAGTAACTGTATGGATACACCATAAATGCCATTCAATAGTTTAGCAACTGTATGAATACACCATAAATGTCATGCATAGCAACTGTATGAATACACCATAAATGTCATGAATAGCAACTGTATGGATACACCATAAATGTCATTCAATAGTATAGTAACTGTATGGATACACCATAAATGTCATTCAATAGTATAGCAACTGTATGAATACACCATAAATGTCATGCATAGCAACTGTATGAATACACCATAAATGTAATGGATAGCAACTGTATGGATACACCATAAATGTCATTCAATAGCCGAGAGGAATAGCATAGTAACTGTAACTGTAAATGTCATGCAATAGCCGAGAATGCAGTGAGTGAATTAGCCAAGTATATGTACAATAATTATGAGAAATATTCATATGAATAAGATATTTAATGATTGGATGCACTATTTAGCTTTGATTTATTATCATTATCAAAGGAATTCGTACCGTCATAAAGATTTAGTTTTGATGTTAGCATCAATTTTCTAATGTCATCAAACTCTGAAGAATATTTTTTCTTTATTTACCTATATATTTATTTCTTTATTTACCTATCTATTTATTTATTTACCTATATATTTATTTGTTTTTGTATTCAGAACTTTCTCAGTATTCTCTAAAGTTCCAAACAATTTCCAATTCATTACAATTTCTGACCTCAGATTTAACTGGACTATGCCATTGTCTTTGAGGAAACGAAACAATAAAGGATATACTGAAGAATGTCCCGTGAATCAAGCAGGAAACAAAACAACAAAGTATATACTGAAGAATGTCCCGTGAATCAACCAGGGAACAAAGTGTCTTCCAACAAAGGATATACTGAAGAATGTCCCGTGAATCAACCAGGGAACAGAGTGTCTTCCAACAAAGGATATACTGAAGAATGTCCCGTGAATTAACCAGGGAACAGAGTGTCTTCCAACTATGATAACCGTTATACCATCTAGATTTTTGGGTGAATTATACATACAGGGCAATAGTAGTGTGTCTGAATCATGCAATATCCAATATCAAAGTTGCGTCTTTCGTACCCTCGATGCTTTTAGAAGCTACACCTGCATATATCAGTTCTAACATTATAAAAGATTGATATAAAATTTACAACATATCATATGCATTATAGTTTAAATTTCGTTTTTATGAAAACTTTAGATCAGCTTGGCAATTCCTGGACAACACAAAGTGCATACCCATATATGTAATCTCTCCTTTTCGTATACACGTAATGAAATGACTTGAAAATGAACAGTCATTGAATTCGTCTGTGGCCTGTCCAGACCAATAAATACTTATTAGGTGCATCAAAAGTAGATAAAAGGTATTTGTCTGTTACAGCAGTCGGTTTATCTGATTACTGCGTGGAACGTGACATTATTCATTATTGTTCTTGCAACCCGTCTAACTATACAAGATTAACATATTTCGGTCTAAACCTTGAATAAGATATTTTTCGATGATCTATTTTGGAACTGTCCGTTTTGCAAAAATACCTCCAGATCTTTAGACGAAGCGATAAACTAAAAGAACCGGTGCCTATCGTGTTTATAGTCTTTTATAACCGTGGTACGTATTAAACCCTCTTGAGTTCTGAACAGTTAAGGTGTGACAGTCTTTAAAGTATATTTTAGATTATTCCCATAAGTATTATTGTTGCAATTGGATTAGAAGCAAGTTCATAAAAACTTATAATTTCTTCTCCGCTAAGTATTTTTTAATCTTTGACATTTGATACAAAATTCATACTTGTCTCACAATCCTTGAGCAAGCTGTTACACACATAAAATCAGAGTACCTGCCTAATGTTGTTAACCGTGGCTACATTATGGACTTATCAATAAACCATACTATTATACAGAGAGTTACCCTTTTCTTTAAAATATAAAAATCTACCTTATAGCAGGTGACTCATTTAGACTCAAAATGATAACGATACTATTAGACGTAAAATTTTATGAAATTGGATGCCATAAATCAAGTCTTCTGCTAAAGAAATTTGATGAAATCGGTTCTTGGTCAATATCAGGCTAATACAAATTTTCCATACTGCCTGTGTATCCACTATGAAAACTTTTATCTTTGAGCTTCGAGATTTAAAGAGAAAATACTAATTTGTTATGAAATGTACACAAGGCTTAATATACTTTGCAAATTGAATTGTATTGTGTGATGTACACATTACCAGATATCAAGTATAATTGAGAGCTCCAGAGCAACACAAGGTGACTGTAAAAGATATGGTCTCCATTCATTACGCATGCAGGGAACAGATATTCAAATGTTTCTGAAATCAGCAGTAATTAACTTCGTTTTGTCCTGACCAGACATATTAGTGCTTATTGCATATATCTAAATTACCTAAATTGAAGGATGTCAGCAGTCTGTTGCTGCAGAAAGCCAATTTTTTGTCCATGTGGAAGGTGAACTATTTTATTATTGTAATGGCAACTGGTGGAACTCGGCGGTTGGAGCGATCCAAATGATGCACTTACCTCGTTAGAAAGGAAACAAACAAAAGTGGCATACAGCTGTTTAAAGTTACTCAAGAAAGAAAAATCAACAGAGACGATCCTGAGATCATTGGGCAAATTCACACCAACTAAGCACAGAAGAGCAGTTTTCATATATGTGATCGGTTATGAATGACCACATAATATATAAAAGAATATGAACGAACAAATACGTAAACTATTAATACGAGCTTAGCAAATAGTAATAAAGAATGGGTCATGACACCATGTTACAAAATGCATCTCTACAGAGTACTTAGCAAATAGTAATAAAGAATGGGTCATGACACCATGTTTCAAAATGCATCTCTACAGAGTACTTAGCAAATAGTAATAAAGAATGGGTCATGACACCATGTTTCAAAATGCATCTCTACAGAGTACTTAGCAAATAGTAATAAAGAATGGGTCATGACACCATGTTACAAAATGCATCTCTACAGAGTACTTAGCAAATAGTAATAAAGAATGGGTCATGACACCATGTTTCAAAATGCATCTCTACAGAGTACTTCTTTCAGAACAGGTAGTTTTCCCATGTATGATTGTTGAGAATGTTCTCATTGTATATAAAATGGAATTAACCAACGAATGAATGAATCAATCGATGAATCAATTACTGTCTTCCTGGCACCAAGCAATTTAATATAGTCAGTAGTATTTAATAAAGAATCATGACATCATTTGCAAATTCATCTCTACCTAGTATTTTTCCAAGACAAGGTAAATTGTGCAGTTGGGATTGGTTTTAAATTATATCATCGTATTTAAAAAAAATGAATGAACATATCACTAGATTTGTTAAATAGAGGAATGAATAATCAATGAAATCAATCAAATATCATCTTCTTTGTACCTATGTTAACAAAGCCAATAAATACAGCATAAAACCATTTTCTTATAGACCCATCTCTTGTAAGCAAACTTCCTAGAAAATGTCGTTTCATATCATTAATTGGCTACGCATTATATCACTGTATCAATCAATCACTTAATCGATCAATCAGTCCGTCAATCAATAAATCCAGCCTTCCTTGAATTTATCAATAGATTTATTGTCTTTGTTGTACCAACCAATAATGACATATACCACTAATATTCAGAGGAAAGATTCGTCTAGGCTTGCTCCATCTAGAGTTGTTACGCATTGTTGCTAAACTGTGGTTCATTAGCTTTTCTAGTTAGAGCTGGAGGTCGGCAACAAACGCAGTGGAAAATTAAGCAGACATAAAAGCAAGGTTTGTACGTAATATCATTGCCAGATAGAAAACTCGTTTGTGTTCTACTATACTAAACTTTACTTAATTGGCATTTTTTGTCACAACCCAGATTTATTATTATTATTATTATTATTATTATTATTATTATTATTATTATTATTATTACAGTGATTTATTAATGTATACTCATGGTAAAATAAAAAGTTGAATATTATCAGCAAAAGACAGATACAAGCAGCTGTTTATTTGAATTGCTAATGTTAGACGCACTATTGAGTATAAATTACAGCAAAAGACAGATACAAGCAGCTGTTTATTTGAAATACCCCTGTTAGACAACCTTTTAGTGCAAATTATTTTCTGAGCATATTATAATTTGAAAATGAGAAGCATGTAGACCAATCGTCTACTTGTGCAAGAAAAAGGAGGCGGCGAATAAATAAATGGTAAACTGCTGTCTTTCTTGTAATATCATAAAATCATTTATAAAATACTACTAGAGTATACATATAACACTTGCATTTGTCACGCTTTCTAGATAAGGGCAACTTATCTTTTATGCTTATATTACAGTTTTTTAAGCTTTTAACTTGCTGTTTCAGTATATAATATCTATATTTCAGACAAAAGTACTTATTTGCAAGTCTGAAATTAAAAGATGCAATTTTTGGGTGGTTTGAACCTTATTAATAGGTACATAAATATTCCGCAAAAAAAAAAATCAAAAGTTTCTATCAAATAGATTGGATGCGGGATCATTGCATGAACCTAAAATGCCAAGTGCAAACAATTGATAGGCCGTAATATTTATCATCAGTTACGAGGAAAAGACACAATATTTATCAGTGCAAATCACGCCTAAATAAGATGAGTTTAAGTGCAACACGAGATTATGTTCAGGTAATCTTCGAAACTTTACAATAAAATGCTATATTTATGGTTTTGTTAAATTTGAACATGATTGGACAGGCACAATACAAATGTTACTTAAGGGTTTGTCCACATCTAAATTGTTTTTTATCCCAAGGCTAAACGGATCGTGGTTTTCTTTTTCTTTTTCATAGTTTTATGGCTATGTTTCAGTATTATTGTATATATCGAATGTCGTGCAAACAGGAGGAGATAAGTTTGCCGTAAAAGATAGCATGTCTATGTTTATCTCTAACATTTCTCTTTTAAAACCAAACACATTTACGTCTTAAACAATATCACAGTATGACCTCCATATTATTATTAGTATTAGTATTATTGTTGTTGCTGTTGTTATTGTTATTATTATTGTTGGTGTTGTTGTTGTTGTCATACATACTTTGGCCACAGGAGTAAATGCTATCTGCCTTCATGTTAAAAGATATTGTATGCTAATGAAATATTGGTTAAACATCTCTCAGCCAGATGAATGAAAACATATAAAGATTGTTTACAATATGATGTCAAATTATAGTACCGTTTTACCAGTAAAGCAAAATTGGGCTACCCTGTTTATACTTCTATTATCTAGTCATGGCTTGTATGAAGCTTGGCTTGTCCAAGATGTTGGTGATATAATTTCTTATCTAACTATTGTAAAACCAAGGTTGCCTGATATCTTTATTCAAAATTGGAATGTTAAGTTGGCGAATTCATCAAGAGCTATTTTCTACAGAACTTTTGCTAACTTTTACTCTCATTCCTATTTACAAGATATTAGGATCCAGAAATATATAATTGCATTATCTCAGTTAAGAGCATCATTAGATAGATTGGCAAAAGAAATTGGAAAATGGAATATACTCAATAAGTCTCCTAGAGAAAATAGAATATGTAAATTTTGCTCAATTCTGGATGATGAATATAATTCTTTTCTGGAATGTCCATTGTATCTAGAACATAGGAAGATACATATACCTATGTATTACTGGAGAAAACCTAACATGGTAAAATGTATCACTCTAATATCTAGTTCTAATGTATCACTTCAAAAACTAGTTCTAATGCATCACTTTAATATCTAGTTCTAATGTATCACTTCGATATCTAGTTCTAATGTATCACTTCGATATCTAGTTCTAATGCATCACTTTATTATCTAGTTCTAATGTATCACTTTAATATCTAGTTCTAATGTATCACTTCGATATCTAGTTCTAATGTATCACTTTAATATCTAGTTATAATGTATCACTTTAATATCTAGTTCTAATGTATAACTTTAATATCTAGTTCTAATGTATCACTTCGATATCAAGTTCTAATGTATCACTTCGATATCTAGTTCTAATGCATCACTTTAATATCTAGTTCTAATGTATCACTTTAATATCTAGTTCTAATGTATCACTTTAATATCTAGTTCTAATGTATCACTTTAATATCTAGTTCTAATGTATCACTTCGATATCTAGTTCTAATGCATCACTCTAATATCTAGTTCTAATGTATCACTTTAATATCTAGTTCTAATGTATCACTTTAATATCTAGTTCTAATGTATCACTTTAATATCTAGTTCTAATGTATCACTTCGATATCTAGTTCTAATGCATCACTCTAATATCTAGTTCTAATGTATCACTTTAATATCTAGTTCTAATGTATCACTTTAATATCTAGTTCTAATGTATCACTTTAATATCTAGTTCTAATGTATCACTTTAATATCTAGTTCTAATGTATCACTTCGATATCTAGTTCTAATGTATCACTTTAATATCTAGTTTTAATGATTCACTTTAATATCTAATTCTAATGTATCACTTTAATATCTAGTTCTAATGTATCACTTTAATATCAAGTTCTAATGTATCAATTTAATATCTAGTTCTAATGTATCACTTTAATATCTAGTTCTAATGTATCACTTTAATATCTAGTTCTAATGCATCACTTTAATATCTAGTTCTAATGCATCACTTTAATATCTAGTTCTAATGTATCACTTTAATATCTAGTTCTAATGCATCACTTTAATATCTAGTTCTAATGTATCACTTCAATATCTAGTTCTAATGTATCACTTCGATATCTAGTTCTAATGCATCACTTTAATATCTAGTTCTAATGTATCACTTTAATATCTAGTTCTAATGTATCACTTCGATATCTAGTTCTAATGTATCACTTTAATATCTAGTTCTAATGTATCACTTTAATATCTAGTTCTAATGTATCACTTCGATATCTAGTTCTAATGCATCACTCTAATATCTAGTTCTAATGTATCACTTTAATATCTAGTTCTAATGTATCACTTTAATATCTAGTTCTAATGTATCACTTTAATATCTAGTTCTAATGTATCACTTCGATATCTAGTTCTAATGTATCACTTCGATATCTAGTTCTAATGCATCACTTTAATATCTAGTTCTAATGTATCACTTTAATATCTAGTTCTAATGTATCACTTTAATATCTAGTTCTAATGTATCACTTTAATATCTAGTTATAATGTATCACTTTAATATCTAGTTCTAATGTATCACTTCGATATCTAGTTCTAATGCATCACTCTAATATCTAGTTCTAATGTATCACTTTAATATCTAGTTCTAATGTATCACTTTAATATCTAGTTCTAATGTATCACTTTAATATCTAGTTCTAATGTATCACTTTAATATCTAGTTCTAATGTATCACTTCGATATCTAGTTCTAATGTATCACTTTAATATCTAGTTCTAATGTATCACTTTAATATCTAGTTCTAATGTATCACTTTAATATCTAGTTCTAATGTATCACTTTAATATCTAGTTCTAATGTATCACTTTAATATCTAGTTCTAATGCATCACTTTAATATCTAGTTATAATGCATCACTTTAATATCTAGTTCTAATGCATCACTTTAATATCTAGTTCTAATGTATCACTTTAATATCTAGTTCTAATGCATCACTTTAATATCTAGTTCTAATGTATCACTTTAATATCTAGTTCTAATGTATCACTTTAATATCTAGTTCTAATGTATCACTTTAATATCTAGTTCTAATGTATCACTTTAATATCTAGTTCTAATGTATCACTTTAATATCTAGTTCTAATGTATCACTTCGATATCAAGTTCTAATGCATCACTTTAATATCTAGTTCTAATGTATCACTTTAATATCTAGTTATAATGCATCACTTTAATATCTAGTTCTAATGCATCACTTCGATATCAAGTTCTAATGTATCACTTTAATATCTAGTTCTAATGTATCACTTTAATATCTAGTTCTAATGTATCACTTTAATATCTAGTTCTAATGTATCACTTCGATATCTAGTTCTAATGTATCACTTTAATATCTAGTTCTAATGTATCACTTTAATATCAAGTTCTAATGTATCACTTTAATATCTAGTTCTAATGTATCACTTTAATATCTAGTTCTAATGTATCACTTTAATATCTAGTTCTAATGCAAGACTTGTTATGAAGTTTAGTATCTTTATTTATAAAACTTTTCAATTTTAATTAATGCATTATTTGAATTATCTGCTTTGACTGACACATTACATCAAATAATACTTATCTTATATTGACAACTGTAATAATTGTAATGCAATATTGTCTAACAAGATACTAGAATGTTAATTGGTCACTTTCTTCCTATCGGAGATTTTTGCGATGACTCGTGTTTTGCAGCTGAATTATGTGTTCTGTAATTATGTTGTCTATTTTTAAAGAAGGAATAATAATATTGTTAATAAACTACATGTGAATATATATATATATATATATATATATATATATATATATATATATATATATATATATATATATATATATATATATATATATATACACACAAACACACACACATGACCGATCCATAATATATAACTGTCTGCAATCAATGTAGCTAAGATAATATTGTATGTATGTTCAAGAGAAAAATTGGCTTATTGCAATAATAAATTGCACAAAATAAAATTTGCTTCTATTAGCACTAAATGATAATGTAGATGAAAGAAACCTTGCGGTATGCAATTCTCGACAATGTTCAGAAATGTCTTTGAAAAAGCCTTTGATATTGTCTAGCATTCTGCGACATAAACTGATCAAAAGAATTATCTTAAAACTGACATGAAGGATGTAACATAATATGAGATGTGCGTATATTGATATGGGTTTGTCGGCGGTGATTGCACTTTTATTTCCTAATCGCTGAATAGCGCGCAGTTGTAAATGGTGAACTGTAGACTTACAAATGAAGTAATTGCAACCGGGATAGACTTGGATGCTTGCATGGGCTTCGTCTGAGTCCGATGACGTCACATCTTGAACGTAGATATCTGATGTGTTGTAGACACATGATCTGAAAGCGGTCTCGGTGACTTTGTAAAGGTCAATAGTTGTTACTGGTTGTTCTTGTACCTGACGAAATCTATAAAACAGTACAACAAATACAAATTAGTATGTCTATCCCTGAAAAGTCGAAGCTTAGGCCATCAGTTAATACTGATAGGTTGTGCAATAAAGTATATTTCTGAGGTATTGTCTGATGTGATTATATAACCGTAAATTTTTAATATTCTGACCACTTTGTTTGAAATTTAGATGATCTGATCCTTAGCTTATATGTCGATACTGATCTTTTAACTTCAGTTTTATACAGTAAAAAACGAAAAGATGCGGTTATGATGAAATACAGAAATAATTTCAAGAGGAGCGGCAAACGTGCCAAAAGATCCTATATATGGTATCATACATATAATATTGAATGAAATAATAGTTGGGAGTCAGTTACTTTTTAAAAAGCGATGTTGGTTTCACCAATTGACCAACCAATGTGCTTTTGTCGATTGTTTTTAAGATTAACCATAAAACAACAAGGTGTGGTACTAAGGGCCATATAGTAACATAACCTGGCAATATTTTTATAAAAACGAATCAAGATGTAATTTGCAATCAGGCAATGCATATCTAAATAATGTATTACTACGGCACTAAACAGTGCGCTCAGAAATATTTACTGACGTAAGAATTAAATAAATCTACAAATAATTGTGTTATCTATAACTCAAATAAGAAGACGCATTGTAACTGCGGAAGGTGTTTTAAAACGTAAACTAGTGCAAATCAGGCCTTGTTAGGCGTACATTTTGAATATATATATATATACAGCGTACCTATTAAATAAGACGTAGTTTGTTTTGCTTAGTGAAATAAACTCCATGTGAATCACTTATAATGCTTCTTTGTCTTATGTGCAATTATCCCAATTAGCGCTGTCAGTGACGTTGCAATTATCCCCATGAGTGCTGTCCGTGACGTTGCAATTATCCCCATGAGTGATGTCAGTGACGTTGCAATTATCCTAATGAGTGCTGTCAGTGACGTTGCAATTATCCCCATGAGTGCTGTCCGTGACGTGGCAATTATCCCATTGAGTGCTGTCAGTGACGTTGCAATTATCCCTATGAGTGCTGTCAGTGACGTTGCAATTATCCCCATGAGTGATGTCAGTGACGTTGCAATTATCCCAATGAGTGCTGTCAGTGACGTTGCAATTATCCCCATGAGTGCTGTCCGTGACGTGGCAATTATCCCATTGAGTGCTGTCAGTGACGTTGCAATTATCCCTATGAGTGCTGTCAGTGACGTTGCAATTATCCCCATGAGTGCTGTCAGTGACGTTGCTATATTCAGTATTACATACTCAGACCTTCATGCATCTAAGTCCAGTTCAAATGTACTGCATCGTCTTTCATTACAACACTATACTTCCTTCCTATAGATATGGGTACTATCTCTCTATTCAACATGCGTTGGCTCTTAGAAAACAACCTAACTTATCTTCCGATGCAGCAACTGAATTAATATTCGTCGGTCATTGCAAATGATTAACTGTTACATCATACTTATTGTCGCTGGCATGCTGCTTGAATTAATTGAATGTTCAAGGAAATGTAGGCTTTTGTCCTCTTTTCTGGGCATGACAAGTTAAAGATTTCACTGGATTTTACACTGTTATAACTTTGCTCTGCATACATTGCAGGTATTGGACTACTAATTATTTTATAGTCAGAGAACCACTTTACTGGTGAGGGGAATAAAAAATCGAGTAATAAATATTTTGAGACGCACCCATTGGCTGGTAAATGGATTTAATTTTCTTCCAATATACATCTCGTAAACTTTAATCTATGTACTATAGTTCACAGCAAAATATTTACTTTCATTTTGATATCCTGTATTTAATTTCCTACTGACAAAATATAATATGCACTCTTGCAGTACAACACACTAAATTTAGGCTGAAACTGTCTTGACCTAAGAAATGTGACGGGGATTAGAAACTTAAAACAATAAGAAAAGCACTATATTAAGTTGATCCAAGATAGATTTTTTTTTCTTCTTCGTAAAATCATTGTTTACAAAATCTGCTTCAGAAACTATTATCATTAACCACTCCTAGAAGCGAGATTTGCCTGGATGGAAGTCACATCCTTAGCAACCCTGAAATTACATCCAAAATGACCACTGTTACAAGTAGAGTTCACGCATCAGTAATTGCCTAGATTAGTCACTACAGCTGACGCCTCACAAATACAATACATGGTTAATCTGTGAGAGTAATCTGTACAATATAAAATGTACAGACAATACAAAATTTCTATCGAATAAAGATATTTATTCTTACTTGAACTGCACAGGTGAGAAAGGGTCTTATTTGTAGGCTATGATGTATATGGTGTGGAACAATCCATGTGGCCACGAGCTAAACACAAATACTTAACCTATGTTAGTAAATCATAATATGAAAGACCTCATTATCCTTCTTTGAGTGTAAGTGTGTAGTACTACAAGAGAGGCATCCGAATATCAAGTACCATGATTCTAATACGAACAGTACCCTAGAAATTAACTTTTAAAGCAAACCTTTAACAAAATCAATGAAGCGTGAAATATAGGTTACTGATATCTAATTAGGCAATAAAGGTGTAATGCTTGTCATGATGCATACCCTTACCAACCTTCATGATTTTAGGTAGGAACAACTCACGTGATCATGAGCTAAACACAAAATCTTAATCAAAGTCAATAAACGATGAAATATACGTCGCGGTCATCCTGTTTCTTGTAGGGATGTGGTACGAACAGAGATACATATCATCGTCAATTTCATGATTCTAGAATGGACAGTTTCTGTAAAATGAACATCAAACACAAAATTTAACCCTAGTTAGTGACACGTAAAATATGGGTCATAATGACCTACTTTGGCAATGAAGATGTACTGCTCATCAAGATGTATCGCCTCGCCAGGTTACATGATTCTAATAGGATAGTATGTCCACAACGTACAAAACAAATCTAAACGCAAACATTTTACCTAACCTGGAAAAATGGAAAACGTAGGTCAAATGGACCTTCTTTTGTTGTACGGTTGTTATATTAATAGAGATGTATACAATCAATATGTTTAAAAATTCTAGCATAAACAGTACTTGCGAAATTAACTTAAAACACGACCTTTAAGCAAAGGTAAGTTAAGCGTAAAATATGGGTCCCAGTTGTCTGCTTTTGTTGTGAGTGTGCGGTACTCATCATAATGCATTTTCTCACGACGTTTTATGACCGCAGATATAACAGTATGCATACAGAGTGTATAAAATCTACGTAGTTATGAGGTAGGCGAAATTTAATCTTGCCCAGTAAAATGTGAAATGAGGGTCACAGTGACCTTCTTTTGTTGTAAGGGTATGGTACTAGCAGAGATGCATCCAATCTTCTGGTTTGATAATTCTGGCTGGAACTGTGCTGAGAAATAAACTTAATACACAGTTACCTACTTTTGTCATGAGAATATTGAACTGATCTAGATGCATACATTAGCCAAGTTTCATGATTCCAGGTATAACTGCTTGTATACACACACAAAAAAAACACACAAAAAAAAAACAACAACAAAAACCAACCAACAAACAAACAAAAAACTTATGTGGTTATGAGCTAAATAAACGCATAATCTTAACATCTCTCGCCTAGCCCCGAACACCAGCCCTCTACCCCAACACCAATCCACAACCCACTTGGACATGCGTTCTTTCCCTAAAAAGGATGGAACAAGGTCGAAGGCAAGGACTCGATGTGCACGATAATTCACTCGCTAGGCAAGCAGAATTTAACTCTCATCTATGTGATAAACATACTGGATTTTAATTTACTACACCTCCTTCTTCCCATCTAGCTTTTTTCTGTTCATAATGTTGTCCTTATACTATTCTACACATGGATCATGAAGCTTACTAACACTGCAGCAAAACAAGTACGACAAGCTTGTCACATCGGACAGTAAATTTATGAATGAAATAATGCATTTTTTATTGCATGATGGTTTTGTTGTGTCGCCTCCTAACCGAGTTAGGAATTCATGAAATTCACCAGCAAACATCATCGCTAGTCCAAAATGTCTTTGTGCCCCTTTTGGGCAAAAAATCGCATAGGTTGTTCGCCACAGCCACTTTATTTTCGTAATTGCTAAATGACCTTCAGTACTGAGGAATTATACGAAATCCTTTGATCAAATATTCGCATCCATTACATTTGTATCCGGAAACATGCTAATATGATAGAATCAAGATTTCCATATATATCATAGACATCAGTCCCAATTCACCCATGGGAGCATGTGAACTCACACAGAACAAGCTTCAAACCAAACCTTCAACAATTAGCCATTAAGAGCTCTAAACATATCCATGACAACTGGTTTCTGCCCAGTTCAACTTTACTTTCTTAAAGATCTTACAACTAATTGCTGGCGCCAACTTTTTTTAATTTTTTTCTCACTGTACAATCAACACAAAACAACAAAGGCATGGTATCTCGCGACCTCAAACCTCGGCATATCACTTGCGTCAACCTCATTTTTGCTTTAATACCGTCAGGCGACAGCCAAACTAAAATACCAACTTAGTATCTAACAGAAGAATTGAATACTACATCTACAAGAGAAATTGCAGTGTAAAACATGAGTATATAAACATAAAAATGTAGCATGCAAGATGTGAAGTTGTGAAAAAGAGCCGTGTGATTTTGAAGAGAATATGAAAGAGTACATAAAAAGAAGCGATTTAAAATTAGGTCTGTCACAATTCAAGGACAGTTTGTATCGAGGCTAACATTAAAGAAAGACAAATGCTTGTATTCAAAGAACCATCCTGACACAAATTTTACCAAACAGTACACGAATTAAGTACTTTTTCTCTACGTGAAACAGAAAGAAAAATGATGCTTATTGGTTCCTAAAGTTTTCGCTTGCTACCTTTATCTTATCCGTACTGTAACTGAACGCGAGCGCGAAAAAGCTCCTTTTTGCATTCATTTATCAAGCTGATTAGCTCTTTACAAACTAATCTACATATGAAAACTTTAAAACAAAATATATAACAAAAATGCCCGGATAGATTTAGATGATTTATTCCTGTTGCGAGGAAGAGTCATTTTGCGAGGATGAGCATGGCTCGCCGACGATAATAGTGACTTTCCGTATATGATTCGATAGGCTCTTGCCAAGCAAGTTTATATTAAGGCCCAACAGTCATAGCAAACAAGAAGTTAAAGCAAAGTTACTAAATTTCCTCTATCCCATAAAATGGTTTATTCTTACCAGTCGATCCCTTAAAATAAATATATATCATCTCAAATTGTTTCTTGATATGATCGGTAAAGTGAATTCATTAAAAATAGGTACAAATGAATTCATCGCAGTCAGGACTATTTATTAAAAGAGAAAACGTACGAACTCAGTACACTGTGACCAATTTCAGAATTTTATATTTTAATAAATAAGATTAGCCAATCTTTTCTTTAATAATATTTTCTTTTTCATATACGTATTCATTTAACAACACCACGGAAAGGATTTATTGAACAGTATAACAAAATAATCGTACTTCTACCTTAATGCTGACCAAGATTGCTGTTGCTTATTTGTATTCTTGGTCTTTCTGAAGCGGAAACCTATCTGAAAGCTATTCCCATTTGGCTTGTACTGTAATCTAATATACAAAAAGCTGGATTCAAGATTAATATTGATCGATTTATAGACACTTTAGAAGTTCATTCGTATCTAAAAAGTAGTAGGAAAACAAAAATATATTTGCTTTTTACTCCCAAGAGAAAGGCAAGAAAAACCATTGTTAATCTAACATTTGAGTTCTTTATAAAGACGACAAAATGAGTTACCGTTTGTGAACTGTATTGACAACCAACAAAGTCCTGACATTCTTTCTAACTCGTACCAAGTATCTACATTTGCGGTATTTTAAAGGCAGAGACTGAATAAAACAAGCTGCATTTTCTACCTAGGGTCAGTCTTAACTTAGTTGATATCTAGGAAAGTTATTCCTTCGGGGAATCTAATTTACTGGTTGGCCTTGGTAACTAACTGACACACTGACTGACAACTAAAGCTTGACACCTGTTGGTCAATTATCAATGTTAGTTGCTTGCAGGGAGATGCTAATAAGCCTACGACTCCGTGCACATACAAGATCAATCAATATGTGTTAGGCTTCTTGTACCTTCTTTGATACGGGTAGATAACTAAGTTCCACCTACATGATCAATCACAGTTCATTTTTAGACCAACCGGTCGGTTTAGATACACGGTTTAAATAAAATCAGCACCATTTTGTTGCTTACTGTGTTTTATGGCAAATTATTCAGTTTAAGGGCAAAATTGAAAATGTCTTTCTTTTCTTTTAAACATTATTGTCATTATATTTTAACGCATTAACACTTTACATTGGTAACAGAGTATTGCACATGTCAGCTTGTTTTTATTTTATGATGCTCATGTAGTCAATTTATTTAATAAAATCAGGTCTATTTTAAATTAAAAGAAACAAAAATAATAAATTCAATCTGCCGAATATAAAGAACTCATTTATTTTGATTTTGAATTTGAATAATCAAGCGTGGTAAATACATGAATTTTCATAATACCAAGCGTGGTAAATGCTTGAATTATAATAATACCAACCGTGGTAAACCCATGATTTTTAATAACACCAAGTGTGGTAAAGCATGAATTTTAATAATACCAAGCGTGGTAAATGCTTGAATTTTAATAATACCAAGCGTGGTAAACTGCATGAAAGTTTCTTGAGTTCAATATTGATAGGTTTGAATCGTAAACCTTCCACCTATTCACATTTTCAATACAGTCTACAAGTGGTCTCCAGTCTAATATGAATGTAGTACATGAGTGTCCATTATTGTCCCAGCATATTCAATTTTTGTAGAGTTTTGATGTCTCAGATATACTCTAAACCGACTTTTATTCGCGGCAGCAAAATTTCGTGGCTTCTTGATTTAATCAAGAAGTTCAAAATTGTCATCACAGTCAAGAACTTAGGCCACTGAGAATCATTATATGCTATCCGCAAGAAGGTATTAATTATGCATCTAAATGAAAACCACACTGCCCCAAGTCTCTGTTAATACAGGACATTACCGGGAAATACAGGCAAAAATAACTACAAGCAATTAATTTCAACTGTGGTCATTCACTGCTCTGCCACAGAAATGTTGGGTATACTCAATCGCCATATTCCGAAATGTAATTAAACTTGATTACAACCGTAGATATGCAAAGAACCAAACACAGTGGTTGATCGGCGGAAGACATTACTTAGAATAACCAAGAACGTGTGCACTATTTCCCAAACTCCTTCAAATTTGCTTCAGAGAGAAGTCAATGTATCTTGGTAAAAAAGGAATCAACCCATGTCATCGTGCACAAAATACCCTTGATTCACGTTTGATGTATTGTGCTGTTAATAAAAGAAACTTAGAAATAGCAACAAATCCCATCCAAAACTACGGAAGTGATTCAAACGGCATAATTAACTTAGTAATGATTGTAACAGGTAAGAGTGTGTCTTTAGAAGACAATGGTATAGACTGAATCAATAAGTAGACAAACTGCAGCAAATATTTGTACCAAAGTCTGATTTAAACGTCTATTACAGATAAACTCTAGATCAAGAGTGTTGATACGAAAACTAATCAACCGTCTCTGAAGAAGGTACAAATGGACATTAATTTGCAACTGTTATGTATACGAGTTCTTGTTTATGGTTCTCTCTTGTACAGTTGGCATAAGGTCAGATATACTTTTACGCCTTTCCTAAACTGCACACCATAAACAATATATAAATAATGTTTGTTCTTATGTATTCTTGTGATGAAATGTAAATATTTACTTTAATCGTGCAAATATTAGATGCAGTCATTTTAATTCTTAGGGCAGAGTACGTGTTACAGTATAAACACGGTATGTATGATTGAATGATCAAAATCTCTGAGGGCGATTGATGTAAAATTCAAAGTCAGAATTCATGGGTTACTCTCTCTTTGCGCCAGGATTTAATAATAAAGTAGCATTACAGCAAGTCATACGTTTTCGGAAGAAAATTGTAGCTTTTCGATACCGATGACTATAGCTTGTCTTAGGCTTGAACATCATGGAGATCGTATTTGAAGTAGTTTGTCTTAGGCTTGAACATCATTGACATCCTATTTGAGTAGCTTGTCTTAAGTTTGAACATCATGGAGATCTTATTTGAAGTAGCTCGTCTTAGGCTTGAACATCATGGAAATCTTATTTGAAGTAGATTGTCTAAGGCTTGAACATAATTGAGATCTTATTTGAAGTAGCTTGTCTTAGGCTTGAACACCACTGAGATCTTATTTGAAGTAGCTTGTCTTAAGTGTGCTTGTCTTACGCTTGAACATCATTGAAATCTTATTTGAAGTAACTTGTCTTAGGCTTGAACATCATTGAGGTCTTATTTGAAGTAGCTTGTCTTAGGCTTCAAAATCATTGAAATCTTATTTGAAGAAGCTTGTCTTAGGCTTGAACATCATTTAAATCTTATTTGAAGTGGTTTGTCTTAGGCTTGAACAATACTGAGATCTTGTTTGAAGTAGCTTGTCTTAGGTTTGAACATCACTGAGATTTTATTTGAAGTAGCTTGTCTTAGACTTGAACATCATTGAGGTCTTATTTGAAGTAGCTTGTCTTAGGCTTCAAAATCATTGAAATCTTATTTGAAGTAGCTTGTCTTAGGCTTGAACATCATTGACATCCTATTTAAGTAGCTTGTCTTAAGTTTGAACATCATGGAGATCTTATTTGAAGTAGCTCGTCTTAGGCTTGAACATCATGGAAATCTTATTTGAAGTAGCTTGTCTAAGGCTTGAACATAATTGAGATCTTATTTGAAGTAGCTTGTCTTAGGCTTGAACACCACTGAGATCTTATTTGAAGTAGCTTGTCTTAAGTGTGCTTGTCTTACGCTTGAACATCATTGAAATCTTATTTGAAGTAACTTGTCTTAGGCTTGAACATCATTGAGGTCTTATTTGAAGTAGCTTGTCTTAGGCTTCAAAATCATTGAAATCTTATTTGAAGAAGCTTGTCTTAGGCTTGAACATCATTTAAATCTTATTTGAAGTAGTTTGTCTTAGGCTTGAACAATACTGAGATCTTGTTTGAAGTAGCTTGTCTTAGGTTTGAACATCACTGAGATCTTATTTGAAGTAGCTTGTCTTAGGCTTGAACATCATTGAGGTCTTATTTGAAGTAGCTTGTCTTAGGCTTCAAAATCATTGAAATCTTATTTGAAGTAGCTTGTCTTAGGCTTGAACATCATTGAGGTCTTATTTGAAGTAGCTTGTCTTAGGATTCAAAATCATTGAAATCTTATTTGAAGTAGCTTGACTTAGGCTTGAACATCATTTAAATCTTATTTGAAGTAGCTTGTCTTAGGCTTGAACAACACTGAAATCGTGTTTGAAGTAGCTTGTTTTAGGTTTGAACATCACTGAGATCTTATTTGAAGTAGCTTGTCTTAGGCTTGAACATCATGGAGATCTTTTTTAAAGTAGCTTGTCTTATGTCTGAACATCACTGAGACCTTATTTGAAGTAGCATGTCTTAGGCTTGAACATCAATGAAATCTTATTTGAAGTAGCTTGTCTTAGGCTTGAACATCATTGAGATCTTATTTGAAGTAGATTGTCTTAGGCTTGAACATCACTGAGATCTTATCTGAAGTAGCTTGTCTAAGGCTTGAACATCACTGAGACCTTATTTGAAGTAGCTTTTCTTAGGCTTGAACATCACTGAGATCTTATTTGAAGTAGTTTGTCTTAGGCTTGAACATCATTGAAATCTTATTTGAAGTAGCTTGTTTTAAGCTTGAACATCATTGAGATCTGATTTGAAGTAGCTTGTCTTAGGCTTGAACATCAATGAAATCTTATTTGAAGTAGCTTGTCTTAGGCTTGAACATCATTGAGATCTTATTTGAAGTAGATTGTCTTAGGCTTGAACATCACTGAGATCTTATCTGAAGTAGCTTGTCTAAGGCTTGAACATCACTGAGACCTTATTTGAAGTAGCTTGTCTTAGGCTTGAACATCACTGAGATCTTATTTGAAGTAGTTTGTCTTAGGCTTGAACATCATTAAAATCTTATTTGAAGTAGCTTGTTTTAAGCTTGAACATCATTGAGATCTGATTTGAAGTAGGTTGTCTTAGGCTTGAACATCACGGGGATCTTGTTTGAAGTAGCTTGTCATAGGCTTGAATATCACTGAGATCCCATTTGAAGAGGCTTTTTTAGACTTGAACTAAGATATTTACTTCAACGCTCATTTCGATCGATGATGGATATAAAGTAATCTCGATTCACCACATAGATATACTTATTACATCCGCGCTCGATTGTAATTTTCATGTGGATTTATCAAACGGTCACCAGATTTTCTTAATAAGCCCCTTGTGACGTGGAGACAAGATAAATGTAGCTTTGTGTTCTTCAAACGCGGAGGTTGTAGGCCATCTGTAAGCCAGTGTTATCTCATTTGCACCTAATTGAAGGTACAAAATTTCGATCCTAGATAAATTTGTCAGACCATTTGACACTTTACAGGCTAATTTTCATCTGCGAACTGGCAGAAAAATCTAGTCATGCAAAATTATCTGCTCTATACCTACAATCCATGGGAAGACCAAGTCGAGCCGCACATAATTGTTAATCCTACATTTGTCTTCCTCAAGAAAGGGACTGACAGATTCTTAGCTAACACACTCAAAGTCACCAGCGAGAAATTCACACGGTAATTTGTATTCCAAGCTTGACAGCCGAACTGTAGATATTTCGGAATTATTAATACCTTCTTTTGGTTTCTATGGGAATAAAAATACATTTTAAGGCTTAGATGACTTTAAGGAAAGTAATATATGAAAATTATTCCGGGAGGATAGCGTTAGCTTGAATATCGAATATCAATACTGTCACCAACTCGAATTGCATTAGTCGATCGATCATTTTATATTTTGTCTTCTCTAAAAACAAATTTGTGTTAATGACAACAATGCAAATCAATTAGACTTCACATGGACATATACATGGCGTGTAAATATATATCTGACCTAGGGTAGGGAGCAATATATCAGAAGGACAACTGCAATAAATGTTATCGAAATTTTTTTTCGAGTAATTGACTTCTATCGTATCCACTGTTGGCCAAATCTCAGACTTGTATATAATTATGCAGTTATTGCTAAGCTCTCACTGGTTAGCACCAAACAATTCCTGAAATACTCAATCAATGCTTGTAAATAGTTCTGAAACCAGGAATGCGGTAAGTAAAGTAATACAGACAACAATATAAAAGAACCTCAAAGGCGACCATTCGACCTTAAGATCTATGGTGCCTCTGGGATAGTCTTTACATGACAATACCCTTTGAATGCAAGTTTATTATCTACAGGTCTCCATAAGTGACATTCCCTAATTCACACGAAACAAATCATGCATATAAAAGTATTTTCTCCTTATTGGTATGAATATCACACAGAATGAAATACATTTACTTCTTACGTTCTTGATATGTTGGAAAAAGAGAAATAACAAATTACCCTGGAAGTGCCTCCTTAAAAAATATAATAGATAGGAATCTGTCTATCCGGGCTCTGAGTATTCGGGATCCAGGTATGTTGCGGCCACAAAATTTACTTTATTTAATGGTGGATTTTACATTATATTCGGGATTACTGTCCAATGCTGCTCAATATACGGTTGCCTTTAATGGCCATATTATGAATATTCTACTTGCCTCTAGAAATATCTGTCTCGAATGAGGTCGTTTTGTACACAGATAATATTTTAACAGACAGACCAAAGTATTGTTGTTCTATATTGTCTTAGTTGTGTCGGGCGGTCGCCTCCAAATTATTTAACTGTAATTGTGTATGCGTACATTCTCGTTGCAATACTGAATACTAATGGTATGAGAAAGTTTTTGATTTTCGAAGCTCAGCTCAGGGGTGTTACATCGAACAAAAAAAGACTTGGTCTTACAATTTTTAAGACTGAGGCTCAGAATTTCCTCAAAACCTCAAAATAAAAATATCTCCAAAGATTTTAAATTTTTCAGCACACGATACTTGCCAATATATAACAAATATTCTTACTACGTAAAGCTTTTGATTCATTGGATTTATGATTTATACATATTGGACTTTTGATAACAGTTTGCGTCAGTTTTATGAAGTTTTATGAATTTCAGACCAGATTGTTCATTATGATATATAAATATTATAAAATTTTAGGGTACTAAGACCAATGTGAGATTACGCATGGTATATCAGGGTTTTAAAGCTTGAAGGTACTAAGACCAAAGTGAGATTACGCATGGTACATCAGGGTTTTAACGCTTGAAGGTACTAAGACCAAAGTGAGATTACGCATGGTATATCAGGGTTTTAAAGCCTGAGGGTACTAAGACCAAAGTGAGATTACGCATGGTATATCAGGGTTTTAAAGCCTGAGGGTACTAAGACCAAAGTGAGATTACGCATGGTATATCAGGGTTTTAAAGCTTGAAGGTACTAAGACCAAAGTGAGATTACGCATGGTATATCAGGGTTTTAAAGCTTGAGGGTACTAAGACCAACATGAGATCACACATGGTATATCAAGGTTTTAAAGCTTGAGGTTATGTTATTCATTATGTTATATACGTCAGTAAAGGCTGAATGTAATAAAATCAACCCGAGTTGATAGGTTTATACATGGTGGTATGTCAAAGTTTATTTCACCTGCAAATGCGTCAAGATATCGCACTTATTTGTATACTTGTAATAAAATCAATGAATTAAATGATTACGATAATGTTCTTCTATTTTGTGTTTCTATTTCAACCCGATATATAAACTGCAAATATGTAGAGAAGTATTTGTCCAGTGCACTGGTGCTGTTTAAAAACCTAAAGCTCAGGAATCGCTAGCTCCTCAGGGCTTGTCGCTTGATGAAAATATATATTGGTTCAATAGTATGCACTTTCTAGTCATCATATATATTTTGTTGCAGAACAAAATGTGGACAGTTACTGGGTCTGACCATATATTTCACGAAACTAATCTAAACAAGATGTCATTTGAAATCCAAAAATCGTTCAGGTCACTAACGTCTGTATAAAGCTACGATTGCAGGGAAAAATGACAAAATATATGGTTCAGAGATTAGACCAAGGTATAGGGTTGCTTTGGTCTTAAAAAATATCATGCCTTACAGTCCAACAGAAGGACTAGGAATCGATAGTAACAAAGGAAACAGATACTGCTTTCCATGGTCAACAACGAATGTCGTATATTAGATACAATTCGTCAACTGAAATAGCCTTTTAAGACAGACGAAAATTGATCTGAGCCGTACTGATAATCCTGTAGGCGTATTTATGGTACATTACATTGGATTTTAATACTTTATTGGCGATCTCTTCCTGGAATAGTTATAAGCTAATCTCACAACCATAGGCTTAATCTTTCATGTGCATTTCATTTCTATCACCTGACGAATTCTCCTGTGCGCAGCACGACTTAGTATTCCAAAGAATCAACTGAAAGTAATCTATGGATCAAATAAGTTGATTCCTTGAGAAAGCACAAGTGTGTCATGTATTGGCTATTAACAACCTGGTGTGACCAGCGGACGGAAGATGTTTAGAAGAAAGCAGAGAAGGGAACAAAAATAATGTAAAATAAACAAATGGATATATCAACAACAACTGATACGAAAACAATAAACAAATGGACATATCAACAACAAATGATACGAAAGCAATAAACAAATGGATATATCAACAACAAATGATACGAAAACAATAAACAAATGGATATATCAACAACAAATGATACGAAAACAATAAACAAATGGACATATCAACAACAAATGATACGAAAACAATAAACAAATGGACATATCAACAACAACTGATACGAAAACAATAAACAAATGGATATATCAACAACAAATGATACGAAAGCAATAAACAAATGGACATATCAACAACAAATGATACGAACGCAATAAACAAATGGATATATCAACAACAAATGATACGAAAACAATAAACAATTGTACATATCAACAACAAATGATACGAAAACAATAAACAAATGGATATATCAACAACAACTGATACGAAAGCAATAAATAAATGGACATATCAACAACAAATGATACGAAAACAATAAACAAATGGATATATCAACAACAACTAATGCAACAATAATTATACTCTGAATATGTTATTTCTTTGAACTTTGGTGAAATAAATGCTACAATTTCATCATGAATCTCATGTGACATATAAGATACCAGTGTAACTCCCCAGCGGACATATAAGGGTGTGTCTCTTTCGTATTGGTTCTTCGCTTTTATATGTGATCTGAAACTCCTACCCAGGTGGCATTCTTTCCTCGCTCAAAATTCCACTATCACCAAAAGTTGATTTTTGCATCAATCATGCAGAAAAGTCTGTTCTTGTTTTTTACCCTTTTTCCAAGGAATTTGCAAAAGGTAACACAAAACACAACTAATCTAGCACTTTAATATTTAAATTATATATATATATATATTTTCTAGTCAAATATTCAACACTGAAATGACTTCAATGGCAACTCAAAAAAAGGTTGACCCGGATTCGAAGGGTCTATGCTGGCAGCAGCGTTATTTAGCAGTGTCCTTTGAGGAACATTTTGATGTAAGCCGTTTTCAAAGCATAAAGGTTTTATCAGGCTGATGGCGTAATAGCCTTGATGATGACGAAGGAAAACGTCACGACTTATATTCTACATAGAGTAATTAAACTACTAAAATACTAAAACAATGAATGAAATGGAAACACGCGAATGATATATAGCTTACATTCACTCATTTAAATTCAAAGCTTATCAAAGTGAACAGAATGCAAATCTGATATTGCTTGTCCATAAGATCCTTTTGTGCCCTGGACGGCTTGTATATTTCTATGCTGCATATGTAATAAAGTGCGCCAATATCCCACTTACTATTTGTCACTGACCTTTGTTTAGATAATTTTACTTGATATCCCCTCTGCTCATTCCAATATGAACTTTTAGGTCCATCGTAAAATTTCAGTTTTTCTTGACACAAGGTTTCATGACAAATAGATTGCGAAGGCATTTACTAGAGTAACTCTTTGTGTCACCTTTGAATGTAACTCATCCATCACTCTTATCTTTTGGAACATAGCGTGAATGTATCTTTTGGGATTTCTAGACTGGATATCTGTTTCAGAAACTTTGCTCGTGAACGAAAATATTCGAACAGGGAACCAAAACGAGGAGAAAAGTAGTTGAGTTCTTTTTGCAGGTTTTCGTCAATTCATCCTATTTATGTGACAAAGTTTAGTTCTGAATGTTGAATGTTTCATAAATGTTATCAATAGTAACCTTTAAGCGTAACACTACTTAAAACATCGCCATATTGTTGTGGCTTAGTAGGCTTTTTGATGATGATACTTACTTGATATGTACGCCAGTTTGGAGTATGACAGGGATTAACTGCGGGATGACAGCAGAAGGTGGGGGATGGAACTTGTCAAAGCATTCCTCAACAGTCTGGCACAGTCCCTGCAATATGATCAGATATTTGGAAAATATTTACAGACAGGCAGTCAAAAAGGGGAGCCACGGTAGAAGAGTGTCGTATTCCAAGCCTTGTGAGTTGAAGACCCGCCTAGGCCAGCCTGGCTAGGCTACTTTAGTCTGTGCAAAGAAGATACAGTTAACAACCGTTTCACCGGCATGATAAAGGCATGATTAACGATAATGGTTACAGTATGGGATTATTTTTTATGTTCATTGCAAATATTATAATATAATATCGAAAAATAATGAGTTCTCTTTTAAAGATGCTATGAGCTATATACAAATAATTTGCATTCGTACTGGTCACGTGTTTACAAAATCATGGACACTCTTTGCTGGCAAAAACCAAAAGAAGACGACGAGAGCACTGAAGTATTATACTGATCTATAAAAAGATTACCTCATGTAGTTTACATGAATGACAATAAGATGATATATAGATAAGCTTTAATAACATTGACAAAACTGAATCTTCGAGATCAAATATCGTCTTGAATGTTATGAATGCTAACGTTTCCACGTATATATTTCAAAAGAGTTTTCAATAAAGAATCTTTGATTACAATTCTGACTCTATTGCCAAAGTGGTTTACTTTGTGCAAATAATATCCATCATAAAGGTATATGTCCCACACATTGATAGGCAGCGCACATTTGAATAAAGACAATTAATTAGAAAACAAGGAAAGTTAGTGAGTGGCAATAACCGCAAAGTTCGTTTACAATTTCACTCTGGCAGAATCCATGCAATATGATCACTGACAGATTGATAACAAAATGTTATCTCTCTGAGAACTTGTAAGCTATTTTACAAACACTGGTGTATATGTAATCATCCAACAACAGACCTGACAAAGCATATCAGATATATTAACCTCTTGTGTTTTGCAATCGAAAAATTCCATTAGTACTTGAGTAATTTCCATTGCTCAGGATATATCTAGATAACGTCATGTATGCTTTTCATATATATCATACTATTTGAGACCAATAATACTGCCATCAAACAAAACATGTGAGACTCATTTCTTTTTAGCCAATGATTTATGGTAATCAATTAAAAACATTTCGCCAGTGTATGGCATTTAGTTGCTTTCTGTTTCTACGATGATAGACGTCTCTATTAGGAACATTTCAGTTTTGGTGTCAGGATATCTTTAAAGAATCAATATATTAAAATACACCAGTCTTTAATATTGACAGATATGTCAATATACTTTAGTGTTATAAATGTTATATGTTAGTCGCTTAGCTCACTTCGATTGAGTTCGAAATTGAGTTTGTCAGCTGATTCATGCCAATGTGAAGGTTCATGTATATTGAACTTTGAAAATTTTTGAATGTTAAGCATCATTTACAGTAAATGGTAACAAATTGTGTTATCAGTTTCCATAGAATATATGCAAGGGTTGC
Source organism: Margaritifera margaritifera (assembly GCA_029931535.1). Classification (NCBI taxonomy): domain Eukaryota; kingdom Metazoa; phylum Mollusca; class Bivalvia; order Unionida; family Margaritiferidae; genus Margaritifera; species Margaritifera margaritifera. The sequence goes on along the minus strand of JAQPZY010001550.1, from coordinate 569,600 downwards.
AAAGTTGGTTAATACAGTCGTATGTGGCCATGAGCTAAAAACGCAAAAACATAACATAAGTCATTAAATTGTAAAATGGAGGTTACATTGACCATCTTTTGTTGTTATATTGTAATACTAATGTAGATGCATAAAGTCATCTAATTTGATGATTCTATGATAAAAAGAGCACGAGAAATAAACTTAAATTACAAAATTAACCAAAGTCAATGACGCTTGAAATATGGGTCATATTGATCCCTTTTGTAGTACCTCCCAAGATGCATGCTGTTAGGAATAACAGTATGCGTACGGGGTGAAAAAATTCTAAGAGCAAATAATTAAGCAAGTATGTACATATAAGTATAATCCACATGTATGTACCAAGTTAGCCCCCTCTCATGGGTGTAGGTGCTATGAAATCAACTCCAAAACTGTTGTCTGGGGCCTAAGAAGAAAAAGTAGTTGAGATGCAGTGAGGCTGAACATGTATATTTTTTACTATGTGCCGACGCCAGAGAAGGGGGATTGGGGGAGAAGATGGGAGTTCAATACCTCTCCTCCAATTCGTTCAGGCGAGCTAACAAATTTTGAGTAACGTCTATACTCGCTTATAAGTCGATTCGAACTGCAAACAACATAGACCCAAATCTATCTGGGTCTATGCAGTTTATTAAGAGTAATCAGTAGAACAAACAACATAGACCCTGATGTGCCGGTGCATTATGCGACGGCAGCTTAGGGTTTATGTTGGTGGCCATTTGACACGACTTGTAAACGAGTATATATTTTTTAAATGCACCAGGCATGCAAAAAATTATTATAAAACACTATTTAAAGATATAATCCTCTGGGATATTAACCACTATTTTGATGTAAGTAATAATTGTATACTCTCAATGGCAATGTGGTACAAAAAGTTGTCCATTCTGCATTTGTCGGTCACAAAATTGGTTAACATAATGCCTGTTTCTTACCCAACTAAGTGCTAGTAGCTGGAAGAAAAAAAAACAGAAAATATTTTATAAAGATCTAATTGAGAGTTAATTAAAACTATGGCTGATTTAATCTTATGTGCAAATAATAAAGCTGAATTGTCCTGTCTAAAAAAAATGCATGTCCATATTTTGATGAGTGTTATTTTCAATTATTTAAGCAAGTACCTCCACCACATTGCACTTCTGACTTTTGTTACTAATTATTTTGCTAGAATTTCTTATTTATACCTCAGAAGTAGTTTTTATCGTTGAAATTCAGCTGAATATTTGATATAATAGTTGGTGCTACAGACTAACATTATTTTGCCAAGAGGAAGCCAAGGTAGCTCAATTGGTAGAGTGGCAGACTTGTAATCTAAGGGTCGCGGGTTCAAAACCCTCCCATGCCAGCCCGGGTCCGTTGCTTCGGTGTGTCCCTGGAAAGGCACTTAACTCATATTTCCGCGGTATGATAGCCATAAGTGTTATAGGTGCCGCTATAACCAACACACACACACACACACACACACACACACACACACACAACAAAATACCTTGGCAAGAAAGATGGTTAATCAAAAGCACCCTGTTATTTGTTTGTATTACTTGGAAATTTTAGCAAAGCTACTTTCCCTGTGCAGCATTTGTTCCAGTTTGTACCGGAACAAATGACTGTGTTTAACAGAGTGTGACGACACAGGTTTCCAGGAACCCATGCAAGGAACACCATATGAGCAGAGAAATCCCTGATGTCGCGTCTGAATTTGGTAAGGTGAACCGGGTCTTGGTTTGAAAAAGAAATACAAGATTATAGTGGAATAGTTTATTCAGCTTTACACATACATAATCTTTACAGTCTCAATGTGAGCAGTGAAAAACAAGTCGAACAGATGGAATGAGAATAACGGTAAAATGATTAAGGTCAAGAAAAGAAAAATAATGGAAGAAACATGCATGACAATAACAATAATATAAATATAAAAGAAAACAATTGCTTTATTCATATCTAAAACGATTTTAATTCATAACAAACGAGGGTGCCACACGTTCTGCTGCTTCAACATACCAAGGAAATTTCTAAAATATTACCTCGATATCATTTATTGAAATGAGAAATATTGTGTTGTTTTCCAGTGCGAAGCATTAAAATGAGTTGCATAGAATGTAAGAACTTTGGAAATAGAATGAAAGAATTTTTATTAAGTAATCTGCATATAGTTTAGTTTGCTGTTTAAGTATAAATGCATGCTTATTGATTTGCAATACTACTACTATCTTCCTGGTAAATTAAGAGTAACTTTCAGCACTAAAATTCTGACTTTATCTATGGAAAGAGGACCATTAGTTAATTAAAAAGTTTTAGGTTAACCATTATATATATATATATATATATATATATATATATATATATATATATATATATATATATATATAGATAGATAGATAGATAGATAACATAAGTATACCAGCCTGTACTCGAACTGTTAAGTGACGCACAATTCCAGCTTAATGTAATTGGGTCACTGTCAACAACACTTGCAAGGTCACGAAAACAAAAGTTAAGAGAAAATCATATTATGCTGGGTCGAAAGTGGGTAATAAAGATATAGTCGTTTAGAAATGATGATTCTGTTGTGGTTGTTGTTGTTGTTGTTGCTGTTATTATTATTATTATTATTATTATTATTATTATTATTATTATTCGTACCTGAGTTGTAAGATAGTCATTAAACCAGGTTACACAGTGTGTCTGGAAAACAAACTCATCGCGGGCTTCAGCCTCTCGGGTTTTTTTTCCAGGCACCAAAACAACTCGTGTATTACTGTTATTCTCGTCTTATCATTTTGACCCTCTAATCATTTTTACTGTGTATACTACTTTCAAAATAAAATTTAAAAAGTGTGTGTAGAATTAATATGTATGAAACATGCTATCAAAGTGCTTGACAATATTAAATCACTCACTCGATCGGCGAAATACTGGGGGTAACAAAAATTTTAATGTTTTTTTAAACGTTTGTATTATTATTTATTTTTAATAGATGCCATCACTATTTTTTCTATAGTTCTTGTTCTTGCCGTTCAATTTGCTCAGCTTAATCCTAATTGCAATGCACGCTTTATCTCAGCACAAATGTCAAGAGAACTGTACTTATTGCATCACGCATCCAATTTGTTATATAAAGATGGAAGTTTCGCCATTTTATCACTGATTTAGTCAGTGTAATCTGTCTCTGTCAGATCTTTTACAGATTAACGTCATTAATAACCATGGGATAGACGCCAATGGCTCCTTGTGAAGGGTAACTTTGCTGAGCTCAGTAATTCGTACTCAACAGCTGACGCTTTTCGCCAGAATCAACCTACTTCAGAATTGTCAACTTTAATCCACGTTTGAAATAAATGTAACAAATATTAATCTCGAACTAATTAATCTGCTGTCTATTCCAACCAAACTAATCATTTGTTAACAACATATATGGAAGAGATATATGTGCACACTGCTAAAGTTTATAATTTAAGACAACTATGTAAAACAAAGGGATAATTAAGTTTCAAAATCTGTTTCATCCAGGACACTTGATTCAGTCATTAGTTCTATTCTATTATCATGAGACCTTAAATAAATACAATGTGTCAAGTATTTCATGATTATTACTTTTATTTGCATATTCGTCTGCGCAAGGGTATTGCTTCACATATAATGTCATTGACAGCTAATTAACAATCGACAGTAGTTATAGGTGCCACCTATAACTACTATCGACACTTTGTAATTTGTATTTGCTTGAACCAAAGTTTGTTTGCAGCTGAAAATGTTATCCTAGGAAAACTATGAAACACAGAATTGACACCACGCAATGTTTATTAAACAAAAACATTCGTTTCAAGCCCTAATTGAAGGTAGTAAAATAACAGCAGTGTTGCCTTTATCGGCACACAGTGGGATATGCTGATTGCCTACTGAAACAGTATCCTGGTCTGTCAGTTTCAACCCATAGATCGGAGCTGGTGTGCAAGCTCCTCCTGGCATACAGACAGGAGAGAGCAATACCCAAGGTCCCCAGTCTGAGATGCTTCAAGTAACCTGCCCCTTCGACTTCCCTGACATTAGATGGGTTGGACACTTAACATCGGCAACGAAGGTCGAGTAGGTTCCCCCATTATACTTTCGAGTTGACCATTTATTTAGCCACGCCTGCACCCTACTGCAAAGTAGGTACGATCTTATACCTGAACCAGATGGATCTTAGATCCGTACCAGTCCACAAGGGTCCCACCACTGTGAATACAATATGCATTTTGGCACATGTGTGTGTAATTCATATTACATCATAGTGCATTTTGGCACATTTGTACGCGATTTATGTTACATCATAGTGCATTTTGGCACAGTTGTATGTGATTTATATTACATCATAGTGTATTTTGGCACATTTGTATGCGATTTATGTTACATCAAATTTCATTTTTGGCACATTTGTATGCAATTTATATTACATCCGAGTGCATTTGGAATATTTGTATGCGATTTGTGTTACATCATAGTGAATTTTTGCACATTTGTATGCAATTTATATTACATCTTAGTGCATTTTGGCACATTTGTAGGCAATTTATATTGCATCATAGTGCATTTTAGCACATTTGTAGGCAATTTATATTACATCATAGTGCATTTTAGCACATTTGTCATTTGGTTCTGATGTGCTAAGTCTGTGATAGAGACTCTGACAATTTTCTATTATATCCTGCATTTATGACACTTGTTTGCTTCAATATTTTACCGACTTTAAATAGTCATTTTCGGACTTCAAGAAAAGTGTGAGTCACTATAAAAAAAGACATGAATCTAGTTATTAGAGAAATCCCTGGTTGTTGAAAATAGCAAACAAACAATTGCGTATATCTATTTATGGTATGCCATATTTTCGTTCTTTGATTTCTATTGTACAATACGTTCAATATTGAACATATGTACAATATGTTGAATATGCTTGTCGGGAAATGATTATTGTACAAATTGTAATTTTGGCAAGTTTTAATGTGATTGTCACAGACTTCACCTGATTTTTGTGAATGCATATTATCATTGAGTACTTGAGGTATACCCTAATTATTGACGCCAATATTAGTTATTTGGTATATAAGAATCTATTGTCGGAAAGAAACAAAAGCAACAACCGGTTGATTTAAGCGATTAAAAAACTATATACAACACAGTGGAATCGGATGATTTAAGCGATTAAAAACATGTATACAACATAGTGGAATCGGTTGATTTAAGCGATTAAAAACATGTATACAACATAGTGGAATCGGTTGATTTAAGCGATTAAAACATATATACAACATAGTGGAATCGGTTGATTTAAGCGATTAAAACATATATACAACACAGTGGAATCGGTTGATTTAAGCGATTAAAAACATATATACAACATAGTGGAATCGGTTGATTTAAGCGATTAAAAACATATATACATCACAGTGGAATCGGTTGATTTAAGCGATTAAAAACATATATACAACATAGTGGAATCGGTTGATTTAAGCGATTAAAAACATATATACAACATAGTGGAATCGGTTGATTTAAGCGATTAAAACATATATACAACACAGTGGAATCGGTTGATTTAAGCGATTAAAACATATATACAACACAGTGGAATCGGTTGATTTAAGCGATTAAACACATGTATACAACATAGTGGAATCGGTTGATTTAAGCGATTAAAAACATGTATACAACATAGTGGAATCTGTTGCTTTAAGCTATTAAAAACATGTATACATCATAGTGGAATCGGTTAAAACTATAGAGAGCGGTCAACAACTAGCTGCGAGTGAGAAGCCAAATACATACGCGTGTGTATGTCGGTCCGTCTATTTGTATGCGTGTCTGTCTGTGTGTTTTTATATAAGAAAGAGATCATAATATCTAAAGAAATTTTTTCAGTTAGTAACAACTACAATAAGAAAATCAAAACGTTCATCTTCTTCCACAATGTTTCACATACACTGTATATGATATTTTAATGTCATAAAATAGTCCAATTGTTAAATGTAAGCATCCAGTTTCTTTCAGGGGAATATTTCTGACATTAAATCCCTGGAGGCCATATTAACATACGGTATTGACAGTCGCAAAGCTTCCGGTCATTTCGTTGTGTATATTTGCATTAGACATAAAGTGGCGCTGTGTTTTAGTAGGGTGGTTAACCTTTACAGTATTTTTCACAGATGGTAAGTAATATGTCTTGTCATGTTGCATGGCCGTAAACGCTATACAAGCCTTGAAAACAATAAACCAAAATAACTTTTTTCACGATCTTCTCTCTTTTCTAAAAGTATATTAAAATAATAACGCAGGCGTTCGTTCGTTCGTTGGATTAACGACGTGTTCGGCCATTCGGCCATTTACGTCGAATAACGCAGGCGATGCCAAGTCTAACTATATAGGTCTGTTTGAACGAGACTAGCTTGACTGTGATATTATTTGACTAAATTGACAAAATCCACAATATGAAGGCTTACATAAATATTTTAAATTTAGGAAGGCATTAAGATCAATAAAATAATAAGCACAATGAAATTAGCATTTCTCAATTTTTCCTTACGAATGTTGCTATGTGTGAAAGAAACAAAAGAAGATAATTGCAACTGCTTTATTTAAATTAAAGAACATGATACTTAATAGGCAAATCTAGATAAGAAATATTCAATTATCGTCGCTGCTTTATACATAAATCTTACCATCATGGAACTTACATGATAAAACAATAACTGATAAAAAAAATTGTTAGACGAAAAAATAGGGCATTGTTATGTGGGTCCTACAAATTCAAATTTACATTGTACTTATTAAATCACGAAGAAAAATAAAAATAAGAAGTAAGAGTAATTTTTTGCATGGTTTAAAACATATTTGACGCTAGATTAAGTGAGGAATAAAAATTATTTGAATAGTTCTAGCATATATAAATATTAGGCTGTGATGGAAAGACTGGTCAGGGCTCTGCACAATGGTGCAACAAAGAAAAAAGATAAATTCGTCTCTTGGGTTTTTTTTTCCATCACTTTGGAATTACCGTAAACTAGCCTTTGTCCTAAGAAAACCACATAGTTGTAATATCATTGATGAAGCCATCGCTCTGTGAAGATCTTGAAGAAATGTACAGTGATATATATATATATATATATATATATATATATATATATATATATATATATATATATATATATGCTTCGTTTTGTTTCTTTGGATTTTTTAATTTTAAGGTTTGAATTTAAAATAATATTTTCCGTTGTCAATAAAAATATAATATCAATTAAACGTTACTTTCCGTATTTTTTCTAAGCTCACTTACAGTTGTAACATTCCTAAAGGAAATCAGTATAGTACCGATATTCACGATAAAGACAAATTTCCAACCTCATCAATATGTGTGCATAGTCGATGGGGTATAGGGGTTTTTGCCTCTAGAGAGAGAGAGAGAGAGAGAGAGAGAGAGAGAGAGAAAGAGAGAGGTATAAATAATCCATGATTGAATATAAATCAATAAGCTCTGTTATATTATACAATAAAAACATAATTTATTGGAATCAAAATAGAATTTCCAATAATATGTTTGGTATTTCTATTTTTCCACATTCTCGTGCGACTGACATCGTGTTGGCAAGGAAGAAGAAGTATTTGTAGAAATTCGTGTTTGGAAGATGTATGATATAAAATATGGAAACAATAATAAATGTATGGAAACAAAATAAATGTATGGAAACTAGAGCGGTTTTTTTCTGTTACACTTGAGTTATCTTATCTTTATTATGTAACCTATTAGCTAAACTTCACTTCAAATATAGGCGATTCGACAAAATAATCTGAACCTCTACTAAAACATATTATCATTATCCAAATGGGGATAAGAGTTAAACAGTTATACAGAACAGAACTTTATTGATATGAAGTATGCAAACAAGCACATAATCAATACAATACATCAGGGATCGGCAACCTATGGCTTGCGAGCCAAATGTGACTCAGTACGGAACACAATATGGCTGTTTTGTCATCCCTAAAATGACACGATTTTTTTAAAATTAAAATTAAATTAATTTTAGAAAATAAGAATGATTAATTATTCAAGTCAATTCGGTCTTTTTGTTTGCTTCTTTTCTTCCCATATTATTAATTAACATGTTTAATATCAATAATGTTAAATTGTATACTGTCAGTTTACAAATGGGCTTTTTTAAACTGGCTCTTTGTTGATCTCCTACTCCGAATTGTGACAGATAGGCTCATTAAGTATAAACGGTTGCCGACCCCTGCAATACATAATTCATATCCAATACACGGTTGCATAAATGAATGAATAAATAAATAAATATTGGCGATAGAAACCTGTGAACACGTAAATCCTCAGAGAGAGAGAGAGAGAGAGAGAGAGAGAGAGAGAGAGAGAGAGAGAGAAGATAATCTAAGTTGGAATTCATTATACACATATTTACCTAGGTATTATAAATTTATTAAATCTTCATTTTTAAGTAATTGTAGTAGTTTATACATGCTTGGTTTCTGCCCATAATAAGGATCAAGATAAGATTTTCTTAGTGAGAGGTATAGAGGACAAATTAAGACAAAATTATAGTCATCTTCGACCACATTATTTACACAAAGTTCACATTTCCGTTCATGCCGTTCGTTTCCTACATGCCTACCAGTCTCGATACTTAATGGGTGTGATGAAACCCTTAATTTACTTAAAGCCTTTATGCGGCTGGTATTGGCAATTATTCTAAGATAGGAAGCGGTTTCGATGATATCTTTTATATCTTTATAGATATATGAAGTTTTCCAAGCAACTGCTGAACTCAAGTCAGAATGAAATATATCTTTCAGTCTTTGGTTAAAAAGCGGTAAAAAGGAAGATATCTGGACTAAATAAGGGTAACACGAGACTTTTCTCAAATCTGAAATCAATAGTATATTTCTCACATTAGAAACTCAGTTTTTATCATTCTTTCTTTCGCAAACGGTAAGGATTAATTTGTATATTTTTCAAAGAATACAATTGTTTGTATTTAGCAATTTTAACCAATACTTAATGATGCGCACATATCTATTTCGATAAAGTGGATATCGGCCCAACTCTCCATATACAAACATATTTTTGGTAGAAAGTTGAACATCTAGTAACCACTTGCAATATTTTCTATGTACCCGATCTATATTGTCTGCTTTCAAAAATTCCCAAATTTCACAACAACAAGACAAAATTGGAGATACAATGAATCAAATAAATCACACATTATATTCACTGGACATTGTAGATTATGAGTATTTATTCAGAAGTACGTTCATTGCTTTGACACCTTGTCCAGCATTAGTATCTGTGGCACATCGAAACAAGCCTCTGTTGGTAAAACAAGTCCTAAATAATTAAAATTATCCACAAGTTCTAGAAACACATTTCCGTATTTAAATAAAACGTCTAGTCTTCTAACTCTTTTGTTCAAAATCATAACCTTTGTTTTATCAATATTTACAAATATATTCCATCTTATACAGTATGAATGTAACTTATCTAAGGATGCTTGTAAACCATCTGCTGTCTCTGAGAATATCACCGTATCATCAGCAAACAATAAAATATATAAATATATTTCTTTTAAAATGATACACGCCTCTATATTTGATTGTAATGCGATTTCCAGATCATTAATATAAAGAAAAAACAGAAGTGGAGAGAGGTTTTCTCCTTGATGAAGCCCAAGTGAACAATCGAAATAGTCTGAGTGCGAGTTTAAGTGCTTTACACATGACTGCACTGAGCTGCAAATAGATTTTATTAATGTTAACATTTTCCAAGACACTCCGCATTTTATTAATTTTTGTCACAGACTTGTCCTTTCTACATAAGCAAATGCCTTTTTCAAATCAATAAAAGCACAAAAAAGCTTTTTCTTTTCATCTAGTAGCTTTAGGATCAAAAAGGTAATATAAAAATGGCGTCTACTGTACTATTATTATTCTTAAAACCAAATTGTGCATCAGTAATAGTATCATATTTAAAAGTCCAATAGGAGAGTCTTTGATATAATATGCTAGTGAAAACTTTTCCTATGCAGCTAAGCAGTGTTATTCCTCTTTAATTATTTGTCTCGGATGGATCACCTTTTTAAAAATTGGTATAATAAGACACTTGCTCCAATTTGAAAAATAAATACCGCTGCTAAATATCATATTAAAAAGTTTCAGCGTGCAATTTGATAAAAGTAGTAATGACTCAATAATGTATTCATTCAAAATTGTGTCAAGACCTGGTGCTTTATTATTGTTTCGATTTTTACAGCTGAGCTAAATTCTTAAATTGTAATTTCGAGTATCCAAATCTGCAAATATCGGTTCGCTTAAATACTCTGCTGTATCTTCGTCTTGTGTGCTTATTTCTGCTCTAATTGACCATTATTATTTTTTCGCAACGCTGTTGCGAGTTTCTTAAATGTTCGTAAAAATCAGAACAATCATTCGAATAATTATTACAACGTTTCAGACTTTTAAAAAGAGTCCAAAACTCACGTGGATTTTCTTTTCGTAAATCATTTTATTTTTGCCCTCTTGATCTATTGTAGAGTAATTTATGCGTTCAGCAGAACTTGTTGTATTCTTTTTTCTTCATTATGTAATTCCTTCTATTTACATCGGATTTGAAAAAATTGCAATTAGTCAAAGCACTTTCATATAGTTTCCTTTTTTCTCTACATTCAACATTAAACCAAGAAGCATTATCTTTAATACGAACATTAAATTTCATTTCCTGAAAATGCACCGGTTTTTATTTCTTTTCTTTAGAACAACGATTTGCATTTTTGGTAATAAAGAGCGTCAATGATTTAGCTTTTTCATCGATTGTGTTTTGGTCTGTGAGTCCAATAGTACTACCGTTAAAGTGTTCTTCCAATTTCCCAATGTCTCGTTGTATATCAGCAAGGAAAGCGGTTTTAAAATCAGGATTCCATTTATGTTGTAGCATTGTAAATTTCAAATAATTCTGACGATAAATTGTAGTTTTTAACGAGAAGGACAAATGACTATTTTTTTAAAAATCGTGAAATCTATGTACTCTGAAGTTTGTAATGAAGGAGAAATTATTCTCAGTAGTCAAAACAAAATCAATAATTGTACTTTCTCCTTTTGTTGTGAAACATGTGTACTGACCCTTATCTGTATCGTTACCTAACCTTCCATTTACAATGCGTATATCAGTGCTCTTACATAAGTCGAGTAGGTGATTTCCAAAACTGTTACTGTTTTGGTCATGACTAACACGTGGAATTGGAAGGTCAGTAGTAGTTACCTCATTATGCGTTATGAATGTAGAGTCATTTTCTATGTAATCCGCCTTTAGACCGGTCCTACTATTAAGATCACCCGCTACTATAATGGTTCCCTTATGCAAATAAATCAAAATTAAGAAGATTAGGTATCGGTGATTGTTCAGGTGGAATATAAACAAAACAATATAAACATCATCATCAAAACCAAAATAACCCTTTTCTAATCTTAACCAAACAATGCAATCAAAATGACTTTGAACAACTTGTATACCGTCTATCAGACTTTTGCTTTTTTCTTAACGAATTTTCTGGGGAAATGATAAACTTGGTAATAATACAAATCTATGGAAGCATTTTGTTTAGTCTATGTTTCTAACAAGCATATTAGGTCGAATTTCGAGAGAAATTCATTAAACTGATTTGTTTCTTTTTCTCTTCCGTACGTTCTTCTGCATTCCATATAAATATATCAACCGATCCGTTTTTCTCTTCGCTCGACTATTCTGAATAAATCTCTTGAATGACCATGTCTCTCTGATCATCATCTTCAATGTAATCATGGCGCTATTTATGTACTTTGCGTCCTCTGTTTTGGCTGTGGTTGTGCCCGTCTCCATGCCGTTGTTCTCTTTGTATTTCACTCTGTTCACTCATTTGAACCGCCAGTATTGTTACCTGTTTTCCATTTATGAATAGCTTATCCATCACTAGAACCGCCTTTTTTCCCTCCGCTTTTGCTTTTTTAAATATAGGGAATACATCTTTACGTGTTCTATACACTTCTTTGGAAAACTGTTCGCTTAATCCGAAAGGTGTCTTTCCCAGGTGACCAGCATTTTTTCTCACTTTTTCTCTATCAGGAAAGTATGCAAACTTTGCAACGATCGGACGAATCTTTCTCGGTGTCATTTTTCCAAGTCGATGAGCCCGGTGTAATTTTATTTCTGTTTTTGCATTTTCGACCTTCAGAATTGTGTCGCATAATTCCAAAACCTTTTTCACGCAGTTTTCCTCCTTTCCTACAGAGATATTAAAAAAACACCTTGTCTTGGTGACTGAATATGTGTACAATTCCCTGATGCGTTTGATCCATAAGCATGGGTGGGTGAGTGTGAGGGAGACTGTAGATGATAGTAATGTGGTGGTATCCCAGGGGGCGGGATATATAATGGCTAGGAAATTTGTGAATACTGAGAATAATGTGAATAGTATGGGTATTGACCACTAGGTGACTGATTGTCAGACATTACCTCAATTTGTTGCTGTTGTTGATTGGGAACACTGTCGGAGGGCGCTTCTGAGCGGTTTTCTCCAAACGATCTTGTTTTGCTTTGTTTTTCAGGTTTCATGAGTTTAATATTAACAATATACTATTACTTACTTACTTACACAAGAGAAGTGTTTTGTGATTATTCTCCGTGAATTTATCCATATATTTGGATGAGGAAAAAAATTTCATACCGTCAAACTTCACGCATGCGCAGACCTTTATAATAGCCATACCTTTTATTCATGGATGTCTGAATGATGAATATGTTCTGAATACCTAAGTTTCATAAACTTAATCCGGTAAACAATACTTACAAAGTAGTTAATTGTGCAAGAGTAATGATGCACGAAATGTCAGTTTATTTTGGTTCATTCAGAGACCTGTTTCTTCCAAATGCGTCTTTTATTTCGTTCATGATCTACATTTCCTCTTTCCTTTAATTTATTTAAAGGTAGAAGAAGGTCCAAATTGTATGCAAATTTGTCTTTAATTTATATTTATTTCCTCATGAGAACTATCTGTTGTTATTTTTAAAATAAATATGAATGAGGTTAGACCAGTCTTAAAGATAGGGTTTACTGATTATATAACATCAATCACAATCTAATTTAAGTGGCTGTACCCCGAAGCTCAAGCTGAATTGAAACAGTTTCATTTCCCTCTTATCTATGCTATATTAGAGATATAGTATAATTTCAAATTGTATTTCCTGATTGGCAAATGTTAAGAACAACAATGATCGACGTCAGCCAGTTAATGATTAGTTTTTTATTGAAACATTTGGCGCATAGTGCGAGTAGTAAAGTCAGTTTTAGTATCACTGTCATTTAAGAGTTATTTTACAATTACCTTAATTGTAATGACACTCAGAGACCTTTATTGTAATGACACATATAGACATTTAGTATAATGACACCCATAAACATTTTGAGTAATGACACTCATAAACCTTTATTGTAATGACACTCAAAGACCTTTGTTGTAATGATACCCAGAAACCTTTATTGTAATGACACCCATACCTTTATTGTAATGACACCTAGACCTTTATTGTAATTACACCCAGAGGCCTTTGTTGTAATGACAACCCAGAGATCTTTATTGTAATGACACCCAGACCTTTATTGTAATGACACCCAGATCTTTATTGTAATGACACCCAGAGGCCTTTATTGTAATGACACCCACACCTTTATTGTAATAACATCCATAGGCCTGTATTGTAATGACATCCAGACCTTTATTGTAATGACACCGAGACCATAATTGTAATAACACCCAGTGGCCTTTATTGTAATGACACCCAGAGGCCTATATTGTAATGAAACCCAGATACCTTTATTGTAATGACACCCAGACCTTTATTGTAATGACACCCAGACCTTTATTGTAATAACATCCATAGGCCTGTATTGTAATGACATCCAGACCTTTATTGTAATGACACCGAGACCATAATTGTAATAACACCCAGTGGCCTTTATTGTAATGACACCCAGAGGCCTATATTGTAATGAAACCCAGATACCTTTATTGTAATGACACCCAGACCTTTATTGTAATGACACCCAGACCTTTATTGTAATGACACCCAGACCGTTATTGTAATGACACTCAGATCTTTATTGAAATGAAACCCAGATACCTTTATTGTAATGACACCCAGACCTTTATTGTAATGACACCCAGACCTTTATTGTAATGACACCCAGACCGTTATTGTAATGACACTCAGATCTTTATTGAAATGAAACCCAGATACCTTTATTGTAATGACACCCAGACCTTTATTGTAATGACACCCAGATACCTTTATTGTAATGAAACCCAGAGGCCTTTATTGAAATGAAACCCAGATACCTTTATTGTAATGACACTCAGATCTTTATTGTAATGAAACCCAGATACCTTTATTGTAATGACACCCAGACCTTTATTGTAATGACACCCAGACCTTTATTGTAATGAAACCCAGATACCTTTATTGTAATGACACCCAGAGGCCTTTATTGTAATGAAACCCAGATACCTTTATTGTAATGACACCCAGAGGCCTTTATTGTAATGAAACCCAGATACCTTTATTGTAATGAAACCCAGAGGCCTTTATTGTAATGAAACCCAGATACCGTTATTGTAATGAAACCCAGACCTTTATTGTAATGAAACCCAGATACCTTTATTGTAATGAAACCCAGATACCTTTATTGTAATGACACCCAGATACCTTTATTGTAATGACACCCAGACCTTTATTGTAATGACACTCAGATCTTTATTGAAATGAAACCCAGATACCTTTATTGTAATGACACCCAGAGGCCTTTATTGTAATGACACCCAGATACCTTTATTGTAATGACACCCAGAGGCCTTTATTGTAATGACACCCAGATACCTTTATTGTAATGAAACCCAGATACCTTTATTGTAATGACACCCAGACCTTTATTGTAATGAAACCCAGATACCTTTATTGTAATGACACCCAGAGGCCTTTATTGTAATGACACCCAGACCTTTATTGTAATGAAACCCAGAGGCCTTTATTGTAATGAAACCCAGAGGCCTTTATTGTAATGAAACCCAGATACCTTTATTGTAATGAAACCCAGAGGCCTTTATTGTAATGAAACCCAGATACCTTTATTGTAATGACACCCAGAGGCCTTTATTGTAATGAAACCCAGAGGCCTTTATTGTAATGAAACCCAGAGGCCTTTATTGTAATGAAACCCAGATACCTTTATTGTAATGAAACCCAGAGGCCTTTATTGTAATGACACCCAGAGGCCTTTATTGTAATGAAACCCAGACCTTTATTGTAATGAAACCCAGAGGCCTTTATTGTAATGAAACCCAGATACCTTTATTGTAATGAAACCCAGAGGCCTTTATTGTAATGAAACCCAGATACCTTTATTGTAATGACACCCAGACCTTTATTGTAATGAAACCCAGAGGCCTTTATTGTAATGACACCCAGAGGCCTTTATTGTAATGAAACCCAGATACCTTTATTGTAATGAAACCCAGAGGCCTTTATTGTAATGAAACCCAGATACCTTTATTGTAATGACACCCAGAGGCCTTTATTGTAGTGACACCCAGATACCTTTATTGTAATGAAACCCAGATACCTTTATTGTAATGACACCCAGAGGCCTTTATTGTAATGACACCCAGAGGCCTTTATTGTAGTGACACCCAGACCTTTATTGAAATGAAACCCAGATACCTTTATTGTAATGACACCCAGAGGCCTTTATTGTAATGACACCCAGACCTTTATTGTAATGACACCCAGATACCTTTATTGTAATGAAACCCAGATACCTTTATTGTAATGACACCCAGAGGCCTTTATTGTAATGACACCCAGAGGCCTTTATTGTAGTGACACCCAGACCTTTATTGAAATGAAACCCAGATACCTTTATTGTAATGACACCCAGAGGCCTTTATTGTAATGAAACCCAGATACCTTTATTGTAATGACACCCAGAGGCCTTTATTGTAGTGACACCCAGACCTTTACTGTAATAACACCCAGAGGCCTTTATTGTAATGAAACCCAGATACCTTTATTGTAATGAAACCCAGATACCTTTATTGTAATGACACCCAGAGGCCTTTATTGTAGTGACACCCAGATCTTTATTGAAATGAAACCCAGATACCTTTATTGTAATGACACCCAGAGGCCTTTATTGTAATGAAACCCAGATACCTTTATTGTAATGACACCCAGAGGCCTTTATTGTAGTGACACCCAGACCTTTACTGTAATAACACCCAGAGGCCTTTATTGTAATGAAACCCATAGAAGTCCAAAAACAAGAGAAGAATAATAAATACAAAAATGCAGATTAATTTTCCAGGTTATCGTGCTTCATGAAAAAGTGACTAGAAACTTAATGAAAATTTCGCCATCGACAGGAGGCAAAATGTTTACAAAGCAACACTAATACAAATAGAATTGACAAAGACTTAAGACGAACATACGGACTCACCTCTGAATTTCCCAGATCTATCGTAACAGTGGTATTTACATCCTCTCCGAACCATGGAATAGTCCCCGGGGGTAAATCACAGGGAGGACCATAAGGAGGATTAGATCTGATCCCTGGATATAACAAGACAACCAAAATTGTACGAAATATGTTATGTTTACTTTGTATGAAGATTTTCATGGTGCTGGAATCCGTGTGTAAAAGGATTGTAGAGATGATGATGAACAGAAGCTACGCTAGCCTCTGGCACAGAGTGTCATGATAGGAGATGAAAGGGTTTCCTTTGATTTATATTTCAATGTACACAGGTCGTAGTTGTTACTGTAACTAGAGAAAAAATATAAGTTCAAACATTTCAGCTGTGAAGCTGATAAAACCAAACCATGGAAATTAAAGTTTATATTTCGAAGAATAAACCTTTAGCAAGTTTCTAATCTTGAATAAGACATAAAATGGATAATTCCCTTAGTCCTTGTAAAGAGCGAATTGAAATTAAAGAAATGTTAATATTGAAAAAAGTCTATTTTCAAAAACGTAAATGTTCTTGAATCCAGCACCGATCTCCATAAGATATCTGATGTCTGAACACATTTAGGTTGCAATGGTATCGAGTCACAGAACATTCGTGTAATGAGAAGCTGAGTATTAAGTAACCTCCAAAGACTGAATCCAATGCGTCGTATCTCTCACATAACAACATACGTGAATCAGTGTCCAATATTCAGCTCTCTAAATAACTATCACTTCGATCCGTGCTGAACAGCGGTCTGATTTAATTTGTGCCTACAGGAGGATCTCTGCGTAACTGATGTCCTAAGAGGTTTCCATAAGCTGCTGAGAGTCTCGTATCTGTAGAAATCTTCTGCTTTTGTGTCGAAATTGTTACTGTTGATCTTACTGATAGGGATTGTTTTGTAGAAGCAACGATAATATTTTTGTCTTCTTGGGCTTCTGACACAAAATCTGCTCGCCAGGACTATCGCGTCTCAAGATCTGAAGAAAAATGAATATTATATATATATATATATATATATATATATATATATATATATATATATATATATATATATATATATATATATATATAGAGAGAGAGAGAGAGAGAGAGAGAGAGAGAGAGAGAGAGAGACTCCTCAAAACCGAACCCTCAGGATACCGAAATCCCCTCAAGACCGAATTTTTTTTTTAGTCCCGAAATTTTCCTTTTTTAATATCCGCTCAACTCTGAAAACCGGAATAATTTTCGATCCCAAATTTCAATTTTACGCTTAAAAATACCCCATAAAACCGAAACTCAGTTGAAACCTAGAAATATATGTTAGCTGCTAAATTCCTGACACACGCTGGAACAGAAGAATTACGGTTAACAGGTGCTGTAGTAGTCTGATCGACGAGACAAAGACCCGGAAACAGCCCCAAGGGCACGTTAGGTTAAAACAACACTTGACACACGCGCCAACACAGATTAGGGCTGAGAATATGCTAATCTGAAGTCTTTGCACTATACAATCAGGCTAACGATGAAAGCGATGAATATGATGATTACAATATATGTTCTGAGTGAGCCACCTGGCAGTGATATGACATACCCCGAAATTTTAGAGTTTAAAAAGAGATTACAGACTTTCGCGGTTGCAAATGATGACCGTTATTCGGCTATGGCACAAGAAATGGAGTCGTTAACGCAAGCTACATTAGTTAAAGGACGATGTAAGAAACAACATACAACGCTCCATGCAATCTTCAAGCCAGGCTCTTGAACTGTGAACATTATGAATTATACGGAGTATTTACAGATTGTGGAGTATCATTCATAATTCCAATGGACTTATAGTAAAGTTATAAAAGTACTGTATTTCATTCCTCATATGTTTCTTGTGACGCGGACTGTATTTCTACGTGGAGCCTGTATTAATTCATGTGAAAGGATACAATTTCCGGTAGGAACATATATTGTTCAGCTAATTCTTCATTAAACGCATGTATTAAAAAAAATTTTAAAAATAACAGCTTTCTTAAATAAACTTCTCAAAACCGGAAAAAATATTGGGTCCCAAGGGTGTTCGGTTTTGAGGAGTTTCACTATATATATATATATATATATATATATATATATATATATATATATATATATATATATATATATATATATATATATATATATATATATACACACAATAATGAAATATTGAGTTAAAATTAGGCTCAACGTTAGATATTTTGGTCTTTTCTGCGTTTGATTTCAAATGTATATCAACCAAAAATGTCATATACCTAATTATTTGTTCCCTAGACCTAACAAAACCCAGACATAAGGGGAACCAATTTAACTACGAGAAATAAAGTCAAAGATTAGTGATCTACTTATGTATCTCTCTATCAATCTGCTTGCCGGGCAAAAACTAAATAAATAATTGAATAAATAAAAAAACAATGTAAAAGTGTTCACTTGGAGAAAAGAAAACATATTTGCTCCCATTGCATCTTTTCGTTAGCACATATAACAATGCAATATTTTTGCGTCATCAATAGCCAGCTGATATATATGCAATATTTGTGCGTCATCAATAGCCAGGCTGATATATATGCAATATTTTCCTGGACATATGTGTACAATGTGTATTATTAGAATAGAAAGAAAATCACAAGACTTCATATATACTATTTATCTCTATGCAGAAAAATACATTTATTTATATCATGTAGGGTCTCCTTTTGATAGAACTCCGTTGCACTTATTTTCATTATTAGTATGTAGAATTTAAACTTACAGGTGCAGAATTTAAATTAGGAACAATTGGTCCTAACATAAATTAAACAACTAATAATTAGTTCTATAAAATTTAACATGGTTATCTGCATAGATATTGTATAAATTATTCTCAAATTATCTCCTGTTATTATCTCATATTATTATTATTATTATTATTATTATTATTTGGCAGAAAAAAAAAGTTTGATACCTAATGAAACTATTGCAAGTAGATGAATAAAGGCGTAAATGATAATTAAACAGGTAATAATACATGAACAAAATAGGTAAATGGCAAGTACAAGCAGTTGATAACTTATTAAGAAATAGAAAATAATCTCTCATTAATTAAAATGTAAGGGGAAATTTACTCAAAGCCATCTTAATGGCGATAGTATATTTTCCAAATTACAAACATACCTAAAACAGTAAATCTTACAGGGTCTTTAAAGAAATGCATTGCATGTCAAGAACTCTTGGGAACTGAAGACAAATCTTATTCTAAAATTGAGAAACATTTATATATTAAACACGACATAATAATCTAACTGATCCTTCATGGTGCAAAAGTTTCAATTGCCATAAAACATGGAATATGTATGCAACTAAAGGATGTGTACTTAACTGTAATATGTACGATCTATATTAGTCATCTCGTGCATTGCAGCATAACTGAATCTGTGCTTAATTCTATCGACTTGACAATAAGCTGATGATACGTGCTGAACACCAGACTTATTTGATTTGTGCCAATAAAACGTTATGCATTTTTCCATTTGTGTTTTGAGAAGTTTCTGAAACCGAAAATTGGTTTCTGTCTTTACAAGCACGTCACATTGTAACTCAGTGATCTCCGCCAAATATCCAGGGATCTCCTCTTGTATATTCTGGCACTTGATATTCGTCGAGTTAGAATTCCAGGTCTCCAGGTTTCAAATTTAAAATTGTGCCAGAAACTCCTCACCTTCTAAGCTAAATACATGGCAAGCAGTCCTGAATTAAATGATCAAGATATATGTGATCTTCTGAACATTTGTAGAGCAAAAGACAGATTGTTAAATAGATACAAACGTTTTTTAATAGCTATCTAATTTGGTCAATATACTCTCTCACGTAACCAATAAGCTTTTTATGCCTTATCTTATTAGTTTACACTTTAGGCTTTGCTATTTTTCATAAATTATTCATTTGCGTTTTCAACAATGTTGTGGTCGAATGATTTAATTCCTTTGCTTTATATATTCTGACCTAAAAATGTATTGAAACATAACACTTAGAACAGTGTACTCAAATAGGTTGAAAGTGTAAATATATATATATATATATATATATATATATATATATATATATATATAGAGAGAGAGAGAGAGAGAGAGAGAGAGAGAGAGAGAGAGAGAGCTGTATGTATATAAAATTGTATTTGTTTCAGACGTTTTCCCAGCAACTCCAAGCATTATGAAAACTGAAAAGAATTAAATTCATATTTTAGAACGTTACGACATGAAATGCAATACATTATGGACTTTTTGCAAGGCACCAAGCATGGTAGTTATTGCGATAGAGCCTACAGAAACTGAAATAAAGTTATTGCAAAGCACCAGAATAGATGCGTGGTAACCTATTTAAACAGGTATTAAACGGTTTGTGCTAAAATAGTGTGTAGTTACGTCTTATAGAGCAATAGGTAGAAACAAGTTTAGAATCTCTTCTATATTGGATGGCGGACCTATCTTGTAAATTAAATAGATTTTCAACAAATCATGATGCAGCTAACAATTAAACTTGTGTCTAATGTTGTCCGGTAAATAAATGTTGCTGATAATGTTTCTGTCTGATATTTTGTTGACAATTTATATTTGGCAAAAATTGGATAGTATTCTGCTGGTTTAAAGTGTCATTAATTTAATTGTATTTATAACATTTCAGGGATACAATTATTACATCATGTATGCTCAAACTTTGAACCGTCACTGTCTTAACTGTTGAACTTTAAGCTTATATCATGCACTGGCTGTACCTTTGAACTTTGAGCTTGTACAGTGCACTGGCTTTACCGTTGAACTTTGAGCGTGTACATTGCACTGGCTGTACCGTTGAAATTTAAGCTTGTACAGTGCCTTGGCTTTACGGTTGAACTTTAAGCTTGATCCATGCACTGTCTGTACCTTTGAACTTTGAGCTTGTACAGTGCACTGGCTTTACCGTTGAACTTTCCGCTTGTACAGTGTACTGTCTTTACCGTTGAACTTTAAGCTTGTACCATGCACTGGCTGTACTATTTAACTTTAAGCTTGCACAATGTACTGGCTTTACCGTTGAACTGTAACCTTGTACCATACACTGGCTGTACCTTTGAACTTTAAGCTTGTACCATGCACTGGCTGTACCTTGGAACTTTAAGCTTGTACCATGCACTGGCTGTACCTTTGAACTTTAAGCTTGTACAGTGCCCTGGTTTTACGGTTGAAATTTTAGCTTGTACAGTGCACTGTCTTTACCATTGAATTTCAAGCAAGTACAGTGCACTGTCTTTACCATTGAACTTTAAGCTTCTACAATGCACTGGCTTTATTGTTGAACTTTTAGCTTGTATAGTGTACTGGCTTTACCGTTGAACTTTTAGCTTGGTTAGTGCACTGGTTTTACCGTTGAACTTTAAAGTGGAAGTTGAACTTTAAGCTGGTACAACTTAGTTTTGTGCAGTCTGTGGCCATGTCTCAGCTTTGGCCATGTGAAGTGTTTCTTTTTTCCTTAACTTCTTGTTCCGAGAAGAGGAGCAATTAATTCTATATGTGTTTGTTGTCTTGCTTAATTTGTTCCATTGCTCTTGCAATTCATTTTGCTGTACGTTAGCAAGGAGAACCAATCTATTTAAACTTTCATCTATCTTCTCTAACTTAATAAACAAAATATCTAGTATTTTTCTTTGAATCTCTAACTCATTAGATAATAGATTAAATGCCTCTTCAGTTGCCATTTTCTTATCGGCTATGTGAAGACTTTCTTCTACAATATTTTTCAACTCTTTTTGTTGAGTATTTTCTTTTTGTCTTTCTTCTGCTGAATTCTTTGGTTTTTGTGAGTTCAAATCATCTATATCGTTAGGATGTTTACTTTTAACATGTTGTGAGAGATTCCACATACCTCTTAATGAGTGAGACCAATAAGGGTACTGTCTATGTATCCTGCCTATCCAAGTAGGGAACAAGTAAGTAACTAATGTATATTAGCTAAAGTCACGAATAGGGACTGAAAGTCACTTTTAAGGTGCCACTTTTACTTTCTAGATTGCAATGAAGAAACTTTGGTAAATAAATGTATCATTCAAAATTGTTGTTGATACAAATATAATTCTCAGTCTTAGCGACGATTACGATCCTTTTGTAAAATGATTAAATTAGCTTGTAGAATGTGTGATAAACATAAACTTCCAAATGAATTATCAAAGACGGATGGCCGATACTTAACTTTATTTCAAACAAACAGAAAGCAAAAAGGAGAAAAGGATACAAGCACCAAGATAAAAGATAACCCTTCATTGTAAATGTAGGAGAAAGGTGAAAATTCGTTCCATGCATGTTAACTTGAAATCAAAAAATGCACAGTAAACTAATGTCTGAGAAAATTAATGACTTAGATGAAAACATAGTTCATCTTAAAACTGCTGGACTTCGAATTTGATTTGTTCATGAATTATTTCGTATCAATATCAACGAAACGTCAACTATATAAGTTAGAGGATATACCGGTTTTGAACGTTCAACGAATTGTTTTCGTGCTAGTATTGAATAATTTGAACTATATAAATCGGGTGAGATAAGAGTTATGGATAATACGGCAGAAAATTCGAAGAGCTTTTACGTGCTATAGATTTCAAATGCTCTCGGTACACCTGTTGACCCCGTGTACATAGAAACAAAATATGGACGACGTGGGTTGACAGTCAATGACATTATTTATCTCACATCACTTAATCCCCTATATTCAAGTTCTGAAGTAACGACAACTCAGTTATCATTATTCAGTAGGTTAGGACATTGGATACACAACGAAGCAAAAATCACGCTAAACAGGGATAACAAAATAACTAGAACAGCATAGGCTGTTAAAATAAAACGTCCGAGACCACAGAGCAGGATATCACAAACAAGAAACTAAAAATGACATAAGATATAAATAATGTGTGTTAGAATGTGACAACTTCAATCAAAACCATCAAGAACATTACTAAAATTACAAACCATCCTTAATTTTCAACGCCTTCAAGCAACTAGAAAGGGACAGGAATATAAGGAAAGTATTTAAAATGTTTCTGTTGAATAGAGTACACGTGACAAAAGCATGAGAGACTTTGGTATATCATTTATATTTAGGTACCCCCAGAAACTCAGTTATAAACGTTTTGTTAATAAGGAGGTACAAATCACAGAATGGGGAAAACAACTCGTAGAAATGAAAGGAATAAAAGACAAATTGAAATAAATAATAAAGCAATAGGTGGTGATCAAGTAAACATTTAAAACAAAATATCGATCACAGGTTATCGTTTTTGACAAATAAAATCTTGAAAATGTTTTAATGAGATTGAAGAACATGGTTTGAAAACTGTCTATGAAATTATTCTACTATTTCAATTATAGTGAATCAGAGAAATACTTAAATACTTCTCTGATACTGAATTGTTGCAGATTTTAAAAGAAATTGCTAGAATTGAATCTACTGAATACATCCCATCTATGCCTGGAACACAGCTTAAACATATCCATGATGGCTTATTAAACTTTATTCAACAAATAATTTCGGTAAAGCATTGTTAAAACGAATAAAGTAAAAAAAAATCTATGGGAGGAAATAGAGTTAAGCAGGCAACAGATAGCAATTATCAGACCATTTGACTACAACATTGTTGAAAAGGCAAATGAGTCTGTTAAAGAAATAGCAAAAGAGCTAACTAGCAAGAGATGGCATAAACAATTCAGTGGATATCTGACAACATATAGATTGCAACAAACGTATACTAGGCTGATTATTTTTGTTATTATCCATTTAACAATCTGTCTCTCAATGTACACATTTTCAGAAGATTAGGCATGTATCATTTAATTCAGGACTGCTTGTCATTTATGTATTTAATAAGGTTGGAGTGCCTGGTACACTGTTATCAAGTTATGGGAAACTCTGTTTTAAGGTTGCTGATATGTGCATTTTTATTCTATTTGTTTTAATTAGAAAAAAAATACCTTAGTTTGCGATAACTTTGACTTTTTAACTACTATTTAGCACCAACTAGACGATGTGACTAATATGTATTGAAAGTTGCTTGTCAATCCTTTCAGTAGTTTAGGAGTAGCAATAACAAACGTGTGCTAAAGAACAGTCGACGGACGAACAGGTACATAGATAAAATCATGTTAAAAAGAAATGCGAATGACAATAATACATTTTCAAATTCAATTTAATACACTGCAATATTTTTCTTAAAACAAGAGTCAATTCAAGTTAGTGAAGACGATACATGAAAAAGGTTGATATATTTCTGGTGTGACGTCCCGAGATCGTTATTTATGCTTTCAACTGATAGATTAATCCCTAATAAGGAGACTGTTTGGAAGGCCCTAGGGTAGGCAAGAACATGCCATTGGAATACACTTCGATAAAAGCAATTTCAAGGAGACTGTTTGGAAGGCCCTAGGGAAGGCACGACTATGCTAGTGGAATATACTCAGATAAGGCAATTTCAACGAAATGGCTGCATCTAATCAAAGGAACAATTTTGGTTAATATTTCGATATTATTTTACTGTTAAAGTTGTGCACCCTTAGTCATAGAAAAAAATATCTGAAGTGATGTAAACTCCCTTATGATTAATAAGGAGGAGGGGGGCTGGTTTTATTTGCATTTTGGTGTTTTTACGGCATAGCAACACTTTGAAGGTTATATCCTGCTAATGCAAGTAGAGTTAAGTGCCCTGACCCAGGACAAACCACAGTAGCATATACGGGCTCACCCAATAATGGGGATCTACCCGCACCTTCCTGGTCACGAGTTGGGGGAGATGAAAGAACCAGACAAAAGTAAATGGCATAGCATGTAGGTGAACCGATAGAATACAGAGAAGACAAACAAACTGCATGCACAAGTAAATCAAAAAGGGAATTTTCGAAAATATATTTAAAATAAAGAACTTGTGAGAGGTTCATCGCAATGGCACTGTCAATAATGAGCACGGTTTGTTAAAGAGATAAACTCATATTCTGGCCTAATTTTTTTCCGCTCGTCGACACGACCAGATTATGTGGAAAAAAAGCAGAACAAAACAAGCAAACACACACGCATTCAATGAAATAGAATCGAACGATGATACAAATTGAATACCTTATAAATTGTAACAGGTACTAGTTATGTAATACATATTGTTTCATATGTTTCATTCGTTAGAATAAGTCAACTTAAACAGTATTAGCCAATAAGAATAAATCTTTCGTTTGATGGACACATTTACCCATTTTGTAACAAATAATCAATATAGTAGATTGTAAACATCTGCACATTGGGTGAGATATATTGAGTGTGACATCGCAAGGAATGATTCTATTGTGAACAAGAAAACAGGAGTTTCAAGTTAAAATGTTGAAGAAATCGCCTCTTAAATTGAATGGGTAAACATTACACAGTATATAAAAGTAAACGATTTATGCAACATGGTATATTTTTTACATTATATTTTTTATTGAAAATGTTTTTTCAATTAAATTGCATACATAAAATTGGCAGTTAAATTGCAATCTGATTCGCCTATCCCATTCTTTACAATGGCATCATCCATTGTGAGTTATATACAAGCTATCTTATTCAATGTTTACATACTAATAGTTGTTAATAAAAGTGTATGCTTCGACATTTCTGATGCTACTGCTGAAAGTAAGTGTGCAACACAGACAAAATTCCATCAAATAACTGTACTCCTAATTCAATTATATACAGAATTGTATGTTTACTGTAGGTTGCTAAGGAACGATTCCGAGCGTGATTTTAAATTTGATATAATTATGTCCTACGAGGATTTTCAAAGCTTATATTTATTTTCATTTAATTGCATTAATTACCATTTCCTCTATTTACTCAATCAGATTTTTAGCTCTTAATGTTCCTATATTTGAGAATAAAAATAGATTATCAAAGTTTTAACAATAAAGCAAGAGTGAAATATTGTTAAATAAAAATGGTTCACACGCTTGATACCTTTTGATTGATTTTACTACTTGCGTTTATGGTGAAGCCATATTCAATGTGCAATCGTTTTAATGGAAAACAAACTTCCTTGGAGAAATTATCTTAGATGTGTCTGACTGAAAGTTCTCTTAAGTGCTCGTCAACAACAGAAAGTAAAAAACGTCGGGAATACAGTGTTGACATTAGCCTTGAATAAATATCTCATTAGCTAGGTAGACGCGCTGTAAACTGGTATTGAACATAATGCGCCAATTTCCATAAAGTTATCATGTTACCAGAGATATCGGATGCAATGGATCATCAGATGTACTCAACGGTTATCTCGATTGGGTTGTATCTCTATTATCAATTGAGCAAGATTTGAAATATGCAGGAAAATGAAAACCAATTGGAACTGCATAAGACGCTTAAGAAGAATCTTTCACTCCATAATTAAGATATTTCAATAAAATTGTTATTGAAAATTGCTTGCATTCGTTTTTAATGGAACGTTCTCTTTTCATTTAATACTTCAAATTTACACAGCTTCCTGTGAATAAAATAGGTTTCAAATAAAGGAATGCAACTAAGTTTGGTTAATTACGCGATTCCAAATGCATTCTTGATGAATTATTGTTTCTTTTAGGAGCAACTAATAAGACATTTCTTGTTATATTAGAAAGCAATTAGTTTAAACATATTTTATTTCATAAATTTGCAGTTGGATATTACAAGAGGTACAATATGGAAGGTAAATGATTAGATGACTTATAATGTTATTCTCCTTTGACGATACAAAAATGATAAATATTTGTGAATATATAAATATGAATATATGGCGGACTATATTAAGTTTTAATGACAAACATATACATTATTGAATAGTTAAAGTGAAAAATCTTTTGGTTAAACAATAGCATTTAGTCAAGATGTATAAAGCACGAGAATGAACAACGAAGGAATAAGTTAATGACAAGGATAAAGAAAAGAAATAAGTTAAAAAGAGAAATTGTCAATTAAAATGTGTAAAAGGTTGTGTATAAAGTTGAGAAAATAGGTAGGAAATAAAGGGGAGGAAAAAGAAAGGCAGAAAAAGCGAGATTAAAAGTGAACAGTACTTCCTTCTAGAGAAAGCAATTCGTTTCTGTACTTAAGATATTATTTGCGTCGGAATATAGGAAAGAGTTCATGAAGATATATTAGCTGGGAATAAGGTAACAAGAGACTTTCATCATTCGTTACATATAAATGAAACACACATGGAAAAACATTATTAAAACTGAAAAGTACCACAAAAGGTGGAATTCCATTATTATTACGTGTTTCTTTAACACGAATAAAACCGTTGCCATAATGAGGACATTTCGCCGCCTCCCTTCAAGAAACAAGGCATAACTCATCTATCTCTTGAACGTTTTCCAAAAGTGAATTAAGACTGCGTATCGCAGTTAAATAAATAACTATTTGTGAAACAATTTTTATTGCACTTTTCAGCCTCTTAAAGAAAGAAAGGAATAAAGAAAGAAAGAATGAATGAAATAAAGAAACGTTTCTTGAAATGTGATATTCTGACTATGCTTATGTTTTTCTTTATTTTACTTATTGCATAGGCAGATATATATCTCAATCTACCACAATGAGAGTCAACTTTTTGCTAAGTTTTTGACATGGTAGGTCAACAAGTACCAATAGATTTAAAATATTTTAAATGTTGTTAAAGAGTTAGTTTCCCCTGCTTTTCTAATTTCATCAATTACGACATATTTTTGCGATTTCATTTTGTTTATATAGCATTATATTTCTAAATAAAAACTTGCTTCTATTGTATTTTCATTGTAATGAAAATTGTCATACGTGCAAGAGAATTATAATATGTTGAAATTTATAGTTTTAAAGAAAGCATTTTCAAACCATTGCTGTCGGATTGTACTTACGTTGTATTTTGAAAGGTTCCTAAAAGGCTAGCGTGTATCTGTAAAAGGAAATCTGATTAGATAAACTGGACGGAGAATATCATGCATATCACTTCTATTTGATTAAAAACCACCAAATCAGCAAGCATTGACAAAAATTCAATTTCTTTTAGTCGTTTCACTGATCAGACAAAAACAAAACAGAGAACACCATAAAGATCTTATATTTCTATAAAAACGATTGAATCAGCAGACATTGACAAAATTCTAATTATTTAGTCATTTCACTGATTAAAATAATCAAGTCTTTCTAATTTGGTTTCAAAAATCGATACACTCCAGATTCTTGTGTGAATTTACATAGTTGCTCCTGTCTGTAGTCTTAAAAGCATTCACAAGACAAGCCGTGTCATTGATGAAGATGGGGTTTTCAGCAACATGCAGTCGTGGCAGGAAATGAAACCTCCATGTTGTCTTATGTTTTTTTCATCTTGCTGCAGACAATTTCAATATTAAGTTTTTCTTAATGTACAAAATCTGGAACCGTCGTGATTTTGAAGACTTTTGTTGATGTTGATGATTGTGAAGTTTTAAAATATTTGCTGCACGAATATAATCCATGTTAATGAACTGGTGATTGAGAAGGCATAAACAGCTTACATTCAAATCGATAGTTCCACTATTTACTGCAAGCTCCCAACAAACCCCCACTCTACCCCACCCCACCCAACCCCATCCCACACCAATCAGCACGGGACAATCTTAATATATTGTAAAACAAAAATTGAAAAATTTACAGATATTTTGCTTTTAATATAAATGAGGCAACTTACAAATATGAAATGAATCACATCGATGCTTTCTTAGAAATCAAAGATCGTAATCACTATATATCCTTAATAATTTAGTATACTTTGTTGGCCTTTGTCAGTTTGTGCTTCCACAAGCTAACTTGTCATAAATATGAATTGTTATAGGTCATATGTACAGAAATAAGGGGTACTAAATAAGGTTGGTTGTATTTGTACAAATACCGCTATGTTAATAAATCTCAAATATCACCAAGTTATTATATATCAAATATCACCAAGTTATTACATATCAAATGTCACCAAGTTATTTCATATCAAATATCACCAAGTTATTACATCTCAAATATCACCTAGTTATTTCATATCAAATATCACCAAGTTATTGCATCTCAAATATCACCAAGATATTGAATCTCAAATATCACCAAGTTATTAAATCCCAAAGTTTCGTGTAAACTTTAAATCATAGTCTTTAGAATTTTATGAATTCAATGCAACGCGATAGACGTTACGCGTGACCCTTGGTCTTTGTCCTCCTTTTTCTTATTGCATCAATTTGTCATTTTTAATCTATAAACCATAATGTATTTTTTACCTGTGTTGACTTTTGAAATTTTCTCATCAAATACTCTGATTTTTCAAAGACATTACCCGCCAAATACTCGCTTTGTCAAAGAAGCTACCTTTTATTTTGTATGTATGTATGCTCTATTTATCATTTTCCTTTAGCTTCTGATACTTATTAAAAAAGCCTTCTTCAGGCAATTAACCTTTTTCAGGAGAGAGGTTTGCTCGATGACTAATTAGTCTACAGGTTAATTAACTTTCAAGCCTTGTGATCGTGATGTCATAAGCATTCTCTATTTCATCCTTAAATAAATAACTGTTGTATTAATTGATCATCTGAATTATTAAAAGATATTCCACGAATGATGAACGAATAACAAAAATGTAAGCAGATGCAACGTTCAGTCTTTGGCTGACCGAATTATTCATATAATGACTAGATAGAACAGGACAAATTACAAACATTTTGCAATTTCCCACGACAAAAAAAAAATGGATGGAAATTGTGTTAAATGTTTTATTATTTTATATGGATGGAAATTTTGTTATATTTGATTATTTTATATGGATGGAAATTTGTGTTATATGTCTGATTATTTTATATGGACGGAAATTATGTTATATGTTTGATTACTTTATATAGATGGAAATTGTGGTATATGTTTGATTACTTTATATAGATGGAAATTGTGGTATATGTTTGATTACTTTATATAGATGGAAATTGTGGTATATGTTTGGTTAATTTATATGGATGGAAATTGTGGTATATGTTTGATTACTTTATATAGATGGAAATTGTGGTATATGTTTGATTACTTTATATAGATGGAAATTGTGGTATATGTTTGGTCAATTTATATGGATGGAAATTGTGTTATATGTTTGATTACTTTATATGGATGGAAAATTTGTTATATGTTTGATTATTTTATATGGATTTAAAATGTGTTATATATTTGATTATTTTATATGGATGGAAATTGTGTAATATGTTTGATTATTTTATAAAACAAGCACATCTTTGTATAACTATTTGTATGAGTTCTGTCTACAATAGACTGCACCGTAATAATCCGATTCAGTATGCTTCCTTCTTAATCACCCAAAAGTTGTAATGCAGTTTGTCAGGAAAAAGTCCCAAATATGTCGTGAAACAATCAAAGATCCGACTCACGGTTCCACAAATACCGTAATCTTGCTTACTTCCGGATTAATTATAAACTTTAGAAACAACTCCTAATATATAACGTTGCTTCTAATCTGCACTATGTAGCCATACTGACGTTCGTGTAAACCGCTTTCTAGAATGAGAACACATGCCTATATTCGAAGAAAAAAAACTGCTTTCGTTCATGTCAAAACAATCGTTACGATTGTTACCAAAAACGCAGAATCATAAAACATTCGTTGAATGTTCAATTTTTGCTCAATTATGTATTGTGAAACAATGAATTTAGACATCCGCTTGTTATAAATTTACTTCAGCAATATTTTCTAAAGATTTGTGTGTCGGCAATAACTAGTTGATGAACATAAAATCGAGACGTGCAGTACTCGAGTATCAACACACTCCAAGCTTCGATACCATATATAAATTCTGGCGTATATTGTATACTATTTTGCTATTCTAAGCAGGGAAATGTAAAATCTTCAATAAGATCAAACACATATATTTTATCCACATGTATATTACACTTAATAGTGCACAGTTATAAATAGGATCACGAACTGTGTCCACCGACCATCCACCGACCCCATCCCCAATAAAAAAGGGTCTAGAGAAGACGCATATGACCATATCGTGGTTGCTAGTACGAAGAGAATAATTACAGTAAATTTCAAATCGAAGAACAGGTTTCAAAATATCGTCTTTATTTTGAGTCAAGGACAAGATACGTTTGTACTGCCAGCAAGGATATGCTGTTATAACTAACATATCATTATCTACAATGGCTCCTTTCTCACTCCTTTCTCACCTGTAAAGTCGGAATATTTTACTTTAGTGGAACCTTGGTCGATACTAGATTCAAAATACCAAACTGGGTGATTGACACTGTGCGTAATGAAACTTAATTCATCAAATTAAATAACATTTGCAGTATTATTGACCTTTCCATGACGATGATTTATCTTAATATACAAAAAAAGAGAAACAATACAAAAACAATGTTGATTTACGTATGCATCCCTTTGTAAATGGTGCAGTGACATGGTATATCACTTTGTGAGATTTTTTTTAAAATATGAAATTTACTAGTCACTGATAAAGAAAAGTAACCTACATGGGTAAAAAATGTCAATTAGCTAATTTATTAGCAAAAAGGTGACTCATTTCAGAGTATTGCTGTCACTGGTATTGTATTGCGATCTCCCGTGACCTTGACGTCATTGGAATTTATTGCATCGCATGTTACATGTAACACTATGTAAATTGCATATATTGCAGAACAAATAGTCGTCGGATTATTCATTAAACTTCCCGGCTGATCATTCAAACTGTATTGTTTGCGTTTGAGCTTCAGAGATCAAATTTTCGAATCAGTTGTCCAATTGGTGCTGAAATTTCAATTTAGTAAACATGTCCTTCATGTGCTCTTTACAATGATACTAAATCCGATGAAATACTTACTTTCCTAATTCTGTTAAAAACTTGATTATTTAAATTTTGCTCACTTGTTCAAATTTAACCGGTTATCGTTGTAAATAATTATGTGGGGCCTTTCTATCTTTATTTTGACAAGTTCCGCCAAACGTGACTGTTGGTCTAATGCATTGTGCCTACATGTAGTGTAATCGTGACGAATGACTCGGGACTAATATATGTGGACACGAGAGGAAACATAAACTTTGTTCAAAAATAGAGAAAATGTTTCAGCAAAGGTTATTCTTAGAGGGTAAATTTTAGGTGTAGTACTAACAAAGTCTTCAGAATGCTCTTGCCACCGACATAGTGTTGACATTCTATGAGTTGACCAGTGGAATGCATAATACACGAGGAATAGCTTATTTACGAATTTTACCAATTAAGCGGGTCAAAATTGATATTTCTACGTAAAATCATTTACTGAGGGCGATACTCAATTCTCCTTTAAACGTGCAATCGGGCATCAGATAGTCAAATAATGGTTATAATATGAAAGTATATAAAATAAAAAGTACCATTAATACTTGCCATTATTTGAGAAATATGTTGGAGACTGGGTCAGTTCACCCTTAAATATTCCAGAGCGGATGTACGCCATGAACTGAAAATGCATCTTTACAGGATAAAACATGTACACATATTCATAAACTGTCATCAGTTCATGCTAGTTTTCTTGTCATTGATCTAATCTGCTCCGTAGAGATCTGAGGTGAACTGACAATTTTCTGCATTCCATCCTTTTCGCCTATGCTTAACTGGCTTTGTACATTTCTTACAATTTTATTCTGCACTTGAAATAAGAAGACATGTGAACATGTTGGAGGCAAGGAAAGACTGGACGTGATAAGGCCAATATTCACAGTTTCAACATTAGGAAACAAATTCTGTAATACAGTATTCGTAAAGTTCCATGAGAGCTACACTTATAATTTAACGTGGTATCTCAAATAGACCTTCAGGCTGCCAATACTACTTCCCAAGTGTCAGAATTGGATGGCATTCATGGGTTGTAATTGTCTAGACTGAAAAACTAACATAAAGACAATGATTATGAAACATGGATACAGTCTATGATATTCAACAAAACATGGATACAGTCTATGATATTCAACAAAACATGGATACAGTCTATGATATTCAATAAATAATATCCTGAATATGTTTTAAAGGAAACGGAAAACAAGGAATTGCTAACGTAAACGAATGACACAACATCAGTGAACTTTGTGCCGCAATTGCTTTTAGAATCTCCATAATGTACATAATATGCAGGTGTTTTTGTCTTCAGAATAATCTAGGTTTACTCTTTAAAATATTTTCTCTTGACTGGAGAGTTGATTGTGAGAGCAGGAAAAAATCCCAAAACTCCCAGACCCCAGCATAGACTATTTTATAGTCGCATACACATGAACTGTATACAGCAAATGGAACTATTTACAACATTGTTGAACTGCTTTACAATTATATTCAATTTTTTTACGTAGAATTCAAACTTTAAAACTATTTAGTCTGGATGCAAAAGACTACCAAAACTTAAAACAGAATCGAAACATATTATCATTTTACTAAAATAAGTTTTACATATGCGCTTTATGTGAAACATGGAGAAAGTCTGAATCTCAATTTGATAATCTTATGGAAGGATATTCAGATTTCAATAGAAGGATATTCAAATTTTAATAGAAGGATATTCAAATTTAAATAGAAGGATATTCAAATTTTAATAGAAGGATATTCAAATTTCAATAAAGTCTGAAAAAGCAAACATTTTCGACAGATATTCAGGAGGGTTCACTGTTTTAGGGAAATTTAATCTTGTCGAAGAGAACATTGTGCAAAGAATTTATTCCGAATTAGAGGACTATATTAGTCTCTGTTTCGTTACTTGGACATAGATAAAGATATTGTAATTAGTTTGGTATATTTATAATTTAAAATAATTTGTTTGGTATGTTTATAATTTAAAGGGTCCCCTGTTTATGGTTCATTAGATATTGAAGAGAATGCAATTGAACTGTTTGTAGATAAAGTTGTTTCAAAATATGTATCTTCCGTCCCAGATGCATAACCTTTCTTAGCTGTTGATTTCAACAGCAGAACTGAGTCTCAAAAATTACTTTGAGAGTGACAATGTTGACTCTTTTTTTGAAAACAATGCATTTCATAAATCAGATGATTTTGATGTAGAAAGAAAATTAAAAAACTCTGTATGTAAGGCATTTGGATACTCACCAAGTCATTCATGTACAATGAGCTGTCTCATCATCATTCTATAGTCATTTGGATACTCACCAAGTCATTCATGTTCAATGAGCTGTCTCATCATCATTATATAGTCATTTGGATACTCACCAAGTCATTCATGTACAATGAGCTGTCTCATTGTCATTCTATAGTTTTCTTTTCTAAAACATCGTTCATATTGTATATTCAAATTGTTTTAACAGTGCATCTATTGTAATCGAGTACATATAAAACATATTTGTATTTATTTGTATTATTTTTTCGAATAAATGTTTTTAAAAGCTTTGCACTTGATATTTCGTGAAAATAAGTATTATTCTAAAACATAATTTTCATTGATCGTTTTGATTTCTTAAAGACATTAGAGTGTCTGTACCGCTTTTTTTTTGTAAATTGTAATAATATGTACAAAGACATAATATGTACATATCCAAAGACAATTCATTATCCAGATTACAATGGTATAAAATATAAGCAAAAATGAAGAGGAATCACGTGTGTCACATGGAAACTGGGAACAAACTATTTCGCATTTCACCATTTCTTTACTTTTAATCCTCAGCAATATATATATATATATATATATATATATATATATATATATATATATATATATATATATATATATATATATATATATATATATATTGGATGAAACGTTACAGAACCATATAATTTAACAATTATAGAAATGTAGTTCTCAGATCCAGGTTTGGTTTTATTGACAAATTCATATACTGTGTAATACATCCATGTATCGATTCGACATTTCCCAGTGAAACACATACTGGTATTCAAGCCAAGAAAGATTGTCATTAATGTTTATTACTAGGCTCGATAGCTCGATTGGTAATTGTTTTAGTGACTAAAAACTCAATTTTTATAAAGTCGTACCTGGAACAACATTTTTTATGAAAAGTGCACGAATATCCTATTTCCTTATGGCTAGATCAACAATAATTGACGACTATTCGACATAATCTATTTATCTTTTATCTGATATCTGATTTAATTTCCCTAATTTAGTTTTTTTCAATCGATACTTCTAAGAGTCCTGTCTGAAATCATCGCCATTGTCCATGCTTACTGGGGTGTCTTCAAAGCGAGACATGTTATCAAAGAACAAAGATCATTTCACTACGATTTTTATTGGCAGAAAACGAGACCTCAGTGTTGTCAGAAGCCGTCCCATCTAATTAAATTTGAAAAAAAAGTATCGGGAGCATTTATTTGCATCAAAACAAAACACATCCAGGTTTCGAAAAACGGGTGGATTAAAGTTATTCCTTTTACCAAAATACATCCTAGCTGATGCGCTAGTATCCCTGAATACAACTCAAACATGCACTTTGAAAGTAGGAAGATATGAATGGCACTTTAAATAATTACTAATTAATATATATCGTATGGTGTATATACAATGGCTTCTAGAAGAAAAAGTAGTCTATAATGAGACCAGCTGAAAAGAAGTCTCATGTGAACTTTAGTCTATATCATTATTTAACAGTATTTTGAAGTATTCAATATTTATGAAAAAAAAATAGTTGCTTATCTCCTTTCTGTTAGTTTACATGACGCTTCAAATACATACAATTGTTTGTCAAAGAAGACTTTTTTCTTTATCTATCTGCCTAACCAGGTATCGGTTTAAAAGAAGGAAAGTCGGACATTTTTATTATGAACTTTATATTTAATTTCTAATATATGCATTCTTCAGAAAGAAGCTTCTGAGGTTAAATACTTTTGAAATTTACTTTCAAAAATCAAACTAGTTTCTCACAAAAACTCCATTTTCTTTGGAGAATCTACGAATGATACAAAGTTCGCACGCTAATTTGATTTCAGGTTTGGGGATTGTGTTCTTAATTGCCACCATCAATCATGTTGGTTAATCTGACGTCATGAATAATTTAGGAAGTCTAGAACATACTTGATTGGGAGTAGAAAAAATACACCACAATCTCGTCCAACAAATTGGTAAGAAACGTTGATTCTACAATACATTGACGGTACATGACACATTTACAATTTTTTTTTTTTTTGTGTCTTCGATGAACATTGCAAGATGAAAAATTAAACAGTAAACCCTTTAAAATAGAAAGGATTTTGTACTAGGTATTAATACTATGCAAAACTAAACATCTTGACAACCAGTTTCGAATATTTTCTTGAAGCTCTACACTTGGGTTATGTTTGCAATAAAACTATAAAATTATACCCCGTTTATATTAAACAATAGTCCTGAGAACGGCGTGCAATCTGTTTCCGAGAAGCAGGCCTAAACAGGTCAGAACACGAGCAGTTAAATGTAAAGTTCCTCTAAACTGATTCCCACAATAAGCCAGTTTTGACTGGTTCCGTATTTAGTATATTCTTATAAACAATTCAGTCTGCGTAATAGTGTGGCTAATATGAACAATAAAGCCGTCCTGACGTACTTTAGTTAGTAATAACTGCTTCGTTCTATGTTAAAAGCGTGCACGTACGTTAGAACTAATTTC
The DNA here is from genome assembly GCA_029931535.1 of Margaritifera margaritifera. Taxonomy (NCBI): domain Eukaryota; kingdom Metazoa; phylum Mollusca; class Bivalvia; order Unionida; family Margaritiferidae; genus Margaritifera; species Margaritifera margaritifera. Next base: position 532,369 of record JAQPZY010001550.1, on the reverse strand, counting down.
CTCCATGTCGAAACTATAGTTGCTGTTGTTACCAGGAATTTTATAAAGAGTTATCGACAATGATAACATGTTAAGTTTTCATACTTAACATATACAGTATTGGTAAATCACGGGCGGATCGGAAAATATCGTTTTATTTATTTATTATTATTGTGTTGTTTTTTTTGTTTTTTTTTCCTGTTTTGTTTTTGGTTGACGGCTGTGGAGGCGTAAACAAGTGGGTAAGGAACCTGTGGGATGGAACCCCTAGTCGGATCCCAGGTGGCGAAGCCTTCATAAGCTCCTGCATGTTAAGCAGTTACATGGCATAATTTTGATCTTCTAACTGTAAAGAAAAATTACTCTGGGAAACTTATTTCGCACTCAATTTTACGGGGCGGTATAGATTTTAGTTTTTGCTTTATTTCGGTTGATGTCACCAGTAAACTGTTATATATATATATATATGAAATGGTTAAGTAGAGTTGCCTTGTATCACGGTACACTTTGCTAGCCAAGGGTCGTCGATCCACTTCGTTCCACATCGAACCTTATGATATGAATTACTGCACATAGCAAGCAAAACCAATATTGACTAATTAAATAGTTTAATAAATGACGGGTTGACTTGAAAGAAACACCTATGGGCCCGGTCTCTCTCTCTCTCTCTCTGAAAGATTAAATTGGAGAAACTTACAAGCAACGTGTGTTGTTGCCTATGGAGTACGCTATGTTTATGTCCAACTATCTGCCTATATAATTGTAACAAGCAACTTGATTGGATGAGTTTATTTCAGCTGCATCCAATCAGACAGCGGGACGATAGATACTGTTGCTGCTAGTGATATGTCAATAGTCCATGAGGAAAGAGTGGATCGAAGACCCTTGGCTAGCAAAGATTGGCACATTCATACGCTTTGATATCATGGTACAATTTTAACGCACACAAATGCTTATGTTCTGTGTTCAGGTTGAACTCATAACAAGGAGAAATGTTCAATGTTGAATAAGACATCAAATGTTTATTTTACTAAAACTAACTAACTCTTTATCACGATAGCTTAATTAATAGGCTGTTGCAAAGAATGTAATAAATAGGCATTGCATGAGTATTGTCAAATACAGCACCCTGGTTTGCGTGACGTATAGTGCTCTATGAAGCCTTGGTTTTCTGTGTCACGTGACCTCTATCCTGACATTATCATTAAATTGTTGCCCAAAAGAATGGTATACAGTTAATCCATTAAGGAACAAAACTGTAGCATGCAGGTAAACGAATGTGGACCAAAATGGCAGAAAATAAAAAGTAAAAAAGAACCCTTAATAACATTAAAGGTCAATACAATACATTTAAAGATAGGACCACAAACCATGGTTTAAAACATAGCTTAGGAACGTCCGAAGACCCTAATGCTCAAATTATGGCTATAGACATCAACAAAAGAACCGTTTGGTAAATATCAAGTTGGAAACATTTCAAACCCAAGCTGAAGTAAATAACTTGCGTGAATTACTTTCTGCTTCTTTCGTTATAGAAAAAGATAATCATTTGACACTGCTGTCATGGGATGCTGACATAAAGTATAATTATTTCCGACAACTCCCTTGTTACATGCATACTTCGAATGGCAATGGTAGAGAGGATCCTAAATCGATACATATAACTGAAAGAACAAAATTAGGGTCACGGCTGGTAATGAAAGTGAATTTGCCACATTAGATCACGTTCGTATTATCCTACCCATTTCACTTATGCTTAAAATTTAGAATGAAATTAATGTGGAAAACTAACTCTTTTTACTCTTTAAGGAGAAACAAATCATAATGTAAATCAACATCCAGCTCCACAGTAATGCCACCCTTAGAGCGGATTTATCGCAAGACCTGATAAAGCACACTTTATTATAAATAGCAAAGGTCGAAGAAAAACTAAAGAAAACAAATAACGTGCCGCTTCTGCTTCAGAACCATATAAAGATGCACCTCTGTTAAAAAAACTTCCTATATAAACTGTTACATGCACTTCTGCGACATACATTGACCATTATCAATAAATTTAGCTGGTTCTCAGTAAGCACTCTAAGAGAAGAAAAGGAAGATAAATCTATGAGATTCAGGAAGACAAAGATAAGACTCACAATTATTGGTTCTTAAGTCAATAGCTGGAAACTACCTTCGCAGTATGAAAAAGTGAATGTAGGTAATACTAGTGGCTGGACATTGTCCTAATTTGTGGAACCAAAGCTGTATTTGACGGTAGAATACCACATGACACATATAAATTCTGCTTTGTATGTGTCTGGACCGAAAGACGTTAATCGCATATAATTATAATTCAAGGTAGATCATTAAATAGGCAAACAGCAAATTATATTGAGCACAAAACCACGAAGAAAGAAAGAGAGATACACCGACAGCAACTGATAATGTATATAATAATATCGTGTCCTGAACATATGTGCAACAATTGGCTTTAAATTTTCCGTAATATATACAATATGTACTAACATAATAGACTCATTTTATTTATTTAAAGATTTCAGTTAAGTAGTTCAGGACATATAATTGCATTTGGACATTCATGTAAAACTATGTAAATAAAAATATCGACAGAAGTCTGAAGGTAAACTTCTATACAATTATAATCGTTGTGACGGAAAAAAAATTGATTTCGCTACCAATGTTATGATTTTGAGCTAGCGTTTGATTGGTCATGTGACAGTCCTTCATCTGACTATCAGCATGAGATTTGCTACAAGAATGAAGACTTGCTACATTTTCTTTTCTCAAAAATCCTTGTTTGATATCATAAATGAAGAAAGGTTATTTTGGGGATGTTTCTGCATCTCTTATGAAGTCTCCCAACAGTGGTCAAACGGAGTATATGCTGGTATTTAGAAAAAAACGAAATAAGAAAGTTAAGTTTATGTGCTTTAATTGAAAACAAAATATATGTAACAAGAAGAAATCACAGTTAGGAAATAAAAATTAGAAATCCGATATTTGGAATATCCGATCTTTGGAACATCCAGACTCTTCAACTTCCACAAAGTTCTTTAAATATTTTGACGGCACCGATTTAGATAAATATACAATCAGCTGCCACCCTTACAATGTTGGCATCATATATCGGTATCTTGTTAACTTGACAAATTTGCATAGCAGTGATAGGGAATTTTCAGTACATATAACAAAATGTTTCAAAATATACGACATTAAAATGCGTACTCCAAGGTTGCAGTTGTGTACGGTAAAAAAATATGTAAGGTTCATGTTCTTTTGTAAGGGACAAATATACGTTTAAATATGGCTTAGTGAAGTGTTTTCAAGTTGAAGTTATAGATTTCTTAAAATAGTTTCATGTAGACTGCTGATGAAATTGGCACCTAATACGAGCGAGTTTGACGCAGCGGTTATTGGTTCGCAAGAAAGGCCAAATATCAAGTACAAGTTTGTTTCACAATGAATAAGTGATATTCACCATCATATTTATTGAAAAGACGTGTTTCGTGGGCATTATTTTTATATGTACTGCAGCTTCATCTTATTAATTTGTATCTATTAGTTTTTTCTGTCTATATGGAGATTCATAATTCTTGTCAAGAATTAAACAGTACTTGAAATGTATACTTTAAACCAACACAACCGCAATAGACCGTTTTTGAACGATTGGAGATATCCCATAAACCACAATGATCTTTACTCATAAACAAAATTTACACAAGTTAAAATACGAGCAGAATGCTATTTTATTACTATTGTCTGTGTGCTATTATATATATATGTACCCCAGTCTATAGAATGCATTTACAAAATATAGCAACGGAATTAAATTCATTTCGACATAGAAGATGACCTCAAGCTCAGGTACAAGTATTTGATCTTGTGATTAGTGAGTATAAACACATTTCCAATAAATGTTTTTCACCAAACAAGACCGAGAAAGCAATGTTTTTATTACTTTTTCCCTGAAAATGACATAACGATTGAGAGCAGGAAACAAAATGATTTACCCTTCAAACTTTGACAACAAATTACGTATTTGGTTCTCTAACTTCAGAAATCAGGGCTTTGCTGTGTACCTTAAAATGCCAAGTGTAAACTTTTAACATGTCATCTATAAAGGTGTAATGCTTCTCCAAACGAAGTCAGGTCAGGAAACGGAGCTTCTTTCTTGTGTTATGATTGGTCATCTCACAGAATGTGAAATATTTAAGATTTTTTTTTCTTGTGTGGAAACTAAAAGCGTGGGAATTTCTAAACGTTTCACATTAATGCCTGCCTCGAAGTTGTCTTATGCGATTATTTCGTTACTGCTGACGCAGTATTGTCATTGGTTAAATATATGTATAAGCTGCGTGCAAACTGAAGCACGGTGCTTCTGGTGTTTAAGAATTACCGATGAAAACAATGCCATCAATTCATATAGGTACTGTTTTGTGGGGATATATAAAATAACTTTTAGTACCTTTGGGAATATCAAATACAATCAGTTCATTAAGGTAATGTGCGGCCATTGATCCTTATTCTGTTGAATTTTTTGAATATTTTTGCAATATTTTATCCGTGGGGCAACCAATTTTTTTTTTTTTTTTGTTGCTGTCATACTCATTTCAAAGAATATTCCAGAGCATGCTCCAAGATAGTTAAGAAGATCTTTTGTTTCCATCTTTCTAGCTATCCGTTTGTCTCTCTCTCCGTCTGTCTGTACGCAAGTGTATTTGTGTGCATGTGTTTGTTCTCATTCCCTGAGTAAATCTATCGTGTTTTTAGAGTCTGTACTAGATTTTCAGAAGAAAAAAAAATATTTCTTAAAAGAAAAAGACGTGATCAGATTCTCCTTATTTTGAGCTACTGAGTCACCTTGAACTATTATTATGGTGATAAAACATTAGTGGTTCAGGTTGATGATTATATATCTAGTACTTTTCTATATATCTAGTAGTTATCGATATATTACGAAAGAAAGGAACTGTATATTTTAATACGCTTCACAGTAATGCCTTCTTTGTTATAAATGTTGCCTTTATTGTCAAACATATAACATACATGTTAAAAGTAATTTCAATTATGTATTTGTTGTAAGTAAGAAGTTCCAATTTAGAAGTTATGACTATAGTGCTTTTCTATTGTATTTCTTTCTTAACATGGCACAGGTGAATTTCCATTGACCGTGCTGTACTATCAACTTGAAAGCAGCAGAGGTTACCAGTGCAATAATTTGCACAATCAATCACACATGTATATGTATTTGGAAAAAGCCACATGACATTGTACCCCCCCCCCATACACACACACACGCACACACTGTTACGACCCTATGATAAGAAAAAAACGTAACAAAAAAAAGTGAAACCAACAATGTCTGTAGAATCAACAAACAATTTATTTCTACATAATTAACGTGAAAATCAAAATAAACTTACAGTATCGTGTATTAAAATCCAAATAATCCAATAATTATTAGTGTCCTAATCACAAGTCCTGTATATATAGAAACTATAAAATGTTCCGAATGAATGAATGTTCCAAGTTAATGAATCTTCGTAATAAAATAATGTTCCGAATGAAAGATTGTTCCGAATGAATGAGTCTGTAATGTTATGATATACCAACGATAATGTAATCCAGATCATCTTTAAGAATATTCACAGGCAGCCGAAAGTTATAAATATAAATCCAAAGGTTGATGAATACTTCAGGTAACTCCATTGGATGTTCCAATAAATAATTCTAGTCAAATTATTTTTACAGCATTACAGCATTACGGCATTACAGCATTACAAGATAGCAGCGGCTATTTTTCCAAACATCTGATGATTCCAAAGGCTGATCGTAAAAACAGATGTTTTCAACTCAAGATTGAAAATGGAATGAATATAATTCGTATATCAAGATCTTTTATATTCTTTGCAAATGTCATATTTCACAACAGTAAACGTGTCATATTACGACCCAGAATGCAATACTAAATGCGTCTATTTAGTGGAAAAATACTGAAAGAATGGTAAACAGCTCTGACCTTCAACAAAAAGTCAGTAAATACCTTGCTTACATCTTTTTTCAAACTTAAAGTGCGACTCAATATTTGACACAATTTTAAAGTACAGTCATAGGCCAAAAGTGTAGGCACATTATAGATTCCATATACATAATTCCGTAACCCACACACACACACACACACATACACACACACACAACAACAACAACAACAACAACAACAACAGCAACAACAACAACAACAAATCAACATGAAATTCAAAGTTAAAACTTTAATGGAAAAAGGTAAAGGATATACATTTCACGTGAAAAGAGCAATCCGATGTCTGAAGTCCATTAGAAAATAATACTTAGTATATTTCATGCAGCAAACATTAAAGTAAGCTATTGCAATAGGCTACTATGTCCAACAGAAATTGCACAAGAATTTTCACTCTGCTGATAAAACTCAGTGATTTCTTTCTCTGAAAGGGTACTTGGTCAAAAGTCACATGCTGAAAGTTTTGTTTTCTTTACAGCAGTGTTATTTATCATAATTGACACATCTTTCAGCATAGAATCACGTGGTCATGTTTTCAATTTTTTTTTTATGCCTTCTATCATTGCAATTAATGGTATTAAAAACTAAAACAAAAATGGTGAATGGCATCCGTGCATGGAAAGATTTAGCAAAATATTAGCGTGGACGGAAATTGTCCGATTATTTAGCTATCAGACAAATTTTCGTATTAGTTTCCGTCCATGTAAATTTCGTGTGTTTCAGATAACTGCAAAATTTAAAGCAATAAAAGTGTTGCATCTGTAATGGAACCGTCTGTGTATTATTTTGTTGATATTTAGGTCACATGCAGAGTGATGAACAGGATTGCCTATTTCTGTAATCTCTTTGCGCTTCTATGGTCTAGCGCGACTGCTCATGCTTTATTGTTTAATTACCATCTTATCAATTAAAAATAAGATGTCTATTAACATTGATATTCGTTCCAAACTTTTCTGGAAACTTTATTATAAACTTTACAAACACAAAAGTAGTGCGAAGAATAGGTTAAACTTCACATCGGCTGGAAAGATTTTGATTTTGAGACCTTTGGATTCTTCCTGTGCCTATAGTGTATTGGGTAACACGTCGTGAGAAAGAGTTGTGGTTCAACTCTAGTTATCATCGTATGTTTTTTGGAGCGTAATGTTATTTGATTGACTTAATCTTAATATGCACGTCTTCTTTTTACATTACTCGAATGTTGTTTGCTCATGAAATTAATTTTTCATAAGGAAGTTTAATGCCTATTTGTTGGTACTGCCTTATGCAAGTTTTCCTTTTGTAGGCCCAACTCTCTGCCAGCTTTAGAGTTAGTATAAGTTAGGGCTAGGAGATGGGAAACTTCACAGAGCTGTAACTTTACAAATGTTACCTTTGAATGTACAAATGAATATCACTGTGGACTGATCAACTGTACTTGGCACCGTACATAAAGGGGAGCAGGCCATATACTTGCCCTTGACCTTGGCCTATAAAACTGCCTGTGATAATGAATGTTAGTGGTCTATTGGCTCTGATGAAGGAGATTTATAATTATTTACTTTATGTTTAGATTAAGATATTTTTTAAATAACTGGGCTTACATAAAGTACTATGTAAACTGAATCAAAAAAAAAAGAAAACATTGCACAGTAAGCATTTTACTGTAGTATTACTAAACACGCCTTTAACTCGCACTTTAGCTTCTTCTTTGCTGGGATGACGTGTATGTTTACTGTTATATTTATATCCATCAGCAGTTAAGGACTTCGTTTGCACAACACAATTTTGTCTAGAGCGTAAAAATCTGTCATCGGCTTCGTTACGGAAATTGTTGCTAGAAATTCCATGAAACGGGAGGTAACTTAGTAGTCCACAAACCAATATATACAATGTTTTCAGTGGATATCTCTCACCATTTTTCCTATTTAACACAGCGATGGACTTTCCTAGCTAATTATCTATCTCATCAATTCTTTCAATTCCGGAATATGACAAGAACTTTCCTTTTAGATTTCTAGCCCTCATCCATTCTTCAAATGTTGAGCATGCCTATTTTGTCGACATCTGTGTCTTCTTTTTTTTCATCACCGATAATTAGCTGAATCTTTGACAAAACTAATATTCTTCACGCGGCTGCAGACATTAAAGCCCCTCCCCGTCCCCCGCCCCCTCCCCAACCCCACCCCCACCCCCGCCCAACTGCACATGCACTGTAAAATATACCTGCTTTGCACACTCGTTCTTTTTTGGTCATTCTGTAGGAGAAAACTATTATATTCCTACTTCAAAAGTGAGGAAATTATTTATTTAAATTTAAGTAAACAGTTTTATTTATCAGGTTTACACTTATCACGCCAACCCTCATCCCTCCATTTACTATATGTAAACTAATGAATCAATAACGACATAAATGCGCTTACCGTTTCTAATAGAATGATCATCCTTTGCAAAACTTGTTTAATTTCCGTCCGGAAGGTTTAACAAAAAATCCGCATCGAATTTATCGCTGGCAGTTAAGTTCTCTGAAATGGAAACAGTGAAGTCCTGAAAAACATCCTCCTGAATAAGATTATTTAATTGGAATTTGCTTTCGATACAAATTAGCAAACTGTGGTAGAGTATTATCATGTTAGCTGTCGTAGAATTCTAACGGCGTTGACTCCATGAAACTGTGGCTTGAATCATTCAGATTCCCGCTCTTTCAACCACGTGTCATTGTTTTAATTGATTTTGGCTTAATAACTTTAGTTATGTTATTGTGAACATTAAGATATCAACCAAGCAAAATGTTATCTAGGAATACATGAAATATACTTATTATGTCTATGATAATTCATATACTAAGCGTGTTGAATCATGTTTAGTTTAAGCATATTTTATTTAATACATTTGTTGTTGGATGTACAATATAGAAGGATTAGAACCAAAGCCAACGATTTCTATGACGATACAATTTTTTAAAAATATGCGAATATATGTGAATATATAGCGGGATGATATTGAATATTAATGACGTCAAGTCTAATTGTTGAATAGTTAATGTGAAGAGTCCCTTCATAAAACATTAGCATTTAAACAAAGAAATATAAAGCACTGAGATGTACAACCAAGGAGTTGATAAAAAGATGAGAATAATAAAAGAAAGTAGATAAGAGGAGAAACTGTAAAGTAATGTTTGCAGGGCATTGCATATAAAAATGAAAATATAAGGAGGAAAGAAATTGGAAGAACAAAAGAAAATACTCAGATATCAAAACTATGATATTTTTTGCATATTTGTCAATATCGTCACATTTCAAGCAATCCAAGTGTGTAGTGAATGCTTTATGCCTCAGAAGATTATAGTAGGAAGTATACCCATATGTGCCTTGGTAACTGTTTATTTTCTGTTTTCTTTAGTTGAAATGGGGCAACGGTATCAAATATCTTGATGTAATAAAGGATTTCCAACTCTTTTGAGGATTAAACTTTCATAGCTCATAACAAGTAATAGATATACGTTGAAGAGTTTTCAGTGAAACGAGTGGGGTGATTAATGCATTGGTGAAAGGAAAACTCATCACTTAGTGATTTAATTGTTTGACGTAAGAATATATTTAGCATATTGAAATTAAAGTCGCGTATTACAGTTATATCTCTAATACCCATATCAACAGGAAGGTGTATGGAGTCTTCCATCATTGAAGTATATGCGTGGTTTGCATTAGAAAAGTTCAGTCTATAAGCATTCTAAGCCATTTAGTTCAAGATCCTGTCTCATTTGGAAACGAAGCAATTCTTGAACATACATTATGAAACCACCGAGAGTATTACCTACAAGATTTTTCCTAGCTTGGTTATTGTAAGACTGGAGGGAAGGGTCATCCGAATTAATGGATGGATTATGCCAATTTTCAGTGGTGATCAATTTATCAAATTTCAAAAATTCAGCATACATGTATCTAATTTGGACAAAATACTTTGAATATTGTAGTGCTTTATGGAAAGGTAGTGTGAAAGGTCTAGAAGATTCGAGAAGTAACTGACGAGCTGGATGTGTCGTGTGAGGACCTGCTAAAGAAAGCTGTGGAGTTTTGTCTCTAATTGGGATGAATGTCACCGGCTAAAGAGGAGTAAATTCAGCAACCATGTGATTGAGACTAAGGTAAATCGAACGCGTACAATAAATATGTGAAAATTATATTATTTAAATATGACATATTTGCTAGAGCACGTCTAGAGTTACCTATCAAATTGATCTTGGATGAAATCAGTGAGGATGTGCCCCCTTCAAACAATATAGATGTACTATCATCGCATTTTTTGATCATGATCATAATCAAAGCACGAAGGAATAGCGAAAATTTAAAATTAGGACAATATTATCTCATGATCGCAACAGGGATGCTTATACGAAATTTCATGTAATTTTCCTGATGAATCATATTTGCAAATAACAGTAATTCGATCTTGATAGCTAGATCAGGTCGAGCTGCCAGCATCAGAAAACCCGGATGATGACGAGACGCGAAGTGTATAGTCATGATCCGGATTTTCTGATGCTGACAACAAGACGTGATGCTGATAACAAGACGTGATCTAGCAATCAAGATCGAATTACTGTGATAATTATACCCATATATGTGATTTATAATCATTGCGCAGTTGTCAAATTTTGCATCACAGAAGATTTTACCCGCTTATGACTCTGAGAGTTCTTTCCGATAACAAGCCGTTTAACTGTTTCTGGCTGAATAGTGTGAAGGATTCCGATGGGGACTTAGCATGGGAATGACAATATTATTTTGACAGTTATTTACAGCCGGATTAGACAAATTGTTGGAGCTTGATGATACAAAATTTGTTGCAGAGAATGTTAATTATTTCCTTTTGTATGTCAAGTGAGGCTACGGCATAGTTGTTTACGCTTGTTCACTTGCAACCAGGAAACCTCAAGGAAAAAGTAGTTCCAGCCTCGTCTGAGAGTATGGTGATACTGAATCAGAAAAGGACAGCATCGTTTTCCTACTTCGGGGGAATTACGGTAAAATTCTGGCTTTTTCTTGAGTTAAAATGGATACGTATATAATAAAATTACGTATTATACACTTTCCAAGCTATACTGGATGGCGGAAACCTATTTGTATAGAAGCGAGATAAATGTTTGCGCTTAATTTGTATAGTTATTTCCATTGTTAGAAGTTTGATCTCCCCACGTTCATATATGGCTAGGTTCTCTACATTTTCCCCACTAGTAATTAAATTTTCATATTTATCTAAATGCACCCCCACCACCACGAAGAAAATAAAATAAACAAACCCATTTTAGCACAAAAGTTCGTTCTTTTCCTTTTAGTCTGTCTCGATGAGAAATTGAATTTATATCCTGTAACAAACAGCATCCATAATGCAACAAGTGCTTATAATAAAATTCAATGATTATCCTGGAATCCTCGGTTTGGACGCACTTAAGCACTTACCTTGACCTTTTTACAAATATAGATTGATACCCTCATTTCATTTCAAACATAAGTTCTTTTAAATTTAAATTTATAGCTTATAAAATGACAATGATATGTTCACTCACACTCTTCTTTTTATGGTTACAACCAGGCAATACCATGTCTGAAACTCCGTGTGTTACATCACGTATTTTGACGCACATTCCAGTAATCTACTGATCTATGTCTATATACAGCAGAGCAACATCAATATAACATAGAACACAACAGTTTATTGAGAAAATAAAAGAAACTAAATTTAATTTAGCATTCCTAAAGATGTTCTTATTTTCGTCATCATTTTGACTTGAGGGCAGGGTGGCCGCGGGGGGGGGGGGGGGGAGGGGGGGGCTTCTTCTCAAAGGTTGAAGGTTGAAAGAATCAAATTATGAAAAGTCACAACAGGAAGGCATTTTATTTATTTTTACTTGTAAGGAAAAAATATTAGATTTAGGTTGTAAACTATTTTAAAAAAATAATAATTGACAATGGGGGAATACATAATTTCTATTTGCTGAATGTACTGTTCTGAAACTTCAAAACTTACTGGAATTCTTCACAAGTCATTTCTCTTAAAAGTACAAATAATTAGGGACAAAAGACAACATAGACTTGTACAAGACAACATAAACTCGTTCAGGACAACATAGACTCGTACAAGAAAAATAAATAATGTACAGAGCACTGTATAATAACCTCTTAATATATAGCAATCATATTATATATTCATGGTTGTATAGCATTTACCGTATGGTGTTTTCATGTAGCCATAATGTTTGATGAGAGAAGGCGAAAATAGACTAATTCAGAAATGGAGCAGAGTACTTTTTAAAGTACTCAAGTAAGAGTACAAATTCTTTTATTTTACTCAGAGTACAAGTACTTCTGGCGTTCGTCTTTTAGAAGTGCGATTACGAGTATGAGTACATTCCAAAAAGTACTCAGAAGTACAAATGGAGTGCTTTTCACATTGCAACAGCATAGAATTCAAGCCACACAACTTTCATAATTTATTTTTCTCAAAGAGCAGGGGCCCCGGGTGGCGGAGTGGTCTAAGGCGCTCACCTTTACCGATCACTGCCATCTCACCTCTGTCCGCGTGGGTTCGAGTCTTGGGCTCGGCCAATGTGGTTATGTGAGAAAGCTTGCCATTAGCTTCCCGTTGGTCGGTGGTTCTTCCTGGGATTTTCCCGGGTTCTTCCTCCACCAGATACACTGGCCGCCATGTATAAGCCTATCATGTGCTAAAAAATGGCGTTAAACCCATAAAACCAAACCTCAAAGAGCAAATATGCATGTCGTAAAAGCAAAAGTTAAAGAGATAGGTTTTATTTTCAATTTCGTATCATTCATATTACCATCATTCGTATCATTCATATTACCATCTAGAAATAAAGAAAAGTAAATAGGTCAAAATAAGTTAAATATCAAGAGTCAGTTAATTAAAAAAGGAAATAAAAAAACAAAATTACTGTTCCAGTACAATTACTAATTTCCATCAGATAGAGCAGACAAATGAAATGATAGAAATATGAAAAATGTTAGAGTACAATGAGTTAACTATAAAAAAAAGATATGGTAAAAGAATGATTCTTCAGCATATGTACAAATTATAATAACAAAGAGCCGCCTCTGAACATCACAGCTCCACACAAAACTTTACAAATCCGTATACCATTCTCAACAGTGTTAGAGATGCAGTTGTCAGCTGTGAGTCACGTTGCTAGCACATTCTCACTAGCTTACCGAATGCCTTTTATGGCGGGATGTTTATTCGTCCCTTCAGAGTAGTTAGTAAGGATTTTATGATATCTTGCTGATTGGCAAAGAAAAGAATTGATTTAATGGAGTCATTTGTATCGTACATTATATACCTTTGTCTCAATTCAAAACTGTTAATGATAGGATTTCCCCCTCTCCCCCCTCCCCCCCCAAAAAAATGTTCTGTCCATAACAAGTGTGAACAAATGATCTGGTCATGATGTCATTAAAGCGTTCTCTCGAGAAGCAGAGCTTATAGCGCTGCGTCAAAACAAAGGAGCGTCAAAACAGGAGACGGGATGACACAACATATTTAGAAATATAGCATATTTGTTTCCTTTACATTTTTATACTAGATATAAATAGAGGATATCTACATTTTTTTGTACATATAAGGAAATATTTCACGAGTGAAGTGGGGAACATTGTATTGTTTCGGGTGGCGAAGCCACGAATGACAATACAAAAATGTTTCCACTTCACGAGTGAAATAATTCATTATATCTACTAAAAAGAGGTAGATTTTCTTTTTATTATGTATTTTTAATGCAAATACTGTCGATATGCATAGATTGGCTTCATTTTATGTCAATGCGATTAACCATCTGCATTACTACATCGATAAAAATAAGTTCCGAAAATTTTGCAATAATTTTAGGACAGCGAGTTTCTACAAATTTCTCTTGTACAAATAATGCTTACAATTTTGTATTTTGTCAAATTATTACTGTTTTTAAACAAAATGAACAGATCTTTATTTTTGTTAACACATTTCTTGCACGGTTTGATACAGTGAACATTGTTGGGGTGGTGATACTGTAGAAACATCACAGAACGGCCACATCAGACAGATATCAGAGCGTAACATCTTTAAACAAAATATTGTAATGATTGTGAATTTACTTGTATGGATTTTGGTTATTCAGTTTGTTCATTTCTGCATTCAAACATTAACTGTTGGCCTTGGCAAGCTTGCAGACAAATTTAGATTATCACTGAATTTTGGTTTGCAATAAACACTCATTAATGCCCGATTTCTCCATCGTTTTCAGATAAGATTATAATTGTGCTGAGAGTTAGAATCGCTCCTTAAAGAATTTTATTACTATATTTAACCAAGCGTTTTTCCTAAAAATGTGTATGTTTGTCGTTGAGTGTAAAAGGCATACAATACTGTATGGGTGACAGAATACTGAATAGCAAACAGTTCAAATAAGTTCAGTCACTAATAATTTGCAGGATTCTTGTGTAAAACTAATTAAAAAAGTTAATACTTGAAGCCTAATTTTGTTCTTGTTTGGATTTCGTTTTTATGCATTTCTTAATGGCGCCTCCTTATTGATTAAATACATGTACACTAGATGGTCTACAGTTTCGATAGATTGTACGATCTGTTCAACTTAATTGAGAGAGAGAGAGAGAGAGAGAGAGAGAGAGAGAGAGAGAGAGAGAGAGAGAGAGAGAGAGAGAGAGAGAGAGAGAGTGTGGATATACAGATTTGATACATAAGGGTAGACAGAAGAAAGTAGTTCCAAAAGCGCTATCGCCACTGTGGCAATATAATTTTTCTCATTATGAAATATATAATAAAAAGGATAACTATTATCATAGTTCAATTTTTTGATTGTAGAATAAATGTGTTTTATTTTTTAAAGTATCATTGTACCTTGTTTGTTCAGGGGAGTATTCAAATTTGAGGGAGGCAATAAGAAGCATTATATTAAGAGCTTGACAACTATAATGACAACAACAACAACTACTACGACTGGCACAAAACAAATAAACCAACAGCAAATAATAATAGTAATAATACTAACAACAACAACAACAACAACAATAAAATAATAGAAAATAGTCATCAGGTTAGAAACATATTGCATTTTATTTAATTTTTAATGGTACGTGTTACTTTGCATCTACTAACATCCCATCTTACTTTTCGCATAAATTTCGACAGAATATGGTGTTCTGAAGCTTTTTTAACTGGGGATTTGTATATGCGCATGTACGATTCCATTATTATACACCGCAGAGATAAATCGCACACACCTGTACCTTGGCAGATTATAAAAAATAAAGGATGCTTTGAAGTATAAACAATGCATTATTAGAATTAAGGTTAGTTGCATAATAAAACAATAATAATACAGGGGTCGGTACATTATGTATTTTTGTTGAACTTGTCCGTGTTGTGTCGAAAAACCTGTATTAGATTCGCTTTTAGCGTCTCGTCCAATACAGGTTTTTCAACACAACATAGACACGTACAATAAAAATATGATTGCTGACGAAGACAAAACACACATTCATTCAGATAGTGTTCGTATAATAACCATTAAGTTCAAGAATATCTGACTCAAATGACCATTGATAGTGTGAAACTAAATGTAAGTCCTACGAATGATTACCTTACTTGTGCTAAGTTAATTTTAGACTGAAACTGCTAATTCTATAATTGTATATTTTTGAATGTACATAAGGAAAGTACAGGTTTGGTGGGCTTAAATTGTCCGTGTTGAACAACATTTAATACTAAATCTAATTTACAATCGTGTATTTCAGTGTACATGTCTGTGTGTATTTGGATATTATTTTATATTGCTTTGATATTAATTCATATTTGCTTTGATATTAATTCATATTTGCTTTGATATTAATATATATTGCTTAGATATTAATTTATATTTCCTTTGATATTAATTTATATTGCTTTGATATTAATTTATATTTGCTTTGATATTAATTCATATTTGTTTTGATATTAATTCATATTTGCTTTGATATTAATTTATATTGCTTTGATATTAATTTATATTGCTTTGATATTAATTTATATTTGCTTTGATATTAATTTATATTGCTTTGATATTAATTTATATTGCTTTGATATTAATTTATTTTTGCTTTGATATTAATTCATATTTGCTTTGATATTAATTTATATTGCTTTGATATTAATTCATATTTGCTTTGATATTAATTTATATTGCTTTGATATTAATTTATATTTGCTTTGATATTAATTCATATTTGCTTTGATATTAATTCATATTTGCTTTGATATTAATTTATATTGCTTTGATATTAATTCATATTTGCTTTGATATTAATTTATATTACTTTGATATTAATTTATATTGCTTTGATATTAATTCATATTTGCTTTGATATTAATTTATATTGCTTTGATATTAATTTATATTGCTTTGATATTAATTCATATTTGCTTTGATATTAATTCATATTTGCTTTGATATTAATTTATATTACTTTGATATTAATTTATATTGCTTTGATATTAATTCATATTTGTTTTGATCAAATGAATACGGAGTATACTTATTTTGATTGAATACATTGATTGCAATAATATATTTTATTTCTTGCACCCACACAGCCAAAATGTTGTATGTTATGGTTTGTAATTGCGTGTTTGTTGTTGTTTTTCCAGTATTAGGGAATTAAAAGAGTTTGAAAAGCAACAGCACTGAATGAATGATTATGCAGGTGATCAGTAACTGCATATCTAAGGAAGTGTTTACTGTTTAGCTAGATATACACACATATGTACTTCAAAATGTAATAAAATCAAACAAAAGACAAACTTCTGGTTTAATGTTGAATGCCGTGTACGATTAATGAAAAACACTGGGGTCACATTATGTAGTTTCCCAGTCAGGTAAAATGACACTGATGACAAAGACAAAGAAGCGAGTAACAGTCTGGTCAAGTCAAGGCATTGATATAATATCAGTGAGGTTTGTGTTTAATAAAGTATTGTTACCATATAAGTTATACTGGGTACACACTATATGCACACATCCATGGTTTCCCAAATAATAAGGGTATCAAACATTCTCTATAGTTTTCAGTAGATCCAGGGAATATGACTCTTTTTGGTTTACATATAAAGGTCACTGAGGAAATTTTTTAAATTATCTTTAAGAATTATCCAGTGTTTGATTTTTTTTCTTTCTCTAAGCTTTATTTAGCAAACTATTGACTTCAGCTTTTAACTTAATGGGGAAAAGGCTTCCAACGTGAACTGCCTAAATTAATGTTGTAGTCCCAAATATACTCTGGTGTACGAGGTACTTTTCCATTTCAGAGTAAGATACTAAACAAAAAATTGGAATAGTCAGGAGCTAATCCAGAATTATAGTTTAGAATTGTTTAAGGGAGCGTGAACAAGTAAGTGAGAGGTCTGTATGACGGAACCCTTGATGGGGGCCTAAGGGGGCAAAGCCCTTGGAAGCTTCTGCATGCGTGTTTTTATTGCTTATCGGCGAGTATCTATTAAGTTTTAAGCAGAACAGTCATCAGAATTAATCAGAAGGTCTACCAATATAGCATCTCCTTATAACATAAGAGAGACATAGTATTAATACCACTAGAGGAGAGCTGCGGTGGTTCAGTAGTTAAGGCGTGGACTCGTGACCAGAAGGGTGCGAGTTAGACTCCAGTAGTCTATAGAAAGGCCGTTCCGAAAACATATAGCTCACGCTCTTCCTCGCCTGAAAAATCACTCTAGTGTTTTCGAGAATGGCCTTTCTATATACAACCAATTAGGAGGCTGCATATTTATGCGGGAATACATTAATGTTTACATAATTCTGTCCTCTATGTAAATGTTGTCATCATTTTTGTCTTCAAACATAATGAATGTCGAATTAGAGAGATAGAGGTACTTATATATAATGGCTTGCAGAGAGCATCCCGTCTACAACTTGTATGATGCAAACAAAAACGGAGATGCATGACATGTTTTGCGTCAAAAAATTCTTGCCAAAAATCCAAAAAAAATGTCTACATCTTCATTGCAGTTTCTAGCACTAACAGATGCCAGAAAATATTGAGCGCACATCGATTTGTAATTGAGCGCTTTACCGGAATCATGCCAAGAGATCTTGTCATTGATCACCTTAACGAAAATAAATCTGATAACAGGATCGCAAACTTAGAAGCTGTTACACGACAAATAAATAATTTGTGCGTCGGAGTTGGGAAACATAAAAAGACAGCACAACCTGTAGAAGCAGCAAACTTAGAATCTGGAGAGCGAGAAATATTTCCATCCATGTTTAAAGCTGAACTATCACTTGATACAAGCTATAGAGTTATTTTTGTTGCTGAGGCGGGATAAGAAATAAATGTTATTCACCAATTCGGAAAGTTTGGTTATCATTTTGTTTTGTTTTAGCGGCATAAGTTTTGTCTTCAGATTAGGTTTAGTTCTTCATTATTATTTTTTTATTCCTGAAATTGCCGTAAGCTAATGTATTGACGCCATCATCCAAGATATATCTTTTGTTGTCATATGCAGATAGCCCATTTTTATTTAGCATTACTGTATGCAGAACATGACCGCTTGATCTGATTGTATTTATTGTTGCATACTGTATTTCTCCATACAGCGCTCTTAAATAGTCTTCGCAAGTAAGTACATTTTTGACAACATTTGCATGCATTCCCTTAGCATGTTTTCTGATGCAGTTGTCTGCAAGCTTAATAGAATACATGTTCCTTCTGAGGCCAACAAACTCTGCGATTGGATTAAATGACGTTTCATCTTTGAACTTGCCTGTAACCATTTTGTTGCTAGCATCGTAAAGCGGCTGTCATGCGGATACTCAGAAAAGTCAAATAATTCTTTTTCGGCAAACATATCTGCATAGATGTCTTTAGCTGTGATCTCAAGCATTGCGAATTCTTTTCAGTAAGAAGTAATTTGACTTTGTTGCTATACTTTGCTTTGACTTGGTTATAATATGAAAATCATACATATGTAACTTTGAAGGTTCTAATACAGTAAAACCGCAGTAAATAGGTTTATTTAGCGTCAAATAAGTTTTTTTAATGAATTGCCACTACATTTTCGTCAAAATTTTGTATCGCTGCAAAAGTTGGTGCTGCAATCAATTTACCTCTGCGCTTTTGATTATTGATTAGATCTATATTGACGCGCTTTCTGATATTTTCATTAGTTTTGCCAAAGACTGAATTGTTCATAAGCTTGAAGAAGTCTTTTTCGAAGTCATTTAATGCTGCAATTCTCTTTGCTGTGTTACAGTCGATGTAAGTTTTCAGTCAGGGCTCATTTCTATTTTTAATACACTATATATTCTAATTAACTGCACACCTAAGTCCACACATTGTTTTAGATTTCTGTACTGAATTACATAGAGCATTTTATCTTTAAGATTTGGAATCAATTTTTGTACACGGAATTGCCAACGCCAAGTGTTTCTTTGAGCGATAAAATATGGGGACTTAGTACGGTGTCATCCACTGTTATGTTTTCTGGTGCTGGCGGATAATCATTTTCCAAGTCATGTGAGCTATCAGGATAGGCGAAATCAACTTCTAAATTTTAGCCAGTGTCATCCTCACTCTGCATCTATTTTTCTGTAAACTTTTCTGGATTCAGCCATGAGAAATCACCCACAGGTAACTTGTGATACATAGCCCATTCACAAAGATTATTGGGTATAAGGTAACCGATATGTTTTGACTTCTGCACAGAATCAGAATTTGGCAGATACTTCTTGCTGGCCACAGAATGTCTATTTGGAACGACAGAGATTCCGCCACGAATAACTTTTTCTATAAAATGAAACATGTCGATGTCAATGAACAAGTCCAACTTTACCTTTGACAACTTAAGCGCAGCATCTCACAACAAGACAGGACTTGAATAGTACCAAGCAGAATCCAACTTTACGACGCTGACAAACATAACAGTGTCCAATAATTGTATTGCCTTGAATACAGATATTGTTATCGCATGCATCCATATATAACGAGCAAACATAAAAGTTATGTGTCAAGTACGACAATACGCTGTTTGCTGCAGGCATCAGTATATACCTGGATTTTCTTTTTTTGCAAACGGGGCACATTTATTTTATGACAGGTCGCCCGTTTTTAGTTTGAGACGAAGTTGGTATTCTTTCTGTATGATATACACCACGAAGTTGCCATTATATATGGCATTTACATAAAATGCATACAGACTAAGCTTACTTAAAACTAACTTGTCATTGTCTAGAGCTGGTAGCGCCTTAAATTCCAATAAGATATTTATGCGGATTTTCCTTGGCATCGTGATCTGATAAAACAAGTACAATAAAGATCACCAGCTGTCCTATTCATATGCTGAATTTGTGTTGAGTTATAAATACAACTTTGCCGCGCACCAGAAATATAATTTTTTATGGCGTCGCACGGTGGCAGACAAAACGAATCAAAATATTCTGTGGCACTACTATCTGGCCTGTTGACAATTGCAACCCAATGTATTCCAGAACCATCAAAATAATTTTCAGTATTTACAACGCAGCATTCATTACTTTTAA
Organism: Margaritifera margaritifera; assembly: GCA_029931535.1. NCBI lineage: Eukaryota > Metazoa > Mollusca > Bivalvia > Unionida > Margaritiferidae > Margaritifera > Margaritifera margaritifera. Next base: position 511,772 of record JAQPZY010001550.1, on the reverse strand, counting down.
TTTTGTTGTGCGTCCACTGTTTGGAAAAAAATACTGCGAAACAATTTTATGTCTTTAAGCGCATTCTAAATGTCAAAATTGCTTAGGCGCGCTGTGTTCTGGGATATTGCAATCCTCGCGCTCTCTGTTTTTTTACCTCCAATGCCTCATCCAAAAAGTTTGCTAAGAAGTCCAGGCAACAACATATCAGCGCTAATAGCAGCTAGCAGTGGTCGAAGTGGTAAGACTTCACCTTGATTTTTAAGTTGTGCTGCAGACAAACCAAATACAACACCTTTACCTGCTGACCTTTGTTTTTTTTTACTTTGCTGATAGTCTTATTGACAATGGGCAACCTTTGGAAGCGGCAGTGCAATTATTGTACACTGAGCTTCAGAGAGAGATAGACTAAGTTCGTAATACGACATTTCTATGTAGAGTGTTTAGACAAAACTTTATGTAGCTGGTTACTTCACCTTTGTCTGCGTCGTAGTCCTCTGTCGCTTGTTGCTCTTTCCGTAGAGCCAGATACTGCTCCAGAGCCTGCTGCTATTCCTAACGAACCAAGTATTGGTGATAATTTTGACGCCCACGCTGCAAGAAGTGGTAGGATTGCTGATAAAGTGCCACTCATGCGAGATATTGGTTTGGCTGATAACGTTAGGGTTAATCCAGTATTGGAACGTTTTGCCCCATTAAAATCTACATACTGTTTTTTCGTGAGCACAAGAACATGCTGTTCCTGATGCATCCAAGTCTGATGGACATGCCCGCGTGCTTCTTATGCGCTGTTACAACGGATTGCTGTTGTGATAACGTCAAAACAACTTTTACTGAACTGTAACTCATTTATATGATATCTTTGGACAATTATGTGAAATCAGTTTCTGCTAAAGAATAACTGTCATCTTGTCACTAAGAGCATCAAGTGTAACAACTATGTCGGAGGTAACTAATGCATAAACGTTTACAGCTATGGCTGGTGGGATAGGTTGAAGAGTTCATTTGACTTCAACATCTCCCATGGAGTCTTTTGTGCGCTCCAGATGCTTGGAAACGTCAAAGTGATAAATCGTGTACATGTTTTCAAAGTCCTCCAGAGATAGTTGATGTCGTGTCGACATCCTGGTATTTTTGCATGGCTTCCTGAAGCATAATGTACAACGTGAATAACGTCTGCCTACTGAATCAAAATTGCACTCAAGTTCGCGTGTCGACATCCTGGTATTTTTGCATGGCTTCCTGAAGCATAAAGTACACGCGTGAATAACGTTTGCTTGCTGAATCAAAATTGCACTCAAGTTCGCGTTCAGGCTATTGTCTACTATTGACTCGGACAACAATACGAGTCATCCCCAAGTTGTCAAATACCTGGCTGCTTTTCCTCTTGGTCGTCATCTTTAAGTGAATTAAAATCAAAACTTGTTGTTGCTAGTTGTAATATTATGACAAGAGTTCTATATTTCTGCAGAAATTAAAGCGACCTCATAGTGCGTATCCTGCGATAACTCTATGGGCGTGCTATATCTAACAGTAAAATGACTGCTGCTTCCTTGAGCCAACTTAGATTCGAAGAGAAGAGTTTGTGACATATTGTCTATATCAAATAGTTGTACAAAACTTTGTATTATGCATTACTAAGCATGCTTTGTTGAAGTAAATGGTATAGTATTTCTATGATTCCATTGTCAATTTACACGCCAACGTTGCCCGCTTGTTTACTGACAGCGACAGCAGTAGCTTCAATCGCAACACTAATTCTGCCGCAGCTTCAAAATAGTTGATGTTGCAGCCGCGTTTGTTGCCCTTTTCAGTTTTTTTAAGATTTGGCTGCCTCAGCGGCTGAAAGTGTCCTTTCAAGTTTTTTTTTATGTCGTTGACCATGGATCGTCTTAACTCCACACCCACTGAAATAAGATCTCTCAGCTCACAAGATTTAGCACTTCCATTTCTTCTACTATAGTGCTTGTTTATCTCAGTCAGTTGATAGCGATAACCGTTTAAAGTATCGTAGTCTTTACTAGTCCAAGGCTTTATTTTTTTCCAGCTCATTGCGTTTTTTAAATATATCATCTAGACTTTTTGAGTGTTGCCAGTGATCAGCTGTTTTTGCCCATTTTCCATACAACAGTTCTTTTTTTTCGGCCATCTTGGCTTTTGCTTGTTCTGGCATGCGTTTGTCAAGCCACTCTTTTCTAAATTTTCTTACTGGACTTTTATATGCCTCTAGATATTTGGTGTCCACTTGTCCGGTGCTCTTTGCGGGTTGATAACGTTCTCCTAGTAGTGTTTCTTTAACGATTTGCCATTCTGTTGGATATGCCGCTGCATTCTCAAAAACATCATCAGGCTGCGCTTTTTCCGCTGATGAGGCATTATGTCGGATTAATTCTTTTTGCACCTCAAGTTGATCTTGTGAAAGTTTCTCTTTTTTCTTGTGTGTGTGTGTGTTTTGAGTTATTGCTGTTCTCACTGGTTGAAATAACACTTGTGCTAGATCGCGCTGAAATTCTTGTTCGCCAATTTTCTCTGCGAGTATGAGACCAAGTAATTGTTTCTGTTGTTCTACATACTTACGCATAATTTATGCATTGCACTGTATACAATATATTTGCATACAATTATAAGATCTGGCCATTGTTGCCAGACATTAATCTGGCAAATAAAATTAGTCAAAGACGCGACGATACATTTCAGGAACGTGTTCTGAATCTCTATGAAAAGTCATACAATCATGTTTGCTGCCGTAAGTGGCCTCGTGATAGCATTGCTAAAATTTAGCTGCGTCTATGCCACGTCAATGATCACGCGCAATGCAATCTATGTCGCGATTATCCAAACCAGAAAACAATACAAAGCAATGTCTATTGCGGAGGGTATTTGTGGCACATCATAGTAAGACTTTGCCAAGTAAATAGAATTGCAGCGCTTGTTTCATGACAGAGAAATGTATTCTATGTTTGTAGTCATGTTGTCGCGCTGAGTTTTAGTGCCGTCAAACACAATGACAGAGTCGTTGTCACCATCAAGCTCTTCTACGGGGGTTATGTCTTCTGGCTTTAATATTGTAAACGTTTTGTTGTGATCAGCAACAGCAGAACTGCCAACAGCCTCGTAAAAGTCGCTAAGTGTCCTGTATTTATCTTTACTTGGATTTAGTGTGTAAATTACGACCCAGTTATAATTGAACCCATTGTTAAGCAGCATGTTCAAAAGCAAATTGGTATTTGCCGCGCCAGAAGGTTTTAGAATTACCAACAATGTAAACTCAGTTATGTTTGAGGTTACTGGCGCTGGAATCAATGCGACCTTTGCTCAGATCAAAAATGTGTGAGCGCCAACTGATGATGCAGATGCGACAACTAAATTGTATGTGGATTCCAAGCGAATAGAAAATACGATCGGGCATATTAAATCGCTGTCGTCCAATTCTGATAATCACAACGGATTTGTAGTCTCTGCATTATAGGAATATTCTACAGCCTTTAGAGCGCATCTGGGTTTTGCTGATCGCATATCTAATGCATCAAACAGCAGACGTTGATAATATTTGTTGGACCAGAATAGATTTCCATGTGGTGGTTGCTATTTGGCGCTTTCAACTTAGAGGCAGATCAGTTGCAACTTAATACATCAACAATTGGCGTCTAGAAGCGCCCAATGACAGCGCTAACTGGACCACGCTTTACACAAGTACGGATACATTAGGTTCAGCTCTGGCTACGTTTGACGTTGCAAGCGAGTTGAATACGACAAATTATCGTCTCTACAGATTGTATTGCATTTCTGCGATGCCAATCAATCCCGGTCTGACTTATTTTCAGATGTTTACGCTCGATGATCTTATGTAAACAACATATATAAGATGTCAGAATTCGTTAGAATTGCACGCAAATGTAACACGCTGTTTTTTGAAGATAAACACAAAGGCGTGGTTTTTGATGACGCGAGAGTTAGGACGTATTATGACAAAATTATTGAAAACAAACAACTGTATAAAAAAATTTTGGCGGATCTATGCTCAATCTTTTTTCGGTAACTCATATGAGAGCGCCACAGTTGCGGGACGAGCTAGACAAATATGACAAGCTAAACAAGTTCTGAATGGGCCAGCGCTGTTAGAAACACATGGGTGCTCTTTAAAAACACACTAAACCAGTTGAGTATGGATAACTTAGATTCAGTGCCTCTAACCAGAAAACAAAAACAAAACAACAAAAAAACACACACACAAAAAAAACAAAACAAAACGCAGACAGTTCATGCCAGAGAACAAACTGGCTCTTGCTACGTTTAGTGACAGGATCAAATTGACTCTACTGCTCAGAGGTAAATATTTTGCAGACTCACCAGATCCAGGTGAAGAAATGAACAAGTATTTTAAAGACCGATTGTTTGATATGACACCTCACAAGGAAAACCTTGTTAAAACAGCAAAAAATATCTCTGATCAAATGCATCAACTTTTATATAGTTTATTCACAATAGAACTAACACAGATACTTAGTGTATCAGATCAGATCCTCAAATATCACACAGCGCTATGAATCAAAATATCTTGCTGGTGCGATTGCGTGTCTTAACTCAAAACATAATGGTGGAATTGGAATGATACGTGCTTATTATGACTCAGAAAAAAAGTTTCAATATTCACCTTATCTTCATGACTCGCTAGATCCAACAGAAGAAATGGAAGCAAACTTTAAAATACACGACACTTCCATGACAAAATTATACCATACATGGTGAAGTTGAAAATTCATACATTTTACACGCATGTTACCAGCATCTACAGCATTTAAGGCTGAAGTAAAGAATATGACGCTTGTTATATACCATGAAAGATATCATAGACTTTAATCATATTAGCAGTCATCCCGAAAAAGAACAGAGCGAAGAACTTATCGCGTATTACTACAGTTATCACAAACGGGCCAATTGTTTCAAGCGGTCTTACAAATATTATTGTTATTTTTGTTGTCGGCATTTCCACAAGTGTTTAGCGCCCCAGATGTTGATAGCACTGGCGCCTTTTTGAATCCATTTTTTCTTAATTATTTCTGGTGTTGGAATTGCAGCACAAGCCGCTTTCAGAAAACTGGAGCCTGGAATTCAAGACAAAACAGTGATGTGCAAAATCCCTTACATCACGTACACAAAAATTAGGAATCAAATCAAGACCACCTTACGAGGCGCTGCGTTTAACATGGTTGACTGAGTTAAAGAATTCAAAATCGTAGATAACATCGTGGTAGATTTGAGTCCAATGGTTGTTAGTAAGCACGAAAAATTTAATTTAAAAAAATATCAGAGGGCAGAAAAATATTAACGCTTGTGTGAGCACATCAAAAAGTTTTGTTAAGGTTAACAACGCCTTACCACCAAGTCTGTTGTATTCATTCTCTAGAAAATAATAGCTCGTTTCAACTCTATGAAGATTTTAGCATAGCAGTCAAAGTGGTCATTTATTTTCTTTCCATCAGATTCCAAGTGATATCAAGGGCGTCGCTTACAAACGTATAGGCGTAATTGACCGTCATTGGTTTTTTGAGATCGTAAAAATTTGAGTTCAAGCGGAAAGTAAGCCCAAGGAGCTTCTTTGTAGGCAACTATGATTGCTTCTGCGTACATTATATCAATCACATACATAAAAGTGAACGGCGGTCTTCAAAACCAAACTGCAATCAAACTTTGTTTTGACAAAATCGTACAAAGGTCCTTTGCTTCCAAGTTTGTTGTATTCTTCTACTAGCGTGCGTTGGGATTTTTATAATTCTATGGCGATGTTTGCATAAATGTCAAACCACTCCGGATTTTCTTTTGATGTCTGGTAAATAATACTAAGGGCGTCCGTGACAAATTTGTAGCCGCCATTTAATGTTTTGATTTCTAAAGTCATTAATTGGACCTCTTGTGTGTTCCAGTCTAGTGGAAATTTTACTATAGCGTCATCGGCGATCTCATAGGCAGCCATTATTCATCTTGAGTCAAAGTCGAACTTTATTTTTTTTTTCTTATTCGCGAATAATCTGTCGCAGTTTTGATATAGCGCTCTCGATTGTTTTGACATAGCCAGGTTCGCAGGCAATATAGTTGTAGATAATTTTAAATATTTTCCATGGTAACACAGCAACCATCTTTTGTCTGGAAACTTCTTAGTGATATCATCAATCGCGTCAGAAATGCAATCAAGCTGGATTTGAATATCTGCAATAATGGAATCATTGTTCACTCTGTAAGTCTTTCTTCAGAAATGAGGACAATTCTGCTTCAGTAGATTCACCAAAATCAATGGAGTCATCATAGTTGCAAAAAACCTCCTGTGATGCCTATTGCAAATGGATCCTTAATGTACCTGTCGCAATCACTACTATGAAACTTTTTGTCGTATTCTGGGTAAAATCCCAGTTGATTCAAAGAACACTTACGGAAAATTGTGTCAATGAGCAGACTGTATGAAGCAACAACTGAAGCTTCTAAGCCTGATAATAGTCAGGCAACTTACTGACGTCTCTGCGAAAGAGACATTTAAATTCTAACAGCAAAATTTTATTGTTATCAACAATGCAGCCATCTGGACTGTATCTAAATCCATCTATAGTTTGAATGCAGATATCGATGCCAATGACCTTTTCGTTCATGGTGATCTCAATGTATCTTCTAATGACTGACTCAAACAATATTCCCCCAAAACAAGGCAGAGTCGTATACGATTGTTGTAAGCTAAGTTTTCTTCTAGTTATATCCTCTGCTGTTGCAAAAGAACAAATTCCAAGAACTTTAGCCAACTCTGAACCACCCATTGTTGTACACATAACAGAATGACATTCAGGAGACCTGTTTTATCTGGTGCATTTTCACAAATGATCCCAAGATAGCTTTCAAATCCATTATTATACTATGTCATTTCTTCAATTCATAAACATTCAATATAAAAAATATAGTAGTATGTAGAAAGGCCGTTCTCGAAAACACTAGTATTGATTTTTTCAGGTGAGGCCGTTAGAATATGCTGCCGTTTACCCTTCTAGTGTTTTCGGAAAGACCTTTCTTCATAGTACTAATTCCCACCATCCGATTAACCTGGATTGGCTACCGTGGTGTGACCTTAGGCAAGATACTTTGCTTGCCTCTGTACAATATAACCGTCTACGTCTTTCTGTGCCGTAAGATACACAGACAAGAACAGTAAAAAGAAAAAACTAAAGCCACTAGAGCCAAATGAGACTCGTTTACATAACATCTGTTAATATATATTTGTTTCGCTGACAAGACCTACATTTAGTGGACCTTAATTCTGAGATTAAGCATTAAATGAAGAGAAAGAAAGACTTCCAGCTTCACGTATCCTTAAACACAAACTATTTAGATGACACAGCAATTAATGATGTGTTTATGTCTTATAACGTATTTAAGATTAAAAATGAAACCAATAACATGTTACTTTTTCATTATTTAAGTTCGTTAAATATGTAGTCGTTTTTACTGCACTTAGGTTCGTTAGAATATGTAGCCGTTTTTACCCTACTTAAGTTATTTAGAATATGTAGCCGTTTTATCGTACTTAAGGTCGTGAGAATATGTAGCCGTTTTATCGTACTTAAGACCGATAGAATATGTATCCTTTTTTACCCTACTTAAGTTATTTAGAATTTGTAGCCGTTTTTTTTATCGTACTTAAATTCGTTAGAATATGTAGCCGTTTATCCTACTTAAGTTATTTAGAATTTGTAGCCGTTTTATCGTACTTGAATTCGTTAGAATATGTAGCCGTTTACCCTACTTAAGTTATTTAGAATATGTAGCCGTTTTATCGTACTTAAATTCGTTAGAATATGGAACCGTTTACCCTACTTAAGTTATTTAGAATATGTAGCCGATTTTACCCTACTTAAGTTATTTAGAATATGTATCCTTTTTTACCCTTCTTAATATGTAGCCGTTTTATCGTACTTAATTTATTTAGAATATGTAGCCGTTTTATCGTACTTAAGGTCGTTATAATATGTATCCTTTTTTACCCTACTTAAGTTATTTAGAATTTGTAGCCGTGTTATCGTACTTAAGGTCGTTAGAATATGTAGCCGTTTTATCGTACTTAAGGTCATTAGAATATGTAGCCGTTTTATCGTTCTTAAGGCCGTTAGAATATGTAGACGTTTTATCGTACTTTAGGTCGTTAGAATTTGTAGCCGTTTTACCCTACTTAAGGTCGTTAGAATATGTAATCTTTCTTACTGTACGTAAGTTCGTTAGAATATGTAGCCGTTTTTCCGTACTTAAGTTTGCCAGAACTTCTATATATATTTAAAATATGCTCATATTTGTACAACTAATTTCCGTTATGTCAAAACCATCGTTGAAGTTAAAACTAGGAAAAGCCCGATTGTAAAAGCATTTGCGTTATAGACGATTATTGGGTGTTCATTTTTCAGTGACATACATGAAATAGTGACGTCGTGTTGCTGAGTATCATGAACATCACTCAGAATAATCGATATAAGTTCCAAATTGTAACGTTACTAAATGCTGTATTTAAATGGTATTGACTACGTTTTGAGTACTACTAGAACCTCCTGCATGTGGTATAGAATACAACCCCAATACGGTTTTCAGTGCCAAGTGACTCTGAATCTACTATTGCTTTATATTTATGCAATAACCTAAACAATATTGTTTAGGGAAGAGTATGGGGTTTTACGGGAAACGGACAAAATTAATTTTAGTAACATAGACTTAAGTTCTTGTGTGTCGGGGAAAAAACAAATTGTGGTCAGCAATAAGACTTATTAGAAGAATCAGTACATATATATCACAGTAAAGATCAATACATCACATTGGAGACTAATATATCACAGTAAAGATCAATACATCACATTGGAGACTAATATAGCACAGTAAAGATCAATACATCACATTGGAGACTAATATATCACAGTAAAGATCAATACATCACATTGGAGACTAATATAGCACAGTAAAGATCAATACATCACACTGGAGACCAATAAATCACAGTAAAGATCAATACATCACATTAGAGACCAATATATCACAGTAAAGATCAATACATCACATTGGAGACTAATATATCACAGTAAAGATCAATACATCACACTGGAGACCAATATATCACAGTAAAGATCAATACATCACATTGGAGACCAATATATCACAGTGAAGATCAATACATCACATTGGAGACCAATATATCACACAGTAAAGATCAATACATCACATTGGAGACCAATATATCACAGTAAAGATCAATACATCACATTAGAGACCAATATAGCTGAGTGAAGATCAATACATCACATTGGAGACTAATATATCACACAGTAAAGATCAATACATCACACTGGAGACTATTATAGCACAGTAAAGATCAGTACATCACACTGGAGACTAATATAGCACAGTAAAGATTAATACATCACATTGGAGACTAATATAGCACAGTAAAGATCAATACATCACATTGGAGACTAATATAGCACAGTAAAGATCAATACATCACATTGGAGACTAATATAGCACAGTAAAGATCAATACATCACACTGGAGATTAATATAGCACAGTAAAGATCAATACATCACATTGGAGACTAATATAGCACAGTAAAGATCAATACATCACACTGGAGACTAATATAGCACAGTAAAGATCAATACATCACATTGGAGACTAATATATCACAGTAAAGATCAATACATCACATTGGAGACTAATATATCACAGTAAAGATCAATACATCACACTGGAGACCAATATATCACAGTAAAGATCAATACATCACATTGGAGACCAATATATCACAGTAAAGATCAATACATCACATTGGAGACTAATATATCACAGTAAAGATCAATACATCACACTGGAGATTAATATAGCACAGTAAAGATCAATACATCACATTGGAGACTAATATATCACAGTAAAGATCAATACATCACACTGGAGACTAATATAGCACAGTAAAGATCAATACATCACATTGGAGACTAATATATCACAGCAAAGATCAATACATCACATTGGAGACTAATATAGCACAGTAAAGATCAATACATCACACTGGAGACCAATATATCACAGTAAAGATCAATACATCACATTGGAGACCAATATATCACAGTAAAGATCAATACATCACATTGGAGACTAATATATCACAGTAAAGATCAATACATCACACTGGAGACCAATATATCACAGTAAAGATCAATACATCACATTGGAGACCAATATATCACAGTAAAGATCAATACATCACATTGGAGACTAATATAGCACAGTAAAGATCAATACATCACATTAGAGACCACTATAACACAGTAAAGATCAAAACATCACATTAGAGACCAATATAGCACAGTAAAGATCAATACATCACATTAGAGACCAATATAGCACAGTAAAGATCAATACATCACGTTAGAGACCATAAAGATAAAACAGGATTGCGAGCTGTGCCCAAAAATATAGTCTGACATCAAAGAGCAATAGTAAATACCAGTATGAAAACAAGATTCAAAGGGTATACGTAAAGTAAATACTTTCGAGTTTATATTGCAAAAATAATAAAGAGATATCAAATTTGACCTAACGCCTTAAGATGCTGATACAGCTGTAAGTATTTCTAGATACTTCATCGAACATTACTTCCATTGTGCGGATATCAGAACACAAACTTAGTCGTTGTATGGAATTGAAATTTCAAAATTAGGTCACTGCAGATAACGAAGCCTAATTAACCTGACCGGTCCCGATATTCATGAAAAGACCTGATAATTAGTTTTTGCAGGATGATAGATATATACATTTGCCATCAGTGAAGTCATGTCTAGGACAAGTTTGTTTTGTTTTGTTTGTTGTTTTTTTTTTGTTTTTTTTTTGTTGTTTTTTTTTTTTTGGGGGGGGGGTGTTTTGTTTTGTTTATTAGTTTTGTTGTTTTGGTTTTTTTGTTATTATTTTTCAGGAACCATCTGGTGTCAAGTACATCTTTATCAATGCACTGTTGACTTCCCCCGCGTAAAGTGTTGTGCACGGTCTGCCTAAGCTGGTAATGTAACTTGCATCGTATATCTTTTATCCGTAATAAACGTTTATTTTCTACATAAAACCAGGAGAGATATGATTTCGGTATTACAGTTATGATAGAGAAATACCAAAGCTTCGATACTGTATTAGCATGGTGACAATGATCTTGATGTGGTTGTACTTTAGGAAACCAAAACTGAAACAGACAGTGTAATACCATGTCACATACAGTCTTGTAATACCATTTGCCACCCGTTATTGGAGCTTAATGAAATTGGTTGGGTTTAATTTTCCTTCAAGGCAGATTGTAAAACTGTCAAATAGCTGATTATAGTGAACATGAAATAATCATACCGATGTCAAAGAATAAGGAAGGAAAGAAACTGCTACGATGACATGTTCATCCAGTTTGCACAGCAATAGGCTTAGGAGTTTCTATTACATACAATATATACCTGAAATTTACATGGCATAGTTGCCCACTTATATGCCTGAAATTTACATGGCATAGTTGCCCACTTATATGCCTGAAATTTACATGGCATAGTTGCCCACTTATATGCCTGAAATTTACATTTCATAGTTGCCCAAATATATACCTGAAATTTACATGGCATAGTTGCCCACTTATATGCCTTAAATTTACATGGCATAGTGGCCCAAATATATACCTGAAATTGACATGGCATAGTTACCAACTTATATTGCTGAAATTGACATGGCATAGTTGCCCACTTATATGCCTGAAATTTACATGGCATAGTTGTCAAATTATATTCCTGAAATTTACATGGCATAGTTGCCCAATTATATGCATGAAATTTACATGCCATTGTTGCCCAATTATATGCTTGAAATTTATATGGCATAGTTGTCGAAAAAGGAAGAACAAAACCTCTAAAGAAACAAAATATGATACAAAATAAACTTATTTTACAGAAAAAGATCTGTGATTGTATGTAATGAATAATATGTGTAATGAATAATACATGAAATATATATATATACATTACATATAGATTTTATATCTCTTCAGAACAATGTTTACATAGTAAACTATCACAACTTTAAACTTATAATCAATATTACACGTGTGATCAAGTGTTTAAAATCAAAATATAGAGAGAAACTTGGTGAAAAACTCATATCATGTAGAGGTCATTTTGTTACAGCAAATATGATTTCTCATGTAATGTGACTGCTACAGTTCATTATAGACAACATATCGAACTAAGATTAATCAACAAAAATAATTCCCTTTGAGAGATTTACGAACGGAACGATGACTGGTACATATATTTTAATGAAACAATCATCTTGGTATCGGAATCATAGAGAAGAGTCACCTCATACATATTCTACATTTAGTAAACACTACCAAATGCCCACGGAAAACTGCATTGATGAGAAGAATCACTTTGAAACATATTACACATTTAGTAAACACTACGAAATGACCACCGAAAACTGCATTGATGTGAAGAATCACTTCTAAACATATTCAACATTAAGTAAAGATTATCAAATGCCCAACAAAAACTGCATGGATGAAAACATAAATTAAGGGCTTGATTGCCCGGATTTTGTCGTACTCTATAAATAATTTTAAAAAGAGAAAACGGAAGAGACGAAAACACCTCTTAATAACATATTCTCATCTTCTAAAATATTCACGCTAGCACAAGGATGAGTGAAATAAATTAAACAGATGCCCATTTATTACCTGAGTGTAGTTCACATTAAAATGACTGTATATATATATATATATATATATATATATATATATATATATATATATATATATATATATATATATATATATATATATAATTAATATATGTAACAATAATTTTATTGTCAATACCAGAAAGCAAAACAAAACAAAAGGTTTTTGCACAGTACTACATAATACCATTTTGTAAAAAGTGAAACTTTATATTTATCGTATGTCGACATAAATTAAGAATTTCACTACTTTACCTATGTGTAATATAAATCAACAATTTTACACCGTTTTACATGATTGCAACATGTTCAGTAAAATAAATAGTTGTGTAAAATGTTGAACCTAGAAGTCACCGTGTTAGTAGTAAGTAAACATTAGCCGGACGTTTGGTATCCTACTATATACCAGCCACGACTACGAATACATGCAGATAATAATTCAGGAGTCGTCCCCAAAAGCAATTACTTTGGCCCATCTTTATGAAAGGTCAGATTTGTTCAGTACTTTAAGATAGTTTTCTTTCATATTATATAACTTACTATCTTGAAGTTTCTTGTCTAAACTATATCGCCACTAACATGGTTAATGTTCTCAGCCGCTAAAATTCCAGAGTGTGCATTGAATGCATTGTGTGAGTTTGTTCTCTTTTCCTTTTTTTTTTGTCAACATTTCTTTTAGTTTATTAAAATATTACTTTATAGCTTGAAATAATGTGCTTATCATTAAACTGGTACCGTATATAATCGCGTATAAGTCAAGTCCAAATGCAAACAACATAGAAGCTGATCTGCCGTCGCATAATGCGCTGACAGATCAGGGTCTATGTTGTTTGTTGTACTGATTAGTCCTTACAAACTACATTATGTGACGGCAGATCTGGATCTATGCAGTTTGCAGTTGGTATCGCTTTTTAAGCGAATATATACGGTACTTTCCCTGCTTAAGTGTCGTGCATTAGCAATGTCTATGCCAAGTCGACCCAGGGCCATATCTCTAAGAATATGTGCAGAAGGAGCGCATCAATGAACTCATTAGAGCCTATATAAAGCTTTAAAGCCAATGTGTATGAAATCTAATATTAAGTGTGGGCGGTAGGGCGATCCCAAGGCTGTAAAATTCACAGTGCATATGATTCATTGCTCAAGGGTCATAATTTTGGAAAATATGTACAAAATGTGCTGATCATCAAACACATCTGAGCTTTAGGAGAAATGAAGTCGCACAGCAACTTTGACTGAAATTTAATTATGCCAATCACTAGGCTGTGTATAGGCATAATCAACGGCAATAACTCGAAGAAACACGTGCGGAACATGCTCATCATCTAACTTATCTGACCTTTTGCTAGAATAAAGCTTGTCAGCCATTTGGGTTCAAATTAAAAAATAAATTTGACAGCTAGTGTTCACAAAGAATGAAGCTTGTCAGTCATTTGGGTTGAAATCTAATAATAAATCTGACAGCTAGTGTTCACAAAGAATGAAGCTTGTCAGTCATTTGGGTTGAAATCTAATAATAAATCTGGCAGCTAGTGTTCACAAGGCTATGCATGAAATGCCTTAGTTTAGATAATACCATAATTCTAAAAAAAATATGCGCAGAACGTGCTCATCATCAGACTCATCCAAACTCTTGGTAAGTTTCACAGCAAATCTGGTTAACATTTTATTGTAAATGTTGAGACGAGAACGTTCACAAAAGTTGTGCTTTAGCCATTTCTATGCTAATGCGATTAAGGGCCATAACTCTAACAAATCGAGACATTTTAAAGAAAAAGCAGCACCCGTATTCAGTGTTCATAGGAACACGTCAAAATGAAAGTATATCGCGATAAATCAAAAACAAAGCTGAAATGTAGTAATATACGTTCGCCTCTGCTACATGGTGCGGAGAGTTTGCTGGTTGACAGCTCGATAGAATCCAACTAAGAGACTGTAAAGGAAGATAGACGTAAGAGTAATATAACCTTAGTAACAGTATTTCAGTAGACTTGCATACAATCGCAATAAACAGAACCTTTAACAATTCCAAAAGGTATGTGTATCAACGCACACTTAATATATCTGCACACTATCTCTGATATTCATTAATATTGAACTCATGCCAATGATTAGGATAACTTTTAGGATCAGTTTGTCACATCCTATTAGTAGCTTCCGAATTCAATAGAAAACGTCTACGTTCCATCATTAAATTTTAGGCCTGTATACTCGTTCAATATTCCAATAATATCTCCAAAACAAGACACAGAATCCTAACGTGCATATTGCTAGAGCTGTCAGAATAATACAAAGTAAAACTTTTAGCACACAATCATAAGATATCTGATTTCTCATTTTAAATTAATGTGAATCAAATGTATTTACTAATTGTTTCCTCTTGTGTCCGCTAGACTCTTAGTGCCCCCCCCCCCCCCGCCCACACACACACACACACACGCCCCGATTGTCCTAATTTGACCATTTATGTTGAATGTGTGCAAAGAAAACGCCAGGCCTAATTCAAATGAGTGCAAAGAAAAGGCCAGGCCTAAATTGAATGTGTGCAAAGAAACGGCCGGGCTAGTTTTCTTATCTTCATTACAGTATGTTTCTTTTCAATAAAACAAAACTAAACAAAAAACAAACACAAAAAAATGAATACATAGCCAATAAGATTTTAAAAAGAGACAATTTTGGTTACGTACGAGGTATACAAGATATTCTGGATATTTTGACCTTTTCTTGCAAAGTTCTACGCATAATTTGAAAGGTCTGTGTTCACTGTTATGATATTTCGTCATTTTTTGAGAGACCTGCGGGTTAAGAATCCCTAGTTACGCCACAAAACATTTAGGTCGTGTTTTGTAATTATTTGGTCGTTTCTACGACAATAACAAGTATAAAAATTCAACAGCAGATACATAAAATGTATTTGTCATGAATCTACTCATCCTCTCATATATTCGCCTATCTACTTACATACATACCCAATTTCTAACCTCTCTACCACCTTCTACTCCCTCCTCCCGGCATTCTACCTGCCTTCTCAAGAAGCCCTATACGTAATCTATCTATCTATCTATCCATCCATCCATCCGTCCGTCTGTCTGTCTGCCTGTCTGTCTATCTATCTATCTATCTATCTATCTATCTATCTATCTACCTACCTACCTACCTACCTACCTACCTACCTACCCACCTACCTATCTATCTATATATCAATCTATCACTAAGCACAACATCACCTGGTCAAAAACGGATAGAAGAAAAAAGAGAACAATTCTGGATTAATCATTCAGGAGCTGAAATAAATGCTGAAATTCCACCTACGGTGTAACCTCAATCGTAGTCTTGTGCGTTTTATTATTTTTCTATTTTTTTTATTTACATTGTGCGGAATCATTGAGATAGATATATTCAGTCGCATCTATCTGTCTATTAATCTATCCATCTATCTATCCATTTATCTATCCATTTATCTATCTATTTATCTATCCATTTATCTATCCATTTATCTATCTATTTATCTATCCATTTATCTATCCATTTATCTATCTATTTATCTATCCATTTATCTATCTATTTATCTATCCATTTATCTATCTATTTATCTATCCATTTATCTATCCATTTATCTATCTATTTATCTATCCATTTATCTATCCATTTATCTATCTATTTATCTATCCATTTATCTATCTATTTATCTATCCATTTATCTATCTATTTATCTATCCATTTATCTATCCATTTATCTATCTATTTATCTATCCATTTATCTATCTATTTATCTATCCATTTAGCTATCTATTTATCTATCTATTTATCTATCTATTTATCTATCTATTTATCTATCTATTTATCTATCTATTTATCTATCTATTTAGCTATCCATTTAGCTATCTATCTGGAATCCTGAATGGAACAAATAATTAAAAAATTTGAAATGAAATAATGGTGCTTATATTATGTTCTAAGAGGGAAATTATGCTTTAGTATTTTTAGTTAGATTCTCTGGTGCGCCATCTGTATATAGCTCATTATGATATGTATGTGTGTGTGCGATAGAGACAGACAACAGACGGACAGACAGACAGGCAGACAGAAAGAGACATAGAGAAAGAGAGAGAGAAAGTTCTTTGAAACTTACCCTTAGGAGGAGCTAATGCATCTTTGACATTACAAAGCGTCTGCAAAAACAACAGTGACGTTAAATATTAATGTACGGTTAGTACTCGACACTTTTATTTAACTCGCTCATATACGCACCGTAATACTGGAAAGAGTGCTTTATCTAATCATTATTATATCTGACAGCAGACCATGATGCCACCTGATGCACCTTGCACGATCGCTGGCAAAGTTATTCAGTTAGGATCGCATGCAATATTAAATCAATATTTTTCCGGCGAGTGCATCTATTTCAGCGCACCTCGTACTTGTTTAAATACAAAATTGATATCGAAAAGTCAATCAAGTTTTGTCAGCATCTACACGAGTACTAATGGTTTTACTTAATAATTACATGGAATTTCTCTTTCTTTTTCTTCTTCTTTAAGTGGGATATTTCAATATACTTTCAAGGATTCGGTTTTCCAAAAACAAGCAACAACAAAAAAAAAATCGAACCGATCAATTGGACAATTGATGAGATATCGGTAATCATATAGGAAAGTCAAATAACCTAGATATGATATCTTATCCTCCTTTTGTTTCCTCAGTGAATGAATGTTTTTCAAACAGCTGTTATCTATCTATCTATCTATCTATCTATCTATCTATCTATCTATCTATCTATCTATCTATCTATCTATCTATCTATCTATCTATCTGTCTGTCTGTCTATCTGTCTGTCTATCTATCTATCTATCTATCTATCTATCTATCTATCTATCTATCTATCTATCTATCTATCTATCTGTCTTTCTGTCTGTCTGTCTGTCTGTCTATCTATCTATCTATCTATCTATCTATCTATCTATCTATCTGTCTGTCTGTCTGTCTATCTATCTATCTGTCTGTCTGTCTGTCTATCTATATGTCTGTCTGTCTGTCTATCTGTCTGTCTGTCTGTCTGTCTGTCTATCTATCTGTCTGTCTGTCTGTCTGTCTATCTATCTATCTATCTATCTATCTATCTATCTATCTATCTATCCATCTATCTGTCTGTCTGCCTATCTATCTATATATCTGTCTGTCTGTCTATCTATCTGTCTGTCTGTCTGTCTATCTATCTATCTATCTATCTATCTATCTGGATCTAGAGAATTCGATACCCCCCCAGGCCAGCCAGAGTTAGCTGTTTCGGTGTGTCCTCGGGAAAGGCAATAGCCCCCATTTCCTCGTCACGTGATAACACAATAATGTCTTACAAATGCCGTTTACGTGATAACACAATAATGTCTTACAAATGCCGTTTAAAAAAAAATTCTAAAGAATCTTCCTGAAGCCTAACTGAAAATTTTTCTAGACTTTCACATGGTCAAAACAAAGCATTTTAATCGTACATGAATATCACTTTTCATTATCTTTGTTGGAAAAAGTATCACGTGACACTTTAAGTACTTTAAGGCAGGCTATATGTATCATTTGAAAAGCAATGTAAACCACACGATACCTAAAATCAACTTGCGGGTTTTTCACAGTGAAGAAAAGAAAATCAGTGAGTAAGGCAAGTTTTTACCTAATTAAGTAACAAAACATATATATTGGTAATATTTCTATGGATATCAACGAGTGGCATAAATTTATGCCAGTTATAAGGTATATAATTTAAACCAGATGACATGAATTCGAGCAAAGCGTAGAATTTATCCATGAAATTTCTAGTCTCTGTCACTCATCGCTTTGAGCTCATTAACAGCTTGTTTCTTGCTTCTTTTGACAAATTCATGAGGGGGGGGGGTCCTCGAATAACATTCAATGTGACCATTAGAAACACCTAGGGAACGAGAGAAGAGATTTGTATATGTTCGGGTTAAGGTGTTCCAGATTGAAAGCAATGTCCATAATTCACTTGAGCGAAACTTTGAATGTTCATAAAATAATCAATGACCTCATATCCCTGTCTGATGGTCGACGGTCAGAGTCATAGTGTAAATGAAAAATACTAAATGTTCCTACTGTATTTCGAAATAACTTCCATGAAATAAATACAGTATACCATTTTTGTAAGGCATTATACGTGTGTTGTTCAGTAAAGGATCCTGTCTGGTGATGTATCACATGGTTTCTCTCTCTCTCTCTCTCTCTCTCTCTCTCTCTCTCTCTCTCTCTCTCTCTCTCTCTCTCTGTTGTGGGGATTGGGTGTGGTGGGGGAGGGGAGTTATGTGATTACTCTTTACAGGTCCTATTAGTCAGCTTGGACCCTGTCCGTTCAACTTCTCTAGTCCGAGTCTCCTCTGACTCTTCCCACCCCATGTTACATATTATGGACAGTTATATTGGGGTGGAAGGCCAGAACTCATCACCTATTGAAAAGTTGGAATTCGCCAAAACCGCGCGGTAACGACACATGGTAGTCGCCTACTATCAGGACTAGTAAATTTAAGCAAAATTACATCAAGCCCTACCTGCATGACAACGATAGAAGATGATTTTTTATTTTCTCAGAAATAACAATTAAAACATATTTCGTCTCTTTAATAAGCCGCCATTCGAGCCAAAAATACAGGGTTTACAAAATGGATATAGTAATTGCCATTTATAACAGTGTTTGCTCACGTGATCCAAATTCTCGCGACATACATTTCTCTTGACGTCTTAGGTCAAACGACCACGTAATACAAACATCATATGGCGGAAAAGGACGATAATAATTCGATTGCATCCGAATAGATAGGCCGCGAGATTTGGCATAATGCGACTAAGCAATGATACAACATCTCAGAGTAGAATTTGTATAACACTGGCTAAAAGATTCATATATTGGCTTATTAAAAATAATGTTGGAATTGTTATATCAAAGAAGATAAATATTCAACTTATCGATTTCAGGCAAGTAGGATTCGATACAAGGTCGCTTAATTATGGAAACCTCTGCGTAAAGTGACTAACGGGGGGTGGGGTGGGGTGGCGGTTGCCCCGGGTGCCAGAGGTCTTGGGCGTCAAAACAGCTGATAAAATTTCGGGTTTCGTATTCTGGCCCTTTGGGCCATCATCGTTGCCGCGGGCGCCATTTACCCTTAGTATTCCGCTACGACGCGGTTTAGGCGAATTCTAACTTTTCAACAGGGATGCGCTCTGACTTTCCACCCAAACAAAGCTGTTCAAATATCTAACACGGGGTGAGAAATGTCAGAGGAAACTGAAAGAGGAGGGCTGTACCCACGGGTTGCCTGCTCCACCACCTGCATGACTGCGTGTGTGAGTGAGTGTGAGTTCGTGCAAGTATGTGAATGTGGGTGGGTGGGGGTGCTGGCTACATGTTATGCAGTGCCTGACTTGCATGCTGAAATCTTGTCTGTTTTATTGCTCCCTCATCTTAATATTTTTGCGATATGACTGGCGAGCTGGAGTCCCGGTGTATTTCAGTTGATCCAGGAGAATTGTCCCACGGGTTTGGCTTACTCGAACAGTTCATTGGTTGTGGTAGTGAAGGCGTCACCTACGTTACTCAGGGCTTGCTTGAAGTATCCGACTGGGACGTTTCGCTTATCAACAGGTACACTGTGATAGCTAGTGCAACCGTCATCCAGGAATAAGAACAAAAAAACTAACCAAACAACCCACGAAGAAAATAATAAAACAAACACAAATTCTGACCCAACTACATTTTTTGAGAAAGTGAGCGATAGCGAAAAAATTAATTTTTATTTTTGTATTGTTTTTCTTCTTATCAACATTATCATTATGGCAATAAAATCAATCTAGATGTTTGAGGATTTTTTTTTTTAAAAAAATTTGGGTACATGTATTGCAGTCGTCCCGAGAGCTGAGATCCAGTTTTCGCGAGGTGTCGGCTGGTCCTTCTGGTGCCACGATCCCGCATGTCGCATAAGTGCAACGTGGGACGTCCAAATAGTTCTATTGCTCTTGAGCTAACTGCATGCGCCGTTTGGCACGCAGTGCCGACTGCGGCAAGCCTTAGCTCAGTGTATGTTGTGTTTTTCCTTTATTTCGACATACCATACCCATTTAGATATACCTTAGGGCAAATTATATACCGTAAAAAATGTTTGAGGCAAAACCACTTGCGCTTGGATTACTCTGGCGAGCATGGAGAAGTGTGGCACCGCGCCGCAGCAATCGGCGAAAGACAAGCGCAAATAGCCCACTCCAGTTCCTGGGAGTAGGATTGAGACTTTGTCGGAGCGACAGACGGATCCAAGGCAGGATTATAACTTTGATAATGTCTATGCTGATGTTTCGCCTCAAAGCTCAACAAGTGTCATAAGAACTGTTAAGTCAGCCATTGTTGTCGAGCAGCCCAAAGGACAGATAAGGGCACGGAGAGGACTTGGGCCCAGTCTTTTCAAAAAAGTGGCGCCGATGCTTACACCAAAGAACACCAAGGGCTTTGCCAACCCCTGTGGGGGCCCGTCCTGAGCGAAGCAGAGATTGTTACTGAGCCCTTTACAGAGATGGAAGAGCTAGGTAGGTTGGAGATACGTGACTATATCCCTCCCTCCCTCTCTCTCTCTCTCTCTCTCTCTCTCTCTCTCTCTCTCTCTCTCTCTCTCTCTCTCTCTCTCTCTCTCTCTCTCAGGAACTGCATAAAATTGGCCAAAAAGGAGCTTCGCGAAGGTGGCAGAGACCAACCCTCGGTCTTCTTCCGGTGGGTGGTCAGCTCACAGCCACGCTTTGATAGCCCGGACTTTCAACCCAATCAGTGCTTGCTTGGTGCGTTTCATGGCCAGTACAAGCATGCTCTTGAGAAGCGACGACTAACGGTTAACCCCAACGTTACATACGAAGGTATGTGGGAGCCTGTCCGCCTCGGTCAATCTATCCCTGCCGACGACGACGAGCCTGGGAAATGTGCTGGGCTGACGCCAAGGTTGGGCTGCGCAAGTGGCGACTACTTGGTATTGCTATCGACATTCACGGCAACGTGGTATGCCGGTACGAACCAGATCTTTGACGAGTTTTAGACCGCCTTACAAGAGTGTCGTACAGCACTGCTGCAGCTCTGGGAGCAACTTGACCGCCGATGGACGGCCGATGTTGCGCTTCGAAGGCTTAGGTGGGGCGAGCGCGTTGAGTAGAGCCTGCATTAGGAAGTTTTCCCCTTGTGTGCTATTGATTTTGACAAGGTAGAGCCGCGCTCTGCGCCTGTTTCCAGAAACTTAGACCTTGATTGGTATTGTCGTCTTCGTGACGCCAAGGAAGAGCTTTAAGTCGACGGCACTGCGCACGTCTTTAGCGTGTTTTGCATCGAACAGGACGACCCGCTCGTACTTGACGACCATGACATTATGCCGAGGTACCAAGTTCGAGGCGGTCGCCCAATCTTACATACCCAAATAAGCGACGCACGTGCAGCCGCTGTTCCTGCGGCCCTCCCAGCAGGTGAAACGTTTTTGATTTGTATTAAGTTTTATCTACTACGATGATCAGGAGGGGGAGTGGGCAGCTTCTGACAAGAATGTATTGACAAGCTTTACTGTGAAAATAGTTACAAAGTGACAGCATTATTGCACGGTCTCTGATTCCAACAACTGAGCTCCTTTGAGGAATAACTTAAAATATGTAGCCATGCGCATAATGGACTATCTTTATGGAGCCTCAAGAGTATCCGTAGAATTAACAAAAGATCGCTGCCAAACAATATTGCTATGGGAACATCGTGTTCACGAGGCAGGAGCAACCATTTCCGATGTGATTAAGTTGGAAAAGATTTGTTTGCATGCAATTGCCATAAAATACATTGCCGGCCGTGATATTTACAACAGTGGCAAGTATCTCTCAAGGGGCAAACGAGATTACAGCTCACTACGGCAATGACTGGCCTCGAGACCTGTATTTTCCCCATGATCACAGTGTCAAGTTTTGTGAAGGTGATGTTTGGGATGCCATTTGACAGGTCACCGAAGGTCAGGGTAATTCTGTTTGGGTTTTGGTGGTGGAGAGAATACAAAACTTGACACTAAGCTTGTTGTGCAGTTTGTGCTATCCAATGTCCAATTCCTTATAACCAGCTTCTTTCACTGGAACGGCCAAAAAAAATGGACGCCAGAACGTATTTATCAGAAATATATTCCGCGTATTATTATTTGGGACGAGATTTGCACAGTCTCCAGCCACATTCTCGAGATCTTTCTTGAGTGGCTAGAGCTGTTTGTCGTCTCGACCAAGGCCAATCCCAATCCATAGCTTGAGATTTGTAGTACGATTGGCTGCCCCCACTTGTAGATATTTGTCAAAGCGTCGGCAACTTTGGAGGCTTCTTTTCTGGCGAAAGGTTTGTCCTCCTTCTAACGACTTGCGACAGGAACCACGGTTGGCTCATGCTTGTATGTGTGTCGCCCAACCTTGTCGTGCGACAGAAACAAGAGGTCAGCCTAGTGTACCTTGTTAGGGGTTGGAACATCAAACCGCGGCCGGGGAATTTTGTGTCGTGCTGGCAGGTAAATCTGTCACATGGCCTGCTTTATAAGCGACGTCCACGCAACATCTTGTGAGACTTTGTCTGCTTCTGCCAGTTTTTCTAGCGCTCATACGCACTTCCGATAATTTTGCAGGCCGTAGTATATTGAAGCAACCATAGTATCCATTGTTTTTGTGGTTTGTTGTTCTATCGTTACGACACGGTATAAAATGGTGAGGTACTCCACGAAATCAAATAATTGTTTTAATGCCTCAGATTTGTGCAAATTCATGTCTTACAATCTCACGTACCGTCATCACACAGCATTTATGTACCACTCCAAGAAATCAAATAATTGTTTTAATGCCACAGATTTGTGCAAATTCATGTCTTACAAGCTGACGGTCTGACGTATACCTTATTTAGGGGTGCAGTAGGGCCAGTAATGAAACTAAAATCAAAGTGGTACTTAAATGCTGTTTGATGATGTAGCAGAACGAGTGACAGTGTATTCGTGACACAGTACAACGTCCGTTCGGTTCCTCTCTTAGGGTCCGGTTAGCTCTCAAGCTGGCAGTTGGCGGTATTTTTGTAATTTTTATAACGCTGATTGGTATGCCCAAAGCTCATTCGGTAGGCGCACTGCTATACATATCCAAAAATATACGCCAAAAATATACATTAGTTTTGCGGCTTGCTAAGGTTTTATAAATATATGTAGGCCACGTAGCTGGAGGCGGCAAACCCACCGACGACAAACACCATCTTCTATTTCTGCTGCACGGGTGATGGTATGTAAAAATCAGAAAGCTTAGGCTCGTCGCAAATCTGCGCGTCTGTTTTACCATCGGTCTCCAGGTAGCAGTCTCGCGTCGCCGCATCGATGTCAAAATAATTATTTTGGCATAATGCTTGGCGCTCAGCCGCCCATTGAGATAATTGACACGCTCTGTGCGCTTGCGTGGCAATCGACCTGTGCGGCCTGGAATTTGTCTTCACATCCCTGTCATGGCGTTCACATTTGGTGTCGGCTTCTTTTGGGTTTAGCGTAGAAAAGGGTTGTGTGAGCCGGCGAATGAGAGGGCGGTTACACTTGCCCCGCCAATCATCATACCAGTTGCGGCTTTTATACTGTTTTGATGATATTTTCAGGAATGACGCCTTGTTTAATTAGCATAGCCTGCGTCCAGAGGCTCAGCGTTACCGTGCCTTCGAGCTTTGCATCGTCTTCAAGGTCAAGTCGGCCTACGTTGGCTGGTTTCATCTTGATCACTTGTTAGCAATCATTAAAAAAAACCACAGCGAAGTAGCCGAGCATGGTTCCATGATAAACGATGTTTCCGAGATTCTTGGCGTACGGTGGTGTAGACATCTTGCCTGCGTTTCGCGATTAACAAGATTATGTTCTTTTTATAAGCACGCTACTATTCAGTATGAAATGTGTCAGGAGTATGTCTAATGGTTGCTACCGGCAGCTTCGGTGCATGTCGTTCCGACTGGTACCCTGAAGTTTCTTTTTTAGGCCGCTTTTGCGCCAGCGTTCCACAAACTTGCGCTGGCGCCCGGGATGAGGTGAAAAGAAGGCCAGCTACCAAAGCTATGCCACCCCAGAGAACATTAGATAGCATCGCCTGCTGCTGCTTTTCTTGAGCTGTCGCTTCGACTGAAACGGCATGAGTGTTGGCTGTGCAAGATTTTTCTCCGCCCGACGTTGTTTCATCATCTCTGAAAAACAATTCCGGACTCACCTCTGTCAGGATGTTAAGTTTTTGTGACCTGTGTCACCTGCTAAGGCTCCTTTGTCGGTTCCTTCGTTAGTTCCTTTGTCGGTTATATCGTCGGTACTTATCCGCTCCTCACTCGCTCTAGTTGTCTTCTCTCTTTATTCTCCTCAGAATCGACATGCCTATATGTGAGCATGCCGGTTGCAAGTAGCGCTAGTATGGCACCGTACCTAAAGTAAAGGTGGCTGCTAATGTTCGACAAAGACGGCTTAATATTTTGATCGTTCTAGATCAGCTGCAAGCATATGTTTCTTTGTTTATGTACCTGAACTTTCTTTCTTGGTACGTTATCATACAGTTCATTAAGTACCTCATCAACATCCGTATCGCTTATTTCAAGCTGTTCTGTCATGACTTTTGAAGGTTTCGATGGCTGACCGAGCGCTTAACTCTAAGTGACCTATAAATAACATAGGTTAAGACCACAAGAGAAAAAGCATCGATAAGGATATACAAAATATGAAGCCACCTCATCGCACTCGGACTGGTGCTGTTAGCAAATCTGGTAAGATATCGGTGGGTCTGTGGGTAGGAGCAGCTTGCCAAAGGGATATCATTCTCCTCTAGTATATTCTTAAATGAGTCTTTGTCTTTATGGTAAAAAAGTTCTACCCACGATGTCTGCTGGCGTAAATCGCGGCCTACGGCGTTGTATTTTTGCGTTGTAACGCACACACTGATCCCATAGTGACGGTTAATGAAGGCGAGCTCGGTGAGGGCCATTTCCGTATGCTGGACGCCAAGAAGAAGACGCAATCGTCGAGTAGATCAAGTGTGGTGGTTTCCTTAAACATTTCAGCAAATGTGCGGAGCAGGTCATCAGATCACGGTTTCTGGGGTTAAGTAAAAAATAATCCGGCTTCTTGTTTGCCGCGGGCCTATGGCTTGTCATATGCCTTGTTTAGGAGTATCATTGGGAAGGTGATGACTATAAAATCAATGCGGGCCTTAAATGCCAATTCCAGATGTTTGGAGGCAAACATGATCTTGTCGCTATCGTAGTGGCCGACAATCATGGCGCGGTGTAGCTGTAAGTTAGCAAAGATCGCGTTGCACTCGCCGCTTTTTCGTTGTTTCTACAGGCAAGTAGATGGCTGACATGAATTGTCTATTTTGTATCTTGAGCTGTGCGCCCATAACAACATATATGTACGCGTTTATAAACACATTACTATTCCAAATGAAACGGATTAGGCGTATTTCAAAAAGATGCTGCGGACACCTTCGGTGCTGGATTGTCATCAGATGTTGCTTTTTGGGGCTGCTCTTGTACTGTCATTCTGACTACTTTTGCAAATGGCACGCGGGATGAGGTGTAAAGAAGGCCAGTTACGAATACCAGGCCGCCCCAAAGAACATAAGATGGCATCGCCTCCTGCTGCTGATCTTGAGCAGCAGGAGAGGCGTACGTATCGGCAGTTTTCTTTTTTTTTTTTTTTTATTATTTTTTTGTCAGAGTTGTTTCATCATTTCGGCAAGTCTTTTACTAGCAGCAACAATACCTGGGTGTTTAACCTTGGTTATCTGTATCACTTTCCTGAGCTGGCTACACGGTCGGTTGTGCTGTCACATCTATAACTTCTGCTCTTGAGCAAGGGCTTGTACATCCATAATCGGTTGTGCTTTTAATTTCTTCTTGTTGTTTCTTTTCAACATAAACATGTCTACATGTAATCATGCCAGCTGCAACTAGTGTGTCCCTAAATTAGCCCTCGTCTTTGCAGTAGAAGATGGTTATCCACGAGGTCTGCTCGCGGACGTCAAGGGCAACGGCGTTGTACTTTGTGTTATAACCCACAAGTTAATGCTGGCATAGCGGCGGACATAGGCAAGTTTAGTAAGAACCGTTTCCTTATGGCGTGGTGGTTTCCTTGAACTCTTTAGCAAGTGCACAAAGCAGGTCATCCAGATAATAGCCCTCATGGTTGACCAGAAAAACATTGTTTTGTTTTTTTGTTGGGTTTTTTTATTATTATTATTTTTGCGCCAGTCTACGGTCTGACGTATACCTTGTTTATGCGTGCAGTAGGGCAAGTAATGAAACTAGAATCAAAGTGGTTCTTAAATGCTGTTTTGAGCAGTTCGCAGGCAAACACGCTCTTGCCACAGCAGCGGTGGCCGACGATTATGGCTCAGTGTGGCTGAAAGTTATCAAAGGTCGTGCTGTTCTTGTGCATGCTAATAGATGGCCGACACAAACTGGCCATTGTGTGTGTTGAGCCGAGCCTCTATGACAACATATATGTACACGTTGAACACGCCTGCTACATAGACCATTTTTCCAAACTGCAGCATTACACCTTCGCTCGCGTCTTCTATGCGTGTGCTCTTCCGTCGACCTCATGTTTTGGCAAAAAAATGCAAACATCAAGCAACGACAGCTCCGAGTCCTTGATAGACTCCCTCGCTATTATCTTTAGGGCCTCTTCCCACTGTTGGTAACTCAGCTGCCCATGGCTGATAAGGCGGTTGTGGAAATACTCAGTATTAAGCGCGAACTCATAGCTCTTTGTCGTATCCTTGTGGAGCAAAACAATCGCCTTCATACTTTCTGCTGGAGTGTTTAGGTTGACGTTCCATACGGGGGTCTTTCTTATCCAGCAGTCTGTGGCACTTTTCACATATACTGCTGCCTGATCATGCGTGCGAGTTCCGAGTGAGTCGCAACGTAAAACTCAAGGGAGCTGATGGTGTAGCTCGCCCCCTTATTCGACCGTTCTGCCGTAGTCGTTAAACATCAGCTCAAAGGAGAGGCGTTCTGAAATGCCGGACTGGAAGTATGGTATGTGATCGTTAAGCAGTTCGAAGTCGACAGTCACGTGGAAGAGTATCTCAAATGCGACATCGACAGACGCATCGAGCTGGGTATCAGGGACGGCATTGCCAGCGCCGACACGTACGGCCGCAGTGTTGATGTTTTCTATACCCTGATAAGCTACGTTAATCCTCTCTTTGTCCATCAGCCAGCACAAAGACCGGCATTGTCAGTACAGGCTACTTAGTTCCCCTCAAGCTTTGTGCTGATCTTTTTGACGATGGCACGGCCGATGTTTTTCACAATTATATGGTTGGCGTCAGCCGGCGCTGAACCGCCATTGAAAGTAATTGTAAATGCCAGCCTAGCAGTGCCGGGTACTAGGACATCGATGCTGCCGAGGGTTGGAAATCTGACAATAAGCGTCTGGTTTTGGTCTGTGATGCTTGGATTATTGGTCACAACGTTTTTGTTGTTGGATCTCACGTGTCCTTCCTTAACTATGTAAAGACTTATCGTTGTGTCGCACGATTGCTTGTTAAAACATGGCTGAATACTTTGAAATGACAACATTGGTGGTCGTAAGATGTTCTAACCGAGGAAACAGAAGGAGATATTCCATATCTTTGAATCCAGTGAGACACAAGAGCTACCGACGGAAACCTCTTCTTGGCTCGCAGGCAATGAGGAACCAATAGTGTGGAAGCAAGAAGATATATCCACAGAAAGGGTACTAAATCAACGCCTAGCCGAGTAATTTAGAAATCTATTTCGCAAACAGAGCTTCACTATCGCATCGACTCTTACTGCCCTTGGGTTTATTATAAGCACGATTGTGTCCGCGTTTACAGGCGGCACAGGCGCACTGATGCCTCCTCCCGTAGTTCCGACAACTAAACTTGAGCATATCTGAGCAAATTAATCAGTACAAAGCAGTTGCAGCGGCTGGCTGGGTGGCTGAAAACGCTCGAAAAAAAGGTTTGGCGCGCTTCCCGGCATTATTGGCGCCATTGTGTTATTTCTGCTGAAAACAGCCGGCAACGTCGTTGGCTGGCTGGCCGAGCATATGTTGGCGCTTGTCGTCGCGATTGTAATCGAGATCATTGCTGCTCTGCTTGCTCACGTTAGTACGTGCAGACAGCAGCGCTAGGACATCGTGGGACCGGAAGCTGGTTATGCAAGAGCTGAGAAACCAGATGGCCGCAAGCCCCGACGCAATACCGGCGATGACTAGTGCTGATTGTTAGCATCGTGGTCTTCGGCTCCTTTGCGCGTAGGCGCTGCATGCACCTTTTGTGTAGGTGCTGGTTTGTGCAAGCAGGTCTTGCAAAGACGGGTCATAGTCGACCTGCTCGCATTTTGTTGGTTGCGGTTGTTGTGGTGTACTAGCACTGCTAGCGTCGCCGGCGGTGCTCGGCATCCTTACCGAATTTACATCAAAGTTGGTGACTAGCGTCAGTTCATCGGCGGCCACAACAATCTCGTTATTGTGACCCTCGTAAGTGCCGATGCGAAGATACATGTCGCTTGGAATCATGTAAAGGCCACCACCCTGGACGTAATCTAGCTTGCTTCTGGCTTGATCGAGAGCGTCTTGGTAATTTTGTATCGACTTCAGGAGGTGTTGTTTGTGGGCAGCCATATCTTTGACACTTGCGTGGAACTGTTTTGGGGCATCAAAGGCCGACCATACTCCTACTATTGAGGTCTCCGTCTGACTATGCGCACTTAGAACTACCCACACGTATACCCGAACGGTATCGTTAAGATGTTATATCCCAGCCATTGTAAAGCCTTGCGACTTGTCCAGTATTAAATACCAAAAGCCATTGCTGCCCCCCCCCCACCCCGTCCTGTTCAGTATAGTAAATGTGCATTCTTTTTCACTGGTTGTTTGCTATGTAGACGAAAATTGGCTTGGGTCCCATACAGCGATGGCAAGTAGCGTATAGCCCGAATAGCTGATATAGGTAAATATGGTGCCCTGGTCGCTGTTTTTGCTCTACTTCTGCCGCCAGTCTGAGTTCTTCTCCGTACCCAGCTCGTTACAAACGCGCTCGTAGGCGGTCATGTCGATAGAGTTGTCAAATGCGTTCCACCCTGTTTGGGCCGGAAGGGAACATCGCATCTGGTTGAGGATCTTTCTCACCTGGTAGTGAACATGAATGACACCAGTAAAATCTACCCACCATTTCTCTAAACGCGCTGGCACCGAGATTGTCGTGAACACTGACGCCACAACCGGTGGTTCTGCACAAGATTGCAAAGTTAAGCTGAGTTTGCCAAGACTGCGTCTCGTCGGTTATTCTTTGGCTGATGGCAAATCAGCGGTTCACAACCTCCTTCGATTCTACGTACGTTAGCACATATTTGGAACGAAACACCCTCTTGCACAAACACGTCGGGGTTGTGTAATAGTACACGGATGTTTGCTCTTTCCGTATCATTAAAGACAGAGAAGCCGACGACACTGTGTTTTGCGTCGCTATTAAAGAGAAGTACTTGTGACAATACCAATGTTACCTCACTAGTGGTGGTTCTGACAAGGAATGTTGTATCAACTAACCCTCTAGTTGGGCCGTTTGCTCTAGAACAGGTGATATTCGGTACACATGTAGCGCTTCGAGAGATTTCGTTCAGCCTGTGATGGTGCAACCGTTTGGCTGCGCTTGGTAACAGTATATTTGTTATAAGCTCTTCTCTAACCAGACCGGCGGTAGAAGTCACCATTCCCGATGAATGTTACAACATGGATACGTTCGTAAAGGTAATGCAGGCTTCCATTCCTGGAATGACTGCAGACTACGCCCCGGCAACCGGGGCGGGTCAGCATCACGCTCACTGACCCAAACCATCATCTCGATCTTAACTCGCTCGCCCCCATCTTCACATTACCCGGGTTTTACAGAACAAGCACACACACTACACACAATGCCCCAGCGTTTATCAACGTCCCGGGGCCTAATGTTCACCTCGATCAGATAAACACAACTGTAAATATTGTTGATGGAAAAAACAGAACCCTGCTACAAGTCGCGTATTGTCTCCTATGGAATAGCACGTTGGTTTAGACTGCGTAAAGACACCATACAAGAGCTCTCGATACGCATTTTAATCAGACGACATTTGCCGATTAATATGCTGGCGAGCGCTATCACCATTGAAATTAAACAACAGTGGTCGCACTTGGAGTCTACGTGCCCCTGGCCTCTTGTTAACCGCACTGCAAGTGCCTTCGGGCCATCTTCCCCGGTTTAATACCGCCCCAGACGCTAAAACTCTCAACCACGTGGCGGGCCAAGCCAGTACAAGCGCATACACTGGTGTTGCCTTAAAGACTGTGTACTTAACGGCCGACAGTATCATGTGGGTCAGTGGAATTACAGCTATTAATGTCCCTGGTTACTATCGCTAGGATTCAACGCAAAACTTTCAAAACGTTGGTGTTTTTACCCTCAGCAACGATAATGACACTATCTCCATTTTGGGCGCCAGAGTTTACTGCATTGACCTCCATGGTCTTCGTGGTAACAGAACGTGGGCGACGCTTACGGTCAATGTAAACGGAGTGGTACGGGCACATAAGGATAGCAGTGATCAGTCACATGATAACGTCTCACCTGAAAGCTTTACAACTAGCTTTGTGTCTATGTTTGCCGCTAGAGACACCATCCGATGTGAGGGCATCAACGTTGACGCACAAGCATCGGAATTCTCGGTCACTCTTACCACCTTCGGCTTCCGCAATTAGAATCAGTGCTATACTTAGCTTAAAAACGAAAAAGCAAAGCCATGGGGGAGCAACCAGACACAGACAAATAACACTAATCATTGGTGATGCTTGCCTAGCCTGCAATAGACGAAGAAGACAGAAGTGCGTGTCTGCAACGGAGCTAAGCCTTCCACTCCCTCCTACCCCCACCCATCCAGACCAATTAAACTTTCATATCACCCTGCTTATAGAGGAATTATAATGTCAATATCTCCAAAAATCCAAGACTCACAATATTTTCGGCTGAAAATGATCAATGAGGCTGAAACCTCATTGCTAGCAGAGACTGAAACCTCCTTGATGGCATGGGCTGAACAGCGGCGGGCTCTATACAAAAAGTACAAGCGAGCAGAAAATGCGGTAGATGGTGTTAACACCAGACTGACGGCTGTGTCTCTGGACACCGGTGTGGCGGGTATTGGAATATTGTCAACAAGAATGGCTGCCCCCATCGCGATCGCCTTCGCGATCACAGCTTTAAGTTGTGGTCTGATTTCTGACACTGCAAATATTATCAGCTGGCGCGCGATGAAATCAATGCTTAGGCCGAAACAAAGCTCAACACCATCGCATATCACATATCTAAGGCACTTCGCGACGACGCCATCTCCGAAGAAGTGGTCAAGCTTATCCTAGATGAAATCGACAAATACACAACCATGTGAAATGAATTACGGGCTGCATCGCACAAGTCATACACTTCGGATGTAATCGACGAGTGGGGGAAAAAAATCTTATTGTTTGCGGAAGAGCCGGAGCACGCGAGTCGCTAATGATAAAGCTCGCAGTGGATTCATAATAAGCTGTGTGTGTTCCTATTCTTTGTTTTTTGAACCGTCCGATAAACAAAGCACAGTTTGTGCGCCAGCTGCTTCAAGTCGCAACGACATGTTAACACCAACTGCGCCGCCATCGTATTGCTAGAACGCTTTTGACATGGGCGGAAAGCCGTCCTCTGACCTTCTGCGGACCCTTCTTTTTAACTTAGAGTTAATCCCTCAGTCAGTTATTTAGAACCTCACAAAACCATAGAAGCTTTTGACAGCGGCCTATGTAATACCCCTGTACTACCTTGGAGGCATACAAAAAATCGCAATATTAAGTTGAAACTCTACATATAATTTAAAAAAGACCTATGCTATATACGAGACTGAACTTAGTGCCGACATTATCGCTTTGCTATATCCCGCTAGTTCAGCCACTACTCATGAATTATCTCCAATAAACTAAGAGACGACTGCTTCTTGACAGAAGAGTTCAGACATGTCCTAGATGATATCGGCAAATTAATCATAGAGATACATAACAAAAAATTGTCTGCCGAGTACAAGAGGTGGGCTTCTCATAAAAAGCAAATAATAAAAAAAAAAAACAAACGCTTGTTGATAATAACTAGGCAATTTGCCACTAATAGTACTCCATACACTTTTTTTTTGCTTTTTGGTATCTAACAGTTCTCCAGACACGTTTGTTAACATTCACGTGTTTAACGACCCTGATCTTACTATATACCATAATATTGAGTCATTTAGGCAGCAAACTATTGCTGACTATCGCACACAATGTTCCAGAAACTTCGGTGTGAAAATGTGACCGACAGTAAATCGGTCAGAACTGTGACACTTTTCTTTTTGTGCGACAGTCTACCAAATTGCGAGAGGAATTGATACCTTTTTAAATCACTAGAAACGGTCAAAACCTTTGTAAAAGCAAAATAAATGGAGTTGGCACAAAAGATAAACAAACTGCGTACAGCGTATCAAAATTTCCGAAAAAGCACAGGATAAAAGAAATGGCGAGAAATTTGATGGCATAGGAGGAAGAGAAACAAAACCTTCAACAACGAGATTCTTTGTCTGGAGACTGAAATAAACGCTGGGTTCGATTCTAATGACTTAGACTGAAAGATATGTCATTTTGACCAATCTTATTGACGCAACTGCTGTTGAGGTTACCCCAGCCATCTACCTATCTGTGACCCGGCATGCCAACGGCGCTTGCAGCTAACTCAAGAGCGGGAGAGCGATTTTGACGTGCCGTGTTGCACTTTTGCAACATGCTGGAACGGGGCGCCGACTGGGCCAGCCGATACCATTGACTGGATTTCAGACCTAGTGACAACGTATTGTTTATTTGACGAGGGCAAAAATAGCACATTTCTGAGATGACTTTTTCCACTAACCAACAGTTTTACAGCGAATTATAAAGAAAGGATGTGACGGGTCTATGATAAGTGTTATGTATACTGAATTTATAATATGTGTCCATGAGGTAAGTTGTACTTTAGTCATTTTGTAAGCAACATATTTACTGCATTTGAGTTCAAGGTCAGTCTTGTTTACATAGCATTTAACAATTAGATTGGAATTTTCCATATCTTGATGTGAGAAAAGTCAGGTACGCACAGGAAATTTTTTCCATTAGAGTTACTCATATTCTAGAATATTCTGTCAGGTGACTTATCGTTATATTTATGCAGATTTGGTAAACAAGATTTCATTCCTATACTAAACTTCTTACTATTAAGATCAGTCTATTAAGAAATTTATTTTAGTAATCAGATGTTACAGTTGTGAAAATCAAAGCAAATTCAGAGAGAGGAATTATTGATTCGAAATAGTCATTGGAATTACTAAGAGTGCTTATTCTCATTTTGGATTAATACTTGACTTTGGGATTTATGTGAATTCATTCAAAGATATTCTGGATTACATTATTCAGGCATATCAGGACATTCAAGACTACTGACACATCAGGACATTCAAGGATACTGAACCTTATTCAGAACATTCTATATTTAGGACTTGTGATTAGGGCACTTCGGATTATTAGATTATTTGGACTTTAATTCACGTTACTGTAAGTGTCTTTTGATTTTAATTTTAATTGTCTAGAAATAAATTGCTTGTTGATTTTACTTACATTGTTGGTTTTACTTTCTTTCTGTGACATTATTTTAAGACCTAGAGTCGTAACATAAGCCATAGAGTGTACTGACCAGAGGATAGAAATGACAGGCACATTCCAATACGGACACTAAGGAGGATTTTGTTTTCCACAATTTCTTGCGATACATACCAATTTCAAACACAAATACCTTTGCGTCAAATTGTTATTACAGTAACAATTAAATTCGAATATTGTATGTTATACAAAGACCGTGGTCTTTATATTCAGCTATTACGCCATATATATTGATTTGACGCAGAACTTGTCATGCATATAAATGACTGAAAATCACACACACACACACACACACACACACACAAACAAAAACTTGAACTTCCTATAGAATGATTTTTATTTAAATCATAATGGTATCTGTTTCCATTTTAACATACCACTCTAAAATTTGCAGTGGCGAAATGTATACTTGAAATAGAAATCTTGGCGATAGATAGGTATTATTATTTTTTACTGCAGGGCTTGAGCCAAACGATATGTTTTAGACATTTTTTTTTTGGTACTGCATTCATTTGACAATATTTAATTGTGCAATATGCTCACAGTAGCTAAAGATGCTATTCATGTGGCTAGGTCAATCAGTACGAAACGGTGTGCTTTCGGGGCAGTACTGCTCACTTTTAGTACATAATGTAGCTAGATCAATCAGTGCGAAACAGCCTGTTTGCTTGTAATAAAACACTTGGAGAGAATGGAAATCTGATGGGTGTATGAGGATACAAACTGGATACAAAAAAAATAGAGTATACTTTTTCTGAAGAAAATCCATTTAAATGCTAAGCTTTTGATAGAATGTTTATACGGGGTAATGATTTGAAGCAACACATTTGCTCCCTTTAGAACGTAATGTAGCTAGGTCAATCAGTGCGAAACAACCTGTGCAAGAGACAGTAAACTTTAGCCACTACTCCCTTTAGAACGTAATGTAGCTAGGTCAATCAGTGCGAAACAACCTGTGCAAGAGACAGTAAACTTTAGCCACTACTCCCTTTAGAACGTAATGTAGCTAGGTCAATCAGTGCGAAACAACCTGTGCAAGAGACAGTAAACTTTAGCCACTACTCGCTTTAGTACGTAATGAAGCAAGGTTAATCAGTGCAGAACGGTTTGTTTAAAGGACCGTTAAAGCTATCCTATACGCGTGTTATACAGGGGAAAACACGATCATACTCATATATGGGAATTTAAGAGAAGATATTCAAGTTTTGTGAACATTATGGTTATCTCTTTTCTTTAGCTCATAAACGTAGTGTACATCCGTGGCAATATGATACTGTCTTAGATCTAGTTTGACTCAACATCGTTGTCAACCTTGTAAATATGTTCCTGTTTAATCTTTTGTACATGAAAAGGAAGGGACAAGCCCTAATCCTTCCTCTTCATTTTAAGTAAGCGGGACTTAATATGAAAAATGTTGATTTTGAAACCTAGTGTTGACTTGTTTGTTTCGTGTGTCTCTTTCAAAAATTATTTAACTCTCTCTCTCTCTCTCTCTCTCTCTCTCTCACACACACACACACACACACACACCTCACCCACACGTTGACAGACAGACATATTCTTCATGTTGAAAACAATGACGTAATATGACATTTCTGTTCAAGTGCAGACCGTCGCCTATTGCTACACTGTTATAGACACTCACCCGACATGATAAACCTACGACGTCATACTGTTACAAAGTAGCTATAAACCAAGATGGCGCCTATGTTAAAGTCCCGTTTGTTCCCATAAACTTTCGACCCTTTGTCGCTCACAATTTATAGGGACAAATTTTCCCATGTTAAATTTCCGTAGATCCCTATAAATATTCGATCTTTATTAATATGGGACTCCCGTAGACCCCTCCTCAATCGCTATCCTCCACTATTTATGGACATTTTTGTCCATGTTAAATTCCCATAGACCCCATACTCTTTTTACCCCTTTTAACACAGGTTTCCCTTTAGGTGTTCAAGTTGAACATAGACTGATCTTTTTAAAATCTTGGACACAATACTGAGTATACTAGCAGGCCTGTAATTGATGGCAGCAACCCTAATATCCTTTTTGTAAAGAGGACTAACTCTAGCTAATTTCAGTTCATCTGGCACTAAACCAACAAGTTGTTCTCCGCCATTTTTTTTTTTTTTTTTTTTTTTTGTGATGACTGGTCACTGGTCCGCCACCAGTCATGTCAGGAAAAAATAAAAAGGCGGAGAACAACTTGTTGGTCTAATCAGCCACAATACGTCTTTATACAAACAATTAACAATGTATGTAACCGGAATCGTCAAAACACTGGCGAGAGGAAGGGGGGGGGGGGGGCGAGGAAGCCAAAATAAAAAATCAACGGGACGAGCCTTCAAAGTGACACCAATAGGACCAAGGAGAGAGGCACGCTCCCATAGTCGGATTTAGGTGGTTTAATATTTTGGAGGTTTGTTTAAATCTTATTGCAGGCTTGCAGTTATATATATATATATATATATATATATATATATATATATATATATATATATATATATATATATATACATGCTGCAAAATGAATTTGTTTTAAAAATCGGGGGGTAAGACCCCCACCACCACCAACTGACACACTAGCGGATATTGTCAAGGCCTGTACTTTTACTTGATTTAAGGTTACTTAATTCTTTATAAACAAAATCCTCACTTAGCGGTTGAAATTGGAATGTGTTATTATGAAGATTTCTTACCCTGTAAGACTCTTTCAAAATTATTGAAACTGTTGTAAATGTTTTTGAAGGTTGTGGCAATTTCTCCAAGAGAGTAGATGCTACATTAATTAAGAAGGTATTAAAATGATTAACAATATCACAGGGTCTACGACAGTTGCGATCCTCGATAGTCAGTACAATATTAGCATTATCGTTTGATTTAGAACTGTAACCGAGTGGTTTCTGCTTTTGCCATAGTTTCTTTGGTTTGTTTTTATTCTCTTCAGCCTATAATATACATTATATTAGTTGCAATAACAAAATATCTTGCAGTAGAAAAAAAAAATCCTGGGTCGAGAGAAAAATCCCAGCCCACCCCAAACAAAATTAATTTGTCGGTCCCGACGTTTTCCGTCGCATATTCCAAGAATGTCCGTGTTTTAGTGATTAGCAATACGCGCGAAATGTTAGCCCTAAGCTCGAAGAGGACTGTCTTTGTTTACGGCCATTCTTAGTTAAGGCGTTGGGATGATTTTGTCACAAGTGAATATCTTAAATTATGTATACATTGACTTAGAACTGTATGCTGCCATTAGAACGTATTGTCACGTCAATGTAAAGTTTTGGTAATGAGAATCTTAAATTTAGGATAGCCAAAAATGCTTCTTCAAGATTTGACCAATGTTGCACGTGCTTTTACAATTTCAATAGGGAAAGCACAAGTGCTCGTCATTGAATTGCAGACTTTCTTGGTGTAATGCAGGAACAAAGTCTGCAATTCAAAGACGATCAGTTGTGTATGTATATAATATAGGCAGGGCCGGCGCAAGGGTATTTGGCGTCCAAGGCGAACCTTAGGTCTTGCCCCATCACCCCCTCCCCCCCCCCAATTAACTTTTGAAAATGAATATTGAACATTTATTCTTTCCGTCTGTTTATCTCCATCTATTTTAGACGCTTATTATCTTCTCATTTACGCTATTTCTCTTTACTTTTTTATTCATTCATTTTTATTTTTTTGCCGTGCTCCCCCATCTCAAATTTTTCCACCTTGGCGACCGCCTAGTTTGCCTATCTGTTAAACCGGCCCTGAATATATATTTTTTTAAAAAAGTGAATTAGTTACATTTCCCATCCACGTGACACCATATTAGGCTGGTAGAAGGCCCAGGAGCAATTTCAAAAAGCAACACCCACCCACCCCAAATAAATGAACACCATAAATTTATAAATACTTGCATTGCGGTGGCCTTGGAGCAACTGCTGCATTTGTACAACCTTTAATCTGGCCTTGCATTCACGGAAGTATGTATAATGCAAGGGCGGATTTGAAAGGGAGTGAAGAAAAGTTAGGGCCCCTCTCCAATCCTCTAACAAAATGAGCACCAGACAACCGGAATGTTTCCTTGAATAAGTTTTCTTTACAGTTAGATGGTTAAAATTATGCTTTTGAAATGCATAAGGTACATTGGTAATGTGCAGTTCATTACTGGTGGGTGTGGGATGGTACTCTGATTGAAGATGTGGCTATATATTTTGGTAATAGTGATGTCCTGTTTCCTTCAGTAAAGTACTTGGCAGTGAGTTTGTGACAGAACAAATTCCATACCATTTTGTCTACAGACTGAAGCAGTGTACATCAATATGGAGTTTGTAGGTGCTGAAACAAAAATGTCATTGAGGCTTGTAAATAATCCATCGAGTGGCAGCGAGAAGTTGATTTTATTTAAAACTATGAGAAATTGAACATAAGCTGTTTGTCTGCAAATACTGTTTGTAAATAAAAGACGTTTTAGTTTGTCGAGAAAACCTGGGAAGTAGAACCTAATAAAAGGTATGGAGGTCTGTACTTGATGTAAGTGGTATTTTAGGTATTGGACCACTATTTTACAACCAGGGAACCAGTCTGCTGGTGGGGAATAAAAAATAGAGTACTAAATCTTTTGAGATGTGCCTATTGGGTAATAAATGGGTTCAATTTTGTTTCCATATAAATTTCACAAACTTCAATCTATGTACTATAGCTGACAAAAAATATTTACTTTTACTTTGATATCCTGTATTTACTTTTCCTACTGACAAAATAGCAGATGGACTCTTTGTGTGAGGTTATGTTATTAGGTGTAGACCAGGCAGCCCCCCTGTATAGTGTCACGACTCTTGAAAACATGCTGTGAAGCACCTGTTTTTTTTAGGCTGATAAAAATTTCTCAAACTGTAATGAATGGATCCATGTGTTGTTTGTATGCCAAGCTAGTGAAGAATTTTTTTTTTTTTTTTTTAATATATTAACATGAAGTTCTATGGGAAATGAATCGGTGGTCTGATCCCTATAGGGATGGGAGTAGTGTGTGTATCCATGACAACCTCGTGCATCTCGGCATCCGTTTTAGTGTCGTTGATTGGTTTAAGCATAATAGTAAATTGGATAATTTTTGGAGTAATTTGGAGCAGATACTAGTGAAAAAGCAAAGAATTATGGAAAACAAGCATGGTTGTGTACTTTGGATTGGAAAACCTGACATTTGGCTATGGGAAGCATAAAGTGAGATGGGTTGATGGCACTATTTCCTATTTAAGTGCACACATATTCTCATATATGATACAAAGAAGAATTACACCTGACTGAATGCCTAGACTTCATGAGAAAAATCAG
The DNA here is from genome assembly GCA_029931535.1 of Margaritifera margaritifera. Taxonomy (NCBI): domain Eukaryota; kingdom Metazoa; phylum Mollusca; class Bivalvia; order Unionida; family Margaritiferidae; genus Margaritifera; species Margaritifera margaritifera. The sequence goes on along the minus strand of JAQPZY010001550.1, from coordinate 471,920 downwards.
CTTTTGGATGTTAGTCACTTGTGTCATGAAAAAATGTGTGTAAACATTGCTCATTTAGTTTTGGAACCCGATTCTATCAATAGAGAGAGAGATCACTGTAAAAACCAGGGACTATGTACAAAATGCCACAAACACATCTGTTTAATATAATGGATCTTATTCAAGGTAGATCTTTTATACTCTTGTCATATTTAGCTCAGTTTCTTTCTAATATTACATAATCTGCCATTTGCATAATTCCTCTCCTGATATTTCTCATAGAGTCTGAATAAAAGTGCTCCCTTTTTACATCTGTTATGTTTGTATGATTTATTTTTCTTGTAAAATGTCTTGTCAATAATATGTTCTTTTTGTCTTCTTTTCAGTTGCATAGCCACAATGGAGTTTTCTGCTATGGGACATCCAGAAGCTTGGCACAGTTTCACTATAGACTCCCCAGGGCCATTATTCATGTAATATACTGCGCTATGACACAGCGCATGGAAATTCCTCATGAATGTTACATTGCGAGGTAAACTTCTTAGAATTACTTTTTTAACACTTTCAGACTTTTGTGTGTTGGTGTTGAGATATGTTTTCTCAATTGTCATTTTCCCCAGCCGGTATTTAACAAGCATCCGTATCATTGATTCAGTATGTGTGGAGTTTATTATTCTAAATGTGCCAGGTAAATATGAGCTTTTAACTACCCAGTTTTCATTTTCACAAGTGCAAAAATATAACTTAGTCTTGCAAAGGGCATGATCATCCTGATAACAGAGCACTATGGCATCTACTGTTTTTGACATTGCCCTCATTTTCATAGAAGTGTCTCCACAGTATTTCTCAAAGGCAGCATTGAACTCTGCATGACAACGCTTGCTCAGGTCTATCGAAAACTTGTTTCTCATTCTCTTGCATTCAACTTGGGTTTATTCCTGGCATCAGATTTGTAAGTACATTCGACTTTTTAATGAACTTTCTGTGATTCAGTCCTAGGTACCTCGTATCAATAAAATTCTTAGGGAAAGTGTTCGTCATACTAGCAACATGAATCTCGACAGCTGCCCGGTAGCTACTACTATCTGGATCAGTTGTCATATTTTTTTACCTCCATGTCTGACTGAAGTTTCAGTTCTAGAAGAGCCACTTTTGACCTTGATTTTTCATCACCAATATCTCTTTGAACAGTTATATTTGTACTGCAGGCACAGTTATCAACTTCTTCCCGAGATGTATGAAATTTACCATAATTGCAGAGTTTGTTTTTGTCACTACATTATTTATCTTGTTTATGTGAGTTACATTTTCTGCCTGAATGAAACTGCACCGAGTCGCGGGGCTGAATGGTGTTTTTCCGACACCTGAATACATTGCATTATTGTACATACCATCACATTGAATGTCAATAATACCTGCTGTATTGCCTTGCAACAAATTCACTTCTTTTATTTCTACTCTGATCTTGTCCATATCTTTCCTGTTCTTGGCCTCTATGGCATGTGCTGCAGAATTTGATGCCTTCTGCATGCCACTTTTTGATGGTGCAGAGCATTGGCACTCAAAAGGATTGATCTTAGGATGGAATTTCCAATAGATGTTTGTGAAATCCAATCTGAATGCCCGTTGTTTATCGTAGCAGCTTTTCAACTGAGATTATTGGTGGGTGCCTCTTCATACAAAGAAATCATATCAGACCTGTAGGTGCATAATTTGCATTTTGCTCTTTCTCACCATGCTAGACCATGCTTCTCCTCACTTTCTGTCTCCCATTCTAGGTTCCATTCTTTCTTGATCTGTACCAGCCTCTGTGTACTCTTTTCACCAGACCTGACATGAAAATTATGAATGTATTACAGTTTTTGTCACATAAAATCTTATATTTATCATATTTTATGTTTCCAGGTGCTTTCTAACGACATTAATTTCTTATTTACAACCCTGTGTCAAGGTATTAGTTTCCTTTGATAGGTTACCTCCCCTACTGCATTGTTTGAGAATGAGCTAACACACCTCATAGTAGTAAAATCTGAACTTTAACACTCAAGTGGTAATTTTTTATTTTTATATTACAGTTAGGAATGATGCGAAGAGACCTGCCTCTCAGAATAAATGTTATTTGTGCACATATTTTGTATGCAACATTTTTTTAAATGACATTACTTTCCTGTATGAATTATGTAATGAAAAAAAAAACAGGAAACCAAATTGATTGATAATGTTTTTTAACATTGAATAATGATGAATTTCTATTTACCTCTTTTGTTCGGAGTCACTGGCATGCAGATCAGCCTTTAAATCTTTGGTTTTAATTGGCCGTAGGAACTTGTATTGCACCGAAACTTTCTCTTTCTCAATACCAGAGTGTGAACTTGGTCTTTTTGTGACAAGATTATGCTTTTCCTCTAAAAGTCTTTTATACAGTGTTTTTGTGGCATCCCTCTCTACACTTTTCTCTCTTGTTACAACCTTGTTATGAGGAATATTTCCTGGTTTGAAGTGAAAGTTTCTCATATTAAGACAATCTTTGGTTTTTCTCTTTACTTTTGGCATTTTTGACACTGTAATATAACTAGTTGATGTTTTGAGTTTCAAAGTGTGAATTAAGTATCTGTTTAATGCTGTTAGAACTAAATTCTGCAGTTTTTATTAATTATTTGCACCAGTGGAAGCTAGTATCAGTTTACGGTCTGGCCAGACTCGCATTTGGCCTCAGGTTTCAGACCTCTACATTTATCAATTGGTCATTTGACGAATGATGAAAAATAAAATAAACCTATTAGGTTCCATTAACACTTGTTAATCTATGATTCAAGAAAAGAAACTCTCCAATGAAGGAAATTTTAGGCAACCAAAATATGATCTTTTTGTACCAGAAATTGATGAAAATAGGAAGTTGTGTAATTTCAGAGATGCTGCCAGGCATGGGGATCGCGGGTTTCTCGCAAAAGTGATAGAGAGTCACGCAACTTTTAAAAGTCAATGGGGGAAAGATCGCGCAAGTTATCTGTGCTTCCCGCGATTTCTTGAACCCAATGCGCGACTTTTTTATTTTTTGTTTTTTAATTAGGTTGATCAGATCGTCTTTTTTGACTTTTCTCCATGATCTCAATTAATCCTATATCTATTGAGAATATTGTTTGAATACAAGCACCTTTATGATGGAGATCTGTTGGAGTATTGCAGAAACTATGGAGGTATTCCGATTGAATTGTTTCCTGGTACTGTGTAGTAAATTGATCCATCGATCGAAATGTCTAAAGCGCGACAGTAGTGTGTTATGTTGAAACAAAATATAACAGATTTCTTTAGGAAACTCAGCAAGATGGAAAGATCATCTGTTAAGGACGAAACTAGGGAGGATGAAATATCTGACGGTTTGTTGCCAACTGAACATAGCGCAGAAAGTTGTGATACAGAAATAACCGGCATGATGTCGTTTACTACGGTTTAGGCCATGCAGAAATTCTGATACATTGACAGAAATATCTAAGGAACAACATGCCTGAATTGTGGAAAGTTGTGTTTTGGATACCTGAAAACCAGTTCCCAAAAATATTCAGACTGGTCATAATTGCAGCAGTTTTTGCCTTTACGAAAAACTGATTGTGAAAGGTGATTCAGTTCTCAAAGCAAAATTCACACTACTCGGCGAAATAGGGTAACCACAGACCTTTAAAACTCTATCACTGTAGTAAGAAAATGCCAGAATATCTGAGAACAAAACAAAATAAAATCCTATAAAGATATATAATACGGATTAAGTATTTTTTTTTCCCCATTTTTTTTCTCTAAGATATTCTGACATTTTCCTACAACAGTGATAGAGTTTCAAAGGCCATTGGGCTAACATCTGAAACAATAAATAAACTGATGACTATACAGATGTGTGTGGTCCAGTAAATTATTTTCAGTTTTCAAAGCCATATTTGAAGGGCAGTGATAAGAAACAAAGAAGAATATTTACCAGCTGAGCAACAATTAGGTATGCAGCTACCTTATACATTTATTGTCAAAGAAGTGATACAAAATCATTAAATGCTTGTTTTAAATTGGGTGTTTCTACACCTTATAATAATGTTGTCACCCATCTTCTATCATTCAGCTTAGTTTACCCTTGCCCCCTCCCCCAATGATCCTCCCCTCTGAGGGTAGGTGTGGGGGACCTCCCCCTCTTAAGAAAATTTCTGGCAGCATCTCTGTAATTTGATACCTGTTATTACATAATGCTTATAGGTGGATATTTCATGCATGTACATCTGAATAGCAGACACACAAGACATAGAAAAACATGAGACAAACTATTAAAATCACTATTCAGTTATCTACATATATAATGTATGTAGATGGTAAACATTCTTGATCTTATCATCTATATACATTACATAAGTGTTCATCACACACACACACACGCACAATAATCTTAATCAAGTTATATCTCTCTCTCATTCTCACTCTCATACGCAGGAATAATACACACTTACTTAATCAACGTCAAATTATTTTTCTTGAATTTTATCATTTTCTAAATTCTTTATCATGTACTGTATTAGTAACCATCACTGGTGTAGTTCTTCGATGTGTGATTTATCTTTTACTCCAAAATATTAGTATGATTACCGTAGCTGAGTATACAGGTACTTATTTAAGGTCGCTTACATCAAAGCAAACTCCCCCGGAGTTTAAACGATATTGCAGTTATTTTCAAAGCATTATTTTTGAAACTTCTTTATCGTATTTTTAGGGATATTATTGAAGTTTAGTGCAGTGGTGCCTATGATTCGAAACCAAGGGATGTACTTCAAACAGCGCAAGTCAAACAGCCAAAGCAGTTACACCGATTAAATTAAAAATTGTGAAAAATGAACACACCACCTTCCAAGAAACGAAAAATTACCCAGCGCCCGGTTAGCCCCATGTTGGCCTGGTTACGACAATCAGAAATTAGCGTCACGAATAGTGGCAGTGATTCTGATTCCGATAGCACCAGCATGATTTCCAAAAAGAATGATATCAAGAAACGAACGACGGTATTTAATAATGAATGGAAGACGTTATTCCCTTGGGTGGAAATTGCTGGATCGGATGGTAAGTTTTCCATATTGCTAACTTAAGTGAGTGCTGCCCTATTAATTTCTCTTTTCTGTCTATCCAAGTAATAAACGGAACAATTTTTATCTTCCAGTTTTACCTCTTTCGAAAAGATATAAATAAAAAGTATTCCTTTATAAATATAACTAAAATAATTTCATCCATATTCTTACTTATTATTCAGTGAAGTAAAAGTTTATTCCACCCGGTCTATATCAAATTCTTGAAAATAAGACTATGTAATTACATATATATTTTGCAGGTATGCTGTGTAAATTGTGCCAGAAGAATTTTTCCATGGTAATTAACATAATTAGGATTCAGGTATATTTGTCTCTTTTTTGTACATCCATTAATACATTTTATGTTCCATTTTTTTCAGATTGTGAAAGGTCATTCTCCTCAATGAATAGAATTAAGAGTGTTTTAAGGAACAGGTCGTCACAGAGGGTACTGAACTACCTGATGACAATCAGTACTGAAGGACAACCCTTAAAAGACTTTAATTGTGATGTTGCAGTCAGTTTATATGGTGAAATGAAAAGAGATGAATATCACTTATTTAAATTAAGAAATAAATGAGATATGCATTGTTGTTACTGTTATAACCTAGGTAAATAAAAAATACTATGTAAATGTATGCACTTCTTTTTATTTCATTGATATTAATTTGTTTCACTTTTATGACGTTAACGCGTGCTTTGTAAAACATTTTATGACCCAAACACGCGTACCCCGATGCTATCGAAAATTTCTGGGGAGATCACTGCTCTGATAAAATTATACATATTTGAATTAGGTAGATATGATAAGAAAAAAGGAACATTAAATATATTTATTGACTTTTCAAACAAATTATATTAATGTATAACATTTCCATGTAATAATTCATAATGATAGTCCCTTTAACAACAACGAAGTCATTTTTTTTTTTAATGTTGTTGCCTTCGATAAAATACATCGATCGATTAGTAGGAAAAGTAAAATCTCTAAAGTGTCCCAAGACTTAGAGTACATGAAAAAATTGCTATAATTTCGTGTCCCAACTTTTAAAGGTCATACAAATATTACTTTTGAAAATAATTAAGGGTGTCCCAAGACTTACTGTCATTACGGTAGATAAAGACAAATGTATAGAAAGACATATGACCAGAGATTATAAAAATATTCCACACTGTTCAGCTTCGGGATCATCATAATGTTCATCACTGAAATTATTCTCATTATTAATATTACCAACAGACATTTCTGCCATTGTGCTTCTCATGAAAGTATCGGATCACTAATTCATTTCCCATAAAACTTAATGTTAATATATTTAAAAAAATAATTAAAAAAATGCTTCGCTACCTTGGCATACAAACCACATGTAGATCCATTCATTACAGTTAGAGAAATTTTTTTCAGCCTAAAAAAAACGGGTGTTTCACACCATGTTTTCGAGTCTCGTGATGCTATACAGTGGGGCTCCCTGGTCTACACCTAATAACATAGCCTCACACCAAGAGTCCATCCACTATTTTGTCAGTAGGAAATTAAATACAGGATATCAAAATAAAAGTAAATATTTTTTGTCAGCTATAGTAAATAGATTGAAGTTTGTGAAATTAGTAAGGGAACAAAACTGAACCCATTTATTACCCAATGGGTACATCTCAAAAGATTTGGTACTCTATTTTTTATTTCCCCACCAGTAGACTGGTTCCCTGGCTGTAAAATAATTACTGATCCAATACCTATACTGAACATACATTTTTGGTATTTTTTGTGTGTGAGAGAGAGAGAGAGAGAGCTCTGGAAATAATGAATGTATTGTGGTTCAAAACAAAATCATGAATACTAAGCTTGAAAAATTTTAATATGGGTAATATGTGCACAATAGAAAATTCCAGAGAACACTTTCGAAGTTCAAATATAAATATTTTTACTTTCAACAGAGTTCACGTTAATTATTTTCAATGTCATCAACGTCATGCAGAGTTGCTAATTTGGCAAGCGCCTGTCTCAAGTCCTCGGAATCAAAACCATCAAACTCTACATTCTCATCATCATCACTATCAAATGATGGCTCAAGGTCATCGGAGAGTACAAGATGATCTTCGCAGCCATTCCTATGGTTGCTAATGCCGCAGACTTTAAATGATATTTTGACGAGCTCTGGTTTCCCCTTCAGTGATTTGATAGCATCATCAATCCAGTTGATCAGTCTGTTTATCAGCTGCTTTGACCGTTGACGTGCAGTCCTCGTTCTTTGCTAGCTTTTCAGCAGGTTTCCTAATATTAGTCCAATGGTTGTGTAATTCAGCCTTCACAGGTTTGTTGATGGAAACATCTAGTGGCTGTAGTTTTGACGTACATCCCCCTGGAATTACAGCAGGAACAACATTTCCCTTTCTCAGTGCCTTCTTCACTGGCTCTGTCTTGTGGGCTCTAAATGAATCCATGATAAGGAGGGATCTTTCTTTCTGCGTGTGTTTTAGATAAACCTCCTGTATCCACCACAGCATCAGAGTCTCATCCATCCAGGCTTTCTTCTGTACTGTTACAACCCAGTCCTTTGGTATTTTTATGCCTTTTAAGTCATGAACACACTTGAATACGATCATGGGTGGTAGTACTTCTGCTGCTGAAACAGCAAGTACTATGGTTAAGTGTCTTTTTTCGGCCCCTGTTGTGCGAATGCGGACAGATTTTGCTCCTTTTTCTCCACCGTTTTTCCAGGGACAAGGTCGAAATACATGGGCGTTTCATCCATGTTGATGATCGAGTCGTTGAATTCATCCTCATCTCGTTTCTCCATCACAAATTGGTGGAACAAGGAAATTGTATCTTCTAAATCTCCAGGAAATCTCTGTGCTATGGATGTTCTGCCTCTAAGAACTAAGTTGTGCCTTTTCATAAATGAAGAGGCCCAAGCACGACTTGTTTTAATATCCACATCTGGTTGTTCATTTCCAACGAGGTCTTTCGCATAAGCACAAATTCCATCAATAGTCACAGGGATTTGTAAGTCCTGCTTGACAAGAACCCACTTGACGATTTTAGTGTCCAATTCTTCTCCATATGTAATAGGCCTCCCACTTCTCGGCAAGTGTCCTAATTTTCTTGTATTTTGCGAGAAGTCAAACTTTGTCCAGTTAAATATTGAGATTTAGGCACTTTAAAATGCCTTGCTGCTGCTCTGATTCCATGTTGTTTTGCAAAGCCAATGGCTTCAAGTTTTTGCTTCACCGTAAATGTTCTATAATGCCTACGTTTTGCATTGGCACTGTCGGTATCTTTTTTCTCTGCATCATGAATTAGATTTTTTTCCTAAATTCCCATCATGATTTGGGACAGTCAAGTTCAACCTTCGGTTTTTTCTCCGTACTTTGCTCTTCCTTCCCATCATCTCTGAGTCATTTCCTGGGTCAACCAACATGTCTGTTAGGTTTTTATGGTGGACTGTCATTCCTACAAATGAGGCAAAGCCTCTTCACTTGAACTAAAACGTACTACAAACTTATCCATAGTGAAATGTCATATGCTTGGTTGACTTCTTCGTTTAATAAATAATTTTTAAAAAAAAATTACTGGTAAGCATCACACATCTTGTGAGAAATTAAATTCACCAATCAGCAAAAGTCTCTTAAAGTTTACATATTTCTGCTCAACCGATCAAGTGTTCATACCATTACTGATACACAATGATAGCCAATGATTGGTCAATCTAATATCAATTTTGGGGGCCAATTAATATATTACCACTATTATGCACGGCTTCTTGTCCTGTTCTCAATCCACTTTAGATCTTAAAACAGTTAATTGGTTTGGATTAATGTTGTAGAACAAGCGGGTACCGGCATTGCTGCCAGACAAAATTCCCTCTTTACCCAAACCAATTTCAGGGTTTAAACAATTAACTGGCCTGGATTGCTGTTGGAAAACAAAAGACACATCTGCCAATTATAAACAAAAGGAAACGCCGAAACAACCAGCTGGCCAAAACAGCAAAAGTGGGATGAATAATGTGTGGAAAATTACGATTTTGTAGTAAGCCGAAACTAAAAACTAAAATGGATCGATGATGATCTTCTAAAGTCGATCTATATTCACAATTTTAACCTATATTATGATCATTCTTTAATGTATATATATATGACAGTTATGTGAATAAATGCTGGTTTGCCTTATATAATTAAACGTGTCTTTTTATATAGGTTACATCACTATGTAGGATCGCTTATATCACTGAAAAATGTAACTCTTGAGCACGTGGATCAAACTAAATAAAATAGCAGTTTGACATCTAGCTAAAATGTGACCTGAAAAAAGCGATTTGGTAAAAACGATGAATAAAGCAAAGTCTGCATCAAATATTTTTGGGATTAAACAATGATATAAGTGACGCTACACATGATTTGCACGGTGTAAGTACTGTGCACTATAGTACAGGTCTTGCAGTAAACCCTAAGCGGCCAGTGAATTGTGAAGTCTTTATTTGCCTTTATTTTATTTCATGTTGGAGAAATCGGAAAATATATACATGCAAATTAATAACATAATAACATAAAAACAATCATAGTAGTTTATAACAGTTTATTCACGTGGTAATTGAACATAAACTGGTCACTGCTCTGTGACATATGGCGATCTTGCCAATCTCGTCAGACATTTTTTGTGTCTATAAGTGTTGTCACACTGAAAATGCTATATTTTTTACATGCATATAAGTCTTGGGACATGGAAAAAAATTATTTTTTCGTGTCCCAAGACTTGCCGTGATTACGGTATGCCTGCCAGAATGTATTCAATTGAAATTGAAATTTTGTATTGCAACCATAAAATGCTCACTAGTCCCCTTTTATGACTTTCAGAAAGCAAGGTTACAGGACTGCCACCATTCTCTATCTTCGGGGCTCCCTCACGTAAAGCAGAGCAAGTTGAGACACTCAAGGTTTATCATTCTGTAACCATCCAGAATGTCTACAGACTGTTTTGTTTGAAACCTAGCATTTTTTTACTGTTGTGAAAAATGGCAGTCTAAAACATTTCGAAACTAGTTTAAAACAAACTCCCAGGGTCCTCAATAGTCACGTATCCTCGGGTTTGGACGCTTGAAATTTTAATTTGACCCATTTTTGACGCACAAAAATCCCAACCTGTGCGATTTTATGATGCATGTTGATTTAACCAGATCATCAGTCTTAATTATCCTTGATTTGCCTCCATCATAACTTCCTACTTTGCCAGTAATCAACATTTGCTAGACTACTGTTTACACCTTATCTGCCAATAATATCGCACCTACAGTACACACATCACATTTAATGGAAAATCCACATTCCCACAGAGGACCTTAATCTTTCACGGACCGGATATAGTGGGCATCATGCCTTGTAGTGGATGGATTATGTTTTGTTGCCCCAATTAGAAAGGCGCAACAATATAATTATGTAATAATGGACGTCCACTACATCGCGTGGAACTTGCCTGTCAGCTCAGTTACAGTACACAGTGCAGAATGCTCTTTTTAAGTTCTACACAATGCCGTTTAATATTGCAAGACTTGCCCACTAAAATGCATTCACATACATGTATTGTGAGAGATGAACGATAAATTTCCAAGCAAAGAATCCTGAGACTATTTAGGTGCTTCACAAAATATACACAGTTTATTATTGTAATTTTAATGAGAGAGAAAAAGAGAGATTCTGCTTTTAAACAAAAGGAAAAAGAAATCACCTATAAATATTAGCAGGTTTCATTCCGTTATTTAAAAAAAATGCGACAAATGCAGTAATTTATGTTTTCATTCCACCAGTCACTTTTAAATTGTTTACTTAGCATGTTCCCACATAATGAAATATACACAGCACTATCCAGTATACAACGTCTACTAGTCCTGCCTGTTTACCACTTGTGACCCAAATATACATGTCCATGCGACACATTTTTCCAGGAACTAGACATGTGTTTACTTTTACCATAGACCTACTGTTTTTAAGCAGACTCTAAGAAGCACATGAAGCTGCATGCTATAGCCAACAGCTTAACAAATATACTTAAGATTGCTGGTTTGGTCATCTAAGTTTAATATTACCAAATGGATGGGTGAAAGTGATGAAGTATAATTACTTGAATATTTTTGGTAGGAGATACACTTGTATGTATTATTTTCATTTAATGCAGATGCAATTTATTTGGTACTGTACATTCTTTCAATCCACATAACAAATACTGTAAACTGTACCCGAATGTCGAGCGAATATTGTAATTAACACAAAGTTCAACACCATTCTTCTGGAGTGCACAGATCATTTCCATATCAGACACTGGTTTTCCAAAATGGGGTAGGGTGTAGGCTGCAATAAAGAGAACCATCATTTTGTTTTACAATTCATTCACATTAGTTTTAAAATTTACATTCCCTCCGAAGTGTCGGCAAATTCTAACTTCAGGGATTTTCCGTACATACTGGATATTGTCAGGCATATACTGTGCTGACAGGCCTTGTGAGGTCCAGAGCTGTAATGAAACTTGATTGGTTCAGTCTTGAATTTGTCAGTTCCATTGACAAAAGTACCGGTTGAATTTCAAACCTGTGCCAGTTTGGGATATTGTTTGTGATAACTGCAAACCATCTTTCCTTTCATTTCTCAGTCGCATTAGTGTCATATTTGACACGTTTTGCTGCCACGGAGACTAGCTTATGTCTTTTTGGAGAAATAGTTGCCTCCGACTCCCAACTCCCAACTTTCATTTTATCCATCCACTTTCACGCGCATGTTCCGTCTCTGAATTTCCCTTAGAACCTTCCTCGCAAAAATAAATAAGTAAACTCATTTTATCAACATAATAAAGATGTTGTCACTCGTCAACTACTTCTAAAGTTGCTATAACATACATTTTGCAGTTTAAATGTAAAGTATCTGGGTTGAGTAAACAAAATAAAATGAAGCCATTTAAAACGCTGCAAATTAACCATACCGGATTTGTTTTGTTTCAAGTATTTTGATTGGCTGATAATTCGGTCACTTAGCCCAATATGCATTCAGTTGGTAATAGAACGTGCACACATGTGACAGTTATCAATGACCAGTTGCTGTAGTATTACAGGATATGAATGAATAAATGGAGAAAGGTTGATTCAAGCATTCAGTATGCCCGGGGGTGGGGGTGGGTGGGAAGGGTGGTCATGAATGGCCAGATAAAGGTAGATAAAGTGATTAAAGCATGAAAATTAACACTTGCCCGACTTGTTTTAAAGTAACAAATAAGCACTTGTCCTGGAATAGGGTCTTGCAAAATTTTACTTGTTCGACTTCTAAAATGAATAATTTGGGGATGTAGGCCTATAGGATTTGATCAGCCCCGAATAAGTTTTGAGATTTTGTGTAGATGGGTTACTTATAATTTCTGATGGTAATGTGTTCCACTGTTGAATTGTGAAAGGCAGGAATTCATTTTGATATTAGGTAGTTATACAGAAAGGGAGCTGAATGATCGAGTGCTGTAGGTCTCATTGTTAATATCGAATGGTCGAATTACATCTTTGTAAGTAGTTCGAAGCAAAACCATTGTCCATTTTAATCAACTAATCTTATTTTGAGCTCTCTCTCCTCATTAACAAATAATCTTTAGTTAGGTGATCTCAGACTGACACAAGGAATGGAAGACAATAAACAGATAATGCACAAATTTGATACTAGCTGTTTTGATTAGTTCACAAGTTCTTGAAAATAAAAAAATGGAATAGCCTGTAGGTTATACAGTATGATTCAACAAAATGCCTATTCAATAAGATAAACACTATTCGCAACCCTGTGTACACTGTTTATTGTCAACAAAATGGCAAAGAAAACCAAACTCCAGAAGAGCTGCTGTTGTGTTTTTAAGTTTTCAGTTCACACATGAAATTAACACGTCGGTGGCAAAGAAAACAAATCGTGTTGATGGCTTCTGTTGTTAGCACATGAGCATCTATCTACAAAAGTGTACGTGTGAAATTACATGTATCTAGGATGACTTTTGCAACCATTTGTGATATATAAAAAAAACCCACTACTTCGATAATGAATACAAAATAGTAAAGTTTAAATTAAAGTATAGATACAAAATTTTAATAATGGTCTCTCTCTCTTGCATGTATATCTGAGACTATGATACATGTATGTAGTGCCCGTGCCATGCACACAAGTCTGTTATTAAGTGCATATTTAATGCATTTTCTTTTTTTCACATCATATAGAAATTCACTATGAGGATGAACTTAACTTCATCATCGTCTTTATATTTCTGGAACAGTACATGGTCAGTTAGCTTTTAGCAATAAGTTTAGTTTTTGTATGTTCGTGCAGCAACTGCCAGAACTGTGCTTCTCAAGTTTTAATTACCCCTCTATAATGCTGTAATTGGATGTCAGAAGAAATCATACATTATGTTAAAGAGCACTCTTGCATGGGGTAACTATCAAAACTTTTGTGATTTTGTTTCACTTCAGTCTGGTATGAATGTGATTTTGTTGTTAATATTTTTCAACGTTTATAGTTCTTTTCACTGCATGGAGTACAATATCACTGACTTTCATGTGATCGTTAAAAAAGTATGTTGTGCAAACTGCAACAGAAATAAGGTCATGAATGAATCTCAAGATTCTGATAGCATAGTATTTAAGAAACAAAAATTAGATTCATTGCGCAAAATGTAGTATGAATACAGTTTGTGAGGCATTATCATTATGTTAATATTATCTAAAATTTGATCTGGCATTATGTATCATGCATTATCTTCATTAGAACTAGCAAATGTTGACCATTATGAAATACATGATCAAATTTTTTCAGTATAAAAGAGTAAGCAAACTGCACCTGAAAGAAATAACAATTTACAGAAATTGATGTCTCTCTTTCTCTTTCTTAACCTCTTTAGAGCAGGCTAATGCAGGGGTCATAAACATTAAACCACTCATTTTATTGAGACCACGCCCACTCTGCAGTGGTCATCGAAAGCGAGAAATTGTGGTGTGCAGAGCTGTTCTCTGCTATGCACCACTGCAACTCCATCAGGGTGTGTGGATAGATTTTTTTTTTTTCTTAATCCTCTCCACTCTCTCTACACCCCCACCGTGAAGCGTGGGGAATTTTTTAAAATCACACGAGTTGTACTGTATTTCACAAATGTTGTGGAATTTTCTTCTCTTTGAACAGTTTCGACCACAACTGTACTTTCTACATGGAACTTTGATAGTCACCAGGTTACATATGACTCAGTCAGGGGACTGTTGACAGGAAGAACAATATGGCAGCCTTCGTTACATTATTGCATCAGGTTATTTGCCACATGCAGTGTACATAAGGCCTCATGTGTATGCAAAATGTAACGCTCATTGCATCTTGTTTGATTTTGCAATATGATAATTACAATACAATAACTCAATTATAACTTTGCTGCTATCTGTTGTGTATGCTACTGTTGTGTATGCTATATAATATATTGCTTATTTTACCTCTTATAAATACCTTTTCCGCAAAACAGGTTGTACTTGCACATTCCATTGACAGTATTTTTAATGAATAATGTAGGATTTTCCACTGGCTGTGTTCTGTACATGATATTTGGCTATAACACACCCACTCATCCTATGAGCCTTTTAACATTACCAATTAATAGCCCTTAAAATGCAGGAGCTTCTGGTGCCATTGCCTCCTGGGCCCCCACCGGTGTTCAGTCCTACAGACCTCTCTCCTACTTGTTTGCTCTTGTTATGACTAGGGGTAATGTAACAAAAGAAAAGACTCAAACAAGCTTTCAAGATTTAAAATACAAATATTTAATTTCCTAAAATATTAAAATATTTCAACAAACAATCAAAGTGAAAGAATTAAAAATAACTTACAGTATAGAATATCCTTAAAAGTCCTAAATTGTTCTAAAGTTCACAAATCCGGAAGTTAATCCAAATATTCTGAATGAAGAATATTCCGAATGAAAACACCACTGTGCTGATGTACTAACAAGAATCAGTTATATCCAAGTGTTATTAATTCCAAGTAATCCTTGGAATATGTGCACTCTGCAAAACGACACCTATTAGACTATTATACAGAGGTTATAAACTAATAAAACTATACCATTATTCAAAAGAAATGATACATAATTCCATAACGGCTCTCCACTCATGCACATGCACAATATTTCTGGATCCACCCCTGTGCTAGGTTGACCCTGCAAGATACCATAGGGCTTTTCAAAATTTCAGAATAGAGTCTATGCATGCCATAACACAATGTGTCACGCGAAAACACGATTTTGGACTCCCAAACCCCCCGACACGGTCGTATTTAGAAAACACGATTTTCAGCAATCTTAGCGAATTAAATATTTTCCATCAACAAAAATTTTTTTTTTTTTAAAATGTACATTTCTTGATCACAATGATATATGCCTGTAATCTGTGGTATGTATAAACAGTAAACAGTCTTGCTAGGAGTTTATGTACAACTATTCTCGGGGCAGTTTATAGAGCTGTTTTAAAGACAATTAAAAGGTAAGGTGGTCAGAGATAAGCGGCTACCATTCAGAGATTTACTGAATTGGCTCACAATAGCTAGGGTGATGTGTCGTGTCAAATCCTTTGAGCACTGCTTAGGGAGAGCCCATTAGGCTAATTTGCATAGGTGAAGTACACTAAGGCCCCCCCAAAATATGTGTTTCAGGTCGGCCGACCGTCCCTGTTTCACGGTGCTGACCCTACCACTTTCCCCCTCCCACCACACCCCAATTTTACTTTATTTATTTTTTTTTTTTTAATAAACAAATTCACATTACCGAAATTGATTTTTGCATCTAATTGAGCCAGTTTTGCCTGGTACTTTGAAGCCCTTTAAATATTATTTGATTTATATATAATGTTTAAAAAAAATTTTAAAAAATACCTGCCTACCCTAATTTTAAAACCAGTGCAATAGGAAACACATATTTTTTTTTTTTTGCCTAAGTGGAACAACCCAATTTGTCCGAAGTTAAGTACATCAAACAGATGCATGTTGAAAAACATTTTATTACACAGCACTGACTGCATTGAATGAGAACGTTGAAACCATCGTGTTTGTGATCAGCAGCAACATTTCTTTGAAGTTGGATTTTTACTCCATATATAAAATTCAAAAAATGGTTATTTTGGTAGGTTGAACAGCACCATTCAGTCTCTAATGCAGTGTTGCACCTAGGATCCAAAGGTCTGGGGACACTGCATGCCTCACCCTCCAGATTTGGGGGACACAACATTTTAAAGGGAAAAAGGAAAATTGTAGTAAATGCTCTAGAAGTGCTAAAAAAATGAGATAATCTTATTTGGTTCGACAGTTTTGCCACCTAAACTTTCTCATATTTTCATTGAACTTTACATGATGACAATAAACATTTTATCATGTGATCAAATAACTAGTGAAAACATTAACCTGTTTGAATATCTGGTTAACCTGAAATGAACCTCACCATGGAATTTTAATAATTTAAAAGTATTAAATGATTAATCAAATGACAAATTGTGTATTTGCATAAAAAAAAAAATTTTTCATTAATTCAGCCTGAGAATAAATTAAATCTTCACTGCCGTAGGTGTGACTTTAACCTCGAAAATATGTTAAAATAGCAGTGGTCAAAGACTTTAGCAACTCGGACGACTACCACAAACCTTGAATGTTTTAATTGGCAGAATCATTGTTTTGAAATGGATATTCGCTACCATCATACAGCTTTTATCACTTGTAGCGACTTTAGCCATTGCTTGCGCCAACACAGACATGGATGCACATTCGCGTAGTAAAAGTGTAGGCATATTTGTGAACACAAATATCACTTGCATTACCGTCATACCAACTATAGTACTAAACTATTGAAAGCAGCATAGACTGCATGTAATTAAAACTACATTCAACTGCCCAATGGATTTTGAAGACAGTAACTTGGTGTATTTTTGTATTTAATGTATGTGAGGTTGTGACCATGTTTGTGGCGATGTTATTTGACAATGCTAAGTCTACTTTTTTTTTTTTTTTTTTTTGTGTAAGTATATTACATGCTTCAGAGAAAACAGATTGTATTTTCTTTTATTCAGATTTGAATTTCCAGTGATTTGCTATAGGCTGATATGAAAAGATAGCTTATTCTTATTTGGATGACTTGACTTTTTGGGGGTTACGCGCACTGACCACCCCCCCCCCCCACCACCCCTTGGGACCTCAAAACATACTTTTTGAGTCTCAAAAAACCCTCAACACCATCTGGGAATATGGCAAGTATGAGAGTCAGAACTAAAGAATATGGACAGGTACACTGCTCATGTAAATAAATTATTTTAAAAAGCTTGACAAACTTGGGAATAAAGTTGCAGAAAATTCCCAAGTCCATATACGATATAAAGAATTAACAGGCAATAATGTTTAAACTGTTCAATTTCATACACAATAAATAAATTGAAAGCTAACCTGAAGCTTTCATCTTTGTACTAAGGACTTCATCAGCAGAATGATGTATTATCTACTGATTGTTAACATCACCCGAGGGATTAGTGAGCGATGTTAACAAATTGTCCCAGATATGTGGCAGATTGTAACGGCCCGCGTCCCTGTTCAGCGTTGGTTTGTGAGCACGAATGTATATAGACTCTTTAACCCCCCGCTCAAACCATGATTGTTCTCGATCTAAGATGTTTACTGAGTCCCAAGATACCGTATGGCCCGGGCAAACTCTGTGGATGTGTCGTGATACCTCAGACAAACTTGAACTGGGTCTTCTATGTTCGTTGAATCTCGCTTTCAGTGTCCTTTCCATTTCCCCAATGTAGTTGTGATGGCACTGAATGTCCCCTTGTCCTTCACACTTTATGTGATAGATAGGTCCACAAATATCTTTCTTATTGGACTTATCCTTGGGTGAACTAGAATCTGTCTTAGGGTCCGGTATGGTTTATTAAAGACACATTAATTTTCTGTCGCTGAAATTAAATTAACAGGCATATATATGTATGTATGTATTCTCTGATATTCATAAATACCATTGTAAATAATATATTAGATACAATTGAAAATACTACTGCTGCAACTACTGTACTATTATTATTACTATTGTGTAGCATTATTTCTATCCTTCTTAACTTGTTAAGCTCAGTGTAATTTTTGGGATTGTTTTATTTATTAATTCTCTCTCAAATTTCCGACAGCATGACATTCCTGTAGCTCCAGCCTAAGTTTAAGTCGGTTCCCGGTGTCAACGTGTTACTTTTGCCATGGGGTGATGCTGCTTTCCACATATGTGAGCAGTTCAAATCATGGTCAATAGATGCTGAATACACAAGTGTTCTGACAGGCATTAATACTAAAAAAAAGGAGTGTTTAATTAAGTATTTAATGCCATGGATCAATAGAAGGGAGATTATACTTGCTATCTGGGTACAAAGGTCAGTTGAAATTAATTTATTAGTAGTGAGCAGCCCAACGATCCATAACAGATCTGACTGTCCAACGTGAATTCTGCTCAACACTACCAGTCATGTCAGAAAAAAAAAGCACAGAACAACTTTTTGGTCTATCATTACCTGATAAATTAAGCGCTGTTGCCCCCTAGATATCTATATATAGTCCTAATTGCACACATTGCTTGTAAATCATCATCAGTCCAAGTAATTGAAAGTGTCAGACAAGTTTACACACTTTTTTAATCTGTTTAATTAGGATCAGCAAATAAAAGATAATCGAACAATTCCCTATTTTTTGACACTGTCTTGTTGTATGTCAGTTTTCTAGTCGTTAGCCACCCCTGATCACAAACTTGTCCATATTTATGTTAATATAAGTTTAAATCATTGCAATTGATGTCATCATTAATCCAGTAAGTACTATTAATCCTGTGTCTAAACTGTCAGGGAACTGTAAAGTATTCGTGTGGGAATTTTGTTTAGCCATTAGCCAACAAGAAAATGTAGTAATTGCAACAACAATTGTGATTAGTTTCAATATTTAAACTTGCCATATTCCTTTAGTTAAAGTTGTCCAGGTGAAGACACTGTCACATTAACTACAGCAAGTGCCCATTTCTTCAACAAACCAAGGAGGAAGTGTGTGATACCTAATCAAATGCCTTGAGTATGTCACGGAATTGTATGGTTTATATCAATGTGTATATGTGATCAAAAATGTATTCGGGTTTCGTTTCCGACTAGAGCGTTACTCGGGGGTTGTTTATTTTTTTCGGCTCTAGTTATTTTGAAATACTGAGCGCGATTCACCCCATGCTGCACGTGCAAATTGCCTGCAGTGAAAACTCGCGTACCTAGCTGCTGCGCATATCTGTCACAGCTAGAGTACATATAGAGCGAATTCTCTATAAACAAATTACACTACGATGAGTCTTGTCAGAAAGCTTACCTCTTTACGGGAGCAAAACTTCAGCTGTAGAGCTGTTCCATATGTATGGTTTGGTGGTGTGTGAAGTCACAGAACTCTGTGTGGTTTCGTGTGACGCGTACGCTGTGTCTGGTGACGTTGTTTCGGAAGAGTGTACTGGTTTTCTCGATGCGAGGGACCAAGGCTTCTCGATCAACGGGTCTGTGTTAATGTGAAGGCTCTTGAGGGACCCTTCAACAGACTGGGAGGGGTGGACCATGCGTGGTGGGCGTGGTGGCTCCTTGACCATGGACTAGAGCGGGTGGAACCGTATATACATCTTGGTAGTCAAACGGACGCCACGATAGTTATATTTATTGCGTGTTCCATTTGATTGTTATCTCAATATTGCTATCTGTGCAAAATTACATTCATTCCCATTTCAATATCGCTATATGTGTGATAGATTCATAATTTCATACATCCCCATTTCAATATCGTTATATGAACGACATATTCATAATTTCATACATCCCCATTTCAATATCGTTATATGAACGACGGATTCATAAATTCATATTCCAACATCGCTTGTTAAATTGATAGATTGACGAGTTAACAGATTGATGGATAAATGTGTATTCTATTGATAAGTGCATAAATCACATGCTTTGGTCACCCTTGGTACTTAATAAGACCTTGTTTATATTGGGGTGTAAATCATATAATCTTATTTGTCGATTGGTGATAGGATGCTATTCACGTTTGTTTAAAATTCCATTTGTTAAATCCATCTTTGATTTTTCTCGTTGAGTTACTTGTTGTTGATAGTTCCATGTTAGGAACTTTATAATTTTCCTTATCTTTTTGTTATAATGGTGTCAGATTTGTTCATCTTTAAATTGCGTTTATAAATAAACATCTTATTAACGCAGTTGCTTTCGGTGTCTTCACTAATCCAGTCCCAACCCGGCTTCATCCTGTGACAGAGTATAACATGCTTATGAAACACAACCTCTACCATTTGTTGTTTGTTGGTGTGCTGCAAAAGGACAAATATTCTTGAGTCGTTTATGGGTTCACCTTGATGGGCTGGTAGTTACGGACTGTGGTTACTTAATCAGATAATGAGTAGATGACACATGAGGATTATTGTGACTCGTTATTGAAAGCAATCCACCAACATTCAAATACATATTATATGGAAATACAGTTTAATGATGAGCTGTTTGTCACTGGAAAAGATATAAAATTCCATTATAATTTTAACATTATCATAACCTGGCTTTACATTTGGGGAAAAATGGTTGCCTGGCATTAATTTTTGGTTGTCACAGACTCCTGGACAACATATTTTTCTACCCATGGTTTAATAGAATTACAAAGAAGATACATAGCATGTTTCCTCTCTCTATAATGGCTGTCAAGTGGAGAGCAGTTCTTTTGGACTGTCTGAAGAGAAACACTTGTGTCAGGAGTTTTTGTGTATATATTCATCAATAGTACACCAGCATTATCTTTGTGTTTCTCACAGACAATTTTAGGATGGCTTCATGCCTTACTGTTTTATTCTCGCGCCAAACCATTTAGTTATCATTCCGTCAGGCTTTTTTTTCAACAACTTGCCCTTTTTTGAGTTGCAAAATGCTTTTTCATGTCTTGCTAGCAAAAACGGTAGCTTGTGTGCTTTGTTTAATTTCTATCGTTGTAAGCGGTAATGCGTCTGTGCCCAAAGCTTAGGCTATTCATTGTGTCCACTGATTAACACTACATGGTGATGCATAAAGGAGGGCTTTATTTATTTGAACTGCTTGCAAGGTTAATAACTGGCATGGTTCAAAATCTGCCCCTCCTCACATAATCCGTGCTTGTTTTTTATTCCATCAGCATGTACAGCCACTGCTAACAGATATCAACTTGTACCTATTAGGCAAACAAAAAATGTGTTTCTGGTCAGCAGACCATCCCTGTTTCTCATTACCGACCCTAGCACTCCCCCCCCCCCCCAAAAAAAAATCACATTGCCGAAATTGATTTGTGCAACTAATTGAGCCGCCAGTTTTGCCCAGTACTTTGAAGTGCTTGAAATATTATTTGATTTATATATAATGTTTTGTTTTTTTTAAAAAAACAACCTGCCTACTATAATTTTAAAAGATGTGCAATAGGAAAAACTTTTTTTTTTTTTTTTTTTTTTTTTTTTTTTTTTGGCATAAATTCGAAAGGTACTGATTCTAGCAGATGCTTTATGGCAAATTGGTCTTAGTTGTTGGAGCTGTATCTTAGAACCATTTAAAAGGTTTTTCAAGATTTAGTATTATAAGGCATATTTAGTGGCAGATCAACAATGTATATAACCTTGAAACTGGTGTTAATACAATAATTTTCTAAATGGTTAACAAGAAGCTGTCATTACAAGGTGACATTTTTTTACTGGGGGGGGGGGGGAGTACTTTGGCCATATTTTAGCCAGGTGAACTAAAAATCTCGTTAATCTTAACTGTATGCTTGATAATGTTTAGTGAGGTCTATGTTTTGTTTAAGGTAGTCCATTGAAAAATGATAAGCCTTCTGGTCGGAATTATCTGAATTTGTTGAGCCTGTCAGATAAATAGAATTGCTGCGTTTATCTGAATTATAATATGCCAGTAAAATCTTGTCTCCATTCCTTTTAATATTTGCAACTGTTTTATATTGGTATCCTAAATGTGCCTGTATAAAATTCTGGAGTGAAGAAACTGTTGCACATTGTTTTTTGCTACATTTGTCATGAAATTCCATACATGGCACTTTAATATTTGTACCAGTTCGTTTTCTTGTTTCACAATTATCACACTTAACTGTATCCTCTCCAGATCCCCTTCTGTCCTAACCCTGTAAGCCATTTTCATGATTTTGTTTTATTGCTTCGAGAGCGCATTTTATTTTTTCTTCACAATGATTACAGTACTGAAATGGACCACCACACTTGTTACAGTACTGAACTGTACCATCCTCCGATACCTTCCGGTCGAAGCCCTGTAAGCCCTGACACAATATGGTGGTAAAATAGCTGCCTTCGTCATCTAGGGAAAACATCTCTAGTTCATCACATGATGACAAATGGAAAATGCTGGCCTTTGTTCTCCTTCTTGCCTCTATTGCCTTTTTGCAGGCCCAAACCAAATGCATCCTTGCCGAAAGCTTGTTGCAAGCTTGCAGTAAGCTTACGATAAACTAGTTTGATGTTTATAAGCTAACATGGATGCTTGCACAAGCTTGTACAAGCAAGTGCAGGCTTAGGCAAGCTAGCTGGATCTAGCCGCAAGCTTGCATAAGCTTTCTTGCTTTAGAAAGTAAAACTAGCTTGCAACAAGCTTCTTCATATATCCATTTGCTTGTGCAAGATTGAGACCATATATCCAACTAGCATGCACATGCTTGCAGCTAGGGGAACACATAAACTTCTGCAACCTTGGGTAAGCTTGCAGTGAATGAATAAACTTGAACAATGGAATTTAACTTAATATTTTGGCTGAACAAATTTGTTTTCCACTGCATTGCAACTATAAGATTACATTATTTAATCATTAAATATGCAGGTAGGTCAAGGAACATTTAACCTTCTCAGCATTGAGTAAGTCTTAACTTCCCTTTGCAATTCCACAAAAAAGACGTATAAAATTTTCTGAAAGAATTTATTATAGAAAGCATGTACACAGAAATATATTTATATACAATGCATAACAGTATCACAACTATATTACAATAAGAAAATGAATAAGGTAGTTTGTAGATGTTAAATTTAATCTCACAAGTACAAAAATTAGTTTATAATCTCACGACAGTGACCAAGAATAACCAGATTCATTCAGATATTACTATTAACCTTTGCCTTACATTTCTGTTTAGAAATGTTGCATTTATAAAGTTTACAAAACATTCAGAGAGCAGAGTGGTATAATTTGAATGAAAACATTAAAGTGAACAAAAACGTATTATGAAAATGTTAGAATTTAGTATGGTTTTTGTTTGTATTGTAATGCAATTGATCACTTTTATATTAACAATAAAGCACTTATGAATTGTATGAAATCTGCCCACAACTAACGGCATTTTGAAAAAAATACATTTCAGTTTTTGAAAAAGTTTCACGGTCAATTCATTATTTAATATCATATTACTAAGTCTGGGCCATATTTCAAAGTTTCAGAACAAATGCACAAACTGTGTTTACTTGTACATTAATTGTTACTTTGCATATTTTGTATCATCTACAACTTGTACAGCATCAATTGAGTTGTTCAGTCATTTTCTACAGTATAAATTTGGCCTAAGTGAGATAACACACTTTTTCATCAGAAAAGCTTACATATATTAAAAGCCCAATTATGTCTTCTATTGAAACTGCGATATATATTCATTGGATAATTTTGCCTGTATAACTCCAAATATTCAAGTAAAATCCTTTGGAGAACATACTTTTGCTTATCAGGGCCCAACTCTTGGAATAGTCTGCCTCGTTAAACTTAGAAAAAGTGAAACTATGACCACTTTCAATAATGCTCTGAAAACTTACCTTTTCCGCACTGAACAGACTTAAGTTGTTTTTTTCCTGTATTCTTTGTTTTCTTAATCAGTCGTATTTCACTTTGTAGTATTTTGCATTTATCATTTGTCCATGTTGTAGTAATACTTACATTTCTATTATTATTACTATTTGTGCATACTATTTACATTTCTATTTTGCATTGCTTGTGTCCATTACATGTTATACTGTAATAGTGTGTGTAGAAATGTCTTTTTTGTGTTTATTTAACAATGTAAAACGCTTAGAGCTGATGTTAAGGTTATGTACTATAGGAAATCACCATTACTATTATTATTATAATGCCAGCTACTGCTCTCTATGAAGTATATATCAAGTGTACCTTGAATATTGTGTAATGCTATTAAGTGTGCCTGTAGAGTCTGTCTCCTACTCAAAACCTTCTTACATGACACAACTGGACATCGCCATTCCTTTTCCCCCTTTTTACATTCAAGTAAAGCTTTTTCATCCATTGTAGGTATCTGCAAAGAATAAAATAAATTGAAGTTTTATATATATATATATATATATATATATATATATATATATATATATATATATATATATATATATATAAAAATTATGTATGTTAGTTGTTGAAGAAGACGGCAATGTTAGTGACGGCTCGGTGACAATCGAGTTAGAAATGATAAATCAATAAATGAAATGAGAAAGTTTTGTGCATTTTTTTATATCCTTGGTGCTTTTCGTTTCTAAAATCGGTTGGGGGGTACTATAACATTGTTCATCAGATGGACGGTTTTCCAATTCGTCAGTTGTGATAAATGGGGATTGGGCTATCCTTCTGATGAACTTCTACTCATAATTTTTATATCTGTTCCAGCAAATAATTAAGTGGCATAATGAACAAAGAATGTATGAAGCAATCTAATTTTAAGCAAAGAACACCATGCATCCCACTAACATCAAACACTTGTAGTTCTACGCAGTACAGTCGGCTCTGCAACCCAGACTAGCCTCGTTTCACAGATAAGCAATAGCTCTATCAAACTATACAGATGCTGCAATCAGCTCTGCAACCCAGATTAATCTTTGTTTTCTCCCACATCATTGACTAGCTCTGATGGCACTCTCCAGTTTCGTACTTTGCATAGGGTTAGATTTTTAAAGATATATAATTACCCAGGTTTTCCTCACTGGCTGTCCTGGCTATTTAAAAAAGACCTTGTATATCTTAGGTATTGTTAAAAGAACTTTGAATTCCCTTTATTTTGGTGTATGATTGATGGGTGAAATTTGGGTTATAGAGTATACAGCTTGGTCTTACATAAGATGTTCACCTCTCAAAAAACTGCTAGCTCTGCTTGGCCATTTTCATTTCCTGAACTTCAAAGGTAAATATAAAAAAAAGAGCTGATAACTTTTTTTACTTTTTAGATATTTTGTAATTCATTCATAGTACTTTCAGAGGCTGGTATTGTCTGCTGTGGCAAAAAAAATTTCCCTATTTTAATAACTGCTGAAAATAGTGCACTTTTGACTAATTCAGGCTGATTTTTCGAGTACTTTGGAGCGGCCATTTTGTCTGCTGTGTGCTTAGATCATGTCCATTTTCCACAAGTACAATATGTAAAGAAATTTCAGCCACAGTACATGAAAGTAACATAGAGGTATGCCAACATTCTCTCCATTGTGCATGTTGCAAATGCAAAATACTTCATCTTCACTCTCTCAGAAGCGTGTATTATCTGTAGAGCGCCCCCATAATCAAAGTACATGGATGATGCTATCAGCTCTGCAACCCAGATTAGCCTCGTTTAGGTAAGCGTACGAAATTCAAACATCGCCAGCGGCATTTTAGCGGAATTTTCTGCAGCAATGGCTAACTCAGAATTGCACGTTATCATGATCTGGATTCATGATTAACCCATTACAGGCAATACTGTGAGAATGCAGCAGATTGTTGAGCCAAGAAAACATTACAGTGAATATATTGTAGGAGAGACAACTAAGTGCAAGATTGCAAGATTTGGCATCGTGGAAGGCGTTAGCGGGAAAATTGGTGGTAAGTATCCTGGACTCCTCTGTTTTGACGCACTTAAGCACTTAAATGTTTTCAGAAATACTCCTTTCATAGTGATACCTCATTACTTTAGAAACATTAGTTAATTTAGCAAAGTTTGCATAACAGATTACAACGGTATAGGTTAATACTCTTGGCATGCTTTCAACCAGACGACCCCTTTTCTGAAAGTTTGTATAGTACGTCACTCATTTTGACGCACCTCACAGCAGTCTTTCTTTCAGTGACACCATTGTACATATGGACCAGGAACAAAACTATTTTGCAGAGCAACATCAATAGCACATAGAAACTCAAATTTTTGGGAAAAATTACATAAAGAAAATTAACTTGGCATTCCTAAAGCTTTTGATACATTTTTCATAAATTTGGTTTTGGGACAGATTTTGTCTTGAAAGGCAAAAGAATCAAATTGAGAAAAATCATGATGGTATTATAATAAAATTGTTTACTTATATTTTTTAAAAATATTAGATTTAGCATATGACTTTTTTCAAATACATAATTGGCACCATGAATATACAGAACCTCAATCCTTCAATGTACGTTTTTTTGAACTTCAGAACTTTTTTGCATCCTTCATAACTAAGTTATAATATAATAATAATAATAGTAAAAATATTTCTCCAGAAGTGAAAATAATCAGAGAGAGAAGACATAAAGTTACAGGAGATTAGGTTGTATTTTTAATTTATTATCATTGATACCAATATATAACAAATCTTTAAAAAAATTGGTCAAAATAAGTTAAATATCAAGATTCTTATAAAGGATCATTGAAAATTTACTGTTAAATTATTTATTAGCTAGAAAATCAGAATACTTTGATTTTAATAAGCAAAAATATAGAGGATGCTGATTTTATTGTGAAATATATCGTAAAGTATGTGTTTCGTGTAAATATCCCCAGAGCAAAATATGCATGTATATACACTAGCCATAACCCATTAACTAAAGGAACAAAATTTCTTTAAAGTTTTGACTGAAGTTTAGTAGCGGCATTTAACTGAATTAGTATTGAATTTAATTATTATTTCTAGTATAAAAAAGAACTTACCATTGATGATCGAATGATGTTCCAAATATGCCATATATCTCGCTATTAAACGATTCTTAAAATGCAACAAACTGTCCTGGAGAAGGGAAAAGTAACTTTGAAACAAAATGGCAGTGAAGTCTGAAGATTCACAACCGTTGACTTTGACTTAGAACTAGTGCATCATTCACTGCATGCTATCAGATTTTAGCTGTAATTGAGGATTCAGAGTAAGAGAACAGAGGGGTATGAAATTTATCAGTAGACAACATATAGACTAAATAAATATAAAATCACTGTCCATGTATATTTCTGTGAAGAGAATAAAATTGTAGACTAAGCGGATGAAAACCAGTTAACATATGTAACAAGAAAGTTTTTTGGGGCAGGCTCTCAAAATTTTGTTCATTAATAGTACAGTATACAGATTTACATACATGTATTTTTCCTTATATTTCTGAAAAGATATGGTTACATGAAACATTATTTAGTGGTAATGTAATTATTTTTATTTACAAAGAAATGTACTTTCAGCATTTGTGGGAATTTCTCCACAATGAATATTATTATTGAGGTAAATCCTGATTCATAATATACCAGCACAGTTCCTTGGTTGAATTTTATGCTCAGCTCCTGACGTTTTCACTTTTGTATATTATTAAATGGAAAAATAGTCCTTAACTAAAGGATGAACAGTTTTTTTCAAAATTACAAGTAATAATTAGAAATTAATATTTGATTTATTATAACGGGGTATCTTAAATTTTTTTATTTTTTTTTCGCTTTTCTATTCAGTCAGAAACAATTTTCATGCAAAGATAAAGTGTCAGATTTACAAATTTTCCTAAGCTTCAAGGGGCTTCACCCTCTAGACCCCCCACCAGTGCTTTGCCCTGGACCCAAAAGGGGGCCACATTTTTCAGTATTATGATTTTCTCAAACTTTAATCCATGCAGCCAGTTTGTTATACAAAACCATGCTAAATACATCTCTAAGAAAGGATTATGAAGTAACGATTTTTTTTTAGCATAAACCATGCCTGATTTAGTGGTATGCATTAAAACAGATCTGCAGCATCAGTAAGAGAGCTATATGAATAGCACTAGTTTTGTCAGTGAGGCCACCAGACATAAGAGTAAAACTTGTGACATACAATCTTTTAATGTATGTATCCAATTAGCTAGTTCACTCTTGCATTGTATAACTAACTGCTGTTAGTCATAAGGCACATAAGCAATGATGTAATTATTTTGGTTATCAAATATATGAATTGAAAACCTAACTTTACATGTTTAATACAGCATTGATAATGTCAGGGTGCCAAACCCTGATATAATATGTATTAATTATAACTGATGTTCATCCATTTACTTTTGTTTAGATCATACTGACAGACAAAAGAAGGAATTTGATCAGTTGACTGACAGTCCCGAGTTTGGAGCATTGGTTACCGGTCTCAGTCTTCCACAGCTTTGTTTAGTTCAGGAGGCCACTGAAGCTCCAAGTAAAGCAAATATTCTAGAAGTCTCGGAGACACCAAACACTATCAATAAAAACAGTAAACCCAGAACTCCAGAAACAGTGGGGAAGACAAAGATAAAATCTGGATCCAACATGGCTTCTAATCCAAAAAGAAAGGTATAATTTATGCTGATAAAATCAGTTACCATTCTAAGCTTCTAAAGCTCACGAAAATATAGTCAAGCATAATGTAGTGTGTAAATTTTAATTACTTTTTAAATCGGGAACATAATACCTGATGTGATCAGACAATATAAATGTTAATAGCGATGTTCAGACATGTTTGTTAAACTGAGTTGTTTGGCTCACGTATGAGGGATGACCATTAAAATATACTGTTGCAGAATTCCATCAATAAGCACTATGTCCATTTTTATTTCAGTTTAATTTGGAAAAGGCTGCATAAGACCTTGAATTGTCAAGACTGGAGGAAATTATAAACAAGCCAGAAAACAAATCTGATGCTTCACTGAGAGACAGTCAGCCACAAACTTATGGAAATGAAGGGTCATTCAAGTAAGGAATTTCACTGATTGCAATAGCTAGTTGAAACATGTAAAGATATATCAATTTTGGTGTGTTTCAAATAGCTGTGTAGTTTGTGATTAAATTTGTGCTGGTACATGGTTTTCCAGCAAAGAGAAACACAAGAGATATGTCTTACTCTGCTTTTATTCAGAGTGATAGTGATATGGGTGCACTATATTGGGTCTGTCCAAATACATGATACCAACTATACTAACATTTTCTTTGCTGTAGGCATGTACCAAAAGCCTTAGTAAAAATCTTTATAGTGTGACATTCCTGTTGATGTAAATTAATGGGAATCGACCAATGTGCATTTATATGCCAAAATTTGGGCCATCGTGACTATGTTTAACTAATGTTTGTAGTAAATTTTCAGTTTCTTGAACTACATATAAATATTTACATATTAACATCCATAAAAAGTGCATTTGATATGTAATGGATATAATAAACAAGTGATATATGATTACTTGTACCATGTATTTACTGACATTTCAGTAATACTATTACAGCAGACATTGTACAGAAATCCCTGGCTGTGGTATCAGGTGGATCCATGATGGAATTCTTAAACTAACCATTGGACAATTCATGTAACTGCCGATGTTACCAGACCCAGCAGCAACTTACAGCACTGCAGCAGGAGATCCAAAATGTTCAACAACTTGTCCAGTGGTTGGAAGGAAAGCTGTATTCAAGCAATTTAGAACTGAACAGCTTGAGAGGAACTGTAACATGGCTACACCATAATCAACAACTTGTAAGTTTTTGGATTGAGTTGTCATGCTCTTATCTCCAATTTTTGTTTTAGTTTATGTTTGTTATTAAATATAACGAGGTAAAATCTTGTATAACCTGTCATTAGTGTTGCAGCAAAGTGCAACTTGTTTACTTGAGTAAATGTTTTTGGAGTCAGATTGATGTATATAAATGTCACTAAGTAATTATTCTGTTATTACCTTGTGCTGATTAATTTTAACTCTGTTAATCAGTGTTACTTGTTTTTTTTATAACTAAAACAAAATGTCTGTGAAGTAGTATTAGGCACATTATAAAAATAATGTACATGTAGTAGTATTAGTAGACAGAGAAATAACATGCTAATGGTTTGCTATATTTATTTCAGCCCCAACAGCAAAATCAAACCAGTGCTAACAATAACACTATGGAGGATAGATCTGATGAGAGAACTCAAGTAGGTTTGCTTTTATATTCTTCCAGAAACGAAAAGGATGGAGGGAGGCACCATTGCTATAAACACCAAACTTGCTTAATGATTTAAACTGCTAAAAGTTTTGTTATTGTTACTGTTTGTTCTTTGGCAAATCTGGGAAAGGTAGTAAAGAGGATCAGTTAGTAAGATCTAGCCCATGATGAAGGAATTTCGAGCTGAAACACTTTTAAAGGAAAAAAGCATTGAATCAATTATAATATGTACGTTTGCATTCAACAACTTGGTCCCAATGTCAGTATTAATCACCATCAGTTTCAGATTTAGTTTGTTTAAATTTTGAAATGTGTTTAAAGCACTACATTATATAAATCTTGTGCATACAGAATACTAGTGTTTCTAAGCTTTTTTTTGCAGCAAAGTCTTCTGTTGTAAGTTGCAATCAGGTATTGTCAGTATTTAATTCCTGGTTGTCATGTTTTGGGTGCATGTACCAAGACCTAAGCAAGCACTAGTAATGACAGGATATGGTCAGTGCACAGAAGAAAGTAGCCATGAAGCAGTTCCTCAACAGTTCAGTCAAGTAATAAACATTTATTATTGTTAAGATTTAGCTCATCATGCCAGCTATGTTTGTTTGCAACACCATCATCCCTGTATGTAAAATCCATATTACATGAAATTCATCTCTTCAGAAAATGTAAGTAAGCCAGAACGGCTTTTAATATAATTTTCTTTTGATTATTAAGGCAACTTCACTAGATATTTCACCCTGTATAAATCACTTGATTGCTTTGCAATGCTTTTTTTTTTAAAATGCCAGTTACCCCCAGTTACTGCATACGGAAATTTGTATATCATTCATTCCCATTAACTGTTCAAGTTGACTTGTTATAAAAAGAGAGGTACTGTTGTTCATTTGTGTTATTCATCATCATGCTTGAATGTAAACATGGACATTTCTTGAAATATTAACTTAGGGGTGATGTAGTTCCACGATTTTTCTTTAGATCAGTGTTTTTGTATTTGTATTTCAGCCTAGACAAAATGATAACAGTGGTGAAGAAGATGCCAGCACTTTCAACAATTTTACCAAGGTAATAGTCCAATGAATACAAGGTCAAATCATTTTGTCAATATGGAGTTATATCTTTCATGAGAACAATACTGACAGAAGCTAATATAACTTTTCGTACTTCATGCTGACTAATGAGCAAAAGACCTGGAAAATCTGCAAGCTCAAAATCTGGAATATCTCATCATCTCATTATTTCTCATTGAAATTCAATCTTCTTTGGTGCTGGCCACCATGTCACAATCTATGGGCAGATGCCTTGAGATCTGTAATCATCAAACTTGGATCTCTCCAGGTTTACACTGATAACAGACTGACTGTTCATGGTTGTGCTGTCCACAATAAACAAGAAACAAGAAAACATTCACAGGGCACGTGAGAGGGCATGCTACATAAAATGATGTATTCATACTATTTTTGTACAAGATTTTCATATGTTAAAGATAAAGAAAATTCTGCTTATATTTATCACAATACTTATTTGCATAATCTTAAGTTTTTAATAAAATGAGCTAGAGGTACTTTTCAGTTATGGGATACTGTAACTGGCTTGACTCATCCACAGTTGTCATTCCTTTCTCTCACAATGCTTTTAACTTGTGCACAAATTTTGCAAACTGAAAACCAAATATTGGAATGTAAATTTATACCTGCTACTGCCATATTCAATATTTTATAAATTGACATCGGTCTGGAACTACCGCCAGTTTATAGAAAGGCTTGGTCACCTGATCATCTAATTGGTCACATAACTACCGACCAGTAGCCATTATCCTTGAGAAAGGTCCCGTGACTAAGGACTGAAAGCTTGGATCCTGCAAGTTCATAGCTACTGATTTGGTCTCATTTCACTTTATAATATATTTAAAACAAATGATTTGCTGCTGACAATTTTTTTCACTTCTTTTGATCGGTTTTTCCAGACTTCTCAGATTATTAGTGTTAATTGAGAAACTGTATTCACTTAAAGTGTTATGAACTAAATTGCAGAATGTACTATGAAATTATGTTCAGAATTTTGTACACAAATTTTCAGCTTCTCTTCTGACATTATAACTGTATTCACTTAAAGTGTTATGAACTAAATTGCAGAATGTACTATGAAATTATGTTCAGAATTTTGTTCACAAATTTTCAGCTTCTCTTCTGACATTATAGTTGCAAAATTATAGCTAAACTACAAATATCACTGTTATAATTTTGTTGTATTTAATGCTTGTTTAACTTGATTTCAGAAACAGCTCAGAGCATTTATTGCAAGAGAAAAAACGTTTTCAAAGGCTGCGAAAGTTCTTTTTCGAATGCTTTTCAAGCCGGAGGAGACTGGGGGGAGAAGCGTTACAGGCCTTGTCCCAAATAAAAACGCTCCAGCTTAGCCTGCTTTAGAAAACCAGGAAAGGTTTACAGTACTTTATGGTGAGTCTATCATTGATTGATTGTGACAGCAGTTAAAACAGTTTTTAACATTTGGACTTGGATTAAGTCGGATTAAAATGTGTGGACATTATAGTTCAAAATCTGGTGTGTTATTTCTTATGAAAATGAAATAAGAAGTGAAAATGTTTGGCAATTACAATATTGTCCATCCTAAAGTAACATGTGCTATAAAACCTAAGTAAATCAGATGGTATTACATTGGGCCAAAATAAATATTTTTCTTGTTACTTTTTATAGATACTGAGACACACACAAAATGTCCTGATAGAAATTGAATGGACATGGATCTTTTATTTATATATTCCACTTGGCATAGTGCACATAAGAATTTTAGAATTTCATGTATAAGCTTCGCCTTGACTTGAGGATTAAATGTGCTAACAAATATTAAATTATTATTTCAGAAATTGTCCAGGAGAAATTTCCTTTTGCAACGAAGGCATTCATAAATGCAAAACTAGCTGATCTGCTGAAGCCCTCCAGAGCAAAACCTTAATGGAGATGAATAATATAATGTTTAACAATATTATGTAATTAAATATTTGTGATAACACAATATTGGCTTTTTTTTATCCTTCTGAAATTTACATTGGACTACATTTCAGGTTTGACTGCCACAGATGGGGGGGGGGGGGCTGCTGAAACCATGGACAATTCTCCACATACAGGGTTCTTCCGTGGCTTTTTGCTGAAACCACGGACATTTGTCCATGTACAGGGTTCCATGGTTCTTCCATGGCTTTTTGCTGAAACCACGGACAATTGTACATGTACATGGTTCCGTGATTCTTCACAAAAACCACGGAAAAGTCTAAATACTCCGAGGTCTGCTTGGAATTCCAAGGTAAGCTTGGAAATTTGTCAATTTTTTTTTTTTTTTTTTTTTTTAGTTTTTTTTTTTTTTTTTTTTTTATTAAATCCTTGGAAATGGCGTCCAAATACTCTGAGGTAGTTTCCATTGAATTAAACAGCAAAACCATGGAAAATGTACACACGAGAAATGTGTGCTAACTTTGCATACACCAAATCTGTGTTGTCTTTTAAAAATGCACATTTCTTGTCTTGTCTAATTTTCTGTACAACAGCAAGAAATACAGCAGCGCATCTGCACTCAGTTACTTCACAATGACAAATTGGATATAATTTAACATAGAACATAATTTGTCCACAATAATTAATATTATGTACCTTATAAATGAACTGTGCATTAATTCCTTGAATAAGTATTATATTTCATACTGTGATATAAAACACCATTCAGCAAGATTCTATAAAACATGTAGCAGTTACCAAAAGCAAAATGAACAGATTGACTTAATGCAGCTACATATTTATAGTCCAGTTGTTTTAAATGTTTTCCACCAATAATATATGCACCATCAAATATAGTTTCAATAATTTTATAATGATTATTTGTTGAAGTCAACTTGTTAAAGAACTGTCCTATAGGAGTGGCATCAAAAATCTGATGTGAAAGTGCAGGTAATTTCAACACTTTTGATACTCCATTAGCAATCTGAATAACTGGATTTTTAGTTCAGTGAAATAGGCTAACAAGCTTGCCATTCATACTTTCAAAGGAAAAGCAAGAATAAACCCAAAGTGGTCCAAGTTGTTTTACTGCATCATGCAAATGAAGCATTTGATGCAAGTTTGCAGACATGTGTTGTTCACCATAGAAGACAGAAAAGATGCAACTGAATTTGATTAAAAGTTCCTCACAATGTTTCAAGTCATCATTGGAAATTTAGTCTAAATTAATATATATAGCTTCAACAAGCAACAAATAATGTTGAAAAAACTGCTGCTTTAACAATCCAAAGAGCACAGGAACTGAATAAAAGAAAAGCCCGGCTCTGCATTCTGATGCCTTCCAGTACTTGGACTGCTCTTTTATGTCTCTTGGATGTCTGTGAATGAAATATGGTGGTTTGATTAAAGATAATCTTTTATCTGCAACATTGACAAGGTTGGAAAGTGAGAAAAACTGACAAGAATACTTTGGATCAAACCACAACTGTAGTAATTGACACACAATTCCAAGAAGTACTGAATGCATGTAATCTATGACTGTTCCATTTATTATATCGGGACAACAATCTGCCCACCATGATTGACCTTTCACACCAAAGGCAGGTGTTGAGGATGCAAATGCTTCTTCTCCATGCTGAATAAATTCCTCATGATTTCTTTTTGCTCCATCGATTAAACATGCATCAAATGGAAACACTCTGGTGTGTCCTTTTCCAGTTTTTATAATGTTTCCTCATGTGCATTTTGAGCACCCATGTTTTCCATACAACTTAGTCATATTCAAAACCATACATTTAGCAGGCAGCTCATATGTTCCACAGAGAAGCATACCTTTCACAGTAATCAATGCCGAACAGTGTGCACAATTTGCTTCAAATCCATCATCTCTAAATTTGTTCAAACTGTCATGAAAAGGTTTCAAAAAGCACGACATTGATGGTTTTGATCTACCAAACCATAATCCAGCAAAAAGCTGTTCTCCCGTTTAAATCTTTCCTGTAAAGGTAGTTCATTGATGGAAAAAAACAAAGGCCAAATGCTTACTCTTGAAGATTTGAAAAGTGGCACACCATCAGTATACCACATGAATGATATGTTATTGCTCTTGTCCAAAAAGCAACCTGGGTGCGAATACTTTTTGTACAATTCACCACCATAAATATCTTCAATATTATTTGCCAAATTCTTTTTTTCATAAAAACCTATGCATTAGATTGTGATGAAATTCAGATATCTGAAATAGCTGTTGTATTTGAAATTGTAAAGGAATTTCCACAAAATATGAGTTGTTGTTTTTGTCACTAAGATCACTTCTGCAAACTGCATTCATTGATTGAATCATCAACTAAGAATTCACATTTTGAACAAAACTTGTGAAATACTAAAGGTGCCTTCAATGAACTAAAGTAAGATCTAACTCTATATAAAGACAAGTGCAGGAAATTTGTTTTTGTTATACAGTGCAAAGAAACAAGAGTCAGTAAATCAGACAAGCACTCTCCAGAAAGGTTGTGTCTTATTGCAAAAGACAGAATCAGAGTTGCACTTTGTGCTACAGTTATGGGAGCTCCTGTGTATATAGGGGTGTCATTTGAGTCATCATTATCTGTTTGATGCTCTTGATTGTCACTCAATTCTGGTTCGTCTGTAGCATCATACCATACAGAATGTTCATCGTTTTGATACCAGTGTCCTGTTGTTTCAGTATTGTACCAGACATCATCTGACTCTGAATCTATATATACTTTGGCATCTTGTGCAACTTCTGGTCTGAAAGAAAATAATAAAATGCACTGTCAAATGGTGCAAGAGCTGCTAAAATGTGTAGACACTGGGATCACAATTAATATTTGTTTGGTTTCGTTAAATATCAATCATTCATTCATACTACTGTTTATGTCAGTATTTGTAGAATTACAAACTGTATTTACACGTTTTATCCTAAATTCTTTGCAGTTAAATGAAAATCACTTACTGAGCAAGAAGGTTCAAATGGAATCCATCACAATAAAGGAACAAATAGATTTCCTGTATTATACAATATCATTTTTATATCATGTATAGCTTGTTGATTACATATATTCGTCCCTGTATATATATGCTCTACATAAATCTCTCTCGCAGATATTCAGTAACATAAACATGAAACTATAAAGTGACAACATTCTTATGTTTGTGGAAATGCACTGGCAGCTGGAGAATATTCTTTATATTCCGATGAAATGCTGGCCGCGTCAGGGTCTAGAACGTTGGCTGATGAGGACAAATCTGTTTCAGTATCTTTCTCTTCCAGTTTTAATTGCTTTTATAAACGCCATTGTGTAGTTCTTGTTACACGTTCCAAAGGACTCTTATCTTGCAGATAAGTTTTGTATAATTTGTTTCATTTTTCTCTGTCCTAATTCATCGTTTTTATTTGTTTTGAACTTTTTCTGTTACGTTTAAGTTAATCGGAAATTATGATAGAAATATATGGAAACGACCAAATGAATTGCTGAACAGCCAAAATAAGATGAATAACTATAAAAATCTTTAAATAAGATCTATGACTATATTCTCAACTAGCAATAATTTTGTAAAGAACAAAGTACGTCTACTTAGAAATGACAGAATTTTACGAGTGGTTTCCGTTTATTTTCGTTTATATGGAAAAGGACGGAAACTGCCGAAAGAAATTAACATGTTCCTGGCCAGACTCAGCACCGATGATTGGATGCAAGCAAACGAGCATTGGTACCGAAGATTGGCTACAACTGCAGCGGGATTTCAAATATTTGTAGGGATCAGTCATATTGGCATTCAAAAACAAAGGCGTGCAGATATTTGTCAATTTTATTTATTTCAAAATCGTAGCAAATATGACATCGGTGTTTTGTTGGTTTGATTGGGATGATAATACAACAACTGTTCATTCTATCAACAACATCAAGGAACCACGAAAGCCTTGCAGAGAGTACATTCGAGGCAAAAAAGTATTGGCTAAGTTGTCACAGTTCGGTCTTTGGCATGGAGTAATAGTTGAAATAAGTGGTGAGTATTACACCCAAAAGGTATCTTTTGTAATGCATCAGTTTATTGCATGATTATATTTTGTTAATATTGAAGTTACTGTATGCAGAATACGTTGAAAACAAACTTCAGTTGAAAGATTTTTGCTATTACAATAGTTATGCGCACTTGCTGTAGCTAAAATCACAGATCTTTGAAACTCGATCACTGCAGTAAGGGTATCAAGACAATTCAGCCCAAAGACAATTCGGCCCAACATGGACTGAAATTAAGACAATTCGACCTAACTCGAAAGACAATTCGGCCCACCTCGAAAGACAATTTGACCCAAACGTGACAATAGTTTTAACAAGTTTATTTCTTCAAAAAACAAGTAGATTCTCTGTACGGGATATGTATATTAACTCTGATATAATGCATGTAATGTATAAAATAAAGGGAGTTTACCTTTTCCTTTCTAGCATTTATTTTGTTTTTCATATCAGTTTTATGAGAGAGAGTACATCTCATTTGATGTAAACAATGTGGAACGTTAGGACATGTGCCTTATGTATAGCACGATTTTGGTACAGCACAAAAAGACGATATCAGAGTGGATAAATTATTGTCAAGACGGCAAGTGGACATGTAAAAAAAAATTTATATATCAAATGGTTCTCCAAAACAGATGGAAGCAAAATAGAAATAAAACAATAGACAAATGTATACAAATGTTTTAATTCCAGTATGTATTCCAGCTCATTCTTCCTTTATTTTGTCGATGTCATTACTGTGACTTAATGGATCAGAAGTCATCATCATCTCATTTTCAGACCAATACAGGGCCTTTATCCCTAAAGTTCATATATATTCAGTGGTAAATATTATCATGAAATGGCACCATAGTTTGACTTTGAAGAAATTCTTTTCATATTTATTAATTTCCCCAACTTTCTTAATTTTATACATGTAATCATTTATTTAATTTTATATTAAATGATTAGGAACATAAAGTTGATCTATTATGAATATCCATAAATGCAATATAGCGATTTTTCGATTAGTAGTAGTTAGTCCATATTGCCAAACTCTTTTACTTTAAAACGAACACTTGGTCAAATGATCTTGAGTTTTAAATTGACATAATAACACCACCAATTATTGAATACAAGTACACACCCTGCATGGACTGCAGATGAAGGTCAATTCAATGCCTCTCGATACACTTTTAAGGAAATCCCTGAAAACAAATATTAAGATTATTTTATCGATACCAAATCACAGTACAGTTAGTCACAAAATTGTTATGTAGATTTAATTTGTATTTGTTAGTTTTTTCTCTATCATTATGGGTTATATAAAATTGTAATTTGTTGTTGACCTTGTCCAAAATCAAGTTCATTCTGTTTCTAACAAAAGCCGGGCATTCTGTAAACAGCTAATACATAGTTTATATTTCTCCGCAAGTCGGTGGCGTTTTTTCAAGATGAATTGACTTTTACGAATGAATGTTTACTTTCATTTATTCATATAATACTTTCTTCAGAATTATATTAAATACATTGAATTACACTGTAGAGCACCAATAACATGACAGTGGGTCTATGACTTCATTAGCACTGTAAGCAAGTGTATATTACCAAAGAAATACCCCCCACCCCCATGCAATACACAATAATATAATTATTTGTCAGACTTAGTGGCATATATATTTGCAGGACTTTATTTAGATCAAATTTACTACATATAAAATGTGACTACAAACACCAGAATATGCCAAAAGACACAGTATAATACACATAAAATGAATAAAATACATCATATTTCCTTCATTATTATGACTGTATATAAAAAATTTATGCATAAATGTTTACTTCGAGGGATTTTTTTAAAAACTTCTGCATGGTTTTTAATATAACTGTCAAAAAAATTATGCTTTCCTGTTGATGGTGTACACTCGATTATTGAGGATTTAAAAGTAGTTTTAACATTATTCGAAATATAACAATAAATAAAATTAGCATAAGCTAATATATCCTTGATCTGTCACACATAAATTTTCTACAGAATCTAAGAAAGACTTGGTGAAAAAGAGGAATGATAGGCAGAAATTGCAACTTGGTCTTCAAACAAACAGCAGATGAAGACATACACTGCGGTGAGTATTCATATTAGAAAGACTGCAAGTTCTATATTATAGTTGGTTATTATTTTTTAAAATTATTTTTCAACATTATCAGTAGTATTTGTTGCCCCTCTAGCCATGAAATATAGCCAGTTGTGTTTATTTACTAGTAGATTGTCTGTCGATCATCTGTCCAGCCATGAAACTTTTTCTCATTAACATGTCAGCTTCTTTATTTTTTGTGTCACCTGTGTTAGCACGGCAGACTCATAGGGATGACTTTGTCGTTGTCACTTTCGTTATTAGTCACTCTTAAACTGGAACCTAACATGGGTTATAACCAGAAAAGTATTTGCCCTGTGGTCATGAATGAAACTTGGTTGTTCCTCATTGCTTACTGAAATTATCAGCACAGGGCCCATAACTCTGTCTTCAGTTTTGTGACAGTTGTACATCTTTCAAAAATCTTTAACATGCAACTTATTGTTCGTCATAACTTAAAAAATAATATTATTTAAATAAAGCTATTTTAGTTGTACAGGGTTTGCACTAGAAATTAAAAAACGGGAGTCACACAGACCTTTTTCACAAAAATGGTTGCATGGGGTGCTGCTATATAAATTGCACACAATACTCCAAAAATTAGGAGTCTCACCCAAGAAATTGGAGAAATACTCAAATTATGCATTAGTTAGAATCCAATAGGTCAAAACCATGAAAATTTAATCAAGCTCTTGAACCAATCAGATCAGACCTTGACAACAGTTATGGCTCTTAAATTCTCCTTATTTACAAGAAAGTTCTGTATGGTTCATCCTTGTAACCAGTAGAGCACAGCCCACATGGACAGCTTCTTTTATTACCCTGGTAACATCATTCCTTTTTATAATTGTTTTTTAGCTTAAAGCATTCTGAATATGGCTATGTTATACTATGTGGATTTACACGACTTAATTGTGAATTGATTTTTGTTTAGATTTTGATGCAGTTGATGGCAGAGAAGAAAATCCAACAGTCGAAACTTTGGTTGACGATGTATCATTAGAGAAACAGAGTCATAAAAAGACGAGAGGTAAAAGTTGGTGAAACAAATAAAATTACTCCACAATAATATATTTTGATCAATTAGTGAAAATGAATTCACTATATTTCATATTGATAATATAATTCACTTTGATAAACATATAGTGTATGTTAACTGCATTCTTTAAGGTCATTATATGGTTAAATGAAGTCAAATTTGTTTCTAACAGTTCAGAATTTTCTCTGTACCAGTACTTAAGTTCTAGATTTGAAGTTGAAAATCATTAAAACTGATGGCATCATTAAATCACATGAATAATTATCAAGGGCTTTTTACAGTTTTTAAGTCACCAGTATTTGATTGTGCACTATTCAGATTGCATACTTTATAATAAGTTATAAAAGACTGAACAGAATTTACTATTCATGACATACTGCCATATAATTTACAGGCATTACAACTTACTTTTAAGAGGCATGTTGTGGATCAAGTAAAAAGACTTCAGTTTAGTTAATATCAATTAAAAAAACATGTTTCTATTCAATAAAAAAAGCTGGCAAGAAAAGAAGTGCAGAGGAGGAAACAAAAGCAGAGGAAAGGAAGAAGAAGAAAATGGAAGAATTAAAGATCCTTGAAGCAAAAAACAAGCAGTTAGATAGATATCATCAAGGAAAGGAGGAGAAATGCTGACCGAGTTATATAAAACAAAAATGAAATGGTAAATTCTTCGAACAGCCAGTTGAATGACCAGTCTTCATTAGTTAATGCATACAGCCCAAGTCAGCATTGTACATCAAGCAGTGGTGAGTTCATGTCACCTGTTGTTACACAAGATGACTTGTATGGGTACACCTGGCAAGGGAGCCAATCATTCCTTGGTGCAAGGTACAGTGCGTTTAGATTTTACACCTATGTTGGGGACCTGATGTCTACTCCTTCAGGAACAACTAGTATGCAACCTTTGTGGTCTTATAATGAAATTCAGGAAAAAAACAGGCAGTTGGAATTGGAGAACCAGAGACTGAGAGAAGCAAATGAGTCCCTGAAGGAGGAAATAACGATAAAAGAGACCAACTTTAGGTAATAGAAAGATCAAACAAATCAATTTTGTGTCAACAATATTCAACATATCACTATGCATTTAAAGGGGACATGAAATATAATAAATTAAACTAATATTTAATATTATTTTAATTGATCATACTTCCAAACAACTGCTTTTGCCAATTATATAATTTTTGTAAGCAAAACCGGTTGAGAAGTACTAATATAAAGAGAAGCCATTAAAATTATGGTACAAAAGTTTCTTGCCCTTGATTAACAGTCAATGGTTACCTCCATTGATTAGTGGAATAGACAAATACTCAGACAAAACCTTGATGGTCTTGAAAACTCCGTAATCCATTCTTACTTTAAAGTGAATAAAGTATCAAGTCCATATATTGAACTTTTGTCTTTTTTTTTAAATATAAATCAACACATTTGTGTATATTTTTACCTTTTTCATTTTAAAATTATCAGGTTAGCATTTGTATGATGGAGATAAATTCAGACTAAGACTGCAAAGGGAGAATTTTGATGTACTATTTCATTTAAACTTGATATTACCAAATCCAGGTTAGGGTCAGTTTAAAGCAGAAATAATATAAACACAAACCTAAGATGGCCAAATTAAGGAACAACTTTTAGATTTCTCAGTGATTGGCTTATTCATACATGAATCACATGAAGGTGGGATATGGGGAGATCCTCTCAATTTGCACTAATATGTCATCCATGAATGTTACATGAGCAAATAAGTTACATTAATATTAGGATCTCTGTATTAAAAGATAACACTCTTACAAAACAACTCTTTTTTTTTTCTTCAGATTTTGTTTTACACCCAGGAAGGTGAATTTCTTGAAGCAGCTTGCTAACTCTTTAGAGGTAAAATTGATTTCATTGGTTCACTTGGTAATCTTTGTTGACCTTAGTTCAGATTGATGAGCGTGTAAATGTATTTACTTTAACAATTAAAAATATGAATGGAAGAAGATTAACTTGGGGCTGTTCCATTTAAACATACATGGTACCCAGGGAAGGGAGTTTGGGTACTCTGACTACTCAAAAAGTTCACAGGAAAATAATACAAAGTTCTAAATTGCCTCTATGGATGACTACTACATGTTGAAAGTGCCTTTCCTAGGTCCCAAGTATGTTTTACTGAAACAGCCCTAAGTTAATCTTCTTCCATTCATATTTTTAATTGTTCTGAGATGTCAGTTCTCACAAAATTATTTAAACAACCCAAGAAGCAAGATCAGTTAAATTTAATGCATGAAGTCTGGCACAGATTCGAAGAGCCTTATTTTCTTCTGAATTATTGTATCTGGGTTTATTGTATTTATATGGCACACTTTCTAGGAACCAAACATTAACAACTGGATAGATTAAAATAGAAGAAAATTTGAAAGAAAAAAAAACTTAAATAATATGTCTATTTTCAATCACAGAATTGTGCTCCAAAGAAAGTCCCAAAGGCTAAACCCACTAGACTGGCATTTGATGAGCTGGAATCTATAGCCCAGTCCGATCTTGAACCACAATGTGAGCAGCTGGATGTTGGGAATTTATCCTATGATGATTCTCTCAAAATGATGCCCTGGGAAGAGAGATAATGGTAATCTTATTTTTTTGTTGTGGTTATATTATGTTCTGATTTCATACTAATTTCTGTGGTACTTCAGGTGTAATTTTTGTTTTGGGAAGTGGCCTTTTTTCCATTATTGCACTGATACCTTTTGTATCTTGTTTAAATCAGGAAATAGTGAGAGAAAAAACAATTTGTACAGGATAATGGCATTGTTTTTGGTTGTGTACAACCTAACTTGAGTAACCAAATTTTGTTTTAATGTCAGTAATAACTTACCTGTCACTATTATTAAGCTTTCTCCTTTCCGCATGGAAAGACCTCGTCCGTGCTAGATGCACCAACTCCCTGTTCTAGAAGTTTCTTAGAATATGTGCATCGACCCAGTCTGATCTACGTCATCAGCTCGTGCTCCACATAGCGTCCTCATTCTTTTCCGGACGACAGTTGAGTTAACACATGGAAAAACTTTATGAAGAAGAAAATATCTACAAGTGCGATGGTTTCAATGCTAATAACCAGGACTTGTCACGAATATTCTTTATAATGAACGTTAACCTCTGTCCGTATTTATCAAATTTGTAATTGATAACTTTAATATTGATATTCGCCATTCGTGCATTGTTAACGCACTACCAGCCACCTACCCTTCCCCCTCCTACGTAAAGGGCTTGGGACATAGTGGTAGCAATAAGTACTTGGAATATCCTTTTTTAAAACACTGTTGCAACACTGGGGTCCATCTTTACCGTGATTATTATTTATTAACGTCATAATTTGGTCATGAGACGGAATCTCATAACTGTTCGCTATTAGTAGATTCTAGGGCCCCTAAATGTTTTCAATAATGTTTTCTATAACATTACCTTAACCTACAATTATGCTCTGGTGTTTATATCCGTTACGAAGTACTGAATAAACTCAGACATTCTTGTTTACGAAAAATTCAGTAGTAAGGAGATACAATGTGCTGATGCAACCCTCATTATTATTATCATTGCTAAAAAAACTTATTTTGTTAAACTAAGTTTCTTTTTCAGAACTTAATTTTTCAGATGTCTCAATCAGTGTGGGTATAAAAAAGGCCCATGGGACACTCACCAATCTTGTTTGTCATGTACAAAATGAACACGTTTGAACGGATGCCCCATGTGTTGTCTATGGTCGGACGACACTTGGGATCTGGCCAAAAGCTGGCACACGTATCTGAAGAGGAAAGAAGCACATCTTTCCCCTTCTAAATCTCACTTAGAAAGAAATACTGGTGCTACCTGTGAGGTAGAAACAGATATTTCTAAAGGGTTCGAGTGTGATCCCCCAAATAAAAGAGGGAGGAGCAGCACCATCTCTAGACAAGAGAGAGATAAGGTTACTACTGGTGAGATGGTAACAGTATCTCTCAAGGGTTCGAGTGTGATCCCCCGAATATAAGAGGGAGGAGCGGCACCTTCCCAAGTCATGATAGAGTGTCTTCTAAGAAGGCAGCTTCTGTCATTAATTGCTATCAACTTGCTGGGTCCGAGTGCACCTTGATAAAGGTGATTAGTGATAACAACCCCTGAAGATA
Source organism: Margaritifera margaritifera (assembly GCA_029931535.1). Classification (NCBI taxonomy): domain Eukaryota; kingdom Metazoa; phylum Mollusca; class Bivalvia; order Unionida; family Margaritiferidae; genus Margaritifera; species Margaritifera margaritifera. The sequence continues at coordinate 427,233 of JAQPZY010001550.1, read as the reverse complement.
AATATACAAAGTTGGTATTTATTTATTCATCAGTTTGTGCAGTTACACAGTAACTTTGCAAGGTGTGGAAGGTTATAAATACTGGAACTTTTAACATTAATTATTTCAGCTTATGTATAACTTGTGATTTTATTTATTTATTTTTTCAGAGCTCTGGTGTGAAGAAAATGAAACTTGTACCAGAATATGAAGTATATCTGACACAGGGTCAGCTGTCCCAGGCTATTCACACAGGATCAAGCCAACCCAGAAAACTAACAATTGCCCTGTTTGACTGCTTTTTTATGAAAGAAATGCTGGCAAGATCAAGCGCAAAAGGGGCAAGGAATGCCTATTATGCTGCATTCAAAACTACCCCCCCCCCCCTGCCAGCCATTGTAATCAGAGCAATAAAGGAATTTGTTTTGAAACACTTTAAAAAGGAATTAGGAGGAGAGTCCTGCCTTACTGAAGCTAGCTTCAATGAAGTTATAAACAATAAATGTGCTACTGCTCACAGGGTATTAAAGTCCATTTGATATCATGTACTGCACTTGTTTGTTGTTACTTTTTATAATGCTTAAACCAATGACATTCTGTTATTTTATGTGATTTTTTTCACAAAGTTGGTGTTAATTAGCTTTATATTTTCATACAACAATACAAAAGGTTTTTCATTCAGTATCTGGTCCAAAATGTGTATTTTTGAAAGCCCACATGCTTGTAGCAAGAAATCTGTGTAAGCTTGCCACAAGCTTGTAACAAGCTTGTGCAAGCAAGTAACAAGCTTGCACAAACTTGTGCATACTTATTGTACTATCTTGGTAAATAAATAACAAGCTTGTGGAAGCTTGAGCTTGCAAAAAATAAGCATGCGCAAGCTTGCCGCAATGTTCCAAATAAGCTTGCTGCAAGCTTTATAAATTAGCTTGTGACAAGCTTGCTTTGAGCTTTAAAACAAGCTTGCAATTTTGGTTTGGGGGGCCCCAAAATTTTATTGTTGAAATCGTCCTTGCTGTAACATATATTTCAGGATTTGCTTCAAAATTGCTGTAAGAAATGTGCCCATCTGCACTTTTTACACCACTACATTGATTGATGTAAAAATTGCCTTTTTTTGTGCATCTTGGGATGCAATGGGTATGTGTGGCTCACCAACACTAGGTCAGCATGACCTACTATTTAGTACAAAATGTGGTGACATTTATTTCTTGTCTCTAATTCCAATACCTTTTCACCTGTAGCCATAAAAAGGACAATAAGAACGGATTGTTTAACACATTTCCAGGATTCTGAACACTACTTAAATATGGTGTCTGTGCACAAATTATAACACCTTTTAACCCATTTACTACCAAACATGCATGTCAAGTACATAAGCGAAATCAGTTACGTCACATCAAAACTGGGTTGTTGAAATCTACATTCTGTAGTTAGTTGACCCCTCTCATAGATACTGACTGATGTCACGGAAGTGGACGTTATCTTGTGAGCTCCTGCCCACTAACAACTCTAGTTCGCCAGTTCAACTCTGGTTTTTAAGAGTAAGACCTGAAGATAGTTTGGGGGAGGTGTAGCAGGTGCAATTGCACCAATAGTTTCAACAGATTCAATATGTAAAAGATGGACACAAATCTAAACAACACAAATATCTGGCACAACTAACGAGTTTTAACTATCTAGTGTCCTTTGCTACCAGAATTCACTAAAGATTTGAATATATTTGGTATTTCGTTTTGGGGGGTGGGGGTGGATAAATCAGTAGTCAGTACACCTGAGACTACCAAATTTTGTTTTTGGAGTACTAAATGTTGTTTTCAGACTACTTAACTGTAAGGTTCTAAAGCCCACGGGACTACCAGCAACATCTGATTTTTTTTTTTATTGGGCGACCCACTGGCAGTTTGTACCCCCTTCCGATTTGAAATGGGAAAAGCCTGAAGAATGTAAAAAAAAAAAAAAAAAAAAAAGGACAAAATTTTGTCATTTCATTTGTCAATTTATAATTTCTAACCTGATTATTGGTAGAGGGTCCCTAACACTGTTATCTTCTTTGTGTTTCTCCCGTTCCATGGTCAGGATGCTGTATTCATGTAGATTGGGCTTGTGTATTGCACACATCTTAGCCGCAATGGACATTACCATGGAATGTCTCTGATTGAATCGCTTGTGTTGTTTCATGTCTATTCCATTCCATGAACAGGAATGCATATTCATGTAGATGGAGCCTGTTCAGTAGTGGGCACAGCATCTCTGCAATGGACATTGTTCTGAAAGCCTTAAAATTGGATCATTTGTGTTGTTTTGCGCTTATTTGGTTCCATGGCCAGGAAGGGGTATGGATGTGATGGGCCTGTACAGTTGTGCGCATATATTGTCAGCAATGGACACTGTTGTGGAATTCTTTGGGTTGCATCACTTCTTCTTTTGTGCTTGTTCATTTCTATGGTCAGGAAGGCATATTTATGTAGACCGGGTGTGTTCAGTAGTGCACACATTTTCTCTGCAATGGACATAATTGTGGAATCCTTTGGATTTAATCGCTTGACATGTTTTGTGCTCATCCTGTTTCATGGTTAGGAAGTCGTATTCCTGTACATGGTGTCTTTTCCGTCTTGTGTGAATCTTCTCAGCAATGGACACTGTTGTGGAATACTTTGGGATTGGATCGCTTGTCTTGTTTCATGTTTGTTCTGTTTCATGGTCAGGAAGTTGTATTCATGTAGATGGTGTGCATTCTGGAGTATGATCATGTTGCTTGCAATAGACATTGTTGTACAATGCTTTGGATTGAACTACTTGTTTTGTTTTGTGTTTGTTCCATACCACGAAAAGGAAGGTATATTCATCTAGATGGGGACTGTTCAGTAGTGGAGACGTCTTCTCTACAATGGATATGTTGTGGAATGCTTTGGATTGGATTGCTTGTGTTGTTTCATGTTTATTCAATTCCACGGACAGGAAGGCATATTCATGTAGATTGGGCCCAATATATATGCTTATGCCTTCTTGATCTTGGAATGGAACAAACACAAAACAACACAAGCAACCCAAACTGAAGCATTCCACAGGAATGTCCATTGCAGAGAAGACATGCGCTCTACCAAATAGGCACCCATCTATATGAATATGCCTTCCTGACAATGGAACGGATGAAACACGAAACGAGACTAGCATCCAGATAAAGCATTCCACAACAATGTTCTTTGCAGTTAAAATGTGCTTGTTTCATGTTCTGTTTCATGGTCAGGAAGTTGTGTTCATGTAGATGGTGTGTATTCTGGAGTATGCACATGTTGCTTGCAATGGACATTGTTGTGGAATGCTTTGGATTGGACTGCTTATGTTGTTTCATGTTAGTTCCATACCATGGGCAGGAAGGTATATTCATGTAGATGAGGACTGTTCTGTAGTGGTCACATCTTCTCTGCAATGGATATTGTTGTGGAATGCTTTGGATTGGATCACTCGTGTAGTTTTGGGTTTCTTGCATTCCAATGTCAGGAAGGCTTATGCATGTAGATTGGGCTCCATCTACATCAATATGCATTCCTGTCCGTGGAATGGAATAGACATGAAACAACACAAGCAGTCCAATCCAAAGCATTCCACAACATATCCATTGTAGAGAAGTCATCTCCACTCCTGAACAGTCCCTGTCTACATTAATATTCCTTCTTTGTCACCTGAGAAATATACAACAAAAACCACCATTGTTTTCCTTTTTTTTTTCTTTTTTTTTCTTTCTACTATTAATCTATCAAGTCCTCCTCACCTTGTACTCCTATTAATAAAATCCAAAAAGAATTCTAAACCAAAAAATATAAGAACTCCTGAATTTAAAAAATATCCATGAAAGTAGACGTATAGTACCAAGTTATTATTTTTTGTAAAAAAAAAATAAATAGAAACTCGCATAAGATTCGATCTATTATTGCCGTCTAAACAAAAACACAAAATAATAGCATCTCACAACATAATATAGCATAAATAAGGAGAGACAGAAACAAGTAATGCAAGATACAAGAGGTCACCTCTTCATAAAAAGTCAATAGCACGAACTTCCACCCCAGTTCGGATTTTTTAAAAATATAACTTCTAACAAAACCAGAAAGACTTGCATTCACTAACGTAAGATTAACCCAATTTTGATAAGTAACAAACTCGATGTAATAGACAAATAACATGGGTCATGTCCCTTAAGCAGTGAAATTGCTGTATGGCTATGCTGTCAATGCACTACGGAGGTAGACAGACTCTCGTTGGAGTCTCAGAAAAAAGGGCATAACAAAAATATCTACAAGACAACAGGGGAAACAGATACATATAATAACAAATGTGAGTCAAACATACACATAAAATACAGACATACAATACAAGAAACAATTTTTTCTTTTTCTAAAATAAATTTTTGTTTTTGCCCTTATATACTAGTAGTTTTTGGTTAAATAAACAACTCTTAATATATTTGATCCAAGGAAAGCTGTTCCTGACAAATACAAATATGAAGATTAGTAGCATGTGTACAACAAATACACTACAATCATATGCATACATCAAAAGGACAAGACTATCAATCCCTGGCAAGGATCACTTACATTTTTCAAAATGGTTGAGGAAACCAGCCGAAAGGTGCAATACCTGAGGATTGGAGTACCAGCCTGTCTTAATTACTCTCTAGGCCTCGGGATGGAAAGAACAGAAATCTAAACAAGTACATCTCTATGAAGAAAAAGAAAGATTAACCCCATTCAAAATTACATTTTATTTTGCTCAAAATTCTGTTTGATTTTTTTAATACCCGCGATGATAATGGGTGTGGGCGTGAGGGGGGTTAGGTGGGGGTAACAAATATAAGAACCCACTGACTTTCCAACGAAGGAGGCTCACCTGAGTCCTGCTAGTTTTCCATAGCTAGTGGACTTAGAGGTGTCCACACACACAAATAACCTCATGTTAGTATAGGCAAGGAAGGAATGATATCATATTAGTATAGGTAAGGAGGGAATGATATCATATTAGTATAGGTAAGGAAGGAATGATATCATATTAGTATAGGTAAGGAAGGAATTATATCATATTAGCATAGGCAAGGAAGGAATTATATCATTAGTATAGGTAAGGAAGGAATGATATATGAGTATAGGTAAGGAAGGAATGATATATTAGTATAGGTAAGGAAGGAATGATATATTAGTATAGGCAAGGAAGGAATGATGTATTAGTACAGGCAAGGAAGGAATTATATATTAGTACAGGCAAGGAAGGAATTATATCATATTAGTACAGGCAAGGAAGGAATGATATATTAGTCCAGGCAAGGAAGGAATTATATCATATTAGTATAGGTAAGGAATAAATGATATATTAGTATAGGCAAGGAAGGAATGATATCATTAGTATAGGCAAGGAAGGAATGATATATTAGTATAGACAAGGAAGGAATGATATATTAGTATAGGTAAGGAAGGAATGATATATTAGTATAGGTAAGGAAGGAATTATATCATATTACTATAGGTAAGGAAGGAATTATATCATATTAGCATAGGCAAGGAAGGAATTATATCATTAGTATAGGTAAGGAAGGAATGATATATTAGTATAGGCCAGGAAGGAATGATATATTAGTATAGGCAAGGAAGGAATTATATATTAGTATAGGCAAGGAAGGAATTATATTAGTATAGGTAAGGAAGGAATTATATCATATTAGTATAGGTAAGGAAGGAATTATATCATATTAGTATAGGTAAGGAAGGAATTATATCATATTAGTATAGGCAAGGAAGGAATGATATATTAGTATAGGCCAGGAAGGAATGATATATTAGTATAGGCAAGGAAGGAATGATATATTAGTATAGGCAAGGAAGGAATTATATTAGTATAGGTAAGGAAGGAATTATATCATATTAGTATAGGTAAAGAAGGAATTATATCATATTAGTATAGGTAAGGAAGGAATTATATTATATTAGTATAGGCAAGGAAGGAATGATATATTAGTATAGGCAAGGAAGGAATGATATATTAGTATAGCCAAGGAAGGAATTATATTAGTATAGGTAAGGAAGGAATTATATATTAGCACAGGCAAGGAAGGAATGATATATTAGTATAGGCAAGGAAGGAATGATATATTAGTATAGGCAAGGAAGGAATGATATATTAGTATAGGCAAGGAAGGAATGATATCATATTAGTATAGGCAAGGAAGGAATGATATCATATTAGTATAGGTAAGGAAGGAATGATATCATATTAGTATAGGTAAGGAAGGAATGATATCATATTAGTATAGGCAAGGAAGGAATGATATCATATCAGTATAGGTAAGGAAGGAATGATATCATATTAGTATGGGTAAGGAAGGAATGATATATTAGTATAGGTAAGGAAGGAATGATATATTAGTATAGGCAAGGAAGGAATGATATATTAGTATAGGCAAGGAAGGAATGATATATTAGTATAGGCAAGGAAGGAATGATATATTAGTATAGGTAAGGAAGGAATGATATCATTAGTATAGGCAAGGAAGGAATGATATATTAGTATAGGTAAGGAAGGAATGATATATTAGTATAGGCAAGGAAGGAATGATATATTAGTATAGGCAAGGAAGGAATGATATATTAGTATAGGCAAGGAAGGAATGATATATTAGTATAGGCAAGGAAGGAATGATATATTAGTATAGGCAAGGAAGGAATTATATCATTAGTATAGGCAAGGAAGGAATGATATATTAGTATAGGCAAGGAAGGAATGATATATTAGTATAGGCAAGGAAGGAATTATATCAATTTAGTATAGGTAAGGAAGGAATTATATCATATTAGTAAAGGCAAGGAAGGAATGATATCATTAGTATAGGCAAGGAAGGAATGATATATTAGTATAGGTAAGGAAGGAATGATATATTAGTATAGGCAAGGAAGGAATGATATATTAGTATAGGCAAGGAAGAAATTATATCATATTAGTATAGGTAAGGAAGGAATGATATCATATTAGTATAGGCAAGGAAGGAATGATATATTAGTATAGGTAAGGAAGGAATGATATATTAGTATAGGCAAGGAAGGAATGATATCATATTAGTACAGGTAAGGAAGGAATGATATCATATTAGTATAGGTAAGGAAGGACTGATATATTAGTATAGGTAAGGAAGTAATGATATATTAGTATAGGCAAGGAAGGAATGATATATTAGTATAGGCAAGGAAGGAATTATATTAGTATAGGTAAGGAAGGAATTATATATTAGCACAGGCAAGGAAGGAATGATATATTAGTATAGGCAAGGAAGGAATGATATATTAGTATAGGCAAGGAAGGAATGATATATTAGTATAGGCAAGGAAGGAATGATATCATATTAGTATAGGCAAGGAAGGAATGATATCATATTAGTATAGGTAAGGAAGGAATGATATCATATTAGTATAGGTAAGGAAGGAATGATATCATATTAGTATAGGCAAGGAAGGAATGATATCATATCAGTATAGGTAAGGAAGGAATGATATCATATTAGTATGGGTAAGGAAGGAATGATATATTAGTTTAGGTAAGGAAGGAATGATATATTAGTATAGGCAAGGAAGGAATGATATATTAGTATAGGCAACGAAGGAATGATATATTAGTATAGGCAAGGAAGGAATGATATATTAGTATAGGTAAGGAAGGAATGATATCATTAGTATAGGCAAGGAAGGAATGATATATTAGTATAGGTAAGGAAGGAATTATATATTAGTATAGGCAAGGAAGGAATGATATATTAGTATAGGCAAGGAAGGAATGATATATTAGTATAGGCAAGGAAGGAATGATATATTAGTATAGGCAAGGAAGGAATGATATATTAGTATAGGCAAGGAAGGAATGATATATTAGTATAGGCAAGGAAGGAATTATATCATTAGTATAGGCAAGGAAGGAATGATATATTAGTATAGGCAAGGAAGGAATGATATATTAGTATAGGCAAGGAAGGAATTATATCAATTTAGTATAGGTAAGGAAGGAATTATATCATATTAGTAAAGGCAAGGAAGGAATGATATCATTAGTATAGGCAAGGAAGGAATGATATATTAGTATAGGTAAGGAAGGAATGATATATTAGTATAGGCAAGGAAGGAATGATATATTACTATAGGCAAGGAAGAAATTATATCATATTAGTATAGGTAAGGAAGGAATGATATCATATTAGTATAGGCAAGGAAGGAATGATATATTAGTATAGGTAAGGAAGGAATGATATATTAGTATAGGCAAGGAAGGAATGATATCATATTAGTACAGGTAAGGAAGGAATTATATCATATTAGTATAGGTAAGGAAGGAATGATATATTGGTATAGGTAAGGAAGGAATGATATATTAGTATAGGTAAGGAAGGAATTATATCATATTAGTATAGGTAAGGAAGGAATTATATCATATTAGTATAGGTAAGGAAGGAATTATATCATATTAGTACAGGTAAGGAAGGAATTATATCATATTAGTATAGGCAAGGAAGGAATGATATATTAGTATAGGTAAGGAAGGAATGATATATTAGTATAGGTAAGGAAGGAATTATATCATATTAGTATAGGTAAGGAAGGAATTATATCATATTAGTATAGGTAAGGAAGGAATTATATCATATTAGTATAGGCAAGGAAGGAATGATATCATATTAGTATAGGCAAGGAAGGAATGATATATTAGTATAGGCAAGGAAGGAATTATATCATATTAGTATAGGCAAGGAAGGAATGATATATTAGTATAGGTAAGGAAGGAATTATTTCATATTAGTATAGGCAAGGAAGGAATGATATCATATTAGTATAGGCAAGGAAGGAATGATATCATATTAGTATAGATAAGGAAGGACTGATATCATATTAGTATAGGTAAGGAAGGAATGATATATTAGTATAGGCAAGGAAGGAATGATATATTAGTATAGGCAAGGAAGGAATGATATTAGTATAGGTAAGGAAGGAATTATATCATATTAGTATAGGTAAGGAAGGAATTATATCATATTAGTATAGGTAAGGAAGGAATTATATTATATTAGTATAGGCAAGGAAGGAATGATATATTAGTATAGGCAAGGAAGGAATGATATATTAGTATAGGCAAGGAAGGAATGATATATTAGTATAGGCAAGGAAGGAATGATATATTAGTATAGGCAAGGAAGGAATTATATCATGTTAGTATAGGTAAGGAAGGAATTATATCATATTAGTATAGGTAAGGAAGGAATGATATCATATTAGTATAGGCAAGGAAGGAATGATATATTAGTATAGGTAAGGAAGGAATGATATATTAGTATAGGCAAGGAAGGAATGATATCATATTAGTATAGGTAAGGAAGGAATGATATATTAGTATTGGTAAGGAAGGAATGATATCATATTAGTATAGGCAAGGAAGGAATGATATATTAGTATAGGCAAGGAAGGAATTATATCATATTAGTATAGGCAAGGAAGGAATGATATATTAGTATAGGTAAGGAAGGAATTATATCATATTAGTATAGGCAAGGAAGGAATGATATATTAGTATAGGTAAGGAAGGAATTATTTCATATTAGTATAGGTAAGGAAGGAATGATATATTAGTATAGGCAAGGAAGGAATGATATATTAGTATAGGTAAGGAAGGAATTATATCATATTAGTATAGGCAAGGAAGGAATGATATATTAGTATAGGCAAGGAAGGAATGATATCATATTAGTATAGGCAAGGAAGGAATGATATCATATTAGTATAGGTAAGGAAGGACTGATATCATATTAGTATAGGTAAGAAAGGACTGATATCATATTAGTATAGGCAAGGAAGGAATGATATCATATCAGTATAGGTAAGGAAGGAATGATATCATATTAGTATAGGTAAGGAAGGAATGATATATTAGTATAGGTAAAGAAGGAATGATATATTAGTATAGGCAAGGAAGGACTGATATCATATTAGTATAGGCAAGGAAGGAATGATATCATATTAGTACAGGTAAGGAAGGACTGATATCATATTAGTATAGGTAAGGAAGGACTGATATCATATTAGTATAGGCAAGGAAGGAATGATATCATATCAGTATAGGTAAGGAAGGAATGATATCATATTAGTATGGGTAAGGAAGGAATGATATATTAGTATAGGTAAGGAAGGAATGATATATTAGTATAGGCAAGGAAGGAATGATATCATATTAGTATAGGCAAGGAAGGAATGATATCATATTAGTACAGGTAAGGAAGGACTGATATCATATTAGTATGGGTAAGGAAGGAATGATATCATATTAGTACAGGTAAGGAAGGACTGATATCATATTAGTATGGGTAAGGAAGGAATGATATCATATTAGTATAGGTAAGGAAGGACTGATATATTAGTATAGGTAAGGAAGGAATGATATATTAGTATAGGCAAGGAAGGAATGATATATTAGTATAGGTAAGGAAGGACTGATATCATATTAGTATAGGTAAGGAAGGAATGATATATTAGTATAGGCAAGGAAGGAATGATATATTAGTATAGGCAAGGAAGGAATGATATATTAGTATAGGTAAGGAAGGAATTATATCATATTAGTATAGGTAAGGAAGGAATTATATCATATTAGTATAGGTAAGGAAGGAATTATATCATATTAGTATAGGCAAGGAAGGAATGATATCATATTAGTATAGGTAAGGAAGGACTGATATCATATTAGTATTGGTAAGGAAGGAATGATATATTACTATAGGCAAGAAAGGAATGATATATTAGTATAGGTAAGGAAGGAATTATATCATATTAGTATAGGCAAAGAAGGAATGATATCATATTAGTATAGGTAAGGAAGGAATGATATCATATTAGTATAGGCAAGGAAGGAATGATATATTAGTATAGGCAAGGAAGGAATGATATATTAGTATAGGCAAGGAAGGAATTATATTAGTATAGGTAAGGAAGGACTGATATCATATTAGTATAGGTACGGAAGGAATTATATCATATTAGTATAGGTAAGGAAGGAATTATATCATATTAGTATAGGTAAGGAAGGAATTATATCGGGAATAATAACAACTAAATCAACAGGGAGATGACATGCACGAACTATGGTGATGGAGAATGAGAAGACCATAAAGTTAATGTATAAGAAGTTCAAGTGATTTATTGAAATAAATGGATTAAATCAAATACATATCAACAAGGAACTACACAACCACCTACCCAGCAATCTGTTAGACACCCAAGTATACTCGAAAGATCTCGGCGTTTTCGTGACGAATCAATAGAGAAGTATGATAGCTAGGGCTCGTGATACTAGGCCACCTTGACCCATACAACCTTCACCTCTGCCAGTATATACTTGCCTACAATTTCATGGCGTTATCAGGAAATATTATTAAGTTTCATCTTGGATTTAAAAGTGATATTTACATTTGTTTAAAATATAATATTTCTCCGTATTTCCCAGGTACGTTCAGCAGTTCAAATCTGCATGAAATGAAACAAAACCCCGATTTTACGCGAGATAGTGGTGTTGTTATAATGATGTAAGACGGTTTATCTTGCATCGGCAATTGAATAGGGAAATATTTTCAAAGCAGCTCATTGATCTGTGTGCATATTTTTCTTTCGGGCGGGGGTGGGGGTGGGAAATTTGGTTTATTTATATTGTACAAAAAAATTAAACTGGCGTTCTGTCAAATTTATGATTTCATTCAATGCCATATCATACATCAATATTATACGTCTTTATTCTGCTAATCTTGTGGACCTCGTGAAAATTAAAATAAAGAAAATGATCGATGGAGGTGTTATCTCTGTTGAAAGATGAAATATATTTTACAAATCTTTGGTTATAGCACAGTATGTTATTTGTTTTCTTTGAATTCCTAATGAATGATTTAATATTATGCAAATTATTAACTGCAAAAAAATTGTGAAAACATGGCCCATGTAGTAACATTTATATATATATATATATATATATATATATATATATATATATATATATATATATATATATATGTGTGTGTATGTGTGTATGTATATATATATATAGAGAGAGAGAGAGATACCTGACTTATTTGAGTAGTTATTACTGTTTTCGCAAACATAGTAAGAGAGTGTAATATAAATTTACCCATGGTTTTTATTGATTTTTCATGCAAATAATGTAATTTTGCATTATATGTGCTCCCAAAAATGTTGTCTAAAGAGTCATTGATGAGTAACACAATAGTATAACGTACTTTACTGTTATCGTTACATTTTTATCTTTTGAGTAAAATCTCGAACCAGTAAACCAATTTGTTTTCATTTTAACCTTTGAAACATCTGAAAATATTTCATTTTAAGCACATATTCAACCCATTAAATATTGATTTCTGAATAGATATTTTATTATAATAAACACATATAGCCAAAGATCACAAAGTTATTTCAAGTCAGCATTATATTTTGTTCGGTAAACTGGCAACTAAGTTGGAACAGAATACTTACAATGACACTAACTGGATATTTACCTACATATAGTAGCTGAGTCTACATATAGATATGCATAGGGCTGTAAGTGGAAGGGTCTCAATAGATCTACGTCAGTGGATCAATAATATGAGGGCTTGTTTTAATGTCCTGAATGATTACGACTGATGCTTTCTATATGCAGTAAAGTCTATGATTAATACACTAGCCACAGACCCATAGAGACCTTGTAATATAGTACAATACAGATAAGTACAGTCGCTTGTTTGAAATATACCCAATCTGTATTGATGACATATCCAACTTCGAGACACAATTCAACATATAGATCAATATGAGGTAAATGGTAATGGTGATCCTACCAGTGTACCAATTACCAGGACAACTTCTAGTGTCAGGAAGAAACATGTACACCTTAATTACCAGGATGACTTCTAGTGTCAGGAAGAAACATGTACACCTTAATTACCAGGACGACTTCTAGTGTCAGGAAGAAACATGTACACCTTAATTACCAGGACGACTTCTAGTGTCAGGAAGAAACATGTACACCTTAATTACCAGGACGACTTCTAGTGTCAGGAAGAAACATGTAGACCTTTTACTTATATATAATGATGAATGATAGTGGATTATCACTATGTGGGAATCAATGATATCTCCAAGTTGAAGTCAATACAACTAGACAGAATATGAAAAACTAAAACGTATATATTCAGGAAGTTTAGGAAGCACTCTGCATCGCGTATAAGTAATCTGAACACGAACGGGTTCGTAATAAGGAAGGAAAGGCCATAGACCGTATGCCTAAAAAAGGATCAATTCTCAAGTTTAAGAACTTCAGACAACTTCAGACAAAAGCTAACATTACCATTCGTAGCGTACTGTGACGTCGAGTTAATAATAGAACCGGAACACTAATTGGATTATCCCCTCTTTCGGTCTCACTCCTACAAGATTTATCAGTTTTTTGTTGGGGTTTTTTTCTTTTTTTTTTTTTTTTTGCTTTTGTTTGTTTTTTTGTTTTTTTTTTGTTGTTGTTTTTTTACTAAAGAGAATTAATTAGCATAGCTGGAAATTCGATTCATGTAATGTAATTATTTTGAATTGATCGAGTAAGAGGGCTGTTCTAATTAATCGATTTGGTTGAGCATTGGTCACTTTCAGTGAAATTAAATCCATTATCATTTCTGTGATCGAGTTTGGTAGAAATTTGGTTCTGCACTGTGTCCGCTTTTTCAAACTTACGAAAAAAATTCCCAGTTAATAGATTGTAAATTGATCAGTGATAGGTTAGCAAAACTGATGATCGATCGGGAAACGTTATCAGAATCTCTACACTAATTTAATGAGATGTGAGTTACTTATGTTTGCAGTCTATTACAGATATTAGGTACTAAGTGTGTGTAAGCTGGGAAATGTGAAATAAAACTGGGCGATTGAGCAAAGAAAAGGACGTGCATGGTTATACAAATTGTTGAAAATCGGAAGTTTGCATTAAAATTAGACTGGCTGATAGTCCCTTGGCTTTTTATTTCGCATACCTGTTCAAACTGTATGCCCCGTATGTTCGAAACATTTTAAGGAAGAAAACTAAAACTCAAGCTGAGATTTGATTTTAAAACGCAAGAATGTGATATGATATTAAGTGTGCACCGTAATTGAAAATTAGGAGTCTAGTACAGGAACAAGAAAAATCTGCAAAATTATACGATTCTAATTTTATTCAAATTAAAGTTACAGACGGTCCAAGTTTTTTGGGGACTTTGAGATTAAATTTGAGTTTCTAAACCAAATCCTTTTGAGTATATAGGCCAGGTAAGTTGTAGATGAGTGAGCCTCGGTCGACAAGTAGAGGATTAGAGTAAATGGTAGAATTTGACTATTTTCGAAAGAAAGCACTTTTTTTAATGGATATATTGCCGTAAGGACGGAATCACGTTACATTAACATGCATAGACGATGAATCACAAAATTCTATGAACAATTATTTAAGTTTTCAACTTTCCAACACCCTAGGATTATGTATAAGAAAGGTTTACATGCTCTCTCTCGCGCTCTCTCTCTCTCAGACGAAATATAATGACGCCTAAATTTCCACATGCCTCTTGGACGATAGATGCAATACCTTGATACCAAGACGGGCCTAGATCCATATGGTGACACAAACACCAGCTGACTACATGACCACGCATATGAAATTATTTCCTGATTACATGCGTCTAGCATGGTCTAATTTTTTTGCATGAAGAGTGCTTTTTTACGTGTAATGACTGCAGGACCATTTATTTCAAGTTATAATACATACTGGTATGTGGCTATGTAATAGTCTCCGCCTTGCCTATGACAGTGGCATACAGGTTTTATCTTGTCCGTCTGTCTCTTACTTACGTACATCTCGAAGTTTTTGTGGCTGTGCAACTATTCCTATTCCTTTCCATGGACTGTGTTGAAACTTGGTACAGATTATTGATATGCGGATAATCTCATGGTCCATCCCATATGTTCATCCTCATAGTTTAGTGGCAACTTCAATGTCCATTCTTTAAATCCCCAGGTTCCTATTCATGGCAATCTTATGTTTTTCTATCAGTATCGTTCATATCTATATCTCTGCTTCCAGTATGTAGGGTCAACTCAACATTAATACCATGTCCATTAAACACATTGGCATACTTTTCTATTACTACCTTATTATTTGCTTTTAGAAATCTCCAGTCGGCATTCTTCTGAATATTATAATTATTATTTATGAGATGATGATTGATGTATATGTGGTTGTTATATGGATTGAAGATTGGCTCTGTAGCTTGACTCCTTAAGATGTCTCTGTGGTTGTTATATGGATTGAAGACTAACTCCGATAATGGTATCTTACACATCTGTAATATTTTCTACCTCATCGAATACTTTGAGGATATTAAGCGTCTTGGTTACTTCAGATAAACCTAGTTTCGAGACAAGGATAAGGAGCAGTGCTTGAAATTTTCTTTAGTTTGAAGTCCATTCTCTTTACCAATTGTACCCGTGCCAATACAATTGGTCTATATTCATAATAAGTTTAGTTTTTTCTTCTTCAATCATATCTTGAAAGTATCCACCAATCCAGTAGCTACAAGGGGTTTATTGACTTTGTTAATTATTTCTGAAGTCTGAGGGATAGTATCTATGTCTTAATTATCTTTGTCTGAACAATCATCAGAGTGATGTGCGTTCTACAGTGTTCATAGGCTCAAGGCACTCATATTACCGGAGTCTGATACCAACATAATGTGTTGTGAAGTGCTGACGCATGTGCGCTGGGAACACACATGCAATTAGCTACTATCGCTGTTAAAAAAATTGCATAAACAACTCGGGCTCTAAAGTTGTAAAGATTGTGTATTAAATATGAATGGGTCAGTTTTTGTCAAACTGGCGACATAGAATCCTTGTAAAGCTATACGTTTACTGTGATATGGACATTGAAATTTGAATAAAGAAATTTAGACAACATTTACATATAATTTAGCCATCCATCTTAATTTAAGATGATATAGTGACTTAAATAAGAAAAGTCATTTGAGCCTATTGCATTTAATAGGCAATCAAATAATATCCTGTATAAAAAAGACAACTGTGGCGGGACTTGGTTCCCTCTTTCTGAACATCTTCATAATTGTGTCTCCTTTATCCTCTGCCTCATCCTCCACTTACGTCTTTGAATCCCCCACCTTATTCTCCTCCTCCTACAACTATTATTATTTTTATTACACACACACACACATATATATATATATATATATATATATATATATATATATATATATATATATATATATATATATAGAGAGAGAGAGAGAGAGAGAGAGAGAGAGAGAATTGAAATAAAAAACGACACAAACGCCAATAAATTTGTCCGACTAGTTTTGCATTTACTATATGCTTCTTCAGGCACAAAATATGTTGAAAGAAACTGATGACGCCTTTATATTTATAAGCAATTACGTCATTGACATAACGTCATAAATGATATGTATTATCATAATCTTGTATGTATAACGGGATCAGAAAGATACACGAGTCTCTAATTAAAACTGAGTCAGTG
This sequence comes from Margaritifera margaritifera, assembly GCA_029931535.1. Taxonomy (NCBI): domain Eukaryota; kingdom Metazoa; phylum Mollusca; class Bivalvia; order Unionida; family Margaritiferidae; genus Margaritifera; species Margaritifera margaritifera. The sequence goes on along the minus strand of JAQPZY010001550.1, from coordinate 410,634 downwards.
AAATCACAATATATAGACAAACAGTCATACATACAATTATATATTTATAACTGATATATATATGTATACAACATATAAATTCTTTTATTAAAATGTTATACAATTTTATATAATACCATAGTATTAAGGCCATTGGGATACCTAACCGATGAATCCAATAACTTTCTTTACTCTGTCTGTTCATCTCTCTCTCTCTCTCTCTCTCTCTCTCTCTCTCTCTCTATATATATATATATATATATATATATATATATATATATATATATATATATATATATATATATATATATGTATATATCGCCGTAAGGCGAAAGCATGGCTATGTTACGATAAGATTTTCAAGGAATTTTTAAAGCTCAAATTTTTATAATTCAAATTTTATAATTCTTTAATCGATGAATTTTTAAGGAATTTTTATAAAGAGCAAGTTTTCTTTTATAATTCAAATGTTTATAATTCTTAATAAAACAGAATTTTTAACGCTTGAGTTCTCTAAAACATTATAGTGCAAAAGTGTACTGCATTGATATTTTACGGTAGGAGTGAGGTTTTTCTAACAGTACACAGGTAAAAGATTATACAGGCAAAATGCTGATGTTGGCAAAATTCTTTCACGTCTATGTAATTCAACACCTTCACCTAGCCTGGTCAGCAACCTTCGTGTAGAGAGCGTGGTTCAGCTAACCTGTAACCATTTTTGGAAAGGGGAAAGTGTTGTACGAGAGTCTCGTGAAATCTCGTGGCATGAGACCTCGCTTTGGCCTGTATCACCTAAACTCATAACCTTATATAGAATGAATTGCGCATTCCTTGACCAAGAACTGGATATAAGGCGCTGCGCGCCTTGAGAAAATAGTTGTTACGACTCTCTACATCTTAGAGTTGCTCTGTTTGCAGGTAAGAGAAAAATTGTTTTATTATATTTTAAAAGACTTTTTGTTAGATTTTTTAGGTGCTGGAAGGTATTTTTCTTTCTCTCTTGAAACATTATGTGTTTTTATTCTTAATATTTAATTGTAAATTATATTCTTTTTGGGATTGTGAAGATTTTTTATTAGGAATTTATATGCATGATAATTGTGTAGATTTTTAGTAGGAATTTATATGAATTGTAATTGTGTGCATTTTTTAAAATGGAAATTGTAATATTGAATTTGTAAACGATTTGCTGCCAACTTCATGCGTTTGATAATTAATTTGGAAATAAAATATCGTTGGGTTGCCAAAAAACATGATACATGATATTTGTTTTGGTCGTAGTTCGAAATATTGAGTTTTACTATATTTTAAGTTATTTTGGCCATCTTGGGTTTATTCATTATTTAGTAATTTACATCAGAATTCAAAAATACAGAAATTAAATAAATGTATGAAGTCGGCAAGCTTTGAATCAATATATTAATTATACGTGTATTCTTGTATTTAGAATATATATCTTCCTTTGTAGTTTTTATTTGGATTGTGTTAATTTAATAAAAGTTACGACTCTCTACAGCGTATGAGTTGCTCTGTTGCAGCCTCCTTTGTAGTTCGAACCCGGTACCCCTCTCGCACCCCAGCGATGTAGCCAACACATCGCACGGAGTGACCCCTCCGCAAGGGAGGCCGCACAGAAATCTTGCTGGACGAACATCCCCTTATCACCAGCAGCAATGACAAACTTTTATACCAAATGTTATCCAAAGAAAAATTCTCACAATAAGTGGTGATGGTCAAAATCATTTCATAACAAGAGGTGATCATGAACATTTCTTCCATAATAAGATGGACATCTAAAATTCCTTTCCTAATAAGTGGTGAAGTGGCTAAAATATCTTTCATAATAGCTATATTAACGCGTATAGCTGGTGAATCAAATATTTCTATTAACACCCTAAAATCATTCATAGGAAAGGTGTACGTGCTCTCTCTCTCTCTCTCTCTCTCTCTCTCTCTCTCTCTCTCTCTCTCTCTCTCTCTCTCTCTCTCTCTCTGAGACAGAACAAAGGGAAAGGAAAAGAAATATCAACCTGTTTATTAAATGATAAATGTACTACCATAGTACCAAGACGGGCTTAAATCGACATGATGAAGCGATGGCCAGTAGCCCACACGTCTGAGCGTTTACGTCTTTAATCAATTAAAACAAATATTGCGTTCGCTTATTTCTTTACATGCTTTTTAACACGTGACAGCAGTATAAGTTCTTTCAACATAGGCTATATAATAGCATGTGGATATATAATAGCCCCCTCCATGAATATGGCAGGGACATTTAGGGTTTTCCGTCCGTCCATATACGTATATGTCGAAAGTATTGTGTGGGAAGCTAGTCCCTCATTTTACTCATACTCTAAAGAATAAGCAATTTCTTTCAAATCAGTACCAAGAATGCCAAAATCTAAGCCAAGGATCACCACCAAAAAAGAAAAGACAAAATACCATAAATATAGATACAGACTATATTTAGTGGGTTATTAACCCGCGAGAAATAAACGTGATCTGAGTCCTTCTGTCGGAACGCAATATATCAGGTGTAGGTTTCCACAAGAGATCAAAATCCTTGGCCTACAGTCTGAAATTTCAGACTGTTAGTGGCCAGCAATATTTCGACGTATTGCACGATAACCAAATCCAGGTCTGTTCAGTTTGTCTGGATATGGGTTATGTCGTGAAAGATTGCACTGATTTCCCGTGCTGAAAGAGTGGTGAACTGGAGTATGTTGCCAATAAGTACAACAGAGAAAGATGATATAGCCGTGGGAATTCTTCCCCATTCCTGCCATAAAGATGCCCAAACTTGTACATGTTACAAAGATGGCAATGGGTAGATGATAGTCGTGTTGATGATGTTTCTTAGGAGGAGGACAGAGAGGAAATGCATGGTGTTGGTGTTGAGGAAGGTGATGTTGATATGTCAATGACGCAATACGGGATGATTATGTCGGCTGAGAAAGAGTTGATGATTTTGCAGAAGAAAGAGTTACTCAGACCCCAGACTAATCACACGGACTAAATCATGTAGGCCTTCGACGGTAGGCATGTAAGAGGTATAGTACGTCACTGGAGCCTCTAATATATGTAATTATGTTCTTATGGCCTTTTATAATAAAAGTAGCAGAGTGTCACAATAGCCTCTAACGGGGACCCCATGTTAAATAGGGTCAAAAGATTATAGATTCTAACGGGAAATTAACATAGGCGCCATCTTTAAAGGTATGTTTTGTAACAGTGTAGCATGAGGTGACGGTCTACACTCGAACGGAAGTGTCCTATGACGTCATACTTTTCAACGTCAGGAGTCTGTCTGTCTGTGTGTTTAAGAGAGAGAGAGAGAGAGAAAGTTAAAAATGCAAACCACAAGTCAACACTAGGTTTCAATATTAACAGTTTTTAATAAACGCCGCTCACTTAAAATGAAGAGGAAGGATTAGGGCTTGTCCCTTCCATTTCATTTACAAAAGATTAAACATAAACATATTTACAAGGTTGATAACTTTGTAAAGTAAGACTGGATTTCCAATAATTTTGAACAGTATCAGTTTGCCATGGATGTACACTATATTTCTTGGCTAAAGGAAATCGATAAGTATAATGTTGACAAAACTACGTTTCTATGTTATCATCATTACTAAGCATGGGAAGGGTATCCAGAAGTCTAAGGAGTGGTATGTATTACAGGCACACACTGAACAACTGCTACGTATGTGACAGTTAGTTTACAAAAAGCATTCTCTCTCAATCTTACCCGACTCGGGCTGGTTGTCACATGTTTGTTCTATTTTGGAGGGAATACAAATTTGTCTGCACAACAACTGGAATGCCGTATTACGTCATAATTCGCGTGTGTTTATTATATTTTGGTTGCAAAAAAATCTGAGTTTATCTGCACTCTAAATTCAATTATATTATAATTCTGCTAACCACGAGTTTGGCTTACGAGCTGGCGTGTGTCAAATAGGATTCTTAAATATATGTTACAATATTCTGCTAGAATCACTTTTGGGGTATTGCAGCTCTTAAATATATCACAATTTTCTAGCGTACTGTGAGGTCATCAAATTGCAAACAAATTTAAGAAAAAACCATCTTAGAGTGAAAAATACACTGACCGACTTTGTTTTACCCCCAAAGGTCAATATACTTGTGACAGCTTTTATTTTTTTTAAAATCTAGACACAGAGTGTTTTTGCAAAATGTAATGTGCGGAGGTTAATTTTGGTTTACTGTTGTTTAAAACCACCAAACTAAAGCATGTATGTGTGTGTGCGCGCGCGCGTGTGTGTGTGATAAACAGAGAAAGAGAGAGAGAGAGAGAGTCAATATTATTATTATTATTATTATTAATACTAATTTTTTCATGATGTATGAGAGAAATGCATGACATGGAGATGGCAATATGGACCCAAACAGGAGTCCTGTATTAAATACGGTCAAAGTTTCATTCATTTAATTCGTAATAGTTTCTTGGTCTAGAATTGAGACATCAGTCAAAATATGCACTGCGTACTGTTTTTGTTTTTTCAGAATGCATTTTCAGCGAATACAGACTAACGAATTTTAGAATCAAGCTAAAGATTTCCTTTATTGCATTTCCAGTGCAAACAAACTAATGAAATTGCATTACGGTAAAGAAGGCATGTACTGTAACATTTTTTCTCGCCACGCTAAAGATTAGATTCTAGAATTTATCAGTTTGCTTTTATTAAAAACGAAAGTAACATAACTTACTGTATCGGGACGGTCAAAATGACATATACTCTAGTCTGACTCGGAGTGTTTTGAGAGACAGATAGACAGAGAGAGCGATTGTGTGTGTGTGTGTGTGTGTGTGTGTGTGTGTGTGTGTGTGTTCGAATATATTATGCATACTTAAATAACAAACGAAGGCACTAACTTTTAGGTATATATTCAATTTAAATGACATTTCAAAAACACATCACAAAAATACATTGTTTTTGTAAAAGCCCCTAAGATTGAAGTTAATTCATACACTATACTATATCTTTGTCCAAAGCGTAGATCCAAGGATATCCCAAAATCCGGTACTTTAGTGCCAGTTGGGCTACTCTTTGTCATGTTTTTTCATTCATCCCACAAAAGTCCATTTTTTCTTTCGTAATTATGCCCCAGACTTAATAATGAAATGGGTCTCTACGTTTCACTTGAATCTGTGGAAAGTATTGGTAAATGCGCTCACGCAGTTCTAATGGTCGATTCTGAATGGGCTCTGATGAACTGTCCATTCACAGGAATGCTTTTTTGATGGAATAGTGATACGTTTACCAAACGGAATAATCATATCTTTGAAATGTAGTCACTAACTCGCACACGACACGTCGTAAAGAAGTCTCTTCTTGAGGCGATACTTCTTTGTTTGTATTCCTGTAAGTCATGAACTTTTTCCTGCACTTCGTCCCATGGAATTTTGTGTAACATTATTGGGTAATAAGTATATGACACTCTTGGGAATATTGGGCAATAAGTATATGACACCCTTGGGAATATTGGGCAATAAGTATATGACACCCTTGGGAATATTGGGCAATAAGTATATGACACCCTTGGGAATATTTGGCAATAAGTATATGACACCCTTGGGAATATTGGGCAATAAGTATATGACAACCTTGGGAATATTGGGCAATAAGTATATGACACCCTTGGGAATATTGGGCAATAAGTATATGACACCCTTGGGAATATTGGGCAATAAGTATATGACACTCTTGGGAATATTGGGCAATAAGTATATGACACCCTTGGGAATATTTGGTAATAAGTATATGAAGTATATGACACCCTAGAGATTATAGGGTAATAAGTATATGACACACTTGGGAATATTGGGTAATACATATATGACACCCTTGGGAATATTGGGTAATATATATATGAGACCCTTGGGAATATTAGGTAATAAGTATATGACACCTTTGAGAATATCGGGTAATAAGTATATGACACACTTGGGAATATTGAGTAATAAAAAAATGACAAACTTGGGAATATTGGGTAATAAGTATATGACACTCTTGGGAATAATGGGTAATAAGTACATGACACTCTTGGGAATATTGGGTAATAAGTATAGGACACCCTTGGGAATATTGGGTAATAAGTATACCCTTGTGAATATTGGGTAATAAATATACGGCACACTTAGGAATAATGGGTAATAAATATATGGCACCCTTGGGAACATTTCGTAATAAGTATATGACGCACTTGGGAACATTGGGTAATACATGTATGACACCCTTGGGAACATTGGGTAATAAGTATATGACGCACTTGGGAACATTGGGTAATACATGTATGACACCCTTGGGAACATTGGGTAATAAGTATATGACGCACTTGGGAACATTGAGTAATAAAAAAATGACACCCATGGTATTATTGCGTAATAAGTACATGGCACCCTTGCGAATATTGGGTAATACATATATGACCCCTTGGGAATAATGGTTAATAAGTATATGACACCCTTGGGAATATTTGGTAATAAATATTTGACACTCTTGGGAATAATGGGTAATAAGTATATGACACACTTGGGAATAATGGGTAATAAATATGTGACACCCTTGGGAATATTGGGGCTGCAATTCTAATAAACTTTAACAAAGTCAACAAATATAAAATTATACAGTATATATTTCAATATCAAAGTTAAATTACTTGTATATTGCATACGGTTCAATTTATGTCGTTTTCATTCCCCCCCCCCCTTTTTTTTTTTAATTGGTGCTTCCACTATTAGAGCATTTTGATTCTAAGTACCACTCGCTTTGTAACTATTTTACGAATGCCCAGAGCAGTCTGATGTGTGGAAATATATTATAATTGTTATAAGTTGTTAAAAAAAATTACAACCCAAGTCCCACCCCCATAAAGAAACATGTCGTACTTCGTTCAGAGTAGACGTAAAGGATAAAGAAAACGAGGTGGTTAAGCTGATTAATATCACAATGTTCCCATTGTTATGATATCATGAAATATACGATTCCACCCCCACCCAATCTCTCATCTTAATTTTATCGCTTTAAAACCTGAGTTTTCCTGACAGTTGTTAAAATAATTATCATCTCGGTTTATGTAATAATCTCTATATAATGTATGCACAGAATAAGCGATATATATATTCCTAAAGAAAGAAAGAAGAAAAAGGTCAAGCATTCTGCAGAGAAGCAGCAACGTCCTTGCGCTACTTGTAAGTATTCAATTCATGATAATCCACCAACCATTATTGCCTTATCAGCAGAATCATGTACAATTGTCTAGAAACTTTGTGCGAATCCGTCAGAGATATTATGCGATGGCAGTAAATTTATATAAATAATATTTATCCATGATTTAATTGGGTAAATGTGTCAAGTGTAGCATTCCCCTTGTAAAACGTTTTTACAGTTTAGTATGGTTGTTAGCGCTGAACACTTTGGTGTACCTTATATTCCTGATGAAGAACCGTAGATTTAAAACTCTTCACATTTATTTTATATAATTTTTTATAATTTCTTATTCCATTACGTATTATTTTAAGTGCATTTTGTTCTTATTGCCTCAATTAGCTGGTTTCAGTCAGTTTCGTTGTATTCTAATTCGATATTGTTATTACAACGATTTATCATACTTTTTCATAATTTCTACTAAATATTGATGCTATTTTTATACTGTTCGTACATGTAGTTCCTTACACTAATGTAATCACTTTGATACAGTATTGGTGTGACCTTAGCTTAGTTGTAATCGTATGATTCTTTAGAGTCCTTACATATAGGTCTATATATTCATAATTCAGTTACAGATTTGGTAAACTAGTCATATATGCCGTTTGTTACATGCAGCTGGGGTTTGATGGTAAAGCAGTAATGCATCCTGTTTCTTACATGTATAGTGGGTTTGATGGTAAAGCAGTCATGCATGCTGTTTCTTACATGTAGAGGGAGTTTGATGGTAAAGCAGTCATGCATGCTGTTTCTTACACGTAGAGGGAGTTTGATGGTAAAGCAGTCACGCGTGCTGTTTCTTACACGTAGAGGGAGTTTGGTGGTGTAGCAGTCATGCATGCTGTTTCTTACATGTAGAGAGGGTTTGATGGTAAAGCAGTCATGCATGTTGTTTCTTACATGTAGAGTGGGTTTGATGGTAAAGTAGTCATGAATGCTGTTTCTTACACGTAGAGGGAGTTTGATGGTAAAGCAGTCATGCATGCTGTATCTTACACGTTGAGGGGGTTTGATGGTAAAGCAGTCATGCATGTTGTTTCTTACATGTAGAGGGGGTTTGATGGTAAAGCAGTCATGCATGCTGTTTCTTACATGTAGAGGGGGTTTGATGGTAAAGCAGTCATGCATGCTGTTTCTTACATGTAGAGAGGGTTTGATGGTAAAGCAGTCATGCATGTTGTTTCTTACATGTAGAGCACGTTTGAGAGTTTTTAAACAGTCTGGTTATAACCGATTTTAAACATTCTTGTACGACAGCATATCTAGAACACTGATAAATTTCATAAACGGTCTGATTAAAAACAGTTTCAATATCTTCGCACCCTCTATACGATGTTGTTCTGAAAAATTCTTGTTTCAAAAAAAAAACGAGAACATACCTAGAACCATGATAAAGAGTGTGAAACAGTCAATCGGGTAATATATGCATGTAGCAGAGTTTAACCGCACCTCGGCACAACAGTGGTTATGTGGTGCAAACTAAAAGTAAAGTTCGAAAAATGTGAAACAGATTTGCACAAAACTTTCGGAAGATAAACCCTTCCAAATAAATGTAAACATGAAGTACAACAAGATAAAATATAAAAAGTGAAGATGTCTACAAGTTAAACACAGTTGAATCATCCTCTTACCCCTACAAGAACATACCTAAAATTACAAGAACATACCTAAAATTACAAGAACATATCTAAAATACTGTTAAATCTCCTAAACACGGTCAAAACTCTAGTTCCTGACCACATTCAAATCTCCGATTGAGCATTTAGTAGCATGTAAAATAAATTTAAATTTGTTAATTTTAATAAAAGAATGGTTTAAGAGATATAACTTTCGTCTGCTAATTATGCTCTTATGAGCTACTTCCCTTGTAACTAGTAGTTGTATATGATAGTTCTGTCGCAGCTGACCATTTATCTTTTTTCTCTAGATTTAAAAAAAATTATATTAAAAAAAGAGTTTGCAAACATTAAATAAAGCAAAGAATTTTAACATAAAATATTTAAAGGTATCTCGTTTCTTAAAACATATATATCATTTTAAAGATAAATGGTGACAATATATAAGAAAATAAAAGGTTAAAGCATATAAGGAAATTAAAAAACGACAGAATTTAAACGAGGTGTTCATTGTGCATTTGAAAAGATGAGCACCAATAACCTATTAAGTAGACTGGACTAGGGATTTAGACAAAGAAATAAAACCTCAGCACTTAATTCGGGGTTTTGCCTAATCAAACAAGGCGTTGAACGTGTGTCCGAAAAGATGCACACCAATAATCCAGTAAGTAAAGGGGACTCGTATATTTGGAATTTTGGGAAGAAAAAAAAAATCAGAACTTAATTTGAACTTTACCAAATCAAACCACGTGTTGACTGTGTGTCTGAAAAGATACACTCCAATAAACCATACGGGGCACAAAAGCTCGATTTCAGAGCGTAGAAAAAATCAAGAAAGAAAAACCAGCAACGTAAAATATATAAATCCAGGAGAGATGGGACAGATACTATAAGATGCAAAATAATGGCGGGGGGAATTGTGTAGAGAAAAATGAGGAAACAAAAACCAGAGGAAATCACAAAGAAAGAAAAAGGAAAGACAGAAGAAGACAGATGATGAACTTGAAAACACAGAAGAAAGCAACAAAAAAACCGGAGAGTACAATCATGTTTGGAAGGGAATGCCAGAATAAATAGCAAAGAAATAGAAAAAGAAATCGAAATTACATAAGAGAAACAAAAACAAATAAGAATTATAAACATACATTATATACATTTAACTATAAAGAATATATTATAAACAAATTTCTTAAAGCCTCTGTTCGGAACATCATGGATAGACCTAGTATCGTATCCCTAAAAACAGATGGTATAAATATTTTTGAAAAGCAAATATACTGATGAAATACGTGAAATAAATATGATACAGTATTGTTACAAGATATTCATGATATTAAAAATAACCTAATAACATTCATAAAAGATAATTCAAAGGCTATATTTATTGTAAATAGAGACTCCACCAACATACACTCAAGAGTTTGAGTTATTATAAATAAAAAGGTAATATGAGTCGGACCATATTAGAACAAGATGAATATTTTAAAGGAAGATTGAGACACCTTAAACTATATAATGTACATATTATTATGTACATATTGTCAATACTCTTGTATATATTATCAATACTTATGTACATATTAACAATACTTATGTACAAAATTATTATCAATACTTATGTACATATTATCAATAACTATGTACATATTGTCAATACTTGTGTATATATTATCAATACTTATGTACATATTATCAATACTTAGTACATATTAACAATACTTATGTACATATTATCAATACTTAATACATATTAGCAATACTTATGTACATATTAGCAATACTTATGTACAATATTATTTTCAATACTTATGTACCATATTATCAATACTTATGTACATATTGTCAATACTTGTGTATATATTATAAATACTTATGTACATATTATCAATACTTATGTACAAAATTATTATCAATACTTATGTACCATATTATCAATACCTATGTACATATTGTCAATACTTGTGTATATATTATCAATACTTATGTACATATTATCAATACTTATGTACATATTATCAATACTTAGTACATATTAACAATGCTTATGTACATATTATCAATACTTAATACATATTATCAATACTTATGTACATATTATCAATACTTAATACATATTATCAATACTTATGTACATATTATCAATATGTATGTACATATTATCAATACTTATGTACCGTATTATCAATACTTGTGTACATATTATCAATACGTATGTGCCATCAAGACCGGCTAATATAATCACCTTATTTTACGAACCTTAGGGACTATGTAAACACATACAACGTGGAAATTATCATTATTGTGCAGAGGGGGATTTTATTTTCCTGACAGATAATATAGTGAACATACGGGGATTAGTCAGATGAGATAGAGAAATACAACCCCACCATAAAAAAATTAGTTGAGACCAATAACCTAGTAGACACTTACAGAGAGAAAAATGGAGACAAGAGTGAATATGCATTCCATTTTAGCAATAATCGAGCCAGTAGATAAGATAAATTATATACAAATAAAATTGCATTAATAACACAGAATAGGCAAAAATATTTCCAACACCCTTACCTGGTCATAACCCAATAGAACTAATATATAAGATTATTAAAAAAGACAAATAGAGACAAGAAATATGGAAGATTAGCAATGCTGTCTTACATAAAATTCATTACTAAGAAATAATTACAAACATATATAACACTTACAGTAAACTGGGGCGAAATGATATAATAGAAGAATGTGAACAACTCAAGGGGGAAAGATTAATAGAGCTAAAGCAGAAAAATGTAATATAGAAAGATCAGTGAGACAAGGTTGGTTCCTATCCATTTTATTATATGTAATCGGTATAGAAGCACCAAGCCTCAATATAAGAAATACTATACAGATAAATATAATACAAATCCAAACTTATTAAATTAACTAAAAATGATTCAACATGTCGATGATCGCACCAATTTCATATCTAATACACATTCATATACATACCTTATGACAGGCTATACAAAATTTGGAAAAGTATCAGGGTGGCAAAGACACTATGCACAAACAGAAATCAGGCTTATACGAAAATGGAAGGGAAACCACCCCAGGCTACCTCCAGAAAACATTAAAAAGGCATGTCACAGCTTTAGGCATTATATATGGCCACAACACTCAATTTAGAATTGTAATAAATAAAACTGAAAGATATATTGACACCTGGAAATCCAGATTTTTTAATCTCCTAGACAGAATACAGATAGTTTACCTTACCTAAAATCAAAACAAGTCAAAATACAAATAAATAGAATAAGAAATTTACTCAGAGGAAACATTACCCTTGTTTGAATCTATCTACATATTGGTTTGGATTTGTTCTTAGTAATTTTCCAGAAATGTATAATAATAATAGAATTCTCAAAACACTTAACCCACTATTCAGATTTTACAAAAGTAAAATATACATATCAAATTCAGAACCGATGAAAAAACTGGACAATATATCATGATGACAAAATATATAATTCCATTCATACCAAAGAAATTAGAAATTCAGACATAACATAAGATAGATATATTCAAACATTTATTGGAATAATCTCTGGTAAAACCTAATTGCAATTCAGAGCACAAAAAACAAGCAGTATTACTAATTTACATGCATGCCGTTTCATGAAAAGGAGAAGCAGTATATGAGAGGACAATAATTAAATCAAATGCCGTAATGCACTGTGGAGGTGTATGACTCCAGCTTGGGGAAATGGTATGTGCTAATCTACCGGGCTGACTTCCATCTCCTTATATGCAGAAAATATCACCCTTGCAAGAAACGGATAAGACCTAAAATCGATATATATAGATACCAAACGGGAGAAGGGGGGGGGGGGGTATAATAAACCCCCTCTCGCGTCCACACACACAGTCCCTATACCCAACAATAGGAAATTATCAACCCATGTAATACTTTTGGCAAAAACCCTTATACACATAAGAAGATGTCGTATTTCTGATCAATAAATCCGTTTGTATTTAACACAATAGCGCACATCAAAATATTTCTTTGGATACTTTGGATCCCCTGCCCAGACTGATATGTCACTAGCGCTATAACAAACACAACAAGGGAGCACCATACTAATATTTGTTTTGACATTGATAAGTACAGCACAAGTGTACACAGACGGCACAAGGAGCTATGCTCCTCAATAAGTAGGGAAAGAAGACACTGCGGGAGCTTTGTAATGAGTCACCACGCCAGATAGAAATGGATGTAAAGGAGTTCCTGAAAAATAGAGTGACACAGCATATCTTGCACAATCACAACGAACATAACAAAAAGAGGATATAACATGGAAATTTATTACTAACAAGCGCACCCCATAAAATACACTTGAAAGCACAAACCATACAGAAATAAATGTACCTTGACCATTTTTTTTGTACATATATATGATAGACAGTACAAAACTCAAAACAATTTAATCTATTTAAATCCCGTCCTCCCACACAAAGAATGGATGTAACGCTGACAACATGTATGCATACATAGAAAGCCCCCACATCTTAGGCGGAAAATAATATATCATAATTTATACCTTAAGGGCAAAGACCACTAATAATATAAAACTCGGTCTCTATCAAATTCGGTTGATAATCTGTTCTGTTTCGTTCGACATTTTCTTATTTATCTAATGAAAAAGTATGCAATATATATTTGATTTTACATTAGCTTGTTCTAAGAGGTAGTCGATTGTAAACTAAGTGAAAATGGAATGATCAGTTTTGCAATTTCTTCAATGTCTTTGATGGTGGCATATTAAACTGCTTCTTTAAATGCATGCTGTATGTAATTGAGAGAACAGATTGTACTGCTGAGGTAAACGGAGTTAACAATGTTGTATTTGCTTTGCTCGACATTTGCGAATTTATCTGGAAGAACGTTAGATAAGACTTAAATATCATCCAAGGCATTTCTGGTATTGGGTTATGTGTAGACAAACTCTTGTCGTCTCCTCCAGAGAGGTGTCCACTAGGGACAACATATTGTTGTACTTTGGTTGATTGTTCATCCAACATCTGTTACAACAGTGTGTTGTCAACTGTGTGAAGAAACAGATTTACTTTTTGACAAAATGAAATAGATACCTATAACAGCTACACCACCACCTATCAAATAATACATTGTGCTGTTGAGTTTGTTTGACTTAGTTTACGTAGTGTGCTTGCATCTTCTTGTGATGTTCTTTGCATAGTCATCGCCATTTTGGACTCTTCTTGCTCTGCATTTAATCGTTCTGCTTTGGAATTTTTAAAATTCCTGTTAACGTTTACCAAGTTATCTACCAATTTTAAATCTACTTTGATCTTTTTACTTTTGTGATTTTACTTTTTCAGGTTCTTTGCTTGCCTTGTTTTCGTCTTGCTTTTTGTCTCGTTTGCCTTCCATTTTATTCACAAGGAAATGTGTAAGGTAGATCAACATAAATCTGAATCGGATCAAAGGGAAATTGCAACATGACTAAAGTTGTTACTTTGAGTAGTGAATACTAACTTGAAATGTATTATACTTAAATAAGCAAGATGGATTTTAAGAAGTGTTAAAATTGTGGATCAGAGAAAGATATATATATGCCTTTTACAGAACCAATGGCTTTTGCCAACCTTATCAAAAAGAGTACTGTTAAAATATGTATTATGAAAACAGAATACAAAAAGGAGCATCGAAAAAGTTGGATAAATTAAACTAGAGAACACTTTTTAAAAAATACGAGTCAGAAACACCACAACGATGAATGAATTCAAAATACTAGATGTAGAATATTTAAAGCACTAAAACAAAAGACTAATTAAGACACGTCATTAAAGATAATCGATTTATTTTTATTGAAGGTGGTTACACTTTGCAAAACCTAACTGTTTCAGTAACGATGGTCTTCATATTGGTCAAAAAGATGAAATGTCATCTAGGAAAGAAATCGCAGAGCATCAGGACAAAATTGTAATCATTTAAGATGGCGAACTTCACCAATGTGGACATTATGGCGTGATATTGAATGGTATTGTCTAATTATTTTGTTATGTTAGAGTTCATTGTCTAATAGAAAGAGATAGCTGTGATGAGAGTTATTGTAATGAGTGTGATTAAAAGAACATAAACAACAAAACAACCAATATACATTTGATTTATGAAGCATTTTTCAACATTTCTTATTTCATCACGATTTTCATTTGGTCTTTTCAATCTATATATTTGAAACTTATTAAACTAGCACTCAGTGCTGATATAGGCAAACCTAGCTTAAGTGACAACAATTTAGTAAAGTATCTTATTCCGTTTGTTGTCACGTAATCATCATTTAGTTCATTTTGCAAAACGTCTAATTTGTCTATTGAAATAATTTTGCTAATTATTGATGTCAAAGTGTAAATTACAACATCTCACAATGATTTGGAAATTTTAACAGCTCTAGCATTTTCAAAGATTTTATATGCCTTCTTGCTTTCTTAATGGGGGGTGATACTGATAATGATTATACGAGGAGTATTTGAAAAGTTCTGAATATTTTGTTATAATTTTTTTGTGTCTTTGAACCTCTCAATAAATTCAATACCAATCGATAGACAAAATAATGTTCTATAAAATGATCTGCAGCATGCCAGACACCTGGAGATATATGCGTGTAACCTAACATAGGTAAATGACAGTGACGTAAAAATGTCTGAGAAGGAGAACAGTTCTGTTACTGAGTAAAGAGCATACTGTCAAATCCGGCACTCTGGCACTCTTAGGGTACTCTCCGACTGAGATCAAGGCCGACTTGGATGAAGTTTACGGATGTAATTTTGTCATATCCTACAATTGTTAGGTGTTTTCATCTTTATTAAAATTTTCTCGAAGATATGGAAGATGACCCACGTTCTGGAAGACCGTTGTCTGCTATTTGTGAGCTGGAAGTGGCTGTGTGAAGGAGGCAATTGATTAATGTGTTCGAAAAACAGTGAAAGAAATTTCTATTATTACGGGCATTAATTCGTCGGCTGTTTATTCATTACTTTAGGGATATGTCCCATAATACAAAACATATCAAACAGAGGTTAATATACAGAGTGCCATAAACAGTACTGTAAAATACACTGGTTTAGGTGTTGATATCGATACTTTTTAGCAGTTGATCTCGTAGTTAAAAACAAAATGCAAAAGCTTTTAAACTCTTATAATTAGACTTATTTTCTGACAGAACATTAGATTTCTAAATGTATCCACTGAAGAGTTGATATAATACATCTCGTCGAGATATTTCCGTCTTAAATTGGTACAACAAGCACATATACACACAAAATGATACTCATCTTGTACACGTTTTATATTTTCTTTAAGACATAGTTTGCAAAACCTTTTTTCTTCTTCAATTTTAGTTTGTCTTCCTCTTTCGATCATTAAATCATGTTTAGAACATCGAAAAGATGAAATTGTTTTTGTGAAAATGAAAGGTAGATCTATTTTTCCATTTCCAATAATGACATGTACTGACTATAATGAAAGGTAGATCTAATTTTAAATATTTTTCCATTTCCAATAATGACATGTACTGTCTATAATATACATTTTTGTGGGTACGCCTATCTTACTTGACCAGATTTGCAATGAAGAATCAAATGGACGTTGTGTAAATTGCTATAAAGGTGTTTCTGTCAAGCATTTCTTACGCTATCCATGCTTAGTCAAAACCATGAAAAAATAACAAATTGTTTAGCTCTACAGGACCATGTGCTTTTGCCGGCATCATCCAGTTTCTTTAACATAATAAACATTAGAAAGGATATCTACTTGTCCACATATGTATAATTTTAGTCCACTGCTTTACACGTCTGAACATAAAAATTGTACTGAACGGGTATCATCCACATTCACCAAGACTGACATAAGTATTCAAAGTGCGTGATATGTTAAGATATCTTTACAAAATCTTTGCTGAACTGCTTCTAATTCTGAGCCATAACATAAGACTGTTTTCACCATAGTATCAAATATGTTAAATATATCCTTTATATGTAACCTTCAAAATATTTATTAATACCCAAACATTCTAGATACTGATTTCAAAGCTTAAAATACCAACATAGTTTTAGCATTAGTCCAGCTTAACCTCGATGTGAAAAGCAACCACATATATTTATAAAAATGAAACAGTTTCAACAGGTTTGTTCCTCTAATACCAGTGCTCATAATTTCTCACAAACAAACCGTTTCGAAAGATAATTATTTTTGTTTTGACTTTGTCAATTTCCATTCCTGATTCATTTCAAAATTTATCTATGGCCTTAATTTGTTGTTGTAGTAACCGTACAGTTTCAGCACAATTAGCTACATCATCTGCATACAATAAGGCAAAGATCTCTGGTATATTCTCTGTGTTGAAAATACCCATATCACACTTAGTACGTAACTTTTGAACTACACCATCAATAAAAAGAGAGAAAAGAGCTGGGCTATAAACACATTCTTGTTTTGTTCCATCATTAGAATTAAAATATTTGTTAGTCCATTTGGTGTTTATACAAATCTTTTCAAACATGAACACATATTCTTTAAAACATGTAAAATATTTCCATATTTCCATCACCACATTTATGTACAAGAGAAAACCATGCTTAGTATGTTGTACACGATCGAAAGCTTTAGACAAAAAAACAAGTAAACAGTAAAACCTACTACCAGATTTACATGTATACTTCTGAACAATTGCATGCAAACTGAATATGTTATCACATGTATTGTAGTGTTTTCTAAAGACAACCTGAGACTCATCTATTAAATTATTGCTTTCTGTCCATCTATACAACCGTTTATTCAAAATATATGTCAATATTTTGCGCAATGCATTTATTAGAGAAATTCCCCTGTAATTGCTAGGGATGTTCATACAACCATTCTTAAATATCAGATATATTGTATTTGTTGACCACTTCTTTGGAAATTCTCCAGTTTCAAGGATTTTATTAAAAAATACATTAAGAAATGAAAAAATGCATGGTAAAGTCCACTGTAAACACTTGACTGGAATCGTGTCCGGACCTGGAGTTTTATTTTTCAAAGAGCGAACGCTATCAAATAATTCTTGATTTGTAGTTGGTTTATTCAAGTCAGAATTGTCATTATCATCTCTAGTGGTACTTTCATTGTCGTCCATATTTTCATCTCTATAACACATTAATAAGGAATGAAAATTGTCTAACCAGTCATTCTTTGTTACTTTAGATTCTTTTACATTAACCCCGTTATGTTCTTTTCTTTTTAAGGCTTGCCAGAATTATTTAGAGTCATTTCTTGATTGTTCAAGTTTATTGACTTTTCATATAATGACTTTTTTTTCAATTAACACAATCTTTTAAATGAGTTTCTACTTTGAACGTATGCGTCTCGATGAATAGTTTGGTTTATAAATCTATATTTTCTTCAAATCTGAAACTTCTCCTGTTTAGCTCTATCACAGTCTTGATCCCACCATGGAAGTTGTAACCTCTGCGGTAAAACTGGAAGTTTCTGTGGCTGCATTTCAACAGAAATTTCCTCATATCAAGAGTCAAACTTGTTTACACAATCGTTTATATTTAAATGTAGTAAATCGGTAATGTCTTCAACATGTTCAATACATTTCTGCTCAAAAAGTTGGCGAAAAGATTTCCCATTTGTGTCTTTCATCGTCGTCATCGTCATCATCACCTTCAACGTCGTTGCTAACGTTACCGTTATTGACATATAAATTACATACGTAATCCCTTGTATTCTGATCAGTTTTACTACAATTAATTTATTTATCAACAATTTTTATGCAAGAATAGGTCGAAAAATGGGACGATTCGTCTCTGTCATAAGTACCCAAGTTTGATATCAATGGAAACAACTCTGTGAAGAATACAACATAATCCACAATACTGTTGCCATTATTTGCAATGGATGTTACATTCCCTTCATTATCGTTGAAAATCCAACTATTACGTACGTGTATATTAAATGTTTTGCACATTTCTACAAAAGCCAAACCAAAAATGTTGTGCGCTTCGCAATCTTTTGATATACAGATTTTCAACTAATGCGGAAAACATCGCCAAATCTGAAAAGAGTGACTAGAGACGTTTGAATGAGATTGTCACAGGTGATGAAACAATGATTTTGTTTTGATCCCGACACAAGAGAAAATAATAAAGTTTGGATCGGAGAAAAAAAAAGCAGAGAACACAAATAGCTCTACGAAGTCGGACTGTCAGGAGAGTTTTATACGCATTATTTTTCTATGCAAACGGCCCAGTCGTCCAGACTCTTCTAGTATCACTGGACGTTATTAAGCTTCCAAAGTGTTGCCAAAAGTTGTGGAACACTACCGAACCACCTATCCGCGCACCGGTAACCGAGGTATCCATCTACTCCATGACAATGCACCGGCGCATACATCTGCCGTCGTGACAGACTTTCTGGAGGAGCACAACATTCAAACTTTGCCGCATCCTCTATACAGCGATGATTTAGTTTCAAGTGATTTGTGGCTGAATCTCGTTATCAAATATTCGCTGAGGGACAGACGATTTGAAAGCCGCCATTCGGTTGGAAGTGCAGTTTTTCAGTGTATGAACAACATGCCAAAAAGTGAATACAAAATGACATTTAATAATTGGATAATCTGACTGAGAACGTGTGTAGACGTGCAGATGGGGGGGGGGGGGGTATTTTTAATGGCTGCACTGACGTATTGTTTACTAATAAAGAACTTTGCTGTGCAGTATACTAGTATTCAGACCTTTTTAAATACTCCTCGTATACCACTAGCACATTATCTAGTTGCTGATGGTTTTAATCTAAGTAGTAATTTAAATTTTGATAATTATTAAATGACCAAGCAAGAATATGATCTTCACAATTAATTGTACGGAAATATTCGATAATTTTGTTTATACTGTACGTGACAGACTTATGTTAAAATGTGAAAAATATATCTATAGATATATTGATAATGAAATATATACATCAAATCCAAAGGAAGATACGGTAATGTAGTTAATATAAGGATTGCGCAAAAATAGCAGCTGCATCATTGCCTCGTGTTATGGTGTTGTGATATAGGTTGGTTATTTAATAGTGCTGGTGAGATTGTTTCTTTCCTTGCTGAACATGTTATTTGACTTATTATTATTATTTTGTTGTTGTTGTTGTTGTTGTTGTTGTTGTTTTTTGTTTTTTTTACTTCTAAATTGTCATGTGTCTTTTGAGCGTCCAATAATCAGAAAAATTGACTATCGGAACGTCATAATAATCATAGTAATTCTTATCTACATAACTTTTAACCACTTTTTTTTTTTTTTTTTTTTTTTTTTTTTTTGTCCCTACAAGTTCTTATTGTAGTGTCACAGAGTTATACATTTCGTTGTTACCTTGGTATAGTGATGTTATGGTTTAAACCCAGTTTAAACAATCCCTGCATTTCTATTAATTGTTGTTGCACCCAATAAAACTACCCATTTTCATTACCTTGTCACTCTACAACAAAACGATATCGTCACCACCAACTGCATAGATCAATTTCATTTTTGAAACTTGTATGCATTGTTAGACGTCTACCATGATGTTTTCATCTGTGTCCTAACCTTGCTGTCCTAATATTAATATCTCCATTAGCTTTATAACAGTGCCTGATACTGTCGAAACAGACTGTACTAGATGTTCTATTTTGTACCTGTGAACCTAAGATACAGATTATATATGCTCTAATGCTCTGATCTAACCTTAAAATACCGTCATCTGTCAGACCATTATAGTCTTAAATAAAGAAGTATTTCCAACTTATTGGCTTTTCTTTGTCTGACAAAGAATTCATTTCATCAGCTGACAATGTTCTCCAGTATTCCACAGTACCAGCTCCATAGTTATATTTATGATTATGAGCAGCTAAAACAACAGCAGGTGCAGACGCACCAAAAACCTTGGTGTATAGTTTTATGTTCTTCTATCCTTCTATCGAGTATTTGTTGTTCCCCTTTAGGAATCCCCAGTCATGATGTTGTGGAATCTTCAAATTGTTACAGAACAAATTACATTTTTCATTTCACATAAATGTTATTTTATTTAACTTAAATGCACCGTGATCATGTAAACGTATTTTACATAAATACACATGAAGTTTGTACACCGATTTGACTATTTCTGGTATTTGTTTGTCTACGAAATGTATTAAAGAAATCCACACCAGCTGTTGCCCTCCACCCTGCCCTGTGTAGCTGCTTTTGTAAACATTTAATGTTACAGTGTGATCTGAATCTTTTCATATAGTACTAACTATCAAAGTTTAAAGTGTAGTTATAAAAAATGTTTGATAAAAAAAAATCCTTTTGGTAAAGTAGACTTTTATATCGTCTGATATACTATCTTGGTTGAGATGAGTTTATTGACTTGAATTGGCTTTTCTTGTGAAATACATTGAGCCTCTATTTACTGCGTTCCACATTCACGTGTAACTCTATTCTGAATATGCTCTCTAATCTGTTCAGATCATCGATTGCAATACCAGAATGATTCAGTTTCTTTTACACAATCTTTGCATCTCTGGCATGTTTTAATCCGTTTATGCATTTCCTCTACTGTATCTGTTGCATTGGAAACATTGTACAAATACTGTTGCACCTTCGGAAGGAACAACAGCAAACACAATCTTCTCCTATAAAGAGGGACGTCATTGATGTAACTCCTTTGTTAATTTCAGTTACGATCATATGAAAGTTCAGTGTAAGCCGAATCATCAAAATCTGTATATATATATATATATATATATATATATATATATATATATATATATATATATATATATATATATATATATATATATATATATATATATATGCTCTATAAAAGGTGTACTTGTTTTTACTTCATCCAGATGGTATAGAAATTCTTTCTATAGCAACTGATTTTGGTTATTTTATGGTAATTTTTAAGATTAAATTTTTATGGATGATTTTTCACTGTACAAATTTTTAGGAACAATGCATCGTTGGTCCAGTATTTGAGTGACTGGCTGCTATACCTTCCTTTAATGAAACGTGAAAGTATTTTAATGTTCTTATGATTGAATCAACATTTATTGTATCTTCATTATCCTTTATTTTGTTCAAAATCTCATAGACCAGCTTGTAGTATTTTTTATTTGTTTTTCAGCGTTTACGAGATGCAGTTGAAATGAACTTCATATTTCTGAATATTATCTCTTTCGTTGCTCGTATAATGTCATTTAGTACCATCATAAGACCTTGCTTACATTGTAGTCTCTTTTTCACGTTTTTCATGTGTATAACTTTGCTGTGTATCTGTTCTTTTTAATGTAAATGTTTCATCTGGATTTGTGATGAATACAAATTCGAATGACATGTATGTTTATAACCGTACTTTTGCTCCACATCTGATACATTCTGGAAAAGTTTTGTCTTTCAGAAACTCAAAGCCTTCATGTTCCTTATTACTGCTATCTAAGTATTTTGCTTCAATCGTCTCCTGAGAATAGGGTGTTTCTGCGCAACAAGTCTTGTCCTGAAAGGACAGAGAAGTGTGTTTTGGACGTATTCTTTATTGCAGTAATATAATGTTTTCTGCTGGCTCGCAACTGTTAAAATGATTCCTCATATGCTTTCCATCTCACAAGTACATATTTTTTTTTCCTTTTCCTTCGTATGGTCTTCAAAATCGTTAAATTTTGTCTATATTATCTTATTTATCATACAGAGATCCTCTTGTTCGTAAAACTTTACTCTCATTATCATCTCCCTTTAACTCTTCCTGTTTGTGAACAATCGGCTCACTTAATATTACTTACCTGATTTTGAATATTTCCTCGGTAATATTAGGAAGGTATAATTTTGCAAATATTGTGTTTTTAACGTTCTGACAGTTTCACCAATTTTTAATTTAAGAGTTCCAATTGTATCAATTGTTAAACAACCGAATGGATTGATCCATACTTTTTATTTGTTTTCTTCCTTGCTCACTTCAGCTGGAGTTATGTCTATTGATGCGTGATGAGTGTCATTGTATCCATAAATTAGCTTTGGTGAAATGTCAAGCCATTCTCTGGTTACATTTTGAGTGAAATGCTTCCACATTCTGGTCTTTAGCGTTCTGTTAAACATTCTCACTCAGATGATTTCTTGTCCGAGTAAGCTGAAAAATACTCGATGTTTTTCTTGTTCAATAATTACTTAACTTTCATTTTGTAAAAGTAAAAGTCATTTCCCTCACCAAACTGTATTTGTTTTCTTCAGGATTTCTATCTTTGAAGATTTCTCTGAAAACGTCGTTCGTTGTATTGTTCATATTTTCGCATGTCAACAATGTCTCCCTGTCACTGCTCAACTACGGGAC
The DNA here is from genome assembly GCA_029931535.1 of Margaritifera margaritifera. Taxonomy (NCBI): domain Eukaryota; kingdom Metazoa; phylum Mollusca; class Bivalvia; order Unionida; family Margaritiferidae; genus Margaritifera; species Margaritifera margaritifera. Next base: position 387,427 of record JAQPZY010001550.1, on the reverse strand, counting down.
TAAGAAAGACCCTTATGAAAATAAATCGTTCTCTAGATTTGCTTGTGTAATGTGTATGTAGATTGTTCAGTTAAATATATTTTCGCTTCAGCATATTTATTTTTTTAAAAATGTTTGTACCGTTTAATTTGTTCCTATTTTAAAAACATTAAGAGAATATGTTACGGTTGTCAATTTGTCTTTAGGCGTTATCTAAAAGCTAAACGAACATCGACAACGGGACTTATATATATATATATATATATATATATATATATATATATATATATATATATATATATATATATATATATATATGTGTGTGTGTGTGTGTGTGTGTGTGTGTGTGTGTGTGTAAATTTTGCCTTCTCCTATGGTTGATTAAAAAAATGCTACTTCATGCACTGAGTTATCATGTGTTGTTTTTAATCGAACTTTGTTATCCATTAATTCTTTCTCTCCTTTTGTCGAAATCGATGTAGACTGACCTTGTAAAGTTACGATATCTTCAAATTGAACTGTAAATTTGGCAGAATGCATATTTGTGTATTTACTCACATAATAATACGTAATTCATTCCTTCTTTATACAGTATTGTTTAAACAATCTCGCTTTTGAGATCGTTGTTACTTATCCCCATGTTATCAACATTAAACATAATCTATAAATCTTCATCTTTTCTTAAAACGTTGCGGGATATCTTTGTTGATATTTGAAAAAAACAAATAAACATTTTTATTTTCTTGTGTGTTATTGTTTAACACTACTAACTTTGACTACACTCTTATAAGATCAAAGCTTGTAAATAATTCCACATTATTTCTTGATTTTGAGATTGTTACTTTGATGTTTAACTCAAAAAATATTGGGGCCCCGGGTGGCCGAGTGGTAGAGGCGCTCGCCTTCACCAATCACTGCCATGTCACCTCTGTCCGCGTGGGTTATCGGGTTCGGCCAATATGGATATGTGAGAAAGCTTGCCAGTAGCTTCACGTGGGTCGGTGGTTCTTCCCTGGGTTTCCCAGGGTTCTTCCTCCACAGATAAAACTGGCCGCCATGTATATCATGTGCTGAAAAATGGCGTTAAACCCACAACAACAACAATAAATATTCGATGACCTCTCTGAAATATGTTGATCTATCACAATACAACTTTGTGCCATTATTTATCAACATACAAATATTTAATTGTATTTTTTCCTTCTACCAAACCGGGCTGTTTCAGAAATGTAAATGTGTTCAAGTTATGTTCTCGTATATATAGTCGGTACGAGGACGTCTTAACCCGTTTTCAACCAGACGGTTTCAGAACTCTCAAACCCATCTACTCTTATAATGATATCTTAGTTGTACAATACATTCTTTTACTGGAAATACACCGTTGTACCGTGTTTTCCAAGAGTATTTACCAAGTATACAAAGAGAACGAGGTGTTATGTTATATCGTATACTTCGTGTACAAAAAATTAAAAATTTATGGTATGATATACTAAACTTTAATACATTTGTTTAAAATGTTTTATGTTTAGTTTGTGTCTTACGTTGTCAAAGTTTTGTATAAGTTTAGCAACCTTAAGTTTTTTAGTCTTATTTTAGAAATCTCACTTAATTCGGAAAAACGTATGTACCAACAGTATACCGCATCCAGTACATCGTTCTGTTTTATACATTGCATTGATCTTGGGTGCAAAAACTCATGACGTCATGGAAATATGTGTAGAAAAGACCGCAGATTCGCAGGAAGTGTAAAATTTTCACAGCAGTACATTACAAATGGGAAGCATATAAAGCAGTCATTATTTTAGGGTTGCATTTTCACAATTTAGTGTCTCGTGCACACTTTAAGCTATTGAATGCACAATTTTGTATTTGTATCCATCGCGCTGGTTCGTGATATCAGCCTAAAATTTGAGGCCCATGTTCTGGGTCTTCCATGAGCATGAATCCGCAATGGCGCTTATTATCAGCAGTAAGGAAGAATAATGTTCAAAAGTAGAATGAGTACAGCATATTGCGCCAAATCAGTACATTTATTAGGTATTTCCTGCATTTGTGGTTGTTTATTCTCTGCAGAGGATTGCGAATTAATTGACTGAGTAGCTATATACTGTTCAAAAAATGCTAAAAGCTTGAACTTCGGCCGAAGTCAGGCCAAAATTGAACTCGACCTCCACTTACCAAATGTGACAGTTGATGACAATTGCACAGTTAGTCATTATGGAGGTAGATATCGACCCACCAGTTACCTCGAGCTCAACTCCAGTGCACGGACATGGTCATCCACACAGCCTGAATGGTGGAGGCACACTGAAGAGATCAAACAGTGCCCCGATGATCAATGTGCTGGTTGCCTCAACTTGTAGCAGTGAGATTAGGTACGAATAGCATTTTTTTGCTCTTATCATGAAAATAGGAAAACTGTGTCCTATACTCATATTGTCTGTTAAGAGCATGTGGTAGTATTTGGTAGATATGTAGAATAGAATAAGACTCGTACCATAAAAGTAAAACCGATCTTTAGCATTATCCTTAAACAATACATTTTATGCAGACAATACAATTGTCAGTAACATAGCTCATATAGGCACTGCTTTATATTACTGGGCTACCGGTGTTAAATAAAATTTCTTGTATCTAGTCAGTTTCCCAATACAGTAAAGGGTCAGTTCTATGATGTGTGATTCTGAGGTTCAGGGTTTTCTGGGACAAGTAAAAGTATGTGCATTTCAGTTAGAAACTCAACCTTTCCACCTATCTGCACATTAGGTTATATGTAAGCCAATGTGTGTACCGTACCTCACTTAACATGCGATCGTTTCATTTGCTGTTTGTCTTTTAGTTTTATTATGATAGTTGTTCAATGTACAGTTTCAGACAATTTAGGTAAGACATCCTTAGGATCATCGTGATATTGTTTCCTACTGCTACATATATGTGCCAGCGAAAAAATTAATAATGCAACTGGACATGGTACATAGACATGCGCATTTGCTAGCACCAGGTGTACCCTATGTTCATTTACACCATTACTGATTTTGTAAACATTTAAAGGCAGTAAACTAAGCTGTTTACATGTGTTAACATTGCAGCCTTATTTTCTGGGTTATCAAAGAAGCTTTATTATAACAGCAAACTCCTCAACCCCAACAGTTATGTCAATTGGCCAATGTACATCTTAGTGAACTAAAGCTGACATCTGCAGTACTCACTTTTAAAAATATATAAAGGACAATGTCAGATTTGAAGCATATTGGTAATTCCATAGCTGTGTAATGACTTTAATACTTGAATAAAAGACAACATATATTAGAGTTAACTTTCTGAGGTAAGATGATCGCGGGTTGGTGGGCAGTAATGTTATGAGGGATTGACTACAACTTCTCCTGATGGAAGAAATGTCATGGGATTGACTACAACTTCTCCTGATGGAAGAAATATCATACAGCAGTTCACAAACTTTCCAGAGTTCAGCTTGATTGATACATAAAGGCTTTGTTGACTTGTATATGACCCCTATTCTATACCATGTTCTTCATCAACTTTCCATATCACAAATTATCTTTTCATGAGTGCCTGAATGACATTGAATAGAAATGATGATGCTGTGTGCAATGTCTATTTAGAATTTTGACATTATGATTATCTTGTGAGTGGGTGTTTGAATTTCAAGTGATTCAGCAGTTTGAAGCTGGTCCCTTGTAAACTAATTCAACATTGCATAGTTCACATTTTGCCTTGTTTGTTTGTTTTGCAAAATTCTGCCAAACACTCAAGGCAAACAAATGAATATTCTGCTACCAATTTTTGATTCATATATTGGCAAGTATTCTGATTCGAATGTTCAGTTATTTATTTCAGCTTTTCTCACCACCCATTTCCCATTTCCAAGCACTTTCATCTCCTTGCCCCATCATTTCATAATCAATATTGCGAGTTTTAGGTTTGTGTTACCATTCTTTATAACTTAAAATGTTGAAAGAAAATATCTTGTAAAAATTGAACTTTCATTTGATGGTCAGAAATTTAGAAATTCCCTACCACCAATTCCTTCAACAGAATTAAAATTCAAGGGCCAGTTGCAGAATGTAGGAAGCTAATATTTCAAATTATGAAACTGAAGTCTTTTTTTTTTGTTTCCAGCCCACCACTGAGACCTTTAGATTCACAGAGATGTCGCCGTTTCAGCTCCAGTTCAATGAACATCCATGGTTTAACTATGGTAAGAATTACAACCACAGTAAGTACACAATGGTGGTAGAGAGGTGACTTAACATAGAGAGGTGACTTAACAGATATCATGTTGAAGAAGATATTTACTAGTCTATCTTTGCATAATTTTGGATTTGTTTTGTAAAAGCAAGCTTTTTCAAAAAGCATTGAGGTAGGGGTGTTGTATAGGTTACAGTGAGCAGTGGAAAGTATTGCATCATTTCTTTCCTACCATTTCATATCAAAAGGACACAAGGAACAAGAAGAGAAAAAAATTAAAGCACATGACAATATATTGGTCTCTGTTGACACTTATTTGGCAGTCTGAGGTAGAGTACAGCGCATGCAATTTTTTGTTTCTCAATGCATCACAGTGGAGGTGGAGAGGATTATGAAAAAGTAATTCCACCATCTCCTCGTGCATCCTGATGGAGTTGCCACTGCTTCTTACGGAGAATAGTTATGCACACCATGCTTTCTTATAGTCACATCCAACCACCACTGCAGAGTGTACATGGTGTCAGTAAAGTGGGCATGATTTACTGTTTATGGCCCAAGCAAGCATATGCCAAAGAGTTTAATTGAGAGAGAGAAGATGAGCAGGCACCGAGTTGTCTTCTTTATTGCCCTTATAAATTAATTGACATGTGAGTTTTTTTTATTTTCCAAATCAAATTTTATATAAAATCAGTGTTACCAGCTAACTGTCAAATGAAAATACATTCAATCAAATTATCAAATTCTGACTGCTGAAGACATGTAAATCATTGCTCATATTTTTAAGATTCATTCATTTTTCTTCTTCAAATACATTAGTTTATCATAAAACCGTAGGAGAACTACTACTACTTTGCAAATCCAGCCCTCCCAGGCTAAACTTTTTAGCTAAGAAGCTAAAAAGCTAAAAGTTATCTGCCCACATAGATGGCAGTTATATAGAGTAATCTCCCCTTGATACAGGGTTTGGTGCCAAATCCAGTGAATACTTCAGTTACTACTTCTGCTTGTGTTGAGTATTACAATCTCTGCTTGTGTTGAGTATTACGATCTCTGCTTGTGTTGTGTATTACAATCTCTGCTTGTGTTGAGTATTACGATCTCTGCTGATGAGACTGAGAGGTCCCACAACCAAACCTACAAGAAATTGGAAGTATTAAAGCAAGTTGGAGGAGTTTATCTTCAAAGGGAAGTATACTCCATCATTAAATTTCCAACTTTTCTTTCTTCTATGGCAAAGTCTTTGTCTTTTATACAATTCTAACTTTGTCGTATGCACACATTTGCGCCTTGTATGTACCTGCACTGGCTGCTAGTGTGTCCCCTCACATTCAGTGCAGGTATTGTGTATACTATAGAAAACTCAAGTTAATTGCTGTATAATTGCCATGGTGGGTGGATACATACAGGTAAGTTTTCTATACATAGCTTTAGTCATAGTGTCCACTTCGTAGTTATTATATGCGATGCTTCTGTGACTTCACCTGTATATGCAGTCTATTTGGTCTTTCCTACAGGTAAGTTATTAAAAATTTATATTACAGCATCCTCTTCATAAATATTAATAGTGATGCTGTTATGATTCTACCTGTATAGGCTGCCACATGGGCAGGTAAATTTTCACAGTGTGTAGCACAGTACGTCCACTCTGAGTTCATAAAGCAGGACGCATGCCTCGCTACACCTGTATATATATTTTTCACTCTATTTTTGTCTTACAGATTTAGACCATGGGCAGGACAATGGGTAAACTATGTAAACATTGGAATGACAATCATTCTGCATGTCTAGCTTGCTTTGGTTGCAACTCTGCAAACACATGTCAGATATGTGCCACTGGTCCGAATGTCAGTGGGCTGCATTACTAGGGGCACAAAGGTGAAGGCGCAGAAGTGCATCTTGAGGGATGAGGACACCATTAGTATATATGCTGATGTCACTGCTGTGAACGATTTACTTTCGAATGGTTGCATAACTCAGAAGGCTCATCAACCATGAAGTGATCCAAGTCCCTGACAGCGATGGCCCCTGTTTCACCCTCACCACCTCATCCTGACAAACCTTTCTTGGCAGAACCAATAGACCAGATACCACACGGTTTTGATGGCCAATCGTTGTTATCAACTACATTGCAGCAAGATCGAGATGAAAACAAACCTGCTCGGATAATGTCTCACACATCAGCTGTATGGACCGGTTTTGTGGATCAAATATCCGCTAACCCATCCTAACACATAGAACTGGACAACATCATGCAAAATAAAATGGCACTGTTCCATCACGAATGGAGTCTGTCATGTGTCTCAGATTGCAACAGGTCACCACCACAGTCGATCTTACCATTCAAGCCAAAAGACGGAAGGTCTTTGTCCAGTTTGCCTACTCCAGACCACACAGGCACTCTCATGGATCAGCATACCCATTGTAGTGCAGCAGGTCACTCACACAGTTTAGTCCTCCAGTACACACGGGATATGGATTCACTGCGTTCTCATGCCTTTGCTACTCAAAGGGAGCACTCGCTTAGTAAAGTAATTGTATCCCAATCAGGATGTTCTGCGAGAATGGTGGGCTGCCCCATTAGACAGTCTTCTCTGCTTTCAATCAGATTGCACAGGAAACGTCAGCGTCACCCCATTTACGTAGAGACGACAAAGTATGCTCACAAGCTCCATTGTCTTTACTAGATCTCACTATGACAAGAGAAGACTCGGCCTTCTGAGCATCAGCCGAGGAAGTCTTTCGCTTGTTCCCCCTGGAATTCTGTCCTCCTGCTCCTTCTTTATCAATAGCCTGATCTAAAGTTCCAGCATCATTTGACTTTCAATCAAGAAGGACGAAATGGTGTTCAAACTCCTACCACAGTCTTGTCAAGTTGCTGACCTTTTGGGTTACTTGCACAGATAATTACAGGACCCTAGTGTCAACAGACTCTTCTTGACATGCAATGCCTGCCATCAATTTTAGTAGGAGGTTCAATAAGACCCACACTCCAGCTTTTCACATCGACACCCCAGCAGTAGACAGAGACATCACAGCCTTGGGGATGTCAAGACCATACTCAGTATGCATGGACTGGTAGTTGTTTGATGCCACACAACAGCTGGTGTCGAATGTAGTACCAGTGGGTTCTATGTTGGACTTAATTTCTATGGCAATCTTCCAACGGGCAGAGAACAGTTTATCATCTCCCACCTTGATTCCCACAGGACATGCATGGGAATCTGTTTCTCAAATGGTGCAAGTCCTAAACAGAACTGCGCAGCATACCCATACATGCCAACCATTATGCTTTTGGCGTAATCATTACCCTATTTTTCACCTAGTTACGTCTCACGCTTGTCTGAATATGGATTGCGCTTTTTTGGTACATTACAAAATAAAAATTTAGCAATGAAAAGCTGTCTTTGTTATTTTTGTTATCATCTTTTTCATCCTGCACATCATATAAATTTGAGAATATTCTTTAAAAGAAAGAATACTGCTGCGTAAGAATAGTGTGAAAGTACATTTGTTCATTGTAGACCTACATAAAATACTTTCCTTATTTTCTATATATAGCAGTTATATATGAGACATTTCCAAGAAAACAGATGGATTTTCTTCAGTGTGAAAACTTGTCCACAGATTCTTTACATTTTGATAACATATTTACCTAGCGGACCAGTCTATACTTTAAACAAAATGGTGTAAGATGTTGAGCGAAACAGACTTCATCGATGTGACTCATGGATGTTATATGACTGAAACATGTTAGAGGAGAGGGATCTTTTTAAACTTCAAAACATGTCAGATCAAAAAAGGTACAAATCAATAGAGCTTTACAAATTTAAAAAGAAGAATATGAGAGTGATGTAATACAGCACTCAGGTTGAGCACATCGTCATGCTCATTGCAGAATTTGTGAACTTGGCTTTAAGATCATTTTACGAATGTTAGACATATAGACTAGTTTTTGTTAGTGTTGTATATAAATAATTTGTCAATGTTTTGTGCTTGCATTCTGGTACTATTCCACTTGGATTTTGCTGATTGTGACAAGAATTATAACCAGCTACAGATCCAAGTTAGTAGCAAAAATAAATGTACATTTTTCATACAGTTTCTTGTAATTATGTCAGGTAATATATAGATTACCAGTACACTTTTTATGCACAGATTACTCATTTTTGCCGCTTACATTAGTAGTAATTACACTTATACCTCTCTAAGCGTTGTCATGTATGCACACTCTGGCCAGTGCCGTAACAGCAATAACAAACATGCAACTGGCAAGAAGAAATGCAGTGCTCTCCACTTCCACCTTTCTGAAAGAACATCATAAAACCAAGCTAAGATCGCATCCATTCTCCTTAAACCTCCTCCTCAATAGTCAAGTCAAGGATATACGTAAACAAGCGACTGAGAGACAAATTTCACACACACACAGCCTCAGGTGCCATGGAGAGACTTTAATGGAAATAAACAAAAGGAAAAAAAGGCTGCCATAGGGCACAGCAGACAGAGAAGCGTTCATACCGATCCTACACATGTAGAAGGCCACAGTTCTCAAGAATGAATGTGGATAAGAGGCAGAGAGAAGGCAATTGTTTTCATCCTAATTTTTCTCCACTCCAACCTCCCTATAAAAAAAAAAATGACACCATTTTCATGCCTCCTTTGTCAGATATCCCAGTGGAGGAAGGCTCCTATTCTTTGCAGCCAAATGGGAAAGTAATTGCTACAATGATAAATGTACCCAGCAAGAGGTTCCAGAGGCCTCAGTATCATGTTCCAACACAATGTCCAGGGCCCCTTCAGTTACAAACATCCCCAAAGACCCGTTCAAGGCACAGTGAGAAATCAACAACCTTCTTCAGAAAAAGGGCTGTAGAGATAGTCCACAATGTCAAATCACCGCATTTTTATTCTAGACTGTTCCTGGTCTCAAAGGCCAACAGCACTCTTTGACCAGTCATAGACCTAAGTGCCCTCAATCATTTCATTCATGCCTGATGGTTTAATGCAAATACCAAGGCAGGTTTTAAATGCCACTCGGAAAGGAGACTTTGCGATCAGTGTAGACTTGCAAGATGCGTATCTGCATGTCCCAATTCACAAATCATCCAGGAGGTTCCTGAGGTTGACTTTCAGGGAGACAGTTTACCAGTTCAGGGCACTCCCTTTTGGACTCGGCATCAGTCCCTGGGTCTACACGTGCTTTATGGACAGGGCCAAGGCCTGCTTCAGGACCATCACCACGGCTGCAACATCCAATTACCTGGACAACATTCTTCAAAAACACCAGGGAGTTATATTTTGGAGCAAAACATGATATCCTTTGTTCCTCTCCTTCTCAGCCTTGGATTCCTTGTCAACAAGGAAAAATCCAACATCATACCAGCTCATCATTTTATCCATTTGGGTATGGATTTTAAACACATCTAAAAATAGTATGTCTCCCTTGGGAACGTGCATTGAAAATCAGTTCAACAGTGGTTGTAATTCTTACACAGGACATTCTCCCAGCCCAAGAATTCCTTGACCTACTGAGTTTGCTTAATGTTGCAGCGGACCACATTGTCCTAGCTCACATTTTTATGAGACTGTCACAAAGAATTCTATTGTCCCAATGGAGGCCGAGACTTTGTCCCTTGTACTGACCAATACCAGTCTCCATGCATATGTGGTTCCATCTCAGAAGATGGAACAACCTAAATTTGCTCTCCTTGCAGGTACAGCCTTTAGAGATGATGGTTTGTACAGATGCTAGCACAGAGGGCTGTGGTATACATCTCCCATCCTTTCAGGTTGTCAGTGGAGTGTGGCCCACTCAGGATTGTCTATTGCATATCAATATCCTTGAGATAAAAGTCATACAGAAATCATTTCATTGGTGGTAGGAAAAGCTACATGGAAATGGCATACTCATTCTGTCAGACAACTCCACTGCGGTGAATTATCTCAGAAGGCAAGGGGGAACCAAGACCCCAGACCTTTGCATTTTTATTTGGGATTTTCTAAGATGGTGTCTTCAACGACAAATCCATGTACTAGTTCGCCATATTCCAGGCCAACTAAATGTATTAGTAGGCTTGCTGTCCCGGAAGAAACAACAAATACAAATGGAATTGTCTCTTCATTGCTCAGTTTTCACTCAGATATTTGCCTGGTGGGATTGGCCACTAGTGGATCTTCTTGTGACAAGGCAAAATGCAAAGCTTCCAACCTTTGTCTCACCAATCCTGGATCTGAAGGCCTGGGCAGTCGACATAGACTGGAACAGCTTCAATGCATACACTTACCATCCAGAACCTCTGATTCTGAAGGCAATACAGAAAGCAAGACAATCAGGGTATCACCTCATCCTGATTACTCCACTCAAGTGGGAAAAATTGGGGATAAACAACCTAATAAATCTAGCAGTGGAAATCCCAAGGAAAATGGAGATATTTCCTCATCTGCTCAAACAACCATAATGGCAGGCATTTCATCCCAATCCAGCGTTGTTGAATCTGCACGTCTGGATCATATCAAACAAGCCCTTAAGAACAAACAGTTCTCTCAACAAGTTGTGGAGAGAATCGTTCAAGCAAGAAATCCCTCCACTTTGAAAGCATACAAGGAAAAATGGAGAATTTTCACACAATGGTGTGAGTGTGAACTCAATTCACTGCTGAAGGCATCAATACCTGAAGTAGCTAACTTCCTACTTTGGATCTTTGAGAAGAAACAGTTAGCTCCAATCACAATAAAAGACTGCCATACCACAATCTCTGACACCCTGTGCCATCCTGGAAGAGAATATCAGACAACAAAGACCTATCCGATCTTCTATCAAATGTCAGTTTCAAACATCCAAAGGCATTGGGTGTGTTCCCAAAGCGAAATATATCATGGGTGCAAACATGGTTGAATAAGACACTGTTTGAATTACTCTTGAGAGCTTCATTGGTTCATCTCTCATATAAAACCTGCTTCTTAATCGCACTAGCAACATCAGGCAGAATCAGCGGAATACAGGCTTTATCAGTTGACCAGAACTACTTGCAGTTCCGACGGGATGGGTCAGTGTCACTCATGACAGCCCCTGCTTTCATTGCCAAGAACAGGCTCCTGCCTATGGAAATTAGGTTTTTGTGGTGAAACCTCTTCCTCTTTCAATCCTGGGCCGTTCATCTCAAGGTCAACTACAGGACCCAGTGAGCTCTGAAGTGGTACCTGAAAAGAACCACGCTGGTGCCCCATCTATTCTTACCTCTCAAAGAATGAAAGGATGATATATCTGCGCAGGGACTTTCATCGTGGATAAAATGGATTATCAACTCCACGTATAAGCAATTAACCCACAATCAAATGAACTTGCTACGCATCTTGGCTCATGAAATTAGGGCAGTCGCAACAAGCAAAACTGTTCCATAACTGACATTATACAAGCTGTGGGATGGAGGTCAGAGTAAACTTTCTCCAGCTTTCACCTCAGAGATCTTTCATCCCAAAAGGCTCAGTTAGACCTGGTGGGGCCTATCGCTGTGGCACAACAGATTACCTTCCCGGGTCGTTTGGCAGCTTCCTAAAGCTTCATGACTTCCTCTGAATTTGTGGAGGGGAACATTCTTCCCTTTCAAAAGTTGTGCTTCAGCATATGGAGTCTATTCTCCAGCTTGGTTATCTATCTAGAAGCTGCCTCACATACCTTAGGGGACCGGAGATGGTCTCTCTGGGGTAAGGGGATGTAACTCTTTTCACCTCTTACCTATTCTCCTAAGGTATTATGATCAGGTAACGCATTTGAAGAAGAAACCAATTTTTTCTATAATTTTTTTTTTCTTCAATAATACTTACCTGATCATAATACATATACACCCTCCCTAGGTAATGACCTAGACTTGTTCCAATTTGGGCATATCAGCAATTTTCCTTTTTATGGTGCCTGTGTTTAGCTCTCTAGAATGGGGTTTTTACCAAAATGGATAATTTAGTGTGAAAGTTGGTGGAAATTGAGGCTGTTGGAAGTCTTCTTTCAAATACACTTCACAGTTTCTTTTCATGTGAAAAGTAATTACATGCTTATATAAATATCTGCTGGTGCCTTTACTTTGGTGTGACAATATATTAATGACCTACATAGTCTTGTAAATACTGGTGATCTGGTGCAAGCGTAATAATGTCTGACCAGACGAAAATTATAACATTTTGACATTCTCTATCTGTCAACTTCTCCCATGTCTACATGTAACTCATAAAGATGTGTGTTAGCTTGTTGAAAATAAAAATGATGACACCTAGATTACTGAAAGGTTTCACTGTAAACGCGAATACTACTAAGAAATCAAGGGCTATGTCTGCAACTGCAATTTCTCGAGTTAAAAACCTTGTCTCTTATTAATATGTTTATCCGAGGAGCAATGTATTAGAACATAACATTTTCATGGTTTTCTTTGACCCATTTTAGTATCCAGCTTGCATGTGGTTCTTTAGGAAAAGTTTATGCAGTGTAGTGGAAAAGTGAACTGTGTTGAGTATAATGAGGACAGTGACAAGTAACTCTTATAACTAAATAGTCCCAGAGATAATGGGAATTGGGACATTTTTTTCCTGAGCCCTGCTTTGGATATCTTTTTTTTTAAAAAAACATAGAAATCTAAGGTTTAGTTCACAACTTGGGGGGAAGAGAGAGAGTAGGTTGTGATCAGTTGCTGAAAAATAACACTGCAGGACACAGAGCTACACTGTACATCTAAAAGTAGATGTCATTATTTTAAATTAACCATGATTGGGAAAAGCTGTGCAATAAGACATCGAGAATAACATGGAAGGCAAGAACAAATAGTGAATGAAAGGATTAAAGTTAGGGGCTGAAGGATTCTGTGTGCGTTGTCTCAAGATCACAAAAATAGAATATTGAAAACTTCATTTCATTATCAACTAAAAGTCAACTGAAAATACCATTTACCAAATCCTCAGATTTCTTTGAGAGAGAGAGAGACCTGTATGCAGAATTGCCAAAGATAAACGACTACATGTACATGACTGTGCTTATTTTCTATTTTCACTAAAACTGGATAAAAGGTACATAAAACATCGTGGGATATAGGACTGGACTTTTTTTTTTTTAGTTTGGAGAACCGAAAAGTATATGATTTGATGTACATTTGATTTGGAGTTGTACGGCACAGCAACACATGATTTCAAGGCAGGGTCAGACTGGAGGTCTAGCCTCCCCCCACCCCAAATTGCTGACAATATCAGGCAATTAGAGACGATCTGCCTACAGTGGTCTGTTCCTGCACAAGGCACTTCACATATTTCTTTGCATAAGAAATATGAATACTTTCAAATTTGAATATCGACACTGATCCACAGTAGCTTATATAGCTACACGTTTCCTATAAATAAGTAAAATAAATATACCTTTTTTTTTATTGACTGAACACAAGAGATGGTGAAAGAGAGGTATATATTTTTATTCTGGATACTGAGATCTGGTAGTCGCAACTGTCTTTTAATTTATGCCAAAACAAGAAAATGCAAATGAGCAAACTATACTTATTGGTGTGATGTGTTTCTCCTTGTTGGAAAATAAAATCTGAAAATCTTTGATTGCAACTTAACTATCACAGAGTGGGAGAGAGGGATTAATCTTGGAATCATGACAATTTTCCTACATTATTGTTCATTTCAGCAACAAATTTAATTCAGTTTAATTGCAGACAATTAACAAACTTCCACTGTTAATTGCTGGGTTATGATTGGTACTATTAAATAGGATGCTTTAAATCAGATGGCTTCATGTAATATAAATGACACCTTCCCAAGCTGAAATTTATATCCTCGTTTGATGCAAATTCTTGTCAGTATTTTAAGACAGTGTTGACAATGACTACTGCTTTTATTTCTGTAGAACACCCACTGAAGTCAAGTCTCTCTTAGGGATAGACCATTTAATATTCTATGGGGGGAAGGGATTAGGATTCTTTTTAAAAAGCTTGAAAACAATTGTCTTGCTCTGATTTGTGGAAAAAGAGACCTTACTCAATACCTCCTTTTATTTCAGGAAAAAGATCTTGTAATGAAAGAAAAGAAAAAATATATCATGATCAGAAAGTAAATCCCAACCACCAGACCCCCCCCCCCCAGCAGTTAAGTGGTCTGTCCCTAACCATACACATGCAGTAGGCCCTATTACTTCAGAATCTAGCTGGCTCAGAGTTGTGTATATTCAACCTTGTGAACACATGTTGTTGTTGACAGTACGTACTGCCATTACTGCTTAACGGCCTAGCACGTGGTTCACATTTCAGAGTAAATGCAGTGTTTCTGTTCTTTTCTTTATTTTAAATAGCAGTGGTTATCTTTTTGAATTAACTACCTATGTTTCAGAGAATTAATTTTCATTTGTAACAATATACTGTTCAAGGGAAGCCGAAAAGTTTTCCTCTCGGGTCAGTACGTAAGTTTGTTCTGATTTATTTAAATAAAGTAAAAATGTATGATTCCTAGAAGTGCCAGTGATCTACTTTCCACTGATCATGATGGAAATGTATTGGGCTACATTGTTTGAACTGAATTGGGAATGCACATACATTTTTGACATTGGCAGAATCTGCAAATAGAAATATATTGCATAGAAGCAGAGCATCCTTTTCTAAACACACATGTATTGAATATACAAGACTCTTTTGAAATAATTTTTTAAAATTGTCAATATAATCGACATAAAGACGATTGTAAATCACTCTCAGTCTTTCCATGAGTGGTCTTCATACATTTACTATTCAAATGTCAATCTGTAATGTCCACCAGCCCCGTCCACAGTGGAAAAGCACAAGACATACCTGTCGAGTCATGGTGGTGATTTGTAGGTATTTATCCCTCCACTGCAGAGCAAGCATGAGGGGATTAACTGCCGCATGTGACGCGTGGAGAAACAAAAAATCATGTGAGCCTTACTGTGGTTGAGGTTACATGTTAATACAATCACATTAGTATTTGTCAGGCTGAGGTAGTTGAGGTTACATGTTAAAGCAATCACGTTAGTATTTGGCCGGCTGAGGTAGTAGAGGTTACATGTTAATACAATCACGTTAATATTTGTCTGGCTGAGGTAGTTGAGGTTACATGTTAAAGCAATCACATTAGTATTTGTCTGGCTGAGGTAGTAGAGGTTACATGTTAAAGCAATTATGTTAATATTCTGTATTCCATTACTTGTCCAGAAACAATCTTTAATGCTATATGACCATAAGATTTTTATTTCAGTTGTTTTTTTGGCTGGTGTAAAGTTCTACATGCCTTTTAAGAATTCTGTGGTTAGCACAATTATGCTACATTTTCAATGTGATTCAAACCATAGTCTTTCAGATATTCATGTGCAAGTGCATTATGTTCAGTAACATTTAAAATGTTGCAGCATTACCTATTCTGTACTTGTACTTGAGTTCAGCATGTATGTAGGAAGTTTATTATTTTTTACAGACTCCAGTCAAAGTTCCTGATAGAATATACCAGCTTAAACAAGAAGAAAGTCATATTGCTGATAGAGAAACAGCCAGAGAAAGGTGATAATGGATTTCATGTTTATAAAAATATCATACTTCGGCTAGAATAGATTTTTCAACATGTAGAAGATATATTTCTTTATTGAAAGTATATTTTATATTGAAAAGAAAGAGAGAGAGAAAGAGGAAACAAAGACTTAAATTTACAGTGGTTGGAGCCTAAGAATGTCATTTTTGTATTGCCTGCTTTAGCATAACTGAGACATATGTATCACTCTTTCCGCCATGGTTGCTG
Organism: Margaritifera margaritifera; assembly: GCA_029931535.1. Lineage (NCBI taxonomy): Eukaryota > Metazoa > Mollusca > Bivalvia > Unionida > Margaritiferidae > Margaritifera > Margaritifera margaritifera. Next base: position 371,467 of record JAQPZY010001550.1, on the reverse strand, counting down.
TGGTGTCATCATCATCAACAGTGTTTAAGGATTTAATTAAAAATTTTGTATGGTCATTAGTCCCAAACCTGGGAGAGATAGCTCTTATACTAAGACTGTAGAATCAGAAAGCATTACTTTTCCTATCCATGTTCCATAGTTTCCCTCTGAATCCAGGCAAAGTAGATGACATTTGAAAGTCTTGATTAAGTCTTATTTTAAAGTTTTTATTTATGTTCATAAAACCCAAAACCCTTCTAGGGATATCTATCACAGGCTTTCCATTAATTTTTCATTTTTGGAAGTTCTTGAAACTTTGAAAGTCCCATACCTAAGGCATGGAAGTCCCATAATTACTTTTAAAAAAATTACTGAAAAACTTATCTAAATTTATAATAGAATGTTAGTCATTTTTATATAAAGAAAGATGTTAGACTGTAAAGTAAAAAGCAAACATATATCTAACCCAAAGAGATATTGTATATTTATTTGTATTTTAGCAATATTTAAAAAGCTTTTGGGAAAATTTGTTACCCTAATAGAACACTAAACCAAATATTAATTGTATAGCATTTATGAATTGTATTCTGTTCCTTTGAATAAGGCCAATATAGACATACAGTATAAAACATGTATGTTAGTTTCAAAAATAGAATAGCACTTTATTTGATATACATACCACATATACTTGCTTATAAGTCAAGTCCAGCTACAAACAACATAGACCCTGATCTGCCGTCACATAATGAGCTGGCAGATAATGGTCAATGTTGTTTGTTCTACTCATTACTTCTAACAAACTGCATATACCCAAATCTGCCAGCGCATTATGCGACAGCAGATCTGGGTCTGTGCAGTTTGCAGTTGGGCTCGACTTAAAAGCAAGTATAGACAGTATATTGAATATAAATGGAGATACCCATGTAATGTACTTTTTTGATGATGGAAAGATAAATCTGCTACATCAAGTCTGTAAACAAATTACCTATTAAAGTTTCTAATTAAGGAAGGCCATATATACATTGTTATGAATATATATGCTGGTTTGAGAACTCAGGATGTTCTGGAGAATACATCTGGCATGTAATATGCTGTGTCGAGACATCCCTTAATGGAGTCCCTGTATCATACATGGACTGTAGAATCAGAAGTCTTTTTAAAACCATGCACTCCTGGGACATCCCTTAATGGAATCCCTGTATCATACATGGACTGTAGAATCAGAAGTCCTTTTAAACTCATGCACTCCTACATCCCTCTTAATATCTGATGTGGTCAGAGTCATTTGAAACTCTTGATTCAGTTTTCAGTTTTAAAAAATTTGGTGTGGTCCAAAGTCCTGAACCTTAAGGAGTAATATCTGTCATACTTGGGCTGTAGAAAATGCAGTGACTAATCCCATTAATTTCATTTATCTATTAGATGAAATATGTATCATTGTAATAAAGTTATCTGAGCACCCTCAGATGCCATCCTAGTTTGATACAGTATCATTGTAAAAAAAAAAAAGCTATACGAATCCCTTCAGATGCCATCCTCATTTCGTCCAGTACCATTGTAACATATATATCCAAGTCCTGTCAGATGCCATCCTGATTTGATCAGTATCATTGTAAAATAAAAAGCTAAATCAGTCTCTTCAGATGCCATCCTAATTTCATACAGTACCTTTATAAAGCTATCTGAGTCCCTTCAGATGCCATCCTAGTTTGATCCAGAATCATTTGTCTGGAAATGTACTAATTTGCAACCTGTTTTCCAGATTAGAAAAGTCAATGTCTTAACACATGCTTATCACAGCTCATAAAACCTCCCCTGTTATAACCCTAGTGAAGTCCATGTCTTAGGTATGCTTATCACAGCTCCTAAAATCCTCCCCTATTATAACCTTAGCGAAGTCCATGTCTTAAGGAGTCACTAGGGTCGAACAAACTTCTAAAATCTTAAGAACGCATTTTAGAAGTTCGTGCCATGCTCATGGTTCCTTAAGACATGGACTTTTCATAGGGAAGAATTCAGGTGCTGTAATAAACATGCTTAAGACAAGGATTTTACTAGGGTTATATTATGGGAGTATGTTAGGATCTGTGATAAGCATGCTTAAGACATGGAATTCACTGGGGTTATTATATGTGAGGGTTTTAGGAGCTGTAATAAGCATGCTGAAGACATGGATTTCACAGGTTATAATAGGGGAGGTTTTATGAGCTGTGATAAGCATGCTTAAGTCATGGATTTCACAAGTGATAACAGGGGAGGTTTTAGGAGCTGTGATAAGCATGCTTAAGACATGGACTTCACAGGTTATAATAGGGAAAGTTTTGGAGTAGTGATAAGCATGTTTAAGACATGGATTTCACTAGGGTTATAATCGAGGTTTTTGTAGGAGCTGTGCTAAGCATGCCTAAGCTATGGACATCACTAGGGTTATAACAGGGGAGTTTTTATGGGCTGTGATAAGCATGCCTAAGACATGGACTTCACTAGGGTTATGACAGGGGAGGTTTTATGAGCTGTGATAAGCATGCCTTAGACATGGACTTCACTAGGGTTATGACAAGGGAGGTTTTATGAGCTGTGATAAGCATGCCTAAGACCTGGATTTCACTAGGGTTATGACAGGGGAGGTTTTATGAGCTGTGATAAGCATGCCTAAGACATGGACTTCACTAGAGTTCTAATAGAGGAGGTTTTATGAGCTGTGATAAGCATGCTTAAGACATGGACTTCACTAGGGTTATAAAGGGGTTAGGGCGGGCGGGGTGGGTGGGTAGGAGCCATGTTAAACCTGTCTAAGACATGGACTTCACTAAGATTAATATTGGGGGAGGCTTTAGGAGCTATGATAAGCATGCCTAAGACATGGATTTCACTGGGGTTATAATAGGGGAGGATTTAAAAGCTGTGATAAGCATGCTTAAGTCATGGATTTCACAGGTGATTAACAGCATAGGTTTTAGGAGCTGTGATAAGCATGCTTAAGTCATTTATTTCACAGGTGATAACAGGGGAAGTTTTAGGAGCTGTGATAAGCATGCTTAAGACATGGACTTAACTAGGGTTATAATAGGGAAAGTTTTTGGAGCAGTGATAAGCATGTTTAAGACATGCACTTCACTAGGGTTATAACATGGGAGGTTTTATGAGCTGTGATAAGCATGCCTAAGACATGGACTTCACTAGGGTTATGACAGGGGAGGTTTTAGGAGCTGTGATAAGCATGCCTAAAACATGGACTTCACTAGAGTTCTAATAGGGGAGGTTTTGGAGCTGTGATAAGCATGCTTAAGACATAGACTTCACGAGGGTTATAATGGGGGTTGGGGCGGGGGGGATAGGAGCCATGTTAAGCATGCCCAAGACATGGACTTCACTACGATTAATATGGGGGGAGGCGTTAGGAGCTGTGATAAGCATGCCTAAGACATGGATTTCACTAGGGTTATAATAGGGGAGGTTTTAGGAGCTGTGATAAGCATGCTACATTTGTGCCACTCTAGTGCAAGGCAGATAGTTTAGGATGATGAGACATAAAGAGGGAAATGAATAAATAAACAAAATGTGTTGGGAGGGAGAAAACATTCTGTTCAGCTGTACAGTATATAAATTTATTTACATTAGATACTATGAAAAAATATGGAGTAAGTTGCACCAACAGAGAAATGTGCACATGTATATTGTCACTGAAGACACTATAAAATATATGTACAGCAAGTTGCATGAACAGAAGAAAGTGCACATCAACAGGGCTCAAACAATGGTCAGAAAAATGGGAGAAGTGACTTCTCCCTCCAGATAAAAATGGGATAAGTGAGAGAGTTTGGGGAAAAGTGAGAGAAGTCAATTAAATTCAGTTTTCATTTGCATTATAATATATTTTACTGTAGTCAACTGAATGAAATTATCTGTAAGGTCCTGAACAAAATAAATTATTATTCATGATCTATATAAAGTTTGAATTTTTTTAAAAAAAAATTATGATTGTAGTGCATGTTTTCTTCCATGTATTCAATGAATAGAATGACAATTCTTTTGAAAAGAATCACAATCATTTGCAAAAGAGATATGTTCCTAATACTGATAACAATATTAAATTAATCATAGTAATATCTACCTTGTAAAGACATAAACACAAGTGCTTAAAGAAGACAATTAAGACATTTTTCAAAAACTAGTTAAAGATTTTGTCCTGATATTTTCATTATTGTATAAGTTCTTTATTCACTTCTTCTTTTCCTTGTCACCTCGTGTTTTTTTGTTGTTGTTGTTGTTTTGTTTTTGTGTGCATGGTTATTCCGAAATGTGTTCTGATTGTTGATTCCGATAAATATATTAAGTATTTGGAATGCCTTGGATGTTACCCTCTGGATCACATTACAGATGGCTAACTATTCCTGAGGATTTCAACACCTTGTCTTTAGGATTAAAACAAATAAGGTCAGTGGTAATCTATTTTGTCTTTCAAGTCACCTTGCCACATACTACACCCTATGCAAAGCAGTGGATAATTATGTAATGGGTTTATCCATCAGCACATCTTATCAATGGGACCAATTAATGGTAGCTGATAGGAGGGCCTCTATGTGTCACAAGGACCCTAGCTTTGAATGTGCTTTATGCTACTTTGCTAGGACACTACATGGATATTCACTCATGTCAATACCTAGATACAGTGCTTCAAGGACCTTGGATCAGAAATAAACATTGTAGGGAATATATTTTAAGAGGGCACAATTCAAAAGCCATTCTTCATTTCCCTGGGGGAGGGGGTCATTTCCAAAAAAGAAGGCAAAATGGACATCTCTTACATGCATAAGAAATGCAACTTTTTGCCTCAAAAAGCAATTCTAATTGCTTTTTTGTCCACTAGTTTGAGCCCTGCATAAAACAATATGCAATATACATGAAGCATGTTGGATGTTCAAAGCAAACAGAATGCATGTTTATGTTCTTATTTTACTTGCACTATATGCTTTTTAACACAGCTACAGCATGGTGCAGTTGCACAGAAAACAAGTTTTCAATTTAAAATTGTCTGTATAGTTGCAAGTCCCAAGTACTGGGAGGGAAGATAATATCATACTTTGACTCTAGAATCAGTTTGCTTTGCCCTTTCATTCCCTTATGACTCTAGCATCTCTCTGCCTTCATACAAGGGCAAGGTCATTGGCAAAGAAAAATGTGCCCAGTACATGCATCAGGAACAGAGCAGGCAAGACATATAATTCCTTGGAATATTTGTTTAGAAACTGTTAATTGCATCTTTTGTCTCACTTACAGAAAATACAGTACATGCATCATGGATTTCAGTTTATCCACTTTATCTGTGATGGTGGACACAGGGAGAGGCAAGAGATTTAGGTGTCTACTACATCCAATGGATACCCACTCTGTATTATGTGATGCCATCACAGACTTTAAAGCAGCCATAGTGGGTTTTAGGGTGCCCTTGGCTGATTTTATTGCATCTGCCATGGGAGTCAACACACTCGGCAAATCGATGTGAGACACCCCAGTGCTATAACAGACCTGCCAACCCTTAAAATTTTAATAAAAGTCTTAAATTGTGGACTTGTGGAATAATAGCACATAATACAAAAATATGATTGTTGCAGTCAAGTCCAGATAGTGTCTTATTCAGGTTTGATCCAAATCCAGGTTTTCATATTAGATTCAGTGCAGTAGGTCAGTGAACCAGACTTATTTTACAGGAGTAGGTCAGATGCTTTAATCTGCCCATGTTTTTCATACAGAGCATGGGGGAAAAAAACAGGAAAGGTAACTATTATATTTATTGGACATCATGTTGATTTGAGTATGTCTCCTGGCAGGAGAGATGATTGCCATCACTGTGTGAAATTAAAATAAAACCCAAAGATTGTGACAAGCTGAGAGATCTACCAAGAAGTCATTGAGCTCCATGGGGTTTGGAAAGGCATTTTCTGAAACTGTACTGTAGGTAATTGTGGTCGAAGTGTGCTTTACAAACATTTTAGTTGAACATAATGTTTGCCTTCACTGCATCAAATCACATGTCTGAACTTTTCAAATGCATGTTTTACAAGTCAACAGTAGCAGTACATGATATTTCATTAGAACTTACTGATAATTGGTCTGACTTTATGGGAAAATATCAACTGCCTTACTGAGAAGTTCTTGTTAGGGTTGGCAGGTCTGCTGTAAACACAACCATGGCAGATGTCTATTTCATTCTTGTACAAACAATAGTAACATTGCTTGTGGTATTTATCTGTGGATTAGCTCGGCATATGCAGAGACACGTGTGTGTAATCTATTTTTAAAAAGTCCAAATACCATGTTTTGCATTTCTTGAATATCTGCCAACCCCTGCCCCCATGGCAGCACTGTACTGTATGCACATATTTCAGAAAATTGCCTAGCTATGCCCCTGTTTATCAACAGTATGTACCTGCAAGCATACACACATGTAGAAATCTGCAATACATTCTGTCCTGCAACAGGTGGTTCTTTTCATGCTCTTTATAACAGGGCTCGAAATTAGCGGTAGTCCGCTAGCCCGAGGCTAGTAGATTTCCTGTCGGACTAGTAACTTTCATAATGTAATAGTCCGATGGGCTAGTAAGTTTCGGTTATCAACAGTCAGCGTTTGTTTATGCCTCTCCCTAATAAAGACTTGACTTCAGCAGATGTTCTGTAGAATCAAGGCAGTGACCATTGTAAACACAGTCGTAAAATATTAGCATCAGAAGATAAGGTCAATTTCTGCCTCGGAAAGGTGCGTTTCTATAACAAGAAGCCATCCGATTTTGCGCATTTCTCTTAACAGCGCCAATTATGGTCCTGTCATTAACAGCGGAAGTTTGGTAATTGATCCTAATTAATCTGATAACTTATGAAATGAAAAACGACGTGGAAATAGTCAAATGTTAGTTGTTAAGAGGTTTTTATTTCCAACAAATTTATGGCATTCTACAACTTTATATGTGGAAAGTTATTCAGATTTAAAATCTCTCCCCTCAACCATAAATAAAAACAATTTTGTTTCTTGTGTTTCTTTTGGATCATCTGATTGCAACGCGCGCTGTTATAGAGGGGCTGACTATATTAGACATGGATAGTGAAGCGATCATACTTTTGTTTTACTTATTTCTTTTTCTCTTAATTTTTCTATTGCACATTATATCTAATATATAAAATTGAGAATAACCGGTTTTAAAGCATCTCTATCTCTATCTCTCACACGGACGCATACAACATGGAATCCAAATCATAAGTTCGGTAAGAGTTTACGTATTCCCTGATTGCCAAGCTTTCTGCAGTTAGCGACCTCATCGTTCACACCAAGTCATAAAGATGTGTCTTCCGTGAAAGATTTTTAATGATTCTGATAATGTTTAGAAGAATTTTTCACCAAAGTTAAGAATCAAAAAGTAACGCTAGAATGCTTATTAATTATAACTAAATGTTACTTTTTCAGTGCATTATACGATGACATTTTTAGGAAATATTCAGAAAATATTAAAATTTTACCATTTATAAATCTACACATACATAAATTTGGAAAAGTTCATAAAAGTAAGAAAATTAATACGAAAACTGTTAGACGTCACGTCATGGAGCAAAAAGCATGAACGAATATTCCCACCATTGGGCACGAACTCCCGACCTTGTGTTCCAGAGTCAAGTACGTGTGTGTGTGCGTGCTGGTATGACACTTTATCCACTCAACCACAGTAACAAACTACAAAGTGGTATACCACACACAGAAACATGACAAAAACTATTCAAAGAAATTAGTTTTTATGTTTGTTTGTTTTATTTTATTTTATTTTTTTTTTGGCTCGCTAGCCAAACGCTTAAGCAGTCACAAACGGGAAACTGCATATTTTACATTTGCATCTAAATAATTATAAGAATTAGATCAATGTTACGATTACGTTACTGACACATCATTTCCATATAACTACTTTTTTCTATGATGATAAAAATAGTTTTTATATTTTTCCCTTACAAGAACAAACGAATACATTGAGGTCCGTTTAATTAGGAACAATTACCAAACTTCCGCTGTTAATGACGAGACCATAATTGGAGCTGTTAAGTACAACGCGCCGAGTCAGATGGCTTCGTTTGATAGGAACGCACCTTTTCCAAGCTGAAACTAACATTACCTTCTGATGCTAATATTTTATAACAGTGTTTACAATAGCCACTGCTTTGATCCTGCAGAACATCCACTGAAGTCAAGTCTTTATTAGGGAGAGGCCATTTAATTTTAAGGGGGGGGGGGCAGAGGCACATGCTTTGAAACATGTTTCTTGCTCTGATTTTATTATATAAAGGACACTGCCATTCCTTTTCTTACTTTAAATAATCCGCATCAGCTGTACTGTAACATCTCGTATTTCAAAACGAGGCACAATTCCCTCCTTGCAAGACAGGCAAAATGTGGCGTTTTATAGAAGGTGTTCAGCCACCGGAAAAAAACCAAAAGTTGAATGAAAATGACATAAAAGAGAGGAATAACTGTTATGATAGGGAAAAGCGTAATCAAACGTTTCAGAAGACATGGTCAAAAGACAGGGAATGGCTGAATTATGATGATGCGGTATAATTGGGGTACGGAATTCGCAAAAACAAACACAGAGAAAACATCCAGACGGGTAAGGAGACCAGAACAAACCCCATATGGACCCAGAGTGCAGGTGGAGGACAAGAAAGGAGACCTGGACCCCTTTCTGGAATTGGATCCAGATTATCTTGAGAAACAAGGAATGTGAATTGACTGATTGATGATTTGAAGCAATATTTATACTTCTGTATTTCTGCATTTCATATGATAATGCTATTTATGAAATAAAATTGTTGTTAATCTCAATACAAGTGTGTGACATTGTTTTGTGGACAGGACTAGTAAAGATTTGGCAGGACTAGTAAATTTCTCAGTATACTAGTCCTTCTGGCTACAAAGAAATTTGTGTTAAATTCGAGCCCTGTTATAAGGAAGTGATATTTCATAAAAGTGCTTGTTGTACTGAGTCTTTAATTTGTCAAAGTTTCCCTTTAATTTCCATACTATTTCCTAGAATCACTTTTACCAAATTATTGAAAGAAATAAAAAAAATAATAAAATGAAAACCCCATCTTATCACAATCGCTGCTCAGCAATACTTTTGGTATTGACAAAATAATTTGTCATAATTAATTGGTTTATAAACATGCAGTTTTTGTGCTTTTGTCTCTGGAGAATGACTTTTTTACGACAACCACTCCAGATGTCATATTGCTTGCATGCTGGTGGGTAAACAGATAAGCAAAAAAGAACAATTAATTGAATTTGAATTCAAGCATGTCACAGGATTTATTATGGAAGCATAAAGAGCATGTATCTAAAGAATCGGCTAAAACTTTGATAACATTGTTATACATGAGTTCAAACGACTTAAGTGAATAGTCTAACATGTATTATGACTTCAGTGAATAGTCTAACATGTATTATGACTTAAGTGAATAGTCTAACATGTATTTTGACTTAATTGAATAGTCTAACATGTATTATGACTTCAATGAATAGACTAATATGTATTGTGACTTCAGTGAATAGTCTAACATGTATTATGACTTCAGTGAACTGTCAAAATTGTATTATGACAATATTTGTAATGACCCTAGAATGAATCTCAAATGTTGAAAAGGAACAGGAAAAAATTAGGATTTACAATGTTTAAAGCTGAAATAAGCATCACCTCCAGTTCAAAGAAGATAAAAAAGTTCAGCCAGGGATAACTGTTGAAATCCATAAAAATATTGAAGCCACTTATTAAGAGCAATCAAAGCATAATTAGAGATATAAAAAAACGCCTTGGCAAACACATGGCTTCGTAATTTGGGACAAAAAATATACAAGCATTATTGATGAAAATTATGTGTTAAGCAGTGTGTAAGTTAAGCAAGAGAAATCTATAAAAGAAAGAAATATTTCTCTTTTAAAGTAAAAATAAACTGATGTACAAAAGCTGGAGACTCTTTATTTTACAGTAAACACTATAAAGTCAATCGCATAAAGAGAGTGATTTCACAACTAAGTTTGCATAATAGTATGCATTTCAGTTGGAGTTTATAACATCATCATCATTGTTATCATCATCATTTGGGTATTTTTATCAGTTTTGGAGCTTATTATAACAAATTGATTTCATGCCACTTGACCTGTTTAATGGTGTGTAGTCATTTTTAGCTCTTCTGGTCATAGACCAGAAGAGCTTATGGGATGGTCTGCTGTCCTTTGACCGTTGTATGTCCATCTGTTAGCACAGGTTTGTTATCGCTACTCCTAAACAACTTGCAAGATTGCCATGAAACTTTACACACACATTCATTCCGTGATCTAGTTGGTCCTAGATGACAATGGTGCTGCTCGCACATCCAATATAGCCACCACAGCGGCCAGCTTGAAAATCTTGTTATCACTATTCCTCCTAAACGGATAGTCGTATCAGCATGAGCTTTTCACTAAAAGACTTCTTATGATGTCTAGTTGGTCCTAGATGATAATAGTGCCGATCTGACATCCAGTATGGCCGCCACTGCAGCCATCTTGAAAATCTTGTTATCGCTTCTCCTCCTGAATGGATTGTCATATCAACATGGGATTTTCACTAAAAGACATCTTATGATGTCTACTTGGTCCTCAATGGTCATAGAGCATGGGGTTTTCACTAAAAGACTTCTTATAATGTGTAGTTGATCCTAAATGAAAATGGTGTTGATCTGATGTCCAATATGGCCACCAGGGCAGCCGTTATGAAAATCGTGTTATTTGCTACTCCTCCTGAATGGATGGTCATATGAACATGGGATTTTCACCAAAAGACTTCTTATGATGTCTAGTTGGTACTAAATGAAAATGGTTCTGATCTGACATCCAGTATGGCCGCCACAGCAGCCATCTTTAAAATCTTGTTATTGCTACTCCTCCTAAATGGATAGTTTTATCAACATATGGTTTTCACTAAAAGACTTCTTATGTTGTCTAGTTGGTCCTAAATGAAAATGGTGCAGATCTGATGTCCAATATGGCCACCATGGCAGCCATTTGAAAATCTTTTTATTGCTACTCATAAATGGATGGTCATATCAACATGGAGTTTTCACTAAAAGACTTATTTTAATGTCTAGTTGGTCCTAAATGAAAATGGTGCTGATCAGGGGTCCAATACGGCCACAACAGCAGCCATCTTGAAAATCTTGTTATTGCTACTCCGCCTGACTGGATGGTCATATTAACATAGGGTTTTCACTAAAAGACTTCTTATTATGTCTAGTTGGACATAAATAAAAATGGTGTTGATCTGATATCCAATATGGCTGCCACAGCAGCCATCTTGAAAATCTTATCGCAACTCCTGAACAGAATGTTATATTGATGTGGGTCTTTCACAAAAAGACTTCATATGATGTTCAGTTGGTCTTAAATGAACATGGTGCTGATCTGACATCCACACAGCCAAACAGTGGCCATCTTGAAAATCTTGTTATCACTAGTCCTCCTGAATGGATGGTCGTATCAATATGCGGTTTTCACTGAAAGACGTCTTATGATGTCTACTTGGTCCTAAATGAAAATGGTGCCGATCTGATGTCCAATATGGCCACAACAGCAGCCATCTAGAAAATATTTTTACCACCACTTCTCCAGAACAGAAAGTCATATTGACATGGGGTTTTCACCAAAACACTTCTTATGATGTCTACTTGGTCCTAAAGGAAAATGGTGCTGATCTGGGGTATAATGTGGCTGCCACAGTGGCCAGATTGAAAATTTTGTTATCACGACTTCTGAATGAATGGTCGTATTATCATGGGGTTTTCACTGAAAGACTTCTTATCATGTTTTGTTGAACTTATATTAAAATGGTGCTGATCTGATGTTCAATATGTGGCCATCTTTAAAATCTTGTTTTAGCTACTCCTCTTAAAGGGACAGTCATTTTAACATGGGGGTTTCATCAGAAGTGTTCTTATGGTGTCTACTTGGTCCTAAATGAAAATGACTAACCCTCAATATGGCCACCATGGTGGCTATCTGGAAAATATTGTTATCTCTACTCCCAAATGGATGGCTATATCAACATGGGATTTTCACCTATAGCCTTCTTATGATACCTGGTTGGTTCTAAATGAAAAGGGTGCCAGTTGTACATCCAATATGGCTGCCATGATGTCTGTCAAGAAAAGCTTGTTGTCACTACTCCCTCTGAATGGATGATATTATGACATGTGATTTTGACCAAAATACTTATAATGATGTCTACTTTGTTCCAAATGAAAATGGTGCCAATCTAACATCCAATATGTCCGCCACAGCAGCTAATTTGAAAATCTTGTTATTGCGTAAGAATATCGGAGATGGTTTCAGCATTCATCAGTTAAAAGGAAGAACTGGTCTTATGTTGAATTCCTGGAAATTCTTTTTGCCCAGTAGAGCATCAGTCCCTTGAAGGGACTCTTGTTTTATATTTCCAGTAGTGTTTCAGCCCCCATGTATCATGTAAAATAAGTCCCTTGTAAAGCTTCTTTCTCATAAACCCAGATTCTAGGTGGATGGACGGCTGGATGGATTGATAGATACAGCATAAACATTAGATTGATAAATGGATGATCTGATGAACAAATAAATGGATTGAGGAAATCTGCTTGATGTAAAATTTCTCTGAAGATAATAGTACTGTGTCAAATATGATACTTGCTGCAACACATGAGATGAAATTTGTTGGTATGTGGAAATAACATGTTAGTAAAACTACATGTGCTTGACATGTACTGAAAAGTTAACCAGCCTTTAAAATTAAGAATTATTCCTATAGGAGTAATAAACGTATTGGAGAGAGAGAAGGCTTTCACACACATGCAGATACATGTCCAGGAGAAAGTAACTGCTATTGCAATAATTTATCATATTGTTTTATTCATTCACAGGTTATTTTTGTTTTACTTGCAGTTGCAATGAAAAAAAAATTTGTTAGCAGCATATAAGCATTTGGAAGCAAATAAAGTTCACTAGCAATTATTATAGCACTGTGCTTTAGTTGATACATGTAGTTGAATTAGTTGCCAATATGTACAGGGTCCATGCTGGGCAAAATGTCTTCTGTCTATAGCCAGAATTTGGCAGTGTTGGCATAAATAAAAATGAGTGAAGACAGTTAAAAATTTATGATGTTCGAAATAATCACTTTAAATTTCAGTTTTTGTATATTTGCGTGTCTGATGATAAAAATACTGATGAACTACTGTTAAACTTTTTAGAACTTCATGTGTTTAAACTTTACTTCCCCAATGAGAACCTCGAAAATAGCTTACTGTCAAAAATTAGCAAACTGTTTCAATACTTGATGTCCTCTTGACGTACATTTGTTGGATGAAATATCAAATAAAATGATTATTTTATTTGTAATAGGCCTATATACGTCCACTGAGTCATAATTTGTTTCCGGTTAGGCTATGAAATAAAAAATGTCACAAGTTATTTTCAAGGATCATGCATGAATTTTTGTTGGGAATTATGTTGATAGCAATGTAATGGATGGCATTTATGATCATCAAATTGGTGCGTAAATTATCTGCGTAGCATACAACTTTTTCTAACTTTCCACCTTCCTCTTTGAAGGGAAAATTGACATAAAAGTTGATGTTTTACTTTGACTGTTAATGCATTGCATTGCTACAAAAGGGGGGTGGGGTAGGGAGAATGGTGTAAAAATCAAGCCATTGTTAAGAGAACTTAGGTTTTGGGGCATGTTTCAGGTGAAATGACCATCTAGAGAGCAACTGTTCCAACAAATCATCCTTTAGCATGAATCCTTTGTATATATTATTAACTGCAAAAACAAAATCTTTGTTGTAACCCATGCTGCTTGCTGCGGACATATATAGAGACAAAAAACAATTAATTACAATATAGCACTTCTTGTATTTTCTTTTCTTCAATTAAATATCTTGCTTAGCATGGCTGATTGCAATAATCATGACTGGTGCTTTTGCCTATAGGGTATTGGAAAGAGAAAGAGAGAGAGCTTTCATACACATGAAGTTGCATGTCCAGGAGAAAGTAACCACAATTCCTCTTTAACAAGAGCTAGATGACACTGGATAATTATTAGGTTTGAAAAAAATGACGGACATGAATTCTGTAGTATATACATCAAGTTTTAAATATGTCGATTTCATTCACAACCATTTCTTTTTTGTATGTAAGTATGTTGATTAGACCAAGGTTTAAAATATTGAAGATATTTATTAACTTCCTACAAAGGAAACTTTTCAGAATTGTCCAATAGTGACTCGCCATTTATTGTGGGCTGTATACAGTATATATATGAACATTTTTTAGGCATTTAACCTTTGATTAATATTGCTTTCAACTCTACCTCGGAGTCCATAATTTGTTCAGGTGACTTTGAACTTAGTTTTGGTTCCCAAAGAAACAGTGCCATTTGGGTGATTATAAATTGATTTCAGTGATTTCATAGTGTTGGGTTACTGTTAATTGCTAAACGGAGTCTGAATATGTTTTTGTATATGTTCTTCGGTGACAGTTTTTATATGCATTCACGCTAATTTCATGAAAGGTCGGTCAGGTAAAAATGTAATAACTTGATGGAAAAGATCACTATCTTATTCATATTCATTATTTTATTAATTGAATAGTCTATGCAATCATGTTTCAGACTGCTTCAGCGTCTTCTTTCTTCTTGTACCAACCCACTGATACTTACGCATGTTTTCATTTTATTAAAGTATAATCTCAGTCTCATAACTCCACATAGCCACTGTAATTAAAATCATTGTACAATTACACATTTTATGTTTTGGAAAGTATCTAAATATTCTCATACGATTCTTTGCTTGAAAATATTTATCCTTCATCTCTGGTAATACATGTGTGTTAGTCCATTTTAGTCAGCGAGTCTTTGAATATCAAAAAGCATACTGTACTGCTTAAAAAGAGCATTCTGTTCTCCCTACTGTAGTTCAACAGACAGGTATGTACCATGTGATGTAGTTCGACGAGCATTCTGCACTAGCTACTGTACATGTAGTTCAGCTGACAGGTAAATACCATGTGATGTAGTTGGAAGAGCCTTCTGCACTGGCTACTGTAGTTCAACAGACAGGTATGTACCATGTGATGTAGTTGGAAGAGCATTCTGCACTGGCTGCTGTAGTTTAACCGACAGGTAAGTACCATATGATGTAGTTGAAAGAGCATTCTGCACTGGCTACTGTAGTTCAGCTGACGGGTAAATACCATGTGATGTAGTTGGAAGAGCATTCTGCACTGGCTACTGTAGTTCAAGCGACAGGTAAGTACTGTCTGATGTAGTTGGAAGAGCATTCCGCACTGGCTACTGTAGTTCAACCAACAGGTAAATACTGTGTGATGTAGTTGGCGACCACCATTACATAATTATATTGCTGCAAGTTTCTGGTAGGGGTAATAAAACTAAATCCATTTTCTATGTGCCCAGACATGGACAGTCATGATGACTACTATGCTAGGTCTGTGGTGCATCATTGATGGAATAAATGTCCACAGTGATGGTGTGATTTTTTGAAATCCACAGTGCATGTACTGTAGATGAGACATAGGTATCCAAAAATGTTATTGTCATCCTTTTTGTTTTTGTCAGTTTCAAAATTGCCATTTTTCATTTAGCTCCATTGCTGTAATATGGTGGCATATACATTCTTTTTAACTTTATAAGTGAATTCACTTTGAGGACTAAGATTCAATTTACTCATATAGTATGTCACAGTGACCAAATATGCATTCTCTCTGATTCAATTTACTCTTATATAGTATGTCACAGTGACCAGATATGCATTCTCTGTGATTATTTTAGTTTGTTTGATAATGCAGCAGTATGGTAGGTAAGATTTACTATGAAATCTTGGTTTTTATAGAGATGGCATTGTTGATTTCTTGAGTTTCACTGCTGTGTATCTGTAATTATTTTCAATTCATCGTAGTACTTGGCCATTATTTAGGCAGAATTATTTGCTATATCACTACATGTATTCTTTCATCTTTTTCTGACACAGCAATCATAGTTATGCATTCCAGGAAAAAGTTTTGGTGTACTGCTTTCACATTTGTGGAACATAATTGGAAGTAAATATATACTTCTTCATTAAATAAGTATTGGTATTTGTATTTAGTATCCTTGACATATTGGATTACTTGCTTTATTCTGTTACAGAGAGGTGCGTTCTGCAATTGAAATATCTAGCTCCGTTGAAGAGTTTTCTCTTGCAAGTGTTGTGAGTATTATATTTTTTTCAAATAAGTTTCTATTATTAATAATGTGTATTAATAATTGTGATAATTTACCACTGAATAGAACAAGTATTAATGCCATTCAGTACTTACAGTAGGCTGTGAACATAATATAGATGCCAGGTTTTTATAGTTGAGGTAAGAGTGTCTGTCTGTTGCTGAAAGTACTCCATCATAATTTGAATTATAAATTTGAAGGAAAAAAATATTTTTATGAAATTTATTTGAAAAAGAAAAAAAACGTTTCTCTATATATTGAAAATTTAAGGTAAGTACAAGGGATTCCTGCTGTAATGGGGCACTTGGGGGGTTCATAACTACCAAGTCCATTATGTACAGAACCATGGTACAGTGGAATCTTGCTGTAATGCAGTACTTGGAGGTCCATAACTACCAAGTCCATTATGTATGGGACCATGTTAAAGGGAGAACAATAAAAAATGCGATTTATGCATGTATTCATATTGGGAGGGGGGGGGGGATAAACAAAATGACAGTATAGCATAGAGTTGTAATTTTACTACATGCCAATTCATATAACAGTTGGGATTAAGATAGACTTTTTTTTAATGAAAATTAGTCATTGCTGTGTAAGAATATTTATTATGGCCTGCAAGCTAAAGTGTTTCTGAAACTTAACAAAATTATTTTTTATCTCTTTGTTAGCTTGGCTGATGTTTTGAGTAGTGTTGGGCAATGAGGTATATCTAAGAAAATAATTGGCAGCTATGATGCGACCATGTTATATCTGAATTTGTGTTATAATGAATTGTATTATAGCTTTGTTCCCCTGTAGGCTTGATGAAATTTGTTTTAAACTGCAAATCTTTCAATTTTATTTATTGTTTTTTTTTAATCTTGTGAATCTTGTATTCTTTGTTTTATTTCTATGTTTAAAACATTATCATATACGAGTAAGTGGTTACATACGTGACTTTGAAATACCAAGTCATAGCGTCTTACAGTTTTTGGTGAGACTCCTAAAAATTTACTTGAATTTTAAAAGAAATTATCTTTTTTCATTAATGAATACTTTATTTTTTTGTAAGTCAGAAAATAAATGTAGTTTGTTGACCAAGTGTTCACAAGTCTCTTCTCTGGAGTCTAAAACTCTTTACATCAACCTCTACATTGTTGTGAATTTAACTAGCGAATATGTGATATCAATCTTTTTTCATCTAGGTTGATCATGAGCCCATGTCTGCAGAACAAGTGCCTCGGCGACCAAGATCTTTCAGTGAGTCGCTGCACATTTTCACATCGCCAGTCATGATAGCTGGTGCTCAGTCTCCTACAAGAGTGGGAAAAGTAAGTATCTACACAGTTGTATGGCATAAGGACATATTGTGTGTACAAGACAATGTACATTTATGGTTTTCTCAGAGTTAGCAGAATATATAATTATAGACTGACAAGTTATAATAAATACTTGTAACCTAGGGTGCATTTTGATTGAGAGGAAATCAGAGAATTCATCCAAAAATCACTTACCTTGAATGAATGACCCTGTACTTCTGTACATATTGCAATCGGGGACTGAAAATTATTTTTAATCATAACAAAACAAAACTTTACACATTTGAATTTTTTAAAATGTGAAAACTGCTTGGCAGAACATTCATTTTTAGCTCACCAGGCTGTACATCCAAGTGAACTTATGGTATGTCTCTGCATCAATTGTACATTAGTCAACAATTGCTTGTAACCACCCTGGAGGCGATATTTCTGATTTTATTTTGATCAAACTTGGAAGATGGGCTTATATCATCAGGATCTCAGATTTGATAATGAGTGAGATCCATTCATAATAATGAGGTGATCTTGCATCTGATTGGCTGAGTGTGTCAATACTTTAGTGACTATTTCTGATCAGATTTTTATCAACTTGGTAAATAGGCTTATATTATCAAAATATCCAGTGAGTTTTATCATAAATGAGATCTCTGCATATTAATAAGTTGATTTTGCATCTAATTTGCTTGGCTTCTTACCACCTGGGAGACAATCTTTCTGACCTGATTTTAAGGAGCTGCTGTGGCTCAGTGGTAAGTGTGCTAGACTCATGACTAAAAGGGTGCTGGTTCAAATCCTACCATCAGATGGACTCTGGGTTGCTACTATGGTGTGTCGTTGGGCAGACCACTTGACTCAGTGCTAAATAACCTTCTTGTGTTGCTGTGCCATAAAGCCATACCAAATCTGACCCAATTTTAATCAGACTTGATAAATAGGCTTGATGTCATCAAGATGTTGGATGAGTTTTGTTATGAGTAAGACCTATGCACATTTTTATCACTCTAGAGACTATTTTAAATAGGATTTTGATCAAACTTGGTAAATAGGCTTGATGTCATCAAGATGTTGGATGAGTTTTGTTATGAGTAAGACCTATGCACATTTTTATCACTCTAGAGACTATTTTAAATAGGATTTTGATCAAACTTGGTAAATAGGCTTGATGTCATCAAGATGTTGGATGAGTTTTGTTATGAGTAAGACCTATGCACATTTTTATCACTCTAGAGACTATTTTAAATAGGATTTTGATCAAACTTGGTAATAAGGCTTGATGTCATCAAGATGTTGGATGAGTTTTGTTATGAGTAAGACCTATGCACATTTTTATCACTCTAGAGACTATTTTAAATAGGATTTTGATCAAACTTGGTAAATAGGCATGTATCATCAATATCTCATTTCAGTATGATTATGAACAAAATCCAGGCATATTAATGATGTGATCTTGCATTTGACTGGATGAGCTTGTCAGTACTCTGCCAACAATATTTCTGATTGGATTCTGATCAGACTTATTAAATTGCATTATATCAGCAAGAGGTTGGATGAGTTTACATATATATGAGGTAATCTTCCATCTGATTGTCGGAGTTTGTTACAGCTTTGGAGACTGATTTTTTATCGTATTTTTCTCCAACTTGGTAAATAAACTTTATATCATCATTGTCTTAGAATGGTTATATAATAAGTTAGGTTAATGAGATGATCTTGCATCTGATTTGCTGAGCTTGTTATCTGTATATCTAGAGGTTGTATATGTTATTCAATTTCAATACAAGTTGGTGAATAGGTTTATAACATCAAGACCTTAGATGAGTTTGATTATGAGCAAAATACCATGCAAAATTGTTATGCCTTGTATTTAGAAAGAATTTGTATCAGATTATAGCAAACTAGGTAAAATCAAGATGATATAAAGTTTTGGGAAATTTTTAACATATGATTATGTTCTTACAATACCACATAATCATGCATAGCAAAATGGTCAACTGTTAAGTTTTGTAAACCAGTTGAGCGATATCAGGTCCACTTGGGCTCTTGTTATGTTCTTAAAAGACCACATAAGTCTACTTAGTGAAATGGTCAACTGTTAGGTTTTGTAAGCCAAGTGAGCAGTATCAGGCCTGCTTGGGCCTTTTGTTATGTCCTTACAATATCCACATATGCCTGCTTAGTGAAATGGTCAACTGTTAAGTTTTTTAAGCCAAGTGAGCAATATCAGATTAGATTTATGATAAGAGAGGGACAGTTTTTCCCCAAATTATGTAAAAAGACTTTTTTCTTCTTTGTTAACTTTGTTTGAAATCCAAACTGTATTGTTCATGAATCCTATCAACTAAAGGATATGCAAATTTTAAACAGTAACTGCTAATTCTACAATGTTAATTAGATTTGTGTAAATACATTTTCTTTTTCAGCAGTGTTTTTCCCCATCCATGCAGATACCAGTAAAGAATAATTCATTTACCCCTAGTCCAAGCCCGAGTCCAACAAGAAAAACTTTCTTAAGGCAAGATTCAAATTGTGAATTTTCCTGAAAATCTGTACAATTTTTATTCCATTAAAATCACATTTTATTTTTATACAGTGATTTTTTGTTCACCCTTATCTGCTTGCATGTGTCAAGAAAAAGCATCAGATGCAAGGTTTATTTGTATGTATATTTACATTTACAGTGTTGTTTACCATGTTTTCTATACAGTGTTGTTACCATGTTTTCTATACAGTGTTGTTTACCATGCTTTCTATACAGTGTTGTTTACCATGTTTTCTATACAGTGTTGTTTACCATGTTTTCTATTCAGTGTTGTTTACCATGTTTTCTATACACTGTTGTTTACCATGCTTTCTATAGTGTTATTTACCATGCTTTCTATACAGTGTTGTTTACCTTGTTTTCTATAGTGTTGTTTATAATGTTTTCTATACAGTGTTATTTACCATGCTTTCTATACAGTGTTGTTTACCATATTTTCTATAGTGTTGTTTACCATGCTTTCTATACAGTGTTGTTTACCATGTTTTCTATGGTGTTGTTTACCATGCTTTCTATACAGTGTTGTTTATCATGTTTTCTAGAGTTGTTTACCATGCTTTCTCTATACAGTTTTGTTTACCATGTTTTCTATAGTGTTGTTTACCATGCTTTCTATACAGTGTTGTTTACCATGCTTTTTATACAGTGTTGTTTACCATGCTTTCTATACAGTCACCAAATAAGCTTCAGAGTAGTAGATGTAATCAGGAAACTGAATCTTATAATATCCCTCATCATATTCTGTGGAGTTAACATAGTGTGTTAACCATGTTTGTAAATACATATGCATGTAATGTTTTTTGTTTCTACTCATTAACTTTAGAATTACCTAATGGATTCAAACTAAATTTGGTATGAAGCTGATTATCAAGAAGACCAAGGTCAACTTAGATTTACTTATTTTTGCTGAGTTATGGCCCTTGTTCAACTTGTAAAGTGTAATATTTCTTCAATTATACCATTTTGAGAGTTGGTATCAGTACACACTATACACACATTTCTAGCTGGTATCAGTACACACTATACACACATTTCTAGTTGGTATCAGTACACACTATACACACATTTCTAGTTGGTATCAGTACACACTATACACACATTTCTAGTTGGTATCAGTACACACTATACACACATTTCTAGTTGGTATAAATATTTAAGTCCTAAAATCAGTAAAAAAAAAAGAAAGTCATTTATAGTTTTCGTAAGAATAAAATGCTGTTAAGACAGTTTTAACAAATACTGGCCATGAACCTGGCAACTTGTATCATTTTTTCATTTCTTATTTTCACTTCTGTTACTTATTTACTGAATATTTTTTTTACTCAGATATGCTGTATACTGGTAGGAACATATATTCAAAAGTGTTGGGGAGTAAATATGTACCTATTTTTTTCTTTCTTTCTGTACATGATTGTTTTCTACATCCTTTATTGCTTTTGTTACTTTCAGAAGCATCAGTCCTATTTGTTCTATTAGACCAAGTCCACTTGGCAAAAGAAAACGTGAGTATAGAATTGATAGTTGTATTCAACATCTAAATGTACATCAGAGATTCATATGTAGGGCTAGAAAAATAAGAATCATACTGTACTTGCTACATATATGAAATTCAGTTTTTTTTCTGAATAGTAAAAACAAATTCATCTTGGTTTTTATTTTTATTTTATGCTATATTAAATTCTTTAAAAAAAAAACAACATAAATATGTCACTTTTTCTCATTATTAGTGACCTTGACACAGGTTTATTGATGAGGGTACAGGCATGAAAGATCTTTGTATGTCCTGCATATTTCTTTGAGTTACAATATTATTTCAGCATTACTAGTGGCTTTAGTGTTGCTTCCTAATAAACAAGCCCAAATTACATTATTTAATGTGTTTATCAAGCATTCACAGACCTTTTCACTTGAACAATTAGTTACAAGTAGTTCATCTTTCATGGTTGATAAATTTAATATGGGGAGTCAGAATGTGAAAAATTAGCAGTTGGAGGTCATTGTAACTATTTCTTTTCAGTGTCTTTATAATTTTAGCATCTGTTTAGATCAAACATGTTAAAAAGACTGGTGCAAAGTTTTACATATATGTTGCTTGCTTTGTAATGCTTGCACTATTTACAATGATGGAGGTTTGGCATACCTCACTTGTCTATCAGTCCATCTGCATGTGTAAATGTCCTGTTGTTTTTGTGACTGATATCCAGAAAAACCTAGGATTAGCTTTTTACTTAAACTTCTTTAATCACTATTTTACTTAAACTTTAAAACTTCTTTTCCTAGAGACCAGCTGTAGGTTTTTGCACTCAGTAACATTCAAATGATTAGATGGATAGATCAAAAGTGAGCTAGCAATTTCATGTGAATAATATAAAGATCATGTGTAATTCTCACATTTTCCAGTTATTAGAGGATGCCCTAAAAGTGTCATCTCTTTAGTGTTTGGTTTTGATCTTTCCTGCGCATGCATGCCACCATATTTTATTGTCGCACAATTACACACTTATTATAGATTGAAGTACTTAGACTGAAGCAAAATAAACCAAGATTAATTGCTTATAAACAGAGATATTTAATTCAAAATGTTGAAATTGTATTCCTCAAGAAACAAACATACAAGACCACTTAATACTATACTACACTTATTGAAAAGCAAGTCTGCTTACAAGCAAGAGGTTGAAATTTACTTGAGGAAATTTAATGAGTCACTGTAGTATCATGCAAGGGACATCACTGGATACTGATACTTTTATTTCCATAATCTGCTGTACATGCGTTAAGTGTGTTGATTGATCGTAAAGCCAATAGAAATTTTTGCCCATGCAGTACGTAACTATTCAAAGATGGCATTGATTTACTCTGAGTGATCTGAGGAGGCCAAACTTGTTTTTCTTTCAGTTTTTAATAAAGGGATCTTTTGTCGAACCTGCTGTGGCAGATGCTAACATAGTGATCACTTTTACATTTGTGTGCATGTTCATTCATACATATTGTATATACTTGCGTATAAGCAGTGACCAACTGCAAACTGCATAGACCCAGATCTTCCATTGCATAATGCTCCAGCAGATCTGGGTCTATGCAGTTTGTAAGGACTAATCAGTAGAACAAACAACATAGACCCTGATCTGCCAGCACATTGTGCAACGGCAGATCTGGGTCTATGTTGTTTGCATTTGGACTCTGCTTATATGCGAGTATATACAGTATGTCTGTTTATACCTTAGATTAATCTCAGTGTTAAAGTTTTTTACTTTCCTTTTATGTACATCTATTCTAACTACATAAAGGCAGGATTGACAAAATGGGGGTCTTTTGTTCTTGGTATTTCGCTTAAAATTACTTAAGAATCTACCCAGAATAAACACTTTAGACAGTTCACTAAAGAATATTGATATTTCTGGGATATGACAAGTTTCTTCTTCAAATATATTGCCCTATGATAATATGATAGGAGTACATCCACAGCCTCATCCAAGCCACCCCCATCCACCCAGTCTAGAAAAGACCTTCACCACATCTTTTGGCTTGCATTAGTTGCCTGGGTGGAAGTCAGACTAGAATGGTCACCCCTAGGATAGATACATTTGTGCCAAATCTGATAAATTGCAAGTTTCCATTGCTCATCAGCACACTTTTAACAAGGCCTCTCAAATATCAATCTACTTGGTGCCTTTTCATCAGTTGAGCAATTCCTTGGAGATTTCTCATCTCAGAAAAGTATCTCCATACACTTTTGTTTCTAACCTCGCTCTATCTTCATCAAAGATGAATATTTTGTCTCTCTTGCTTTTGTTAATTACGGAGAACATTGGGCATAATTAAGTGTTGGGTTCAAGCATTTCAAGCTAGTTTTGGATAATCTATAATTTGTATGGGGTGCAATTCAGATGGCTGACCGTTGCAGCCAAGTACTTGACCTGGACAGGGAGCCAAGAAATACATATACAAGGATGCATACACCATCAGTATTGCTGCCGATACTGACAGTTTTTCTGATGTCTGAATCTTTGAATGTGGAAAGATTGTCCATTCAGAAGAAAATTTGGTGATCACTCTGTGTAAGATGATGTTTGGTGATTACCCTGTGTAAGATTATGCTTGGTGTTTACCCTGTGTAAGATGATGCTTGGTGATTACCCTGTGTAAGATGATGCTTGGTGATTACACTGTGTAAGATGATGCTTGGTGATTACCCTGTGTAAGATGGTGCTTGGTGATTACTCTTTGTAAGATGATGCTTGGTGATTACCCTGTTTAAGATGATGCTTGGTGATTACCCTGTGTAAGCTGATACTTGGTGATTACCCTGTGTAAGATGATGCTTGGTGATAACACTCTGTACGATGATCTTGGTGATTACCCTTTGTAAGATGATGCTTGGTGATTACCCTGTGTAAGATGATGCTTGGTGATTAACTTTTGTAAGATGATGCTTGCTGATTACGCTGTTTAGGATGATGCTTGGTGATTACCCTGTGTAAGATGATTCTTGGTGATTACTAGCCTGTGTACAGTCATTGATATATGTTTGTTTTGCCAATATATTCTTTTCTTTTTATTCCTCTGATGATAATCCGTCAAAAATAGATTATCATTAGTTAATGGCACCCTATTGAGATTGTGGCGATATCGTCACCTGGGGACATGCAAGGTGTTTTCTGTGATGATTAACCATATTAAGAGCCAATTTATCCATGACATTGACCTTATCCAAAACGAGGGAACCATGCAGCTGCATGCACAATTTTATGTAATCGGATTACACGGTTCAATTACACGTAGATAATTTTGCACTTTCGTCATGTTTCAACTGAATTTATTCTGACATTTTGATAATGAAAACATGAACAGATTTGTTTTTATAGAATGTGGATGTAAAATTAAAATGGTCTAATACAGGACAACTTGATGAGAGGTATCAAACATGAAATTAGCTTTTTGAATCCGAAGGGTAAAGCAGAGGGAGCTGTGCTCGATTTTCACAGGTTCACAGGCCGTCATTCTCGAGAACTAAAAACGACTAACACAGACTAGGTGATTACCCTTTGTAAGATGATGCTTGGTGATTGCACCGTTTAAGATGATGCTTGGTGATTACCCTGTGTAAGATGATGCTTGGTGATTACCCTGTGTAAGATGATGCTTGGTGATGACACTTTGTAAAATGATGCTTGGTGATTACCCTCAATAAGATCATGCTTGGCAATTATCCTTTTTAAGACGATGCTTTGTGATTGCCCTCAGTCAGATGATTATTGGTGAATACCCATTATAAGATGATGCTTGGTGATTACCCTGTGTAAGATGATGCTAGGTGATTGCCCTTTGTAAGATGATACTAGGTGATTGCTCTTTGTAAGATGATGCTTGGTGATTACACTGTGTAAGATGATGCTAGGTGATTACCCTTTGTAAGATGATGCTTGGTGATTACCCTGTGTAAGATAATGCTAGGTGATTACCCTTTGTAAGATGATGCCTGGTGATTACCCTCAGTAAGATCATGCTAGGTGATTACCCTTTGTAAGATGATGCCTGGTGATTACCCTCAGTAAGATGATGCTAGGTGATTACCCTGTGTAAGATGATGTTAGGTGATTACCCTCAGTAAGATGATGCTTGGTGATTACCCTTTGTAAGATGATGCTAGGTGATTTCCCTTTGTGAGATGATGCTTGGTGATTACCCTATGTAAGATGATGCTAGGTGATTGCCCTTTGTAAGATGATGCTTGGTGATTACCCTGTGCAAAATGATGCTAGGTGATTGCCCTTTGTAAGATGATGCTTGGTGATTACCCTGTGTAAGATGATGCTAGGTGATTACCCTTTGTAAATTGATGCTTGGTGATTACCCTCATTAAGATGATGCTAGGTGATTACCCTGTGTAAGATGATGTTAGGTGATTACCCTTTGTAAGATGATGCTTGGTGATTACTCTTTGTAAGATGATGCTAGGTGATTGCCCTTTGTAAGATGATGCTTGGTGATTACCCTGTGTAAGATGATGCTAGGTGATTGCCCTTTGTAAAATGATGCTTGGTGATTACCGTGTGTAAGATGACGCTATGTGATTGCCCTTTGTAAGATGATGCTTGGTGAATTACCCTGTGTAAGATGATGCTAGGTGATTACCCTTTGTAAGATGATGCTAGGTGATTACCCTCAGTAAGATGATGCTAGGTGATTACCCTGTGTAAGATGATGTTAGGTGATTACCCTTTGTAAGATGATGCTTGGTGATTACCCTTTGTAAGATGATGCTTGGTGATTACCCTTTGTAAGATGATGCTAGGTGATTACCCTCAGTAAGATGATGCTAGGTGATTACCCTCAGTAAGATGATGCTTGGTGATTACCCTTTGTAAGATGATGCTTGGTGATTACCCTCAGTAAGATGATGCTAGGTGATTACCCTCAGTAAGATGATGCTAGGTGATTACCCTTTGTAAGATGATGCTTGGTGATTACCCTTTGTAAGATGATGCTTGGTGATTACCCTTTGTAAGATGATGCTAGGTGATTACCGTTTGTAGGATGATGCTTGGTGATTACCCTCTATAAGATGATGCTTGGTGATTACCCTTTGTAAGATGATACTTGGTGATTACCCTCAATAAGATGATGTTTGGTGATCACCCACTGTAAGATGAAGATTGGTGATTACCCTCAATAAGATGATGCTTGGTTATCACCCTCTATAAGATGATGATTGTCCTCTGTTGGATGATGATTGGTGCAGGCACCCTCTATAATCAGCTAGTTAAATAGTGAACTAATCACATAATTATAATCCAGTGCAGTAACTCAACAAAAACATAGGAAAGTTTATTAGGAACGAAAATTGCTTGTGAAGAAAAGAGAAGTTTTAAAGTCAATTTTGTTGTTGTTGTTGTTTCATGAAGTTTATTATCAAACTTTTCCTGAGCAATTTTATTAGAAAAAAAAGGGAAAAAACCCCCAAAAAACTGTACCCATCATCCCATTATTTTCTCCCTGGAATATTTACTTTTCTTTGATAAAGCTATGTTTATATTCAGTGGAGTCAGATGGAGACAACAGATTTGAGTACATGAGTCCACCAAAGAGGTTTCAAACTGGTCCCAGCACCCCTGACAGACTCATACCTCACCCTCTGGCCCACAGGTGAGATTACAAAATAAAAGTTTAAAATTATATTACTAAATTATGCCATCTCAATTTGGTTTGGATGGAATTTTCAATATTACATTAGATTGCAAGTAATAATCATGCAATTTTCATTTTGTTTTCAAGTTTATAATAAGATTATAGTATTTCTAATGTATTTATTTTTTAAATAAAAGAGAGAAAAATACAGATTTTATCTGTAGTTTTATTTTTTTAAAAACATTGAGGAATAATAAATCAGATTTTCAAATTCAAAAGTTATAGGACTGCAGTTTCATTTTTGTATATCTGGCAAAATTATCTTGCAGATTGGCCAACATCAAAGACAAATTTAGCTCATGTTCATGCTTGAAGAACATTTTTTGTAAAGATGGTTTCATTATGGTATGAAAAGGTAAATCACTCGTAGTGCTCATACTTGCTTTCTGAATGAGAGGTATGCATTATGAATTAAATATTTATCACATAAAGTCATTGATTATTAACCAATTATCCCCTGTTGTGTTTTTAGTTTTCTGTCTTAAACCAGGACAATTTTCAACAGTTTTATTGAAATAATTGTGTGTATCATCCTGCAGTATGTAGAGTTTTATATTTGTATCCATTTCTAAATGATGTGTGAAACTGAATTGAATAATTTCCAAGGATTGCAAAAAGAAGAAATTATTCAACTGGTTTCATACATTTAAATGAAACCTCAGGTTATATATAGTAAGTATCACAAGACAAAACATCGAGTCTCGGGCTCGGCCAATGTGGATATGTGAGAAAGCTTGCCAGTTGTATCCCGTGGGTCGGTGGTTCTTCCCGGAGTTTTCCCGGGTTCTTCCTCCACCAGATAAAACTGGCCGCCATGTATAGCCTATCATGTACTGAAAAATGGCGTTAAACCCACAACAACAACAACAACAAGACAAAACACAAAAACTATTGTCAGTAGCTTTCTTATAGATTTGCTAGTTAGCTCTGTATGTTCCCTTTTACAGTATCTCATCAAGCAGCCTGGAAGGTAGTAGTCCGGATCAAACAGTGCCCCCTGATGGGGATATGCAAGAGATGCGCACAAGTTCACGACCAATGCCACACATGTTCGGCTTCATGCCACTACGTGACTCACAAGACATGCAAACAACAGACTCTGAGACATCAGACATCGCAGAGTCTACGGATATGTCAGAGTCAGCAGATAGTTCATTGGGAATGCTTCACTGCTCGGGGAACAATTCAGGTTTACTTCATTCCTCAGCTAGTCCAGGTGGTGGTGCGTTCTCACACATAAAACCTGGGCATTTGTGATGATTTGTTAATTATTAATTCATACTGTAAGGGTAAGGTGACATTTTTTCAATAGTTGCATGTTTAGTGAAGGAGAAGGGTCTTTAGTCTTGATAACTCTCTAGTACCCTAATTGAAAGCACATGTTGTACAGTACTGTATCAGGGACTTCATTTAGAATTCATGGTAGGATCATGAAGAAATTAGCCCAAACTTACTTGAGTCCATTTCTGTTCCAAAAGGAGCAAATAAAAACCAAATATATTGTTATACAGTGTGTTTATTACTTCAGAACCTTTCTCTTAGGTTGCATCAAAGAATTAAAGTAGTCCAGTTCCCAGTTTGACTTTACTTTGCATTCATCTCGCTTAAAAATCTGATGTTTTGCCTCAACTTAAGTATTATTTGGAACATCCTTGTTTCTTTCTGATGTGAGTCAAATAACTTCGACTCTGTGTAAGAGACTTGGAGGTAATCATAGTGATACTTCCCAGATTGGTAAGTTTTTGGCAGATGAACATCCGGCTAGATGTGCAAAGATGTTATTCCTGCAACTTTGTAATGAAAAAATGTGATGAAAAAATTGAACAAATCATTCAGTTTCAGTTGTCTGCAACTATTGCTTGTGTTGCTGTTAGTGATGGTACGTCATCTACTCATTTTGATGTTATTATGACATAATAACAGCAACGGGCATGAGGGCAGTTCAGAATGGCCATTATTTATATTCGAGGTTTTTCTAGAATGCGATTGAAAAGGCAGAGGATGTTCCAATTGCTTCAGTATGTGCTGCAGTTGGAAAGTTTGAGCTCTTGTATGCTGCCTTTCCTCTGACACTTTTGATCAATCAACATTATTATCCCCAACCATGAATATGGCCAGGGTCATGTAGTTCTAGTCAACTTTATCAATCAGTCCAAAATCTTGTGTATGCAAACACTCTCACTGCTTGTGATTGCTTGTGCTGAAACTTTGTAGACATAATGATCATGTCTTAAGGAGATGAACATGTTTCTCAGTTGAGTTATACTTGAATTATGCCCCTTAAAAACCAAGTGTTTGGGGAGGACAGCACCTATTTCCTTATGGCACATTTCTTGTTTCGAATGGCCTCCGCTCATAAGGCCATAAGGCCAGGTGAGCATATGAATGATCCTGCATCCATTGTGCATTGTCTGTCAACGATTGCTATTTTTAAGGTCTTTTCAAAACACTAGACCATTTTGAACCAAACTTGGCAGGAAGCATCCTGGCCTGAAGGCCTTTCATGTTTATACCAAATATGCCTATCCACCGTCAAATTTGGCTGCCATGACTGAAAATAGAAAAAAACTTAAAACAACTTCTTTTTAAAAACCACTTAACAGAATTGGAGCAAATGTAACAAAAAGCATCCAGGAATGAAGGCCTTTCAGATTTATACAAATGATGCCAATGTGATGTCAGATGTGGCTGTCATTACTATAAATAGAAAAATCTTCAAATGTCTTCTTAAAAACTTCCTAACAGAATTTTCCCAAATTTCACAGAAAACATCTTGGCACAAAGACAATTCATATTTGTACAAATTATGTGAATCTCCCATGAAATGTGGCTGCTGTTGCTAAAATAGAAAAACCTTTGCAGAAACCACGCAACAGAATTTTATTAAATTTGACAGAAAGAGTCCTGGCATAAAGGGCTTTTAAGTTGGTACAAATAATGACAATTCACTATCAGATATGGCTGCCATTACTAAAAACAGAAAATCCTTTTTAAAAATTCACAAAAAAACCCACAACAGAATTTCAAATTTGAGACTGAAATCATACTGGTATGAAAAGCTTTTGAGTTTGGTCACATGATGCCATTGTTAAACATGGCTATATGACAACCATTACTACAAATAGAAAAACATAAACAAGTTTGTTTGTTTTTTTAAAATACTGAACAGAATTTGATGAACTTTGACAGAAAACATCATGATACTGATGTGCCACCAAATATGGGTGAAGATACAAAAATGAGAAAAACCTTGAAACAGTTGTTGTCATAACATATGTAGTCAACAGCATTGGTAGAAAGTTCTACAGAAAGCATTCTACTGACCAAGATTTCTTGACCAACTGCTCTTGCATTTGACTATTGGGCATATGTCAGCAGGTGAGTGGAATATTATGCATAAATGTTCATTGGATAGAACATTTACAGTGCCATGAGCCTGAGGGAGAGAGTATTTTACTTCACAGTATTAACACATTTAAAATTTGCAAAGGAACAATTGTAGATTTTATTAAAATATGATTAGTATTTAATTTTGAAAGAATACTTTGAAATTTGTCATTGTAATTTTTTGATCGGAGTACTTCTCAGTTTAGTGGAGGAATGTATAGTATGTGAGAACCTGGACTTGTTTACTCAGGGGTGCCCATAATTTGATGTATACCATATTTCTCCAGTGATAAGCCCATTCTTGATAATAAGCCCATTGTTATATGCGATATTTCCATAATGATAGCCCATTTTTGATAATAAGCTCATCCACAGCTTTTACAAAATTTTGGAAAATGTTTACCTAAGAAAGCCTTGTCCAGTGATAAACCTAACCCCAACTTGTCATTGTATTCACAAGGTGCCATTCTCTAGACCCCCCCCCCCCCCCTCTCCAACAGCAACCAGCTTATCTTAGGAGAAATGTGATAACAAGTGAGTGAGAGAAAAGCAGAAAGTGACCTTTGGAGTCTCCTTCAGCCATTAACTTTTCATCTGGCCCCACCAGCCCGGCAGAATAAGATACTTCAGTTTTTCCTTAGACAGTTGTCTTCATATGAGTAAATACTCAGTTGTCTTTATATGAGTAAATACTCATAATATTTACTTGTATATACAGAAATTTTCATTAGAATTGAATAAACTGTGTCAATAATAAATCATATTTAGCCATCTTAGTATAGTCAGTGGTCCAAGTAAATTGCAATGTATTAATGTTTGATTGACAAGTGGCATGAGTTTGATTAACAAGTGGGCTCAAAAAAGAGTAGAGTGGTAAAGTCACAGTCCCCCATCTCATAATGACAGCTCTGTAATCACTAAATTTAGGAGGGAAAAGGCAATGGGACCATAATAGCACATCCTAACTGGTGCCCCCCAAAATTGAAAACAAATTATTGTTCCAAAGTACCTGTTAATGGTTTTAATTCTTATAAATAATATTTGTTCTTTTAAATATACAAGTTCTAGTCAAGGATGCACAGTATTAAATAGCAATGTGAAAAGAGCAATTTAGTCAAATATTTGGCAAATTTTGGTAAATAAAATTGTACCCGCACATTTACATCATAGTGTTTTACAGATATGTGCTGCAATTATTAAAAATAAATTAAACTTAAAATTGCACTGTAATATTTTGTTTTAAGAATGTACAGTACACGCATCACATTTTTGTGAAAATCCACATTCCCACTGTGGACCTTAATCCATTTCACGCTGTGCCCGTTACGGACCAGATGTAGTGGTCGTCATGGATTGTCCACGTCATGGCTCGTAGTGGACGGATTGTTTTATTTCCCATTTGAAAGTTGTAGCAATATAATTATGTGACATGGAACTTATGTGTCGGCTCAGCTACAGTACACAGTGCAGAATGCTCTTTTTAAGTTGTACACAGTGCCATTTAATATTCAAAGACTCGCCCACTAAAATGTATTTATATACGTGTATTGCAAGAGATGAAAGATAAATTTCCGAGCAAAGAGTAATGAGACTAGTTAGGTGCTTCACAAATTATACAAAGTTTAATTATAGTAAATTTAATGAGTGAGAGAGAGAGAGATTCTGTTTTTAAACAAACAAAAGGAAAAAGAAATCGTATATAAACACATGTATTAGTGGGTTTCATTGCGTTATTAAAATAAAAGAATGCGAGAAATGCTGTGATTTATTTTTTCATTCCCCCAGTCACTTTTAAATTGTTTGCTTAACATGTTCCAACCCAATGAAATATACACGGCGCTATCCAATATACAACCTCAACTATTTAGCCTGTTTAGTACTTACGACTAAAATATACATGTACATGCGACACATTTTCTCAGGAACTAGACACGTGTTTACTTTTACCATAGACCTACTGTTTTTACTCAGACTCCATGAGGCACGTGATGTTGCATTCTATGACCAACAGCTTTAAAAAATATACTTAGGATTGCTGGTTTGGTCGTCTGACGAGTTTAATATTACCAAATGGACGGGTGAAAGAGATAAAAAAAAGTGTAATCGCTTAAATATTTTTGGCAAGAGATAAACTTGTATGTATTATTTTCATTTAATGCAAGTACAATTTATTTGGAACAGTACATTCTTTCAATCCCTAAGATAAATACTGCAAACTGTCTCCAAATGTCAAGCGAATATTGTTTATCAGTTTAGTTACTAATTTGTTACATTCTGACCCAATTATCCTTTTTAAGAAGCTGACGTGAATACAAATAAAAAAAATTGTCACTAAAGAACATGGATTCAAATGCGTATTTATACCGGGTTTAGCAGTTAGGCCAACAATGTGAAATTACAGAAATCATGCCCATAATCGCCCAAACAGCTCTGCAGTAGATGCGATTGCATTTACTGTACAATAAAAATAGCCTCAGTTTTGTACTTAGTATGGTTTTAGCTTTATCTAAGTGGAATTTCTTCGTGTTCATACTTCTTTGTCCCCCTTGTTTAACTTGTACTGTATTACACACAAGCTGAACACATCATATCTATCAATAATGCCTTGTATATCACCCGAAATTGCTAAGCCATGTGTTTGCCAAGGCTATAAAATCTATCCCTAATTGCACTGATTGCTGTAAATATGTGGCTTCTTATTTTTCACAGTTTTAAACTGGTATCCCTGGTAGAACTTCATTAAGTACTCTGACCTGGAGGTGGATTCAGAGGTTGTAAATACCAATTATTTCATGTTTATTTTGAACCGTTCATATCATTTCTAAGATCGTCATGAATATTGTCAGGTTCACCTTGATTATTGCAGTTATGCTCACTTTCAGTCAATTACATTTTGGAAGCATTAAGTTCGTACATGGTTAATTATGACCAGATTCGACAACAGATAATAAGAAAAAACACACTTATAGCAGGTTAATAACCCAATGAATTATATAAATTCTTGTCAATACAAAATTAATTGCTAAGCAGCAGTTTACCTATTTACTTATTTAAAGAAAGAGTGGAATCAAAATTTTATTTTTAAATTGTCAGTAGACAAATTCCAAAATGAAGATGCATATAGCACATTTAAAAAATGCATACTCTCTAATTATCAATGCCAGTTTCCAAGTTAGCGATAAAAGCTACGGGTAACTTCGATCAAAAGTTATTGTGCATAAGCTCTCTCTCTCCCTCCCTCTCTGTCTCTCTCTCTCTCTCTCTCTCTGTCTCTGATGTTTGCATGTAATAAAGACATTTTATTACCAAAAAGAAGCATTTAAAAAAAAAAAGAAAGCCAGTAATGTAATACAGCTTTCGTAAACATGTCATAGCTTTGTGTTCCTGCGATAGACTTATATTATATGTGCTGCATTGCAAGATTAATTGGGAGAATAAAAATTTTATATGGTTTATTTTATATACCGCTAAAAACCAGTTTTACGCAAAAATATCACAACTTGACCACATTGCGTTTCCCACTCCATATTACAAGTCCAGAATTCGTTGTTCCACACACGACAAAAACATTTTCATTCAGAAGTTAATGCTTCTTTTGAAATATAGGGGCTAAAAAATAAGATCGAAGCTCAACACCTTTCTGAATGGACATTGTTAACAAGCATAGTGGCTGACTTAGAGTACAAATGTCACTCCATGGCTGGTGCTTGATGATAGATTCACGAAAAAAGTGATGAAGAAAGTAACCTTTTTCATAAAAATCACTTAGTTTATGGCATGAACAGCCACTGAAAGAGAGCAGCCTTCAATACTGTGCTGACGAATTCGGTGCATTAAAAAATTATCATACTCTCAAATAATGTCATTTTCTGTCTACATATAAAGATATTTGTATCCTGTTTTCAATAATTTCTTTAAATTTTTTAGAAACAGTGTAGAGATTAAAGGGAAACTATGACAAATTAATAACTAGTACAAGATGCTCTTTTATGAATATCATTTATTGAGAAAACACTCTGAAGTTACCGCTTGATGCAGAATAGTACATATATGTAGACGTCAGTATTCAAAGACTCACCCGCTAAAACGTATTCAGATGCAGCTGTTAGTCTTTAGCCTACTAAGAGGTATTTATATACATATATGGATATGGGTGTGTGTATAAAAGTAATTCTCAGGGGCAGGGTTGATGCGCTAATTGTTTATCTAACGCTCTTTCATTCACGTCTTCTAGCGCTTACATTACAGGATGTTATCCCAGCTTAAATGGCTTCATTAAACAGACGCCCTTGGTGTTTTCATAACAAAATTCCCATGACATGCTTGAATTCTGATTTAAGGAATTTAACTTCTACTCTATGCGCTACTGGGGGTGGGGGTGTGCTAGGATTTAGCTTTGACAAAATTGCACTTGTTGCGATTTTTAGAAAATAAAATATTAATAATTTAAGATGTGAATCAGGACCATTGCAGCTTGTTACATTTAAATGCTTGGTCCCTTATTGAGGAAAATAAAAATACTTTATATAGTTCGCTTTATATACCTCTAGAAACCAGTTTTACGTGAAAATAATATCAAAATTTAACAGCCATGCGTTCTGTCTAAATTCGTTTTTTACAAACTAATATCTTCTTAGTTTTAAAGCGTTTGATTTTGTGACAACAAGAAACATTTTCATTCAACAGTGTTTGTTTTGAAATATCGAAGTGCGACATTGACGAGTAGCTGCTAGGAACTGACCTAATTTAAGTCATTTAATACTTCTACTCTATTTGCTTATTATGCAACGGAGTGGGGGGTGGTGGTTGTAGGCTGGGAGAGAAAGAGAGATGGAGGGGATGGGATATGGCTTGAAACAAATGCACTTGTTTTGATTTTTAGAAAAAAAAACAAAGTTTAGACATGCATCAATGCCATTACACTTTTTTTCCAAATTTACGTTAAATGGTAGGTCTCTAAATGGGAAAATAAAAATAATTATATTAAGTTTTTTTTCATCTAATGCTAGAGACTGATTTTACACGATAATATAAGATCTTAACATCAAATGCATTTCTCAATCCAAATTTGTTTTTCACAAACTAACATCTTTTTAGTACACCGGATTTAATGGGCAGTCTCAAAAACGTGAAGCGTGTACTGTAACTCCCATTTCTAGTGAAACATAACCAAAATGTGTAATTACCTGTTCTTTTCCTTAGTTTACTGAGGATTGTGACATAACCAAAATGTGTAATTATAAGTGCTTTTCCTCAGGTTACTGAGGATTGTGACATAACCAAAAAGTGTAATTATAAGTGCTTTTTCTCAGTTCACTGAGGATTATGACATAACCAAAAAGTGTAATTGTAAATACTTTTCCTCAGTTCACTGAGGATTGTGCCATCTTAAGCAGTTGTATATTTCCTTACGCATGCACACAACTTCTTAAACTATTAGTTTCTCAGGGTATAATAATAGTAAACATAATCCTGTGAAATATTACTGAAAAACACAGACTTGGGATTTCTATTTCCAATTCAGACCTTAAACAGAGTATTTTCAGACAGGTTGTTTATTCCTGTACAGGTCAGGTTAGAGACCAGGCTTGTCAATCAAAATAACCAATAAACACAAGGGTTTTAAATCAGTTGGTTATACTTGTATAGGGTAGATCCCAGGCCTGCAGTTCAAACAACCAATAAACACATGTTTCAAAGTTGTTGACTATACCTGTATAGGGTGGATGCCAGGTCTGGCAATGAAAACAGCCAGTAAGCACAGGGTTTTCAAACTGGTTGATTATTCCTGTCCAGGTTAGAGACTAGGTCTGGCAATCAAAACAGCCAGTGAACAAAGGGATTTCAGACTGGTTGGTTATACCTGTACAGGTTAGAAACCAAGCCTGGTGGTCAAAACAAGCAATAATCACATGGGTTTCAAGCTGGTTGCTTATACCTGTACAGGTAAGATCCCAGGCCTGGCAATCAAATCATGCAGATGCTTTATTGACCCGTCAGGTGCCTATTCATAGGTCTGTTCACTACCACAGCATGAGAGAAAATGACACAGCTAAGTAAATACTTCTTTAATCTCTAACCCTACCTCTACCTTTACTCTTTTGCCAAGTTTTGTACTACCTTTACTCTTTTGCCAAGTGTTGTAAAATTTGGGCCTGAAACTTATAATATCATTATACACTTACTAAATTGCCTCCACAAATTAGGGGAGGGCCATTGTTCTACCCTCGGCATTGGTGTCATCAGTACATACAAAAACATGCTCATTATGCACAGCCTCAATGCATTTCAACTGTTCTTTCTTCCAAGGTCATAGGCAATAGTTTGGAGTTGTTTCATAGCTTCTGTAGCATCTACCCCATCAGAAGGAAGGGCTAAGGGGGCTAACTTTGTACATTATTTGTACATTCTTGATTAAGCTTTTGCATTTAGCTCATGACTACATATACCTGGAACCTTGAGGGGATGCATTTTGGTGAATTCTATACCTGCATCACAAAAGTAGATCACTGTTACCCATATGTTGCACGTCAATAACTTGGGTTAAATTTTGTGTTTGATAATCATTTCCCAGGCACTGTTCATGCTTGAAATATGAAATCAATGATGATATGCATCTCAGTACCACACCCTTAAGAAAATAATGTGAATCACCATGACCTATATTGCAACTGTTACTGGCTTTGGTTAAGTTCTTGCATTCAGTTCATGATCGTGCAAGTTTTTGGCATGCCATATGCATACTATCCTACATAGAATCAAGAAACTTGGTGAGAAGATGCATATTGAAAAGTAATATACCCATGTTGTAAAACAGATCTCTGACCCATACTTAATGCTTCAGTGATTTTTTATTTATGTATTTTTTTTTCATTTCTTCGCTGCTGTTCATGTTAGAATCATGAAACTTAATAATTGGATGCATCTCTATTAGTACTACACCCTCACAACCAAAGAAAGGTCACCACGACCTACATTTTATGCTTTAGTAAACATCGGTTAATTATTTATGTTTAGCTCATGTTCAAATGCTGCATACATCCTAGCCTACACAGAAAGCCCTTTTTTACCAGTGCAATTGAAAGTTGGAATAAATATGTTTATTGATTGGTAAGCTTTTCATAATAAATTGACTATACATTGTATAATATGATATAGGATATTCTCAACAGCTTAATTGTGTATTGTACATGTGAGGCATCAGCTGTAGTAGCTAATTATACTGATACATGAACTATGCTTGTAATTGGGATCATACTGGCTGGCAGTCTAATTATTCAAGGCCTGTGACTTCCACTCAGTAAAATCTAGCTTCTAGGGGTGGTTTGGGTTGGTTTGATTGGTTTTAGGGGCACTTTTAACACATTATTGGCAATATCATGCGAAGGAAATGTGAGCTAAGTGACTTCCCAAAGGACACACTGAGGCAGCTGACCTGGGTGGGCATTGAAGCAGTGACCCTTGAATTATGAATCAGGTGCTCTAACAGTAGAGTTACCACAACTTCCTTCTAGGGTTGGACAATGGTAATAGCACCTGAATTAGATTTTATGAACACTGATTTGAAAACAAAAAATAAACTCAGATTTTTAACAACTGATCATAGTACTTCTACTTTATTATCATAGAAAAGAATGTTCTTTTAAATTTGTTTTATGTCTTTTATACCCTGTCACAGGGGCTGACATTTCATTGATCAAGATCACTTTAGTCTGAATTTATTTTCTGCATGATAATTAATGTTTACAGTGGCTGGTGGAGACTACTAAAAGCTTCATTGAGGTGAACTATGTAATATTTAATAACATTCTGGTTTTAAAATTGGCACTGGTTTTGAGACATTTAAATGCCATGTATTTAACTTGCAGGACAAGTTAATGGCATTATATTGTAATATGTTAACTACAGAATGGGCTACAGTGTATAGACTTGTATGTAGATACAGTGTATAGAGGTGTATATAGATACAGTGTACATTGGTGTATGGAGGTGTATGTAGTTACAGTGTATAGAGGTGTATGTAGATTGCAGTTTGAGCAGCTTGAATGTTAAAAGCACATCATTGGAATTGAGAAGTTTGTCAGTATTGTCTAGGGTTACAAACTGGTGTGCAGATTTTGATGTTCCCACTGTTTGCAGCAGGGGCCTGTGGATTTGATCCTCACAGTCCGTACATGTCTGTATATTTGCATTCATATATAGATGACCGGATTACATTTTCAGGCCACTACTGCAATTTTTAAATTTTTTAGTTTTGAGTTTTGAACTTGTGGGGACCTGGACTTTATGACAAAAATGTTGTTAGCATGAATAAGCTAAAACCACTTGAGCTAGAGAAATTAAATATGGTAGGCATGTTATATGCATTATTTTGATGACATCATTAAATATGGTAGGCGTGTTATATGCATTATTTTGATGACATCATTAAATATGGTAGGCATGTTATATGCATTATTTTGATGACATCATTAAATATGGTAGGCATGTTATATGCATTATTTTGATGACATCATTAAATATGGTAGGCATGTTATATGCATTATTTTGATGACATCATTAAATATGGTAGGCATGTTATATGCATTATTTTGATGACATCATTAAATATGGTAGGCATGTTATATGCATTATTTTGATGACATCATTAGATTCTTTTTCCATTGTAGAAATTTGTCAGATTTTGTTTAAGTTTGTGAACTTTTTGGACTTGTAGTTTCTGGTATTACAGTTGGAGTGATTGTGTTTTACAAATACAAATGTAGTAGGTCTAGTCTTAAAACATTGCAGGCAAGTTTTACACAGTTGTATGAAACTTTCAGAGCATATTGACCTTCTTCATTAAAGAAATTTTGCCTCCAATTTATTGCTCTTTGTCCAAAGCGTAGTGTAGTATTGTATAAGTACATAATAATACTTACACACCTGTAAATGTTTCATTCTTGTTAAAATGTACTGTAGTATTGTATAATTACTTAATAATACTTACACACCTGTAAATGTTTCATTCTTGTTAAAATGTACTGTAGTATTGTATAAGTACATGATAATACTTACACACCTGTAAATGTTTCATTCTTGTTAAAATGTACTGTAGTATTGTATAAGTACATAATAATACTTACACACCTGTAAATGTTTCATTCTTGTTAAATGTGTGATAATTGTAATTCATGTTTCTGTAGAATTTTTTTTTTTCTTCATACTACAGTATATACTTGACTATAAATCGGGTCCAACTGCAAACAACATAGACTCTGATCTGCAATCATGTAATGTGCTGGCAGATCAGGATCTGTGATTTTTCTACTTATTAATTCTAACAAAACTGCATAGATCCAGATCTGTGGGTGCATTATGCAATGGCAGATTTGGATCTTTTGTAGTTGCATCCGACTAATACATTAGTACATATTGTAGTATTATGTTCATACTAGCTCTAGTATATTATGGATGAGTCTTTCAAATGCTGGTTCATAAAAAATTATATGTGACAATTTTCTGTGAACTTTAAAATAAAAGTCCAGTAAGGGTATGCAATACATGACTTTATCAGAGCCATGCATAAAAATATAAATAAAATTTATATTGGGCAACACTGAGGAGTCTTCAATACTGGTCCTTAGATATTGGATGAGACATCTTGTTGTCCATGATGCAAGATGTCTCATTTCCATCAATTCACATATCTTCATGTCCTCAACCATAGATATCTGTTATACTTTTGTTATGTGAAAAATTGTACACATAACAATTAATATACTTTTCTCATGTCCATGAGAAATGTTGTAAAGTGATAGACTGTCATCCACAAGATGTCAGCTTCTACTCAGACATTAAAATATTTTGTAACTATTTGTCATATTGGTAATGGACCTTACTGAAAATTTGCAAAACATTATGGAGA
Organism: Margaritifera margaritifera; assembly: GCA_029931535.1. Taxonomy (NCBI): domain Eukaryota; kingdom Metazoa; phylum Mollusca; class Bivalvia; order Unionida; family Margaritiferidae; genus Margaritifera; species Margaritifera margaritifera. The sequence continues at coordinate 330,850 of JAQPZY010001550.1, read as the reverse complement.
AAACATTTTGGAAGAAGAAATGATGCCATTTTTGTTTACTTAAAGGTTCTTGTTGTGATAACATACCTGCTAGCTTCCTCAGTTGTCAGGCTGATATATGCATTGATAACAGTTGAAGACAGGCCTGTTTAAAACTTGAAAAAAAGTTTGCAAACTCTGAATTAATACATTTTAAAGTTGAAGAAACAATGTTCATTAAACATAACAGCAAAAATTACTTTTTGACGATAGTTTCATTTACATCCAAGCTAATCTGTTAGGACCCACTTTAGAAAATTGAAGCTGGTCAACAAAACACCAGTTCACAGACCTGTACTAATCCAGGGGTACTAATTATCTTACTGTGACCTTGAAACAGATTTATACATTCTTACAAAATGATGGTGAGGATTGTAGAATCTCTCCTTCTTTCTTCTTGCCCTCAATCCAGCAAGATGTTGGCATAATTTACATCCATTATTATTTTTTTGAAAAACAAATTAGAGTATTTTTGTGTCTTTAGTGATTTTCATAATAATTGAAAGACAAAAAACACAGCCATCAATTGGTTTTAAGGCTTGAATTGCTGATTACATCTGCCAGTAATAGTTGATACAAACAACAATGGCATAATTTTGTCTTCAGTTTATTTTACTGATGATGCTTTGTGAATTTCCAAAAGATCCATAACTTTTTATCAGTCTTTACACATCAAGTAAAAAGTGAAATAAATTGTACTGGATAGCAAGCTAAAATGTAAAATGTCAGCACTTCTGAAAGTAAGGTTTGCTGCAAGTAAGATTTTGAGTTTTTAATTATGATAATTCTCAGTCAGTATGTTACAGATATTGTGTAACAAACAAAAAAAAGGTTAAACATTTTGTTACAAATGTTTGTTTTTTTATTGTTGCTGATCTTGTGCCAGTCTCTCATGTGTTCAGCAATCATTTCTATATCAGTTGAGTTTTTCTTTGTCAGACAAGTTGTTTTCTTCTCATCATCAGATGGGGTTTTCTTTACGAGTTGTTTTCTTCTCATCATCAGATGGGTTTTTCTTTATGAGTTGTTTTCTTCTCTTCATCAGATGGATTTTTCTTTACAAGTTGTTTTCTTCTCGTCATCAGATGGGGTTTTCTTTAAAAGTTGTTTTCTTCTCATCATCAGATGGATTTTTCTTTATGCGTTGTTTTCTTCTCATCATCACAGATAGGATAGTAATTTAATTTTCCAGTAACTCAAATGTAAATACAAATATAGATAATTGCATACACATATTTTTATGTCATAACACATTATAAAATACCAAATATGGGGATGTTTCTACATCTTTACATTTTTCTGAATTTACTAATTGGAAAATTCTTTGAGTTACATTTTCACAATATTTGCATGTGGAAGTACACATCTTTTCACTGCCTGAATTTCTGTGATGTTTGTACAGTTTTCAACTTTTATGTAAAAGGTGCAAATTTTAAACTATTCAGAAATTTTCCCATAAATATCTTTTGAGAGTAATTTAATATGATGCATGCATGGAATATCTGAATTGAAAATACAGATTTTTGCTCCATTACAATTGGTAATTGTTATTTTGTAAGATTTCATCAGAACAGATAATAAAAAGCATGGTGTCCATGAAATTTAGTTTTCTTTGGTTATTAACTTAATGATAACCTCAAGGGAAAGGAATAACATAGATACATCTCAAATTTCAGATCAGATTGAGACATGCTTAATTCATGATGGATGCTTTATTCAAAGCTGCATTACCTTGAAATAGCCACATTAAACTGAAATGGTGGCCATGTTCTTTGAAGTTTGTAAGTACCATTCACATGTAACCTTATCAGCAAAATCTAGCTAGCTTGTTGATTATCGTGATTATGTTAAATTTTTGTTGTGAGCAGGAACCACACACCTTGTTCATTACCACCAATAAAAATAGAAACTCGAGTTCTATAGAGGTTTTGTGAGGAATTTTGCCTTTAAGCACATTAGGCGTGGCCTTCAGAATATGTCTATCTCAACATCGTGTCTTTAGATCAGAGCAACACAATAATCTTTAACTAACAATAAGCAGTTATTGAATAATCATTCTTTGAGGGGACATACAACTAAAATGTTCTATGCAACAGGGTGCAAAATTAGCGCTTTCCTGCTTGCCATGGCGATACAGAGGCCATTCGGGCAAGTCTAACAAACTGCACTCACATGGTGCAAAAAATGCAGTTACCAGTAAATATGTCTGTTTGGTTTACATTCGTCAGTAAAAAGTTCTTTTGTTTCACCATTTCTACAGTTTCTCTGATTGGCTGATATGAATACTTGAACTAGTTATGAAGCTTGTTGTTTCCTGTCTCTGTCTAAACAATACCCGAGAAACATGCTGTGTAATTGGCTTTCTTCCTAAAAGAAGCCAATCAGTGAAATTGTATTATATTTAAAATGAAAGTAGCTTCCAGTGAATGATCTTCCAGCACATGCAAGGTTGTGTATAACTTCAGAGCCAAAGATGAAGATGATCATGATGAGGAAATATATTTTAATGAAGAGTGTGACATTAAATTGTCTGAGGACATGGGGTTGGACATTTTTAAGAAAGATGTAAACTAAAATAGTGTGTTCCTAGAATTTTAAATTTGTTTTGATTTTGAGTATCCAACATTTTTGTATGGAAAAAATGATAAATGTGGTTGTTTTGTTCTTTTTCAAATAATTCAATTATGGCATTTACTGAGGCTCAAATTTAGGGCAAATATGACGTTTATTCCCTCGGCAAGAATTTTGCTTTGTTAGCTTTTTACATATGTAATTTTTCCCAATAGTAAATTCCATTCTTGGCCAAATCTAGCGCAGTATATGATGTAATGTTACATTATGTGAAAACTTCACATAGATCAACAATATTATTTTACATATAATCTTTGTGATTTACTTGCAAAGTTTTTCAAATTGATTTCATTGTGAGAGCCATAGAATAAATTTGTACCTTTTCCAGAAACTTGTGAAAAATTGTGTTACATGAGAGGAAATACAGTTGTGGATCAAACAACATCATTTTGATTCCAGTTTAGATTTGTAGCTTTATAAGGTTGACTAAGCAAAGCTATTTATTCAAGCCGATTGTCAGCTAATTAATTAAGGGCTTGTTCACCTGGTACAATAAGGTCAGAGTGCTGCTGTTGTTTTGACGATGCTGATTAAAAAGCTTTTGAATGTTTATTACTGTATATACTCGTGTATAAGCCGATACCAACTGCAAACTGCATAGACCCAGATCTGCCATCGCATATAATGCGCCGGCAGATCTGGGTCTATGCAGTTTATAAGGACTAATCAGTAGAACAAACAATATAGACCCTGATCTGCCAGCGCATTATGTGACGGCAGATCAGGGTCTATATTGTTTGCATTTGGACCCAGTTTATACATGAGTATATATGGTATATTCAGTTTCAAAGCTTTGTAAATTTTGTATTGGTACATCCCTCTGCATCACAGAATTTGAGTCAAAGCTTTGTAAATTCTGTATTGGTACATCCCTATGCATCACAGAATTTGAGTCAAAGCTTTGTAAATTCTGTATTGGTACATCCCTATGCATCACAGAATTTGAGTCAAAGCTTTGTAAATTCTGTATTGGTACATCCCTCTGCATCACAGAATTTGAGTCACACATACAAGAGTTTTATTTTATGCTAAGCAGTGAATTACTGGATTTTCCAAGTAAAATAATCTTGATATTTCACTGGAGTGAAATAATATTAATATTTTTCACTGTCCATCAATAGACATTGTTAACATTATGACAAAGAAATTTTAAGCTTATTTACGATGCTTGCTTGGTCTAAAAGTAAGCATGGCTGTCTTGCATCCAGATGATCAAGTTCAAATCCAACAATAGGCACTTTTTTTTTTCTCCATTCTTTTTTTCTCTGCTGTTTTACCTTGAATTGGGAAGGAGCATTATGTTACTACTGATATTTTCTGTGTGAATATACACAAAACAAAGGTAAACCGCTGACATTATTGCATGGGATACAGTAAGAAATCTGCTGCTTCAGTTTGTTATAAAAATTGCTAGCCAGTATATTTGAGCATAAAATGAAAAGAAAATATGCTTGCTCTGAGTGAATAACGGATATATTTCATCTTGTGGGTGAAAAACTTAAGTAATTTCACCCACTCGATGAAATATATCCATTATTCACTCATTTCAAGCAAATATCCTCTCTTTAATTACTTTAATAGAAAGAAGTAACATGAATACCAAAATTTATAATTGGATATAGTGGGTGCTGCTATTTGTATTAGTTTCTTCCCTCAAATGGGAAAATTTAGATGTGTACAATTTTTTAAAATATGATTACTTCACTGTAAATACTATTTTTCTGTAGATATTGTGATGTTTATGGTTTAATCGAATATTTGCAGGCAAATATGCAAATACATGATTTATTCCATTGTTTCCATTTTTGTGAATTAATGACCAGAGGTCTTAGAATTTATTTGAAATATATACATGTTTGATTAGAATCTTAAATCAATTTTAAGTTTGATGATGGCTTTGTAAATTGAATTTTTAGAAAATTCCTTCTGTAACATTTTAAATAGTTTACAATCCTTGCAGCATGGCATTTCTCGCTACAAGTTGATCAGACACCATATATCTGATATTCAGCTACTGTACACACCAGTCTTATAGTAATAATATATCTTACTACGCTTTAAATTAAAAGTGGTAATTCCAAGACATAGCTAAAAAACATTGGATGGGTTTGATCTACATTCAAAATAGATGGAAAAAGAATCTTTGAAGAGGTATTGGTTGAATCTACTAAGAGTCTTTGAAGGGAATATGAAACTGTAAGAGTATATTGAAACACCTCCCTCTTGACTGCATTATAGAGTGTGGATAAAATATGCAAATTTTGTTTCTAGTAATAAAAGGACATGAGCCAATCAACATTTTCACTAATTAGTTTTTATCTCATATATGTGGAAATTTGGGTGAAATTTTGAAGCTGTGATCGCAACTTCCTTCTCTTATGTTTATGCCATTGGATTTACAGTTAGAGATTCAAAACATTTTATCTGATATGCAAGATGATAAGCAAGGTTCAGTTATCAGCCTTCTCATTATCTTTTGTAATAGCCAACTCAAAATTGTGCAAGGCTTTGTCAGTGCAACAGTATAACAAAGAATGTTACTGTGTTGTAAAAGTGGATGGCTACAATGTTTTTGAGCTTGCTGCCAACAGTATAACAAAGAATGTTACTGTGTTGTAAAAGTAGATGGTTACAGTGTTTTTGAGCATGCTGCCAACAATTAAGGATAAAGCAGGATAAGGACTTTTGTCTTGATGTATAATAAACTTGTTTGAGATTGAACACTTTATAAAGAACAATGGCTTAAACTCGTAATCTTTTTGATATACCTGGACAGGCCATACAATTAAAGTAGCACCATGATAGATCTAAAATGTTTAGAGCTTTCAAGAGTCTTATTATAATTACAAAGTCAGGCATGTACATTTGGGACGTTTCCAGTTACAAGAATAATACATTGATTTTTGCTGTCAATTTTTTGGAAGTTTCAGTAAAAGCTATATATCACCATAATTGGAGCAGTTTATAGCAGGAATTATGTACCTGTAATAATTGTAACCATGTGCTAACTGGAGGGAAATGTATACAATACAATCTAAAGCCGGCACTAAAATTCCATGTATATAATGACAGGTTGGCTATGGCAGAGAGTAAAATTGGCACTTGACGGCTTGCAATTTGAGTAAGAAATGTATCAGTTGAATAGAAGTTGAGCTGTACTTGCCTGATTTGGCAAGTGCAAATTTTGAACAAATATGTGTTTTTAGTCCCCTTAGCCCTTATAAAAGTTGTAGTGTTTCTTTGTTTGCTAAAGTTTTTAAGTGTACAAACTCAGATTTTCAGTTTATAAGTGAAGGTGGAGCTTCGGTGATGTACTATATTCTACATGCATGACACGTGCAACAGGGAATTCCATTGAGATAATCATAGTACAATCATTCTGATTGGTAACCTTAGAATCAGAATACTTGGCATAATATCATTACCATAGCCATACCATGCTTACAGATATCAAATTACTCCGAATTGAATCCAATTATGTTAACTTTGTCAGCCATGGCAAATCAAGTGGCAATTCATCATGGGTGCTAAGCCTTCACAGAAAGAAAATAAACCAGAAGTTAAGATATTATTGAGGAAAAAAAATGGACTATGAACAAAATCGGTCAAGGCATTTCTATCAAAAGGGCAGATTGGATGGCTATGACTGAGCAATACAGATAAAGGAGGTGCTCAAAGTATCATGATGTGTTGTCAGCTCACAACTTTTTTTAAAAATTCAATTTTTTGTTTGTCTCATTTCTTTTCCCATTTTTGAAACAACAGACAGCTTAAAGCACCTTGTTTCAGTCTTTTAGAGGGTACATTTTTGGGCATGTAAAAATTTATTTGGGGAACATAAGTCTTGGAAAATATTTGCCCAAATTGGCAAGTGCAAGAAAAATTTAAATTTCTTTCCTGCGTGGGTAGCAGCCATCATATTTAGCTAATCAGCCTCTAATCATAATTCCTAGACAGTGTTTTCATTTGTAAAATGTTTATTGCCAGGTAAAAGTCTAAACATCACCATTAAAAATTGCAGAAAAATTATTCATGAGTTCGTACTTGAGTAACTTGATATACAAGTTGACTTGAAATCTGCAATTTCAGAATATGCTGAAAAATTCATTGCATGGCCTGTCTAGAATCAGCACATATAGTATTGATAGCTTTATACCTTTTTCATAATTTTTCCATGTTTCATCAAAGGTGGCAAGTGCTTTCTTGTCTCCCTCCTCTCCCGTTTTGAAATTGACTCTAGATAGAAGTAGTTAAACTGGTAATTAATGATAGTTCGAAGAAACCTTTTTTTTTGGCAATTCATCATGGGCGCTAAGCCTTCACAGAAGAAGTTAAAGATATAATTGCAAAATAACAGGGAGTATGAGCCAAATCGGTCAAGATATTTCTTCTGAAAGGGCAGATTGGCTGGCTGTGACTAACCAATACAGATAAAGGAGTGAGGTGCTCGTGGTGCTGGAAGAATTATGACGAGTTGTCAGCTCACAATTTTTTTTTTTTAAACTGAAAAAACATATAAATCAAATAAAACCTTTTTTTTTTTTTTTTTTTTTTTTTGTTTGTTTGTCTCATTTGTTTTCCCATTTTTGAAACAATGGACAGCTTAAAGTAGCTTGTTTAATTTGTTAGGGGGTAAATATTTGGGCAAGTTAAATTAATTTTGGGTGAGTAAGCCTTGGAAATTATTTGTCCAAATTGGCAAGTGCAAAATTTTAAAATTTCTTTCCTGCATGGGTACATAATCAGCCTCTAATCATAATTCCAAGAAATTGCTTTCATTTGTAAAATGTTCATTATCACAGGTAAAAATATAAACATTACCTTTAAAAAATTGTAGAAAAATTATACACAAGTTCTTACTAGATTAACTTGACTTGAAATTATCTGCAATTTCAGAATATGCTGAAAAATGCATTGCATGGCCTGTCTAGAGTCAGCACATGTAGTATTCATGGTTTAATACCCTTTTCATAATTTTTCCGTGTTTTATCAAAGTGGCAAGTGCTTTCTTGTCTCCCTACAATCCCGTTTTGAAATTGAACTGGTAATTAATGATATTTCGAAGAAAAATTTATTTGGTTTGAGTCTGTTTGTTTGCAATAAAGAAAAGATTTGTCTTCTCCATCTTAAAGATTCATTTGAAGGTAATTGTAAGAATTTTTCACAATGACATGTTGGTCAACCATTATGCATTTTAATCTTATCTTTCATACATAATTGCCTTTGTATTTATAAGATCAGTTTTGATACATCAGCATTTTTCTTCAGGTAAAGTAGTATTGAAACATTCAAGAAGAATTTTTGATTTGTTGGAATAGGTATCTAAAAGCAATGAATACTTCGTTCTTGATATGTAAATATCTAAATATATTTGGAAATATCAGAAATGGAGTTTTTGTTTTTATTTTGATCATAGAAGATAACTCTGCAGCTGAAGTTATCACACACGCACAAGAGCGTTTTCATCATATTCTCCAAAAATACGAAAGGAAAAGTAATTTCAATTAGATTATTAGCGCTACTGGTCGAAGACCGAAAAAGCTTATGTGATGGTCCTGCATCAGTCATCCAGCATCACTTTCTTGTTATTGCTACTCCTCTTAAAATACTTGGAAGAAAATCATGAAACCTGGCACACAGGTTAATCCTGAGGGCTATTTGATAGTGAATTTAAATGGTGCCCCTCAGACATCCAATATGGCCATGATGATGGTCATCTAAAAATCTTGTTATTGCTACTCCAGAATGATCGCTATTATCGATAAGGGATTTTCAATAAAACACTTCTTACTATATGTGCTTGTTGCTAAATGAAAATGGTGCCAATCTGACCTCCAACATGACCAGATCTTGAAAATCTTTTTACCACTAAACGCCCTGAACAGATGGTCATATTGACAAGTGGTTTTCATTAAAAGCTTCTTATGATATCTAATTGGTCCTTATTACTGATGGCGCTGATCTGACCATCAAGTGTAACTGTATTGAAATCTTTATTGCCACTTATTCTGAAGGGATGGTCATATTGACATGAGGTTTTCACCCAATGGCTTATTATGATACCTTTTTGGTCATAGATGAAAATGTTGCTGATCTGACCTTCAACATGGATGCAACAGCCATCTTACAGTATCTTGTTATTGCTAATCCATCTGAACAGGTTATAAATATTGTTAAATTTTTTTATTTTTTTTTTTAATGGATGCTCGCTTTGACATGGGGGTTGACTATATGTAGTTGGTCTTAAATGAAAATGGTGCCAATCTTACCTCCCAAAATGGCCAAAGTTCAGTTCATCGTGAAAATCTTATTGCTGTGCCTCCTAAATTGGCAGTTGTATCAACATAAAGATTCCAATGAAATGTTTGTTACGATATGTAGTTTTTCCAAAATGAAAATGTCGCTGATCTGATCTCACAAAATGGCTGCCACAGTGGCCATCTTAAAAATCTTGTTACAGCTTCTTCTTCTGAACACATAATTGTCCCAGCATAGTTTGGGTTTGGTGTTTTATGGCACAGTAAAATAAGTAGGTTATTTAGTGCTGAGGCTGTTGGTGTATCATGCCTTGCCCAAGGACACACCGCTCTAGCAGACCCGGGTTGACCCAATGGTAGGTTTCAAACCCATACTCTTTCGGTCATGAGTCCGGCACAAGTTAACCACTGGGTCCTGCAGCTCCAGCCTCCATTAATCACCTTTTATGACGTGCAGGAGAGTGCATTGGGCCCATTCTACGTCGTTGAACCTACAGGGGTCACAACATGGGTTTTTTCACTAAATCGCTTCTTGCAAAAAGTAGTTGGTCCTAAATGAAAATGGTGCCAATATGACTTCCCAATATGACCGTTACGGCCATTGTGAAAATCTTGTTCTGTACTCCTGAATTAATTGTCGTGTCAACATGGGATTTTCAATATATAGTTGGTCCTATATTAAATTGAATGCTGAATTGACCTCCAAAATGACTGCATTGGTAGTCATCTTGAAAATCTTTTTTATGGCTACTTCTAAGTAGATAGTCTTGTCAACACAAGGTTTTCACTTAAACACTATAACAATATGTAACTTGTCCTAAATGAAAATGATGCTGATCTGACCTCAAACTTGGCAACCAAAGTAGCCATCACTGTAATCTTGTTATCACTACTCTTTTGAAGGAATCTTGAACTCGACAGTGTTCTTCCTTACCCCAGGTGCAGGGAGGCGCTCGCATTTACCGATCACTGCCATCTCACATCTGTCCACGTGGGTTCAAGTCTCGGCTCGGCCAACGTGGGTATGTGAGAAAGCTTTCCAGTAGCTTCCTGTGGGTTGGTGTTTCTTACCGGGTTCTTCTTCCACCAAACATACTGGCCGCCGTATCTAGCCTATCATGTACTGAAAAATGGCGTGAAACCCACAAAAACAAAACAAAAATTACGCCAAGTGCAAGCCATCCACAAAGCTTAGTAGCTCTAGATCACGAAGAACTCGAGTTATTATGCAGATACCAGTTTTTATTCTTTCAGTAAGAGACCTTTGACCTTTTGATCCCATATCGATCGGGTTTTTCCTTACCCAAGTGCGAGCCATCAACAAAGTTTGGTAACTGTAGATTGTTGCAAAATAGAGTTATTGTTTCCAAACTATTTTTCTTCTCTCAGTGACAGTGACCTTGACCTTTGACCTTTTGACACCGAAATCTATCGGGTTGTTCTTTACCTGAAGTACAAGCCGTCCACAAAGTTTTGTAACTGTAGAAAAGTGTTGATGGTGGACAATTTCAGTTACCGGTATTGTGCAGAAATCGTTTTTCTTCTTTCAGTCACAGTGATTTTGATCTTTGACCTTTTGACCCCAAATTCGATAAGGTTGTTCCTTGCCCCAAGTGCAAGCCATCCACAGTGTTTGGTAACTGTAGATGGTGGACATCTCGACATATTGTGGAAACGAAAAATTGGTAACACATGGACAGACGGACATAACACGTGGGTGTATAAAAACCTAAATGTACAAGCTGAAACAAATTTAGTTAAATATGATATATAGGTCACAGTGATCATTTTTTGCTGAAAAGCGTGGTATTATATGATTAACTTGTATTTCATGCAGTCATGAGTTAAATATGCGGCGTGATAACATTCAGCAAGACAGAACCTATCAAAATGTGCAAGTCCCCGTGTTCTTTTTCTTTCTTCTTTCCCCTCCCCCCTCCCCATTTTCTTTTTTTTCTTTTTGTTTGAAGATACATTTGTAGATTTTATCCCTTCATGGAACTTGTTATAACGTAAATCAAAACAGGTTTGGCCTACACATTTTAAGGAGAACCATGAATGGAGGTACAATAGCTAAGATTTAAAAAGTGAACATCAAAACAAAATTTTAATTCGTACGCAAATATATTATTTAATCAAATTTTTATTTTATGTTTATGTGTCATTTTCAACTCGAGCAACTTTTTGGCAGAAGTTCTTTTCTTTTTTTTTAGCAATAAGATAAAAAAATATTACAGTTTTAATTTTAAAGGACATATATTGGTAAAGGTATTTCTATATAAATCAGTCTTTTGTACCGTCCTATCCCTTCTTACAATTCAAACCAGTTTACGAATTTGCATATATTTGTACATGTTTTTATCTAATGGCACGTTTGAATATGAAAACTGTGATCCTAACTTTGAACCTGCGCACGCGAAGTGAATACGCTTGGACAGAGCAAATTGAACAGCAAGAACACAAAGATTGCAAAATCCACTATCACGTTCTCCTTAGCAGACAGAATGCTGCTGATTGTTCTAATTATATTTTGCCTATTCTGTGGCCAATATTTAGATGTGATACATATTTTGTATCATATTATATATAAATGTACAGTACAATTAATATGATTCCGAGTTATGAAAGCTCTGATAGAATTAGGAATTTTTTTATATCCAAATTGAAATTCTACTTTTTACTTTCAAAAACTGATCAAAACAGCAGTCACCGGATTTATTTAAGCTGCCAAAGCAATCTTGAATTTGATTTTGTCTAACTTCTCTTTTAAGACATTTAGGGTTATCGCAAGACTGTGCATCTCATATCCCTCTAACAACATTTCGGGCCTTGCCGACAGCGGGAAAAACCCACCTAATTTGCAATTCATTTTGGAAGTACTTAAATCATAGGACTAAATTTATATAAAACTAATTTGCGATTTTACGGTCATTTTTCACGGGCACATATATTCAAAAGAAATGAAAGCCAAGTTATTTATTTGTTCAAGTCGTCGTCTAAGCTCTGTAGAGTATATATAGTGGTACAAACATCACTCGTGTCGGATTCTCAGTGTTCGAGTTCACACCAGTAGGGTGGAGTTGTATACCCAGATAGCACACCCACGTTGGGCCAACATTGTACCAACGTCATCTCTAACGTGTGCCCAATGTGGCTAAATGCTCATTGGTCAACTTTTGGGCCAACATTGGCCCAGCGGTGAGCATTGTTTAACCAACGTTGACTCAACGTCACAATTGTATGATGAGTCGTTAGGTCAACGCATATATCCCAGCGTCGGCAGTAAAACCATAGAACAACGTTGACCCAGCTAGTGTTTTTGCAACGTCTGAATTACGACCACTGAACAACGTTGGCCCAACTAGTGTTTTTCCAATGTCGAACAACCGAAGAAGGGTCTGACGTTGATCCAATGTCATATACCCAACGCCGACCATGCGATTAACTACCAAAGTTGGAGTGCTATTTGGGTAGTAATCCTCATGTCGGTCTGTCCATCTTTTCGTCCGGCACTCTTTAGGGCAACTAGTCTCGTAGTTTGCTATGAAATCTGATAAATATAAATATTATGGCCATCGCCTGAAGATGCGCATATGAATCAATCACTTTTGTTAGAGTTATTGCCCTTTTTTCTTGTAGCACTGTATGACTCAATCTCGTAAGCGCAACTAGTCCCGCAGTTGTTGGTGGATTGCCATGAAACTTCGTAAAATAATACGTTCATCACCTGAAGATGTACATATCGCAACTAGTCCCGCAGTCTGTTTTTCAGTTTTATGTGGATTGCTGTGAAACTCGGTACAGATGACTGGCATTATCTAAAGAGCTTCATGTTGACAACTCTTTGTGCTCCCATGATATTTTTAAGAGTTATTGCCCTTTCTTTTCTTAAGCTGGATGCAATGTATGACAGAATTGTCTGAACGCAACTACTACTGTAATTTTTAGCGGATTGCTGTGAAACTTAGTACATGTTATGGTCGTCATCAAAAGATATGCATGTTGACAAATCATTGTACTGGCGCTTTATTCTGAAGACTTGTGCGCTTTTTTTTTTTTTTTTGTTTTTTTTTTTGTTTGTTACTATCAATTCATCTCCATCATGGCGTAATAATGGGATGGCTGGAGAGATACAGGCATATGTATGTGAACAAATTGTTCATCATTCCTTAAGTTTTTATTTCGTATTTAATGGAATACAAACAAATACTATCATATCCATTCAAGCTTATATTATCTACTGTATAATGATTAATTACAAAGGTAATGTTTGGTGGTGACATTTTAATGGACTCCAGGAAACTCGTCATGAATTAGTTTAAAGTGATTATGTTTGACTGAAATATTCAGCTTTTTTGAAAGAAGTGGAATCATATGATTTGCTCTCGAATATAAAAAGTAACACACATCAGAACTGAAATGAGTAACAAGTACCACACATCAGTACTGAAATGAGTAACACACATCAGTACTGAAACGAGTAACACACAGCAGTACTGAAAGGAATAACATACATCAGTACTGAAACGAGTAACACACATCAGTACTGAAATGAGTAACACACATCAGTACTGAAATGAGTAGCAAACACCAACATACAGACGCTTGTTAATAGTATTTCTTGGCGAACACTGTATAAGGTATACCTGAAAATATAAATGTCATGAACAGTAGTGTTTGAAACAACAATATTTGCAATAATCAGTTACCAGTAAGAATAGAATTCCCTCTGTAAATACTTGAATACTGCATAATTTGGGCAGGCATATTTTGATGTTAAAGGCAGTGGCGTACCAAGGGCAAATGGCGCCCGGAGCGACGATGATGGCTCAAAGGGCCAGAATAGGAGGCCCGAATTTTTATCCGCTGTTTTGGCGCCCCAAGACCTCTGGCGCCCGGGGCAACTGCCCCCTCCCGTTAGTACGCTACAGGTTAAAGGTCAAAACCACATGCAGTCATGTGTTGTGTAGATATACATGCAACTTAAGTCATATGTTGATCTGTTAAATCTGATCTCCACTTTATTCTTGTTGTCGTATGTCATCTATCAATTTAATGCATTTTTAAAATTCAAAATATGTAATATCACCGTGTTATAATATAAAAAGAAGGTTTAGACGTAATGAAAAAGCATCCGAATGGACTCCAAATCTTCCCATTACGCATGTCCAGTCGGTTTGTTTATCAAACCTTCGGCTTATTTTGTCATTTAGTAAATAGAATCATACAAGTAGGCTTTATTACAAAAAAATATATTTATGCAGTTTGAAGAACAATTTCTATGCGTCGCTCACCAAGCCTCGTAACTTTGTAAATTATCCATTTAAATTGTCAAGTGTCATTATAAAATGAATACGTGTGTACGAGCGTCTATTGGACAATGATTTTGTTTCAGATTTTTGGTGGGTCTTAACAAAAAGCTTCAACCGCTTCTGAAAACTAAAACATTTTTGTGAAATTAAAATATGCAGAGACTCTCTCGGTTTTACAGTTCACTGTCTCTGATATCAGAAGGGTCTCTGCAGTACTTCAGCTTTGGCTTGGCCTTTTCCTCGTAAGGTCTGAAGTATGTGTTTCCGTGGGCAAACTTAGTACTATCGTAATCAAACATATTCTTTAGGAGTATATTGAGTGCAGACTCGTCATAACGATGACAATTTGCGTGCTTCCTACCGGTAAAGTCCCATTGGCATTGCCATTTCGCGCCATCTGGGGCTAGACATGCTTTTTCCAGGGCACAGGCCGTGAAAAGTTTCATAATATTCTCGTGAACTTCTGGAGTATTGTGAATCATCATGGCGAATATTTCCAGATGAGGGTGATATGTCAGTTTAGTTTTATCGGTTTTGATGAATTTCAGCATTTCTGGATGGGTCACGGCGAAAGTAGAATAGCTTACAGACTGCGCGATAACAGCCACACCCGTCTCGTGCGATTCGTGCACCAATGGAGCCAGTTCCCCAGATATCAGCTGGAAGGTTGGGTTGATCCAGAATATATGTCCGAACTCCGCTAGCGCCGTCTACACAAAAAAAGCATATATGAATGAGAGAGTGGAGATCATCCATTCGTCCTGTCGCCAATTTGATTTTTCTTTTTGAATATTAAATTACATTTGCACCGAAACGTATTTGTCACTTTAAAAAATGAGAGCTTGTTTCCAAATAACTACATTAAGTCATTAAAGAATCATCTGTCTTGTGAACTGAAGCTTGTCAATCACAGACATATCCTCACTTAAATTCGTACTTTTCCTGTTTTGCTCTAAAAATGATCATGAGACCACAATAGAATTGATGATGTACTGGTCGACATGCTCTCTGTCTGTTGTTCATAACATTGTGACAACACATCTAAACTTTTATTTATACTTGGACTCTGAAAAATATGCCAACATTTTATTCCAAAATGTTTTAAACTTATAGCAAGCCCGGTTGGTATTTTTTTGGAAACTAGATAGTTCATAAAGCATATATAAAATTTATATAAATATCTCATAAAGTTTATAAGATATCTCAGAAAGTCTGTAAGATACTTTATAAAGTCTGTAAGCAGATATCTTAGAAAGTCTGTAAGATATTCTATAAAGTCTGTAAGCAGATATCTTAGAAAGTCTGTAAGATATTTTACAAAGTCTGTAAGTAGATATCTTAAAAAGTCTGTAAGATATTTTACAAAGTCTGTAAGATATCTCAGAAAGTTTGTAAGATATTTTACAAAGTCTGTAAGCAGATATCTCAGAAAGTCTGTAAGCAGATATCTTGGAAAGTCTGTGAGATATTTTATGAAGTCTGTAAGATATCTCAGAAAGTCTCTAAGATATTTTACAAAGTCTGTAAGCAGATATCTTAGAAAGTCTCAAAGATATTTTACAAAGTCTGTAAGCAGATATCTTAGAAAGTCTGTAAGATATTTTACAAAGTCTGTAAGCAGATATCTTAGAAATTCTGTAAGATATTCTATAAAGTCTGTAAGATATTTACAAAGTCTGTAAGATATTCTACAAAGTCTGTAAGATATCTTACAAAGTCTGTAAGATATTCTATAAAGTCTGTAAGATATTTACAAAGTCTGAAGATATTTTACAAAGTCTGTAAGCAGATATCTTATACAATCTGAAAGATATCGTAGAAAGTTTATGCAATATCTTATAAAGCTTATCATATACCTTACATAGTTTTATTTTTTAAAAATCCTAATTAAGCCAAAATACTGTATATTCCAAACACTAGATATTTTACAAACTGCACAAGGTATCTCATAAACTGTATATATCTTATAAATTATGTAAAATATCTATTCAACTTATTAGAAAGCTTGATTAAAATTGTGTATAAGATATCTTATAAATTATATAAGATATTTTATATAAGATCTCTTCATCAAAATTTTGTATAAGATATGTTACCAAATTATATAAGATATCATATAGTTGAGGAGACATCTGCTTTTGGGAATAAATAGTAATTTGGCTTGCCATACAACCCACTGGACAGTTGGATTGACGGTGCTGGTAGTGTCAGTGGTTAGTATTTAGTTTCTACACGACCAGTCGTTGGACGATTTTACATTCACTACATGCTAAAAGATAACTGGAGCTACTTAGTTTTTCAACCAGCTGCATTTGTTAAAACATACAATGCAAAGCTCATACTTAAATTCTAAAAGATATGATATAAACGATTTTACAGACAACCTAAAATTCAAAATAGTCGATTTCGAAATTAAGCGTAAATCGTCCAATTTCTCTGACTTTTTTCCCTCGGAATAAGCCACCTAATAGTTTTTACGCATTTATTGTATATAATTATATTACCATTTGTACGTAGACACTTACCCATTCATGGATAAAACACAGTTACCGTAAAGTCATGAAATAAGTCAGAACTTGAATAAGTATGAATTAAATTTGTTTCCACATTCTAATTTTAGATACATTGAACCATTTCGACACCGTCTGCTGATATTTTGCCTCTAAAGTACTCCTATCTCAAACATAACCCCGTCCTCTAAAGTACTCGTATCTCAAACAACCGTCCTCGAAAGTACTCCTATCTCAAACAACCGTTCCTGAAATACTCATATTTCAAACATAACCCCGTCCTCAAAAGTACTCCTATCGCAAACAACCGTTCTCGAAAGTACTCCTATCGCAAAGAATAGCACATAAGCCGTTCTCGAAAGAGAGCCGAATAAAAATTACTAATGAATGCATTTTTAAACCAATATTTCCAACTTCACTCTTAGCTAAGAAAGATTATTGAAATTTTACTAAATATTAAAAATACTCCAAAATATATATTACCCATGCTTCGTGCCTTGCTCGTATGAGTTGATGACTCACGTATCCTATCGTGTTTAGTCGTATCCAAGGTAGGTTTAATATCTAATTGTGTAATCTATTAGTTTTGTAGTGGGTATTTCTTCCTTACTTACTTGAATGACTAATGGCCTCCAGTGATAGTCATTATAGTTCGCTATATAATTAGGAAACAAGTCCTTCATAAACAGTCGGAGTCGTACACCACAAATGGCTATCAGCTGCAATTTTAAAAAAGAATATCTGAGAATTCCAAAATGTGCAGTTTTAAATGTTTTGAGAATAACTTGAGAAACGAGCCAAATAAGTCTTAGTTTTGAAAGGAAATAATGAAAACAACATCATGTCTCCTCATCAATGTCGTTAAGAAAGAATAATAGAATTTCTCTTCTACGCCTATATCTTTGAGAACAGTCGCTAACTTTTTACACCATATAAGCTGAACAACTACGATGATTAATATAACTAAGATTTCTTTGCGTTTGTTTCAATTCAAAAGATTTTCTATTGATCAATGTATAAATCAATTTGCCTCAGAGAACGCCATGAAGTCTAAACGACAAAAAATTTTGCCTGTAGATTGCGGGAGTTTCTGCTGCGACCTTAACCCGAGAGTGAGGGAAGGCAATATACGTTTGGAGAAAAAATCAAAGGCTGACATTTAGACGTTGCAATTTCTCTCCCCCCCCCTCTCTCTCTCTCTCTCTCTCTCTCTCTCTCTCTCTCTCTCTCTCTCTCTCTCTCTCTCTCTCTCTCTCTCATGTCTGCATTGCCTTTGAGTGTAATCTGCTCATGATTGTACAAAATGACAAAGACAAATTTAATTTCAAGTAAGCGATAAAGTAAAAAAGTTTGACACAGAAGGCTTGAGTTCTTGACGATTGCAGTTTAAATTCTGTAAACTATATTTATGGGAGGATTTAAAATGGTAAATATAAATGCTTCAAAACCCAATCATAATTCAAGTGATGCAATGAAAGGACATAAAACGGCAGAACATATAAACTCTTAAAATTAATAAATAACTGGAAACGCCTGATGTTTTGGACAGTTTGGAAACGTCTGATGTTTTGGACAGTTTCAATATTCGAAGCACAAATCTTAGAAATATAAATTTGATATAACCGGGAAATATGAAAATTACATACCTGCTTTTTCTGGAACTTATTTAGGTCAAGGTCGTACACGTACACTTTCCTTCCGGGAAGAAATTGTTGTATAGATGAAATCAGTTGCATCACTGCCTCAATAGTGCTCTGCCTGACTGCTGTAACAATGGGCGGCAATTCATGGTCATCGTCATCCACTCCTGTCTTACGATTTGTGAGAATACGTTGTTGCTCCAGTTGCAGAGGATTCAGTCTATTCGCTATCTTTTTCACGGCTTCGTTGAACTCCCTCTTTTCACCGTCCTCGTGTTTAACATTATCGAAAGTCCCGTCATCCACATTTTCACTGTTGTCGAGGTCACCCTGTGTTTTCTGATCAACAGCATTGATGTTTTCGTCTGCAATTTTATTTTCAGCATTATCGACTGCTTGGTTCAAAGCCACATCAATTGCTTCTTTAAAAGCTTCTGCAATTTGTTCTTCAATTTCCTTCTCGATTTCCTTTGCTTCCTTCTTCTCATTTATAGATTCCAAATCATCGGCTACTATGTCGTCCTTTGCCGGCATTTTTATTTCATCATCAAGTGGTGCATCTTTGCTGTCATCACCTTGACCATCATCGCCATTTCCATCGTCTCCATCGTCTGGGCGCCACGTGTCATCCATTGCAACTTTGTCATCTTCTTTCTGATCGATCTTTTGTTTCTCTGCCTTCTTTTTGTCGAACTCGTCAAAAATTTGTCTGGCCTGGTCTCGCAATTTTTGCTCTGCTCCCGCTTTGTTATCATTCACCACGTCCTTCCAAGCATCTTCTGGCAGATCTTCTTGTGGCTTCGATGTAGACCGTGAGCTTACCTGAAGAAAAAAAAAAATTGTCCCACTTAGAGGTACTGAGTGACAAACGATGGATTGATTCTTTTTTTAAAAAAACTCTAAATGCTTATACCTTTTGCCAATGTGAGTAGTTGGCTATTGACAGTTTTGGACCACAGATAATGTGGTCCAAAACTGTCAATAGCCAACTACTCGCACTGGTAAAAAGGTTTTAAAATTAAATATTTAAGGTCTCTTATTTCTATACCAGCACATTTTAGACCACTTAAACAAAAATAAATTAAAATTTTTTAAAGTCTGGTATCATTATACGAAAACAGTTCTGGACCACTTACATTTTAAAAAATTCAATTGTTAGAATTTCGTATCCCCATACGAGAACGGTTCTGGACCACTATCTCGTATCCTTATACGAGAACATTTCTGGACCACACATAGTTTTAAAAAAGTACCCTCGACTTCCTAGACTATAGTGATATTTCTGAGCTGGACCACTCATTTATAAAACCAAATACCATAGACTTTCTATACCATAATGTTATTTCAGTGCTGGACCACTCATGTATCTTAACTACTTAAAATACATTCTAGTCCTGAACCGCATTACAGTCTCTTGAATGTGTATTGAGTTGAGAGGAATCATACTCAGATATACGGCCAAGAAGAGAAAATCAATAAACATCCACGTATGTTTTGGCTGTGTTCCAAGTCATGCAAACTCCAACAGAATGAATCATTTAGTGCAATGTAAAAAGTGTAACATAAGACCCATTAATGATATTTATTTCATATATTTCGCGTGGTAAAATTCTGTGGAAAAATAAATCAAACACTGTCTTTATTCACTAATGCATAACAACTTCTTATATTATATTTAAATCATTCTCGAAACGGAATCAAGTGTACTTAAAGAATAAATTGTGTCTCTAACATATCAGAAGCGTCACACAGAATCTAGTGTACGAAAAAAATATAAAAGCCATGTAAGTATTAAAACAAAATGAACCGTGTGGCTAACATACTGGAAGCGTATCGTGTGGCTAACATACTGGAAGCGTATCGTGTGGCTAACATACTGGAAGCGTAACACAATGTCTCGTGTACACAAAAAAAAAAAAAAAAAACGAGAACAAAGTTCGATCTCGGAGCATAGAAAAAGATCTGCAATACTAAATGTGACCTTTCCTGGGAGTGGTAAGTGCTGCAGTTCCGATATATACTACACACAGGGGTGGTAAAGATTTATATACCGAGGAGGGCGATAGGAAAAAAAGTAATGACAAAGTTCAAAAGTTAGAGATATAAAAATTAGTAGTTAAATATATAATACAATTTTCTAACTTAAATAAATCAAAATAGTGAATATATATATTGATTTTCTTTCAATTTTTTTTTCGATACCTAAACAAATATTAGTGAAATATATCTTGAAAACTTTTTATTTAAATAAATCAATGATGAAGACTTCAATACTTCATTTACCAATTCCAAAGAAAGTCGGAACAAAAATCACAGGTTCCATTGATACAATTACGAACAAGAAAAGAATTGAGACATATAAATAAGCAGAATTTAATACTATTATCATGATGTGATTTTCTGTTTTTTAACGCCATTGTTAGCACATGATAAACATTTGAAAGGATACTTAATTATGAATTTTTAAAAACTATTATTGAGCCATTTTTGTTCACACTGCATTGTTTTGGAATATGAGGTATATAATTTTTTTAAAAAATGATAAAGTCTATATTCTACTTGCATTACATTTTTATGATTCAGAGAATTTTTTCACTGTAGTTTCGTACCCTTTATTTTAATTTGTAATGGTTATAGTGGTTGGTATCTTGTACGTTGTATACAGTATCGATGTACCGACTTTTATTTTTAACAAGACCTACGAATATAATGAACATAGGCTAAATGAATATTGTTATTAACCGTTTATCTGATATTGTACATACCAAACTTAAACAGAAAATAATATATAACATGCACATAGATAATTACTTCCCGCTCAGAGGAAACTCGTATATAGATTGGCCCGAATGGGTTAAGAAGAACAAATCTTGCATAACTTTAATGAAAATATGACTTTTTGTTTCCTTTTTTCTGTGGAATAAGTGACCATGCAGTGAGATAATCAAAAGAAAATATCTCTGTAAATCTGCTTGAATATTGGAAGGCAGAGACGTTGCCGCTACAACACAGCCGATGGTAAGTACTGGTAATAATAATAGCATAGAGAAAGTCATACATGTTGACATGCTGATCATATTCGCTTCAATTGATGAACCTAACAGATACAATCATGGAAGACACAATTACATTAAAAAAATAATAACTGCCTAGATTGGTGTTATCAAAAGTAAGCAAACATGATGGAAAGTAATATATTTATTAACAAAAATAGTCTTGATTTTCTTTCCACAGAAGAGAAAAGTTATTAGACACAAAAGACATGTTACAGTGTAGACAACACGAGAGATATAATGCATGAAAAGGGTAATTTGTAAAATTTGAAAATAACCAACATCAGTTAAATGTTCCATATGTTATTTATTGCGATTATGAAAGTACCATCGTGCCACAAAACAGCAATAGTACTATGAAGCAATCAGATATATGCCTGATATTGGAGACTCGTTGCCAAAGGCAAGGTGGTCTGAAGGAACAAAAGCAAAGCTGGACAATGCAAACACATTTTATCAGCGCTTTGTTTGTGCCTAAAGTCAATTCATAATTGTTCCAGACCAATCGTGTACAGAGATATTGATTGAATTCAATTGTTTTACAAGATATATCATTCGCCAGGAGAACAATTATTAGCGATAACTTGCTGCTAGTCAGTCTGAAAAACAAGAACACACACATACACAAGAAAATAGAATTAACCATACCGATCTATGGCGGCTTCACTGTGTTTGAGATATTAGAATGGTTCATGTATGCAAGTGGAAAAACAAATACTGTGATAGAATTAGACTAATTATGACTGATACTATTTATGGCGCATTCTATGTTGAGACAGAAAACTTTTACAGCGACATGAAGTTAGTGACCATGATAACTTGTCCAGTAAATACAGAAGTCCTGCACGTAAGGAATGTAGTTATTGATCATGATAATTCGTCCCGGTAAATTCAGAGGTCCTTCACATAAGGAATGCAATTTGAAATTCCGATACAAAAGATATATCTCTCTATTCATTCATAACTTGTCCAGTTATGATACTTGTCTATTTATCAAGACGCTTGTCGAAAATGGTCCGGATGAAGAAGTAAAACAAATTCCGGATAACAATGGAAAGAATATTTGATTCAGCATGGAGTTCATTGTTGATAAGTTCATGAAGAATGGCGAGGAAACAATCGTAAAAAGATTGATTTTGATTCATGGACCAGTCTCAGGAGCAGCAATGACAAGTTCGTCGAGACAAACATTTTATTGCAACGAAACCTGCATTTCTAAGAAAGAACGTTTATACATATGAGTACTTCGTCCGGTCTGATAAATTCGATGAAACAATTCTACTTCATAAAGAAACGTTTTACTCTTCACTTAACGATTATATATACTTGATGTGATATCACACTTCAACCAGAATACACTCGGTGACCGTCAAGACTATTACGTAAGAAAGATACATAAATGTTGTGCGACATCTTTGATGAATTTAGGAATGTATGTAGGAAAAAGAACCAGCTAGTCCCTGTGCACTATTACAATGCACCATGTTAGCTCATTGTACAAGTTAAAAGACATCAGTTGTTTGATTAGAACTTTTGACAAACTGTGTTATGTTCCTGATGGGCGAGATCGAAACAAGAGGTGGAATTAGTATGAAACTTCATAGATACGCAAAAGCAAATAGCAAACACAACTCAGACGAAGATGGCAAGAAAAATACATGAAGGTGAGGATGATGAGAAAAAATTAAAATAATTTATTACTTGTTTATGTTGCAATAATGTATTTGGTTGCGCATGAGCCAATAAATACATGCAAATAACTTTAGATGTGGAAAATATCAACCAATAAGATGGGTAGAAGAAACTCTGCTCATAGTACCTGACACTAATGACACTAGTTACATATTAGAAGTAGACTTGGAGAATCCGAAAAATCTCCATGATTATTTTAAGATCACTAACTTGCTCCAAAGAAATTAATTCCAAACGAAAATGATTTATCTTTTATTGTGAAAGAAATTGATTGATGATTACAGGGATACAAAAACCAACTGAAACAAAACTATTGAGTACATTGAAAAACAAAAAGTATGCGATACATTAAAAAAAAAAACTTTGCGTGCAATTTAGGTTTACATCGAGTTATCTTGTTAGAACAACAAGTTTTGGCTGAAACCCTATATTGAACTGAATACATGTTTGATAAAAAATGCTAATAAATAATTCGAGAAAGCTTCTTTAAATTAATGCATAATTCTGTTATCGGTAAACATATTGATCATTTAAGAAAAAAGAACAATAATAATGGCATGTACAGACGAAAATAATTTTTTCAAATATCGAAAGGATATATCATTTGCCAGGAGAACAATTATTGGCGATGACTTGGTGCTAGTCAGTCTGAAAAACAAGAAAGTCAAATTAGCCAAACCAATCTACGGCGGTTTTACTTTATTAGAGCTATCCAAATGGTTGATATATTAATCTTACTACAGTAAGTTGAAAAACAACTTCGGGGATCGAATGAGACTACACATGACTGATATATATATATATATATATATATATATATATATATATATATATATATATATATATATATATATATATATATATATATATATCCATTGTTTATCTGTGTTGAGTCAGAAAACTTTTACAGTGACATGAAGGATGAAATCAAGTTCTGTGACGCCAGTGACTATCCCAATGACAACGTGTTTAACATACCACAGATGAATAAGAAAGTTGTTTCATTATTTAAGGATGAACTAACCGACACACCAATTAGAATGTGTTTTGGTATAATATCAAAACGTTATTCATTCAGACCGATATAAACAAAAAGAAAGTTTGCAAATGAATTTTTAAAAAGTAATTAAAAAGAAGGTAAAATCTAAGGAACATTATCAACAGATGAATCTACTCAGATTGTACAAGCATGTATAGCACCAAAATTAACAAAGCAGCACCGAGTTCTTATGATGATAAACGTTATTTAGTGGATGATATAAATATATTACCTTACGGACGCTTAAGTAAATGAAATGAAAACGCAAATCTCATTAACAGTTTATTTGTTTTTTTATGTATCAAAGTATCTTAAATTTCTCCTTTAATCTGTATCTGAAATAACATGATTCTCGTCGAACACTGTATCCGTTGCTTGTTTTGTCCTTGCAATAAAATACTACCAGAAACGTGTATTTTCTCAAAACATTAAATCACAGAGATGTACTTTTGCACGATCACGCATACTTAATTTCAAAATGTCTTCCACTGAAAGCTATTCTAGTTAGATTAGTCGCTTTTTTGTTACATCAGCAAGATTCCCACATTTATTTATCAGACACAAAGTTTTTGTTCCTTGGTACATATCAACAAGTTAACTCTAACCACTTATCTTGTTCATCCCTGGGATTTATCAAGATCACCATTTCTTCTTTGTTTAACCACTTTCTATCGTAAGTTTTGTTGCACAGAAATGTTGCAAAGATCATAACGATTTCACGATGTCGTCGAAACAGTTTCTGCATTCAGTCTCTACCAGATTTAGTGCAAACACAGTCTTTCCACGTAGTCACTCCGCAGTCTTTCCACGTAGTCACTCCGCAGTCTTTCCACGTAGTCACTCCGCAGATTATCATGTTATGAATTTTAGGTAAGAAAAGGCGTTGCACTTCTTTCAAATATATACATCACATTCATCTGTAGATAAAGGCTTTGCACTTCTTTCAAATATATACATCACATTTATCTGTAGATAAAGGCTTTACTGTTTATTGATGACTAAAATATGATTACGTAATATCTCTAAGACAAAATTAATTCGAATTCATTGTTTTGACTATTAGCCATCAGACATGAAATAACATAAATTTTGTAAGCATCAACATTTTCTTTTCTATTTATTTGAAAATCGATGCCTTAGGAGTTTTGTACTTACCTTATTCTGATATTCTCATAAAGACGTTTCGCTATCGATTGTGCTGAAAACAACACATCAAAGGCTGTATCAAGGCGATACGGCCATATCGTATCTCTCCGTGTGAGACGATGTCGTGCTGCCCACGATCACATAAACTTCCAAGCAACACACAAACACCCATCACGAGTGAATGGATATGTACTCGTATTTTACTCGACCATCAGAAGGGTGGCAGAAACCATTCAGTTGGAGCTGCCATGACTATTCGTGTTTTAGATCATCACTATGTGTTGACGCATATAGAGAAACAGCATCGTCCAGGTTGTTTAAATACTTATTCATCAAACCTTGTTCTTTTAGTCTTTTATTCAAGTAGGAGGGATATTTAAAAAGTTCTAAATATGAGTGCGCTGTACAATAGAGTTCTTTATTAGTGAACAGTAATTCAGTGCATCCACTAAAGGTACTCCCCATGCACCTCAACAATCTTTCTCAGTCTGAGTATCCAATTATTGAATGCCATTTTGTATTCACTTGTATTCACTACACTGCAAAACTGCACTTACAACCGCATGGTAACTTTCAAATCATCTGTCCATCAGCGAATCTTTGATAACGGACTCAGCAAAAAATCACTTGGAGCTAAATCTGGGCTGTATGGAGGATGCGGCAAAGTTTGGATGCTGTTTTCCTTTAGGGAGTGTGTCGCGACGGCGGATTTATTGATTTGGTCGGGGAAAATATGTCATTTTGTTTTCTTCTAAAAAGCTTAAAAACTATATCAGATTCAGTAGGTACCCATATAGTTCTCTGGCTATTGAATCCTAGAAATTTTGAATTGTAGCTGGTTATGTACACTGTGTAATTGTTGTTTGGAGTTATTTGAACTTTTGAGTTGTACGTCAAACATTCAACATCAGAACATTCTTAATTGTCACTATTTGCAGTTATTCCCTTTCACTTAATAATCATCAAGAAATAAAACAGTCCTTCTTTCATTCTTGCAGTAAAATATACTGTTTTTGAGTGTATCGGAAATATTGCAATACTTACGTCAAAATCTATTATTTCTAATAACATTAGGTGTTTGCTATTTCTATTATCAATTGGGTCGTTAAATTATATTTGTTTTCATGGAGACCATTGACTGTAATGTGGGCTGTGTGCTTTGAACGCTCTGCATAGGGTTGAAGACTCTGTAGAGAAACAACTTTCCTTTTTGCACAAATTAATAAGAAGCCTAACACAGCTACTCCACGACTTATCAAATAACATATCGTCATGTTTGACCTTACTTGGGTTTATTTATTTATTTATTTATTTATTTATTTATTTATTTATTTATTTATTTATTTATTTATTTATTTATTTATTTATTTATTTATTTATTATCATGTAGTGTGAGTTCTTCATCTTGTGGTGTGTTTTGCATAATCTTTAACATTTTGTACTCTTCTTGTTCTTTGTTTACACGATCAGCTTTGGCTTTTTAAAATTCCTGCGAACGCTTTCCAGAATGTCTTCCAAGTTCAGCTTTTGCATTGTGAAGTGACCTTTTCAGGTTCTGTGATAACCTTGTTTTCATCATGCATTTTATCTTGTTCATCTTTCATTTAATTTACAGGGAAATTTTAAAGATTGATGAAAAAAAATTAATCTGAATCTGAACAAAGACTAATTGCAAGATGATTTATAAAAAGAAGTTGATTCATTCAAAATCTCTAAGGAAATTGTTGTCCCTGATACGATCTTAAGCAGAATTGTCTAATATATTTTCCATGTTATACTTCATAGCATAATAGAAAGACATTCCTGAAATTATAAATATTGTAACAGGTATGGTTAAAAGTACACATGCATAAAGAAGAAAGCAACCACCACACATTTTAATTATCAAGAATATTCACTACAGAAGATGAAAACGAATTAGGAGACAGTATAACTGCTGCAGAAGTTATCAAATCAAAGATAGTATCTATAAAATCTTTTTTTGAAACGCAACGAAAACAGATTCAAGAGTTACAAAAGGACATAAGCAGAGAAACAGACCCAAAGAAAAAAATGTTGTATTGCGAGAACATTTGGAAAGGACTGAAAATAAAAGAAACTTTTTAGTTGGACATCTAACACAATTGGAGAGCAATTTTAGAGAAAACATTGAGAAAACTAGTTTAAAAGTTAGAGAAAAATAACGATTCGATGAAAAGCTAAAACAACTGTTGAAAGAAAAGAGTCTAACAATAGCTAGTATAGACACAGCGATAGCAATAACTATATCATTAATTGCTCTATCTATAGCAAATGTTGTAAAAGGTTCGGGGGGGGGGCGGATGAGGTATAAGTGGTGGTAGTGGTTCATTAGAGGTAAAGATGACTAATCCGTTGACAAAATTTAAAAGGGTTTAAGAAAAATTGGTAATTATTTGTTTGGTATAGCGAAGAAGACTGCGATAAGCGGGCTTCTGGAAACAGCTGGATAAATTGTTTCTGTCTTTGCTGAAAATGTTAGCATAGTTGTTTTAGCAATAGTGGGTTTGTTGTTTGCATTTGTTATCAAAATTGTAAACAAAGTATCTGCCAGAGTTAAAGGTAATCTATTTCAAAACGTAAACTATGGCGGCTTCTGCAAGCATTAGTCTTAACATAGATGGTTGTTTATTTATTTCATGATTATGCTTTCCATGAACTGCATAAATATTGTTTTTATCGTTTGGAATTGGATTTGTGTCCACACTTCGTGATCAGACTTTGTCAGCGCTCGGCGATTGTGATATGCCATTCAAACATCCGAGTATCAGACCGCATTAGTAGCCATGACATTTGAAAGGCCTGAGCCTGTGTGAAGCACAATATCATCGCCAAGATGAGGTTTTTCGAAGAAATATCGTCATTAGCGTCCTTCTCCTCTACATAATTTTACCCAATTTGTCTTCTTTATTGTTCTCCTCATTTTGTTGTCATACTCTTTATCAGTCTTGGCAGTACCATTGTCATTGCATTTCTGTAAATTGTTGTCAAATTGTCGCTGGATCTAACAATACTACATTTTTATCATGATGTCAATCGGTAATAAAATAGATACTCTCACCAGCAACAGAATATTCCAATTTCACTTTCACTTTTAAATCTGTTTCTTTTGTTGAAATTGTATCTCGAATTAGCTTTTTAACAGTGTCTGATACTGTGAAAATATGCTGTGTAATAGACGTTCTGTTTTGTACCGGTCCAACTAAACTACAGACCACAATCACATATAATATAATGCTTTGATTTAACTTTGAAATACCTTAATCTCTCAGACAATTGCTATCTTGCAAAACAAAATAAATCCAGCCAGTAGGTTCATGATCTTTGTCTGCCATAGAATTCATTTCATCGGCTGACAATGTTCTCCAGAATTCAACAGTACCAGCTCCATATTTATATGTACGTTTGTACGCACCTTACCCAACATGTGTAGGCTCTGCAAATCCTCTGTGTACAGTTTTTTTTTTTTCTGGCGCCAATTATCAATAATATTTTGTTAATTGTTTTTACTTGAGGTATCTCCATTCATGCTGTTGTGAAATTTCAAACTTTGTTGCATATCAAATTAAACTGCTTTATATCTATGCTATTGTTATTTGATTTGAATGTCATCAGGTAAAGGTATTTTACATTCAGACGCCAGTTTTCGAATGTGGAAATAAACATTAAATTTGTATAACGGTTTCGCTAACTCTTGTACATTTTTGTCTGTCAAATGATTGATGAAATCCCAAACCAACCAACTGTTGCCATCCACACTGCCTAGTTTAGGTGATTCTGCCAGAATTTCATGTCACACTGTGATCTGTAACTTTTCATAGAGTGATCAATGACAAATTTTAAGTGTATCTATCAAAAATATTTAATGGTTTTGAGGTAAATAATTGAGTATCAATGTAATAACTTTTATCTCCTTAAATAGTTGTGCAACATCAGCGTACAGTGCATCTTCAAACTGAGCTGCAGGATAAGGGCAAGTTGCTGCACTGCTTATTTTCTTTAAAATCTGAAATCTGTTTATTTACGATAAAGTGTTGAATTATGTTCGCCTATATTTCGTATATGTAACTGGTTTTCGTGTTAAAATGCATGAAGCCTCTACTTAATTTTGTTGATATTCACATCTAATTCTGTGTTGATTTTCTGTCTAGTCTGTTCATTTCTCCTTTGTGATACCAGAACAATCTCCCTTTTTTACACAATCTTTGCATCTCTGGAATTTTGTACTTTGTTTTCTACTGCCTCTATCAGTCTTTCTCTCTTACATTTGTACGGAGATAAATAGATACAATGTGATAGGAGTACTGGGTTTCATTTCATCCACATGGTGTACAAATTCTTTCCACATCAACTGATTTTGCTTAATTTTGTTTTAATTCTTTGCAATTCAAGGTTTGATGGATAAGTTAAAATTGTTCATGGTAACAATTTCTCCAGAAAAATGCATAGCTGATTGAGTATTTGTGTGAATCACTGCTATACCTTTCCTGAGCGCAATTTGAAGGAGGTTTAAATGTCCTCATCAACGTATCAACATCTATGTGATTTTCTTTTATCATGTTCAAACTTTCTATCACCAGCTTGTATTTGTTTTGACATTATATTTGTTTTTCAGGGTTTTCTAGATGTAGTTGAATCAGCTTCTTTTATTTTAATGTTATCTCTTTTTGTTTCTTCTGTGGTGTCATTTATTACCATGCTAAGACAATTGTCTCAATTATGATCATTTTTCATGTGTACTATTTTATTGTTTAGCTGTGATATTTTGGGATTTATTTCTTTTTTCCAATAGGTTTCGCGATTAATACAAATTTACATGACGTGCATGCTTTAACTCATTCAGATTCGAGTGCGCTATTATTTCCACGCCTGTCACAGTCTAATATTTAAATATCTTTCAAAATCTCAAAGATTTCACGCTCCTTAACATCGTTATCTAAGAATTGTTCTTCACTCGTTTATTTTAACGGAATAATGTTTTCAGCTGGTTATATCCTTTCCATTTCACAAGTATATACATTTTACTTTTCATTGACGCGATCTTTAAAACTTTTTCAACTTTTTATATGTCATTTTGTTTGTTCATAAAACATGCCCTCTATATTCTTCGGGTCTTCCAGTTTGTAAACAACTGGATCACTTAATATACTTGTCTGATTTTGAATATTTCTTCGGTAAAATTAGAAGGTAGCCTTTTACGACTGTCGTGTTATATTTTGAAATTCTGACTTTTTCACCAATTTTGAATGTAGGAGTTCCAAATGTATCAGTTGTCAAAGAACCGAATAGATTTATCCATACTTTTGATTTGTTTTCTTCCTTGTCCTTTTAAACTGGAGTCATTTCTGTTGATGTGTGCAATCTGATTAAAGTCAAGATCACTGACATAACGGATAACCGGAGATTTGACGGACACCAATATGAGGTCATGTACTGTTGACCTTCCAATTCACCCATCAAATTACAGCTTTCACTTTTATGAAAGTAAGAAACCTCGTTTAGAACAGGACGTTTCTAACGATAACTCTTTCCTAACACACACTGCAACGTTTTTGATAGGCTACTAAAAATAAGTGGACCAGGAAATGTTACCAGAACATGAACCTTTATCGGTACCTGTCAGACCTACTTACTATAAGTAGGTCTTAATTTTAATCTGATTGTTGCTGCATGAATGTGCTATTGTATCCATAAAGTAGCCTTGGGAAAAAGAAAACCCGTTTTTCAATTTCATTTTGGGTGAAATATTGTGACATTCTAGTCTTCAGAGTTCTGTTAAACCGTACCACTTCCTATAGCTTATTTGAACCATTAGGTTGAAAAGCATGCAGTGTGTTCCTTATCCAACAAATTCCTAACTTTTTGTTGTAAAACTCGTTTCCTTTATCAAACTCTATATTTCCAGGCTTTCTCTCTATCAAGGTTTCTCTGATAGTATAGTGTAGGTTTTCTTTCCTTTTTTAGCCTAAGTGTATTTTGAGAAGACATCTATTACTGTTAACATGTACTTGTATCCATCATTGAACTTTTCGCATGCTTGCATGTCGATATGGTCTAGCTGCCACTAGTCATCCGAGTGACTACCATATACCTTATTGCATGGAAATCTTTCTCTAGCTTACTTTTGTAATGTATAGGTGGATTGTGTAGCTAATCATTCTTTCAATTCAGCGTATTTTATTTTCTTGCTGTCCAGTTTAATTCATTCACACAGTTTGTTTATATTTTTGTAAACAACTGTACTTTCAAGATCCTAATAAAGATGCCTTCAAAACTGTTATTTGTCCTTTTCTGCAAAGTCTCAGACATCAACAATTAAAAGCGGTATAAAAACATCCAGAGAATAAGTTACGTTTGACAAATTGTCATTATGCGTTATCAACAAGACAACAGGAGATCCATCGACAACGGGAACTTTAATTTTCAACATTTCTTCAATTCTTTCAAACATTTGAATGATTCATGTCAAATTTTGCCTTTCTTATGGTTGATTCATAAATAGCTACTTCATATACGGAGTCACCATGTGCTGTTTTTTAATTGAACATTGTTTTCCATAAATTCTCTTCTTTTTTTTTTTTTTTTTTTTTTGTCGAAACGTTGTACATTGATTTTGTAAAGTTTACGAAATCTTCGAATTCTACTGTAAATTCAGCCGCGTGGGTATTTACTCATATCAAATACGTGATTTATTCCGTTTCATCCCGCAGTTTTAACCGTGTTGTTATTAGGATTTATGATGCTTAGGTCGATGCTATCATTATTAAATGTAATCTATCAATCTTCATCTTTTTATAAAACATTGAAAGATATATTTTTATGTTTGTAATCGACAGTTCTACATTTATGTTATCTCATATGTTTTTTTGTAACACAACTAGCTTTGACCACACTTGTATACCATCCAAACTTGTAAATAAATACACGTTATGTCTTGATATTAAGATTGTTTCTTTTATTTTAAAGTCATTAAATATTGATATCACCTCTCTGAAAATCGTTGAATCCATCAAAATATAGCTTTATGTCATTATTTATGTCTTGAAAAATTATATCCGCTCTACCCAATGCACAAACAAGACATTATAATGTGGTCCAGTACTATAGTGTATTTTGAGCGGTTATGAAAATATGACCGGTCCAGTTCTGAAATAGCACTACGGTCAGTGAAGTCGAGGGTAGTTATTTTTTTTATATGATAGGTCCAGCTCAGATTTATCAGTGTTGCCTAGGAAGTCGAGAGTATTTTTTGTTTTTAAATAAAATGAGTTTAAAAGTTTAAGTTTAAAATTTGTAAGTGATCCAGAACTGTTTTTCGTTTAGGGATTCGAACCTTTAAAACGGTAATGTTAAAATTTTTAAGTGGTCCAGAACTATTTCCGTATGGTGGTACGAGACTTTAAACATTTAATTTTTAACATCTTTAAAGAGGTCCAGCATGGTCAATACTCCACTACTAGTGTGTTTTTATACAATAAATACATTTGATAAGTGCAAACACGGAGACAAGATTGGTATCAATCGTATTCATTTCAAGTCGTACAATAACTATGAAATACGCGTATTTGTTACCATTGACTCGGGGATAACTGACTAATCAGTATTTGGACAATAAAACGGACAGTAAATCGACACAAATCATTCATTACCATTAACCCGAATCACTCATTGATGAGTACTATTTAAACTTAATCCTCTATGAGTCAGAGAGAGAGAGAAAGTTCATACGTAGACAACGGGACATAAGAAACATAATATTTGTTTCAAATCAGACTAAGACTGGCATGACATGTTGAGGAAAATTGTAACAATTATCTAAATAAGTTAAACCAATATTTTTTAAAAATATAAATGTATTCTGTATTGAAAACATAATGTAGAATGTAGATATACGTTGCCATAGTACCAATTTGCACAGAAAAATTAACAGGATGGAAAGAAAACCTTTATTCGGTCTTTATGGTTTGTTGGTTTGTTTGATTGGTTTGTTTGATTGGATTGTTTGATTGGATTGTTTGATTGGATTGTTTGATTGGATTGTTTCTTTGGTTAATTGTCTGGTTTGATGGTTTTTGGGTTCAGTTAAGCATGGTTCTGCGTCGATAACCCGCCATCGTTAGTTTCAAGTAAGGGGAGCAAAGTCAAAGGTGATACTTATTCACTCAGTGGCAAAAGCAAGATGCATTGATCTTATAGCATCTTACATTTCACATTATTTTAATGAAAACGGTATTCATCGATTACTTGTTATAGATTATGTATTCTTCAATATTAATATTTTTTGTTCAAACAATAATACAACTAAATATAGGTAGTATCAGCTCGGAAAATCTATCTTGCTTCCTCGAGTTTCATTTGTATGTTTGAGAATATATGTTAGAATTTAATTGATACATCTGTGTGCACAAAACAGAACTCCATCTCTCTCTTTAAACATAAACTTTGTACCAGTTGTATCGATCATACGAAATATCCACCAAGATTTTGATCTACATATTTCCATTGCTCTATCTTCCTACTTTGCTGGGTATTCACGGTAGCTCAGTTATTAGATCGTGAAACTCGTAATCAAGGATAGCGGGTTCGATACCCGGCCAGGCCAGTCCAGGTTGGCTGTCTCTGTGTGTCCTTTGGAAAGACACTTTGCTCCCATTTCATTCGTATGATATGGCCAATACAATAATGTGTTGAAAGTGCCGTTAAAGACTGACCAGCCTCCATAACTAGATGGTTAGGCATGGCTTCTTAGCTAACGATTCATCAAACCTCATGACAGAAAGACAAAAATGACAGAGACAGACAGGCCAATAGATAGATAGGTTTACAACTTAATTCTTACCTCTCGCATTTTGTCCCATGCTGAATATATAACATAAGCGATCACAGCTAGTACAGTATATTTTATCACCTTTTTCGCAGTTAATTTTCTCATTTGGGCAACAGGTACCATGTTAATTTGATGTCCTTTCTCAATACTGTCGGCATAATCTCTGTATTTCTTCCTCTGCATTTTGCCCTGATTGTTTAGTTTAAATCCAAGGACTGTTTTTGTGTACACTAAGTTGTTTGCTTCTCCTTTCAAAGCGGTCTGGCTGAACGTGGCAATGATAAGGGGCGACAGCAAGTTAAATGAAAAAGAGACATGGCATCAAAAGAAATAATTCTTCTACTTGATATGTAAAATCTCTTTAGGAATATTGTAATATTTGTCACATGGAAATAAGGGCAAATCATTGATCTGCAGAAACGATAATTTGAAAAATTGTAATAGAATTTTTTCTTTCTTCATAACAATCGTAATAACAATTTAGATTGTTCTCCCCCTTTTGAGCAACCCCTTAAATCGATACGCACAAATGTTCGGACTGGCATGTACTATCGGTTATGTTACGTCGGAGCCACAGCTGTTTAACTTATCATAGAAAAGCATAATTTTCATCAAATCGCAGTTGAATGAGAACCTAGAACATCAATATGTTGAAAATACACGCAGCTTTCTCGAATTTTACAGCGACGAAGATGTTGACAACGTTATATCGTCCGACTGGAATATATTTAGGCTCGTGATGAATATGTACGGATATTACACGTCATTCTCTTGATATCTAAGATGTATTATGAATGGAAATTCGCTACAAAATTATATTTTTATTTCTTTTACTATGCTTGTCTTGCACGAATTTTACGACAACTTCAAAAATACTCTAGACCCTTTATAAATTTGTCGATGAGAAAATAAATGTAGTATTTTTAAAACTATGAAGTCATCCATCTGATGTCACTACCATTACTTCTGATTTCGAACTCTCGCTAAGAACAATCTTATTTTCGAGACTACTATCAAAACCAAAGTACTGTGCTTGTGTGTGTGTATGTTTGTTTGTGTGCGTGCGCGCGTACGTACGTCTATATATATGTGTGTGTGTGTATGTGTGTGTGTGTGAGAGAGAGAGAGAGAGAGTTCTCTAGATCACATTTGTTTGGCCGATATAGCGTCACATCTGCCACATGAAACTTAATTAACACGTCATATGTGTTACATGTAGTACTTCCTTAGCTTCCTTAAATGTTACAACTCTTAATGTAATAAAAGGCCGTGAATTGTAGCAATATAGTTACCTGTATCATCTGTAACTGCAACAAAGGAGTCTATAAATTTAATCATTTTGTTCATTAACTGTAATAAATATTGCTATTTAATATATTGGCTAGTATTACTTATATCTTACAGCATCTATCAATCTGGAATTAACATACGCCCTATGTTAATCCCAACTATCAATAAATCTTTGATTTTATATCTTCCGGTTTTACTTCACAAGATTTTAAACTGTCTGCATTACCCGTATGTAATGTGTCTGAACCTTTGCCGAGTTTAGTATGTTGAGAGAAACAAACAAATGAAAAAAATGTCCACGTATATGCTGCTTGTATTGTTAAGGCTCCACTTATTCCTGCAAAGAAACTAATTTGATCGCACTTTGGTTCCTCGAAGTATGTATTCAGTAATCACAAGCGCCCAGAATATCAGAACTAACTGTTTGTCGGAATCTTGTTTAATATTTTTTTATTATACCAGAATTTAATTCTTTGATTCGAAGACCGTTGCAAAAGAAAAACAATTACACGTAATAACGGATTTAGGTAATTATATTAAATGAAGGTGTGGGTGTTGTTACATCATACAAAGAAAATTGACAAAGATTTCATTTAATGGCTCTATTTAGTTTGGCATTGTTATAGGTCCACAATCAGTCGTATTGGTCCACATCTGGTTGTATAGGCCATCAGCATTGCCAAAGACCAATATCACGAGACTTACGCCATCCGTCCGTGTGCTTGCGTCCATCCATCATCCCTTCCATCCTCACTAACCTTGGACCAATAGAAAAGCCCAATGTAAAAAACCAATTTCATAAAATAATAGTACTAATAAGAAATAACAAAACTATAGGAGCATCTGTCATAAGCAAATGAAGTCATCCTAAAACCAGATTTTGTTTGCCACAATTATTCTTTGTATGATTGTTATAACAGGCACTAAAATATCAATGACGACTGAGCGACGAACAATGAAATAATAGTACGCACAACAAATTTATCGTATGTTTATATATGTTTTAGTTAATATGCCATTTGTAGCATTGCATGAATAATGGAATCTGTTTGATGTTAAAGTCATGGCGACCACATTAATCAGAGGAAGAAGATAACGAAGAAAAAATCCGCAAATATATATATATATATATATATATATATATATATATATATATATATATATATATATATATATATATATATATATAAATTATAACTGGGACACATACATGTAACTGCAAAATAAAAATTAAAAAAATATAACTGGGCACATATACATGTAACTGCAAAATAAAAGCGCAAATGGACTGCATTTCAGACCGTTCTGATAGATTTCTTGCCAGTTATCTATAAATGGTTTCAACCACCTTTGATATGTTAAAAATTGTCTGGAAATATATGTTAAAAAAAATAAAATAATCCACAAATAGCATTCATAAAAACGGAATGGAAATTTTTTATGTATTTTAGCAACATAGCAAAGTAGAACTACTGTCCAATATTAAGACAAAATCAGCACAAATTTAACTTTTGTCGCAAAACCACAAGCAAAATAGAAAAAAAAAAATAAATAAATAAAATATTACGCAATTTGTGGAAAGTTACGAAAGTATGGTCTTCTGTTAAGTTCTCATATTATTGCACAAATGACTTTGATGTCGTAAACGTATTGTTTTGAAAGAACTTATTTTAAGATTCAGCTTAAACGAGGACCTCCCACTACCAACCACTGATATAC
This sequence comes from Margaritifera margaritifera, assembly GCA_029931535.1. Taxonomy (NCBI): domain Eukaryota; kingdom Metazoa; phylum Mollusca; class Bivalvia; order Unionida; family Margaritiferidae; genus Margaritifera; species Margaritifera margaritifera. The sequence continues at coordinate 293,698 of JAQPZY010001550.1, read as the reverse complement.
TGTATTACAAGTATTTTATTGAAAGCGGGGTGGAAGTAAGAACATAGGAAAGTAATTATGGCGAGTTGTAGCATAATATATGGAGAATTATATATATATATATATATATATATATATATATATATATATATATATATATATATATATATATATATGTGTGTGTGTGTGTGTGTGTGTGTTTATGGAAATATGACCAGTGGGTAAAAGAGGGCATGGTAAATTAGTAACCCCCCACCCACCCACCCACTTTTAAAATTTACAATTCAATATATATATATATATATTGGGCTTAAATAGAAATACCCCTCATTTGCTTCCTTTTTGGGCTTAAATAGGAATATGAGTGGAAAATGCTTAAACAAACTCAGAATGGCATTGTTTTAATTGAAATAGTTAAACGTTTTATTATCTTGTAAATTTTAAAAGACATCGTCTGAAATGTACAATATATCAAAAGTTTTAAAATAATTCGGCGGACAATAGTTTTTACTTTACAGTATTCAATATAAACACCTACACTCTCATCCATATTTCGACTTATAATTCAGTTCTTTAATTTTTTACTCATGAAAATAAATCCATAATGGGACATGCATGTAAATGTATGCACATACAGGCTCAGTGTACTAAGGGAAATAACTCTTTTCAATATGTTTTCGCCAGATGTCGCACAAATCCCTCAGCATCTGTAACCGGACGAAAACTTAGTGTAGGTTAGACAGACATAACTTGCCAAAGTTGAAGGAAGTTTACGGACTAGCCATGGTCTTGCAATTGTTGCAGTAATTTTCAGTTCAATGCGGTATTTTTAATTTGTTAAAGCTAATATATAAGGCTGTTACATGCCAATGAATTGGTGGTAAAAACAAGGTATCTTGGAGTCCTCGGTTTTGACGCACTTAAGCACTTACTTTCACCTTTTAAGACATTTATTCCTTTTATAGTGATGCCTCTCATTTCTTTTGAAACGTTAGATAATTTAGCAAAGTATGTATAACAAACAACAATTATATATTCCCTTGTACTCTTCAACGCATGCTTTCAACCAGACGACCCCGGGTCAGAAACTTCGTGTATTATGTCACTCTTTTGACGCACTTCGCAGGAGTCCTCTTCTGCCTGTGACACATGTACAGCGTTGCACGAAACACCAAAATCTACCCCAAATTCACCCAAATCTACAATAAACCCACTCAGATCTACCCCAAATATACATTTGATACGCGTAATATATTACAAGGTATATATTATTTAGGTATCCTATATCACATTGTTACACGAAAATATCAGATAAGTACATAAATAGCAGTAGATGGTTAAGATTTTCTAGCATAACATATAGTTCGGGTTTTTTTTATAATTTTTTTTTTTAACACACGTGTACTATTGATATGTATAAAATCTCACTAAAGTTCTTTTTTCAATTTTTAAATTATTTATATTACATGTAACATTTACAATTTTCAATATTTAGAATTTCTTCTTTTTTTCATCGTTGTATGATACCCAGATAACAAGTACCTTGATTATATTGCATATCACAGGTATTAAACATATATTTGTGTGTACACAGATATACTCCAAATACACCCAAATTGTGTTATATACACAGTGTATGTTGATTGGGTATCATGTATTTGACAACAGTATCAGAAAAGTTGATTTAAAAAAACTGTAGTTCAGATTTGTTTTTACCTAGATTAACCAAATACACAAAAATGCTCTGTCATGTTAGCTAACATGTATTGATGTGGAGGTGTGACTGGATCTTATTTTGATGTTTTATACATTTTTTTAACACCAAAAATGTAACCAGCCTTTTTGTTTATTTATTGTAAAAGCCAAAATAATAAAAGTTAAAAGACTATTTATTTGTTGTCTCTTTTCCTTACCTACTAATTTTTTCAATGATTAGTTCCAAAAAGAGACGATTAAATTTCATTTTAAATTACCAGATTTATTACCTGAGGGAGGTGCGCATCCCCAAAGGCTAAATGGATCTGTACCTCTTAAGGGTACTAAAAGTTAGTATAAGTAGACCAATATAAAATAACATAGTGTAGGATATATTACTGAACAAATGTAAATAATCTATAAAAGAAAATAAACAAACATAGATAACCCCCCCCCCCAACCAACCAAACACAAGTAATCATAAAACATATACAAAATAAAAAAGTTACAAATAAAAAGGATTTATATATAGAAAATAAACAATATGTACAAGCAATTTCAAACTATAAAGATGTTCAATGAGTATATTTCTTTTTTGTAGTCATAGTCAATTAATAAAATGTATTCTGTGTTATTTCTCTTGCTATTGTTTTTCATTTTGTTTAATACTTAAAAAAGGAAATTCAGTTAAATAAGTACATGTAGGAAAAATGAAATTAACACAGAGCCTAACTATTTGAGGTGAATAATAAACAAGAAATTAGAACACACACAGATCTTCATGTAGATTATTCACTAAGAATAACAAAATTTTAATTCACACAAAGCTTTTAGTCATTCGAGGTGGCCAAGAAACAGGAAATTAAAACACACGCACAGATCATCTTGTATATTCTTCAATATGAATGAAACTATATATTTTCCCACTAATATGTTTATCACACACATGAAATACACATATCTGTAATGCCTATAAAGAACTAATACCTTCATTTATGTACCACAGTTCATGTTCTCTCATCCACCCTACGTTTTCCCTGATATATTTTAATGAGTGTTACCAATTCTAGTTGAACTTTAATGACCTTGACCTACTTGAAATACATTGTCCTTTCTGATGAACAATGTAAATATATAGATGACACTTATTGCCCGCTTAGCTCTATGAACAATTTACCCTTTTTAAGAAATAAATATTTAATGTATATGCCTCTGTAAAATGTATAATAACTTGTATGAATTTGTTAATTACTACACTTTTCACTATATCAATACACCCACCCACCCCAATTAAACTGTTCACAATAGTAATACATCTTTGAATCTGTAATTGAAAAATACACTGTTTGATAAGGCATACTTTTGATACTTATTACAATAATTTATCTTATTATATACTCATTTTTTTCTCCATTAACTTTGCATTGTCAGAATCGTGCAGTAATTCTCCATACTGCACGGCTTCATACTGCACGACACGTGTGTCTAAAAATAGTATCGCGTGTTAGGAACTACTTTAAACAATGTACGCAAATGTAGCAGACACCGGAGCTTTTACTTTATTAGATTTGTCTGTGGATGAACTAAACAAGCTTTTTGAGAGTAGAGATGATAAAGCTGACGATGTGGATGAATTCATTGAGTCACAAAAGAATCGTTCAACCAAGCAAGTGACTGAACGTGATATTCACAATGTACAGCGGTGGCTTTATGACAACAAACGTGAGGCATGCAGTATTGAAAATATCATTCTGATCATTTAAACACTTATTTAACCGATGGTTCAGACTATGAACCGTGCTCTCTAGAGTCTATAAAAAAAAATAGCATTAAAAGGCATCTTATGATCAAATGATATTCCGTTTCTCTCAGAGACCGCCAATTTAACGAGTCAGTCCAAGCACTAAATTTGAAAAAATACAACTAAAGAAGGCGGGTTTTGGTATAAAAGCAAGTGCCTCGGAGCGAAGAAGCCTTATTTTCCGCTGCCGAAATTTTCCGCTGACGAAATGGGCTCTCAAACCCCAGCCGCTTTGCAATTTTGCCTGTTTTTTTTTTTTTTTTATGATGAGAAATTGTTTGGATTTATAGTGACGGTACATATAAATATGTCATCTATAGCTGGTAATAAGAATGGCAATACATGTACTTACTTTTCTGCATCTTGAATTTCTTCAAAATTTACTTTCTGATCTCCTGACGTCATGCAGTATAACTCGTTCATATTTTCCCATACAAATGCAGTAACCTATAAGTACTTGTATAAAAACTGAAACTAAATTTTTATTGTCACTTTTAACTCTGGGATTTGCATATCCAATTTTCATATGATAATTTAATTAAAGGAACTGATGCTAAGTTAATTGATACCTGATAAGGCGTATATGGCATGGGTCAAAATTTTGAGAAGGTTCTCCCATTTACTGATGTCAACACACTAATTTTGTAGCTAATACTAAATCCTTTGTGAGAAATTTTAAATCAGTTCTCTTAGGTCAGTGCTCAGGTCTTTGCCTCATGCAGCTATGTTTACCAGATGACAGAATTTAGGTAAACAGGTAAAAGTACTGTGACACTGTGGTTGGCAGTTGACATCGCATAAAACATACTCCATAGATTTTATCCAACTACTCCAATCCCATTCTTTTTCGCCTTATAAGGTAAATATCTTGTGGCAAGCTTCTAAATTTGATTTCATGTGCCTGCTGTTTGTCCTTTTGGGAACTTTAATATGGCACAACAATGTATGTGTGTGTGTGTGTATATATATATATATATATATATATATATATATGCACACACACAGCTCTCCCCCATTATAACGATATTCCGGATATAACACGGTACCACTATGGATCCCATGACCAAAATCATAACAATGTAAGGGTTGAAAGAAAGCAAGGTGAAACTTAGTCTCATATCTTCATTTTCTTATCAAAACACTAATATTTAAAAAAATTTTATGGTGCCCGCTGTACCACGGTTTCATATATTACGCTATTGATTATAAAATCGAAGATACAAATGTGTTATATATATATATATATATATATATATATATATATCCCAAAATGGCCATTATTAGCTGGATATGACTGACAAATGAGCTCAAATAACCATTTGCTAACCTCACATGATGAATGCTGGACATTAGGTGCCAGTAATTATTCCATGCAATGTTTATATTTTTCCCAATCATAAAGACACTCTACAGCCATGAAAAAGCAAGATAACAGCTGTCTGTACTATAGACACTAAGTCAGTCACACCATGTGTCATTTAACTGTATTGTCTGGCAGTGTGTTGGCACATATCTGACCTTTATAACAAAATATGTAATGCCTAGGTCCTAATTGAAAAGAAAAAAGATACTATCAACAACATCTAACTTTTATTATCACCTTCCAAGATATGTTTGAGAACCTAATCAAATAAAACTTTACCGTCTGACCTGACTGGAAATGACAGTCAGTCAAGTATAATGTATGTTTTATATGGCAAGTCTACTTGTTGTCAATTAACAACTAATTTTTAAAAGCATTAGAGTTAAATAAAATATTGTTGTTAGTCAAATTCTGTGTTACCGGTATATAGTTTTCTGAAAGAAAAGAATCATTTTTGTAAATGGATAATTTGAGAGAAAACTAGTGAAGCATTGAAGGAGAATACTAAAAACTGAAGCAAAAGCAACTCCAGAAATGAAATTGACATATTTTCTACATTTGATAATTAAGTATTTTAGTGTTTTCTTTTTTGTTACAACTCATTATAATATCCTTTGAATGTTTTTTAGATTAAATTTCACAAATATCTGGCTGCCACATTAGTTTTGAGGAACAAAATGCCTGACGTGAGCCATTACATTTTGATCTCTGACATAATTAGATAGGTAGGTCAATCAGTAATTGCATACATAAAGCTACGATAGTTTTGTGGAATTGATATCCTATGCCAATATACATTTCATTAGAATGTCATTCCCTTTGTAATATTGGCTGAAGTAAACTCTTGTTACAACAGAGAGTCACCAGGCAATATCTTCAGCATTCTAATGGTTGGGGGGAGTTTTTAGACTAATCAATGCAATTATCATGGTGTCAACTTTTATTTCAGAATGTGGCTATGGATTTTGAACATGAGCTTTTTCATGCAGTGTCCAACAATGAGCCAGAAAGACTAAAGGAGATCCTGGAAGCTGGGGCTGACCCAGATCAGTTTTACGAGGACATTACAAGGATCAGCTCCAAATCAATACTGCATATGGCCTGTGAAAAGGGCCGAGAGGAATGTGTTAAGGTGGGACCATATTTAGTGAGACAAATCAAAAAGAAGATCTGGATGTTTCTGTCAAAAAATTATATGTACTTAGAGGGAAGTTTATGAAAGTTATCGAAATTCAGAAGATACTTTTGCAACCTTTAGTAATTCAGATTCAGATGGTTAAAGTATGCATGGTAAATCTAATTACATGTAAATGACATTTTAGTTGCCTTGCATGAATTTTTGGGGATTCAGACTAAAAATCAAAAATGAATTTGGGTGTTATTTTCCTGTTAGTCTTCAAACTCATTATGACCAAAACAATTCCTTTCGCAGTTTAGTACTAAAGACTGACTCTAGGCAAACAATGGCAGTAACTTTTGATTATTTGTTCAGTTAAATGTGTGGACTATCTCAAAAATTCTCTGGGAATTGATTTGTTTGCAATGAAAATCACACAGACATGTGGCTAATTTAATTTAATTTTGATGTATTGATTGATACTTAAAGGTTTTGTTGACTTTGATATGATATCTGATCTATACCATTTTCTTTATCAGTTTGCTGTATTACACGTTGTCTTTTCAGTAGTTCCTGAATGCAGTGAATAGAAATGGCAATGTTGTAGGCGATGTGACTATTCAAAATTTTGACATTATGATTACCTCGTGAGTGGGAGTTTGAATTTCAGGTTATTTAACAGGCTTGAATTTGTTTCCTTGTACACTAATTTAATATCGCTGCTTGTTTACATTTTGCTTTATTTATTTCTTTTACAAAATGCTGCCAAACTCAATAAGTAAACAAATGAATATTCAAATATCAATTTTCTGTTCAAATTTTCGCAACAAAATATTCATATTCAGATGTTCAGTTAAGTGTTGAAGCTCTAATGCAAGGTGATGTATAGGTCTGTTGTTGGTGATGCAGTACACTAGCCAATATTTTATTTTTACAAATGAACAGCCTATATGGTGTTTTTTTCTGTTGTGCTAACCATGGTTTTGAAGGAAAAAAGAAAGTCATTTAAATAAATCAATATATTGATATTTAAATTCATAAATAAAATGTCATCTTATAATGCCTTTAAGGCATTTTAATATGAAGAACAGTCAGCACTGCAAATTTAGGTCTCAATTTTGGTGATTACTGCAGGTATAAAGACCAAGTTTTCATCCCTGTCAAATGAGAGATCATCTCAAAATACCCGGATGCAAAAAGTGGTGATTGTACCATACTACCTACTGATCCAGTCCTGTACCAGCAAACAATCTGATATTATTATAAAAGCAGTTTTTTTTATTACATTGAATATGACAACAGTTTTATTAACCAACAATTCTTTATTATATGCATTGATTTTATCCCATGGACATGATGCTGCATTAAATATGACAGCTAATGGTAAGAATGGTACAAATATAAATTGATTTCTCAAACGGCTTGACCAATTTCCACAAAATTATTATATGAAATTTGTACTGATGATGCTTATCTGCCATTTAATATAACCAGCAGTAGAGGTGAAAGAAAAAAAACTCAAATAACTCCTCAAACCGGTTGGTTCTTCAAAGCATTCTATTGCACAGCCTACTGGAGAAGGCCCATCATCCTTCCAGCAAGCGCCCTCCACCTACCCCTCCCCTAAGTTTTCCGCACTATTCACTGGAGTGAGAGACCCTCTTCTAGTGAACCGCCAACTTTGAATCCTACAGAAACCTGGAAGCATACCTGCCAACCTTCCAGACAATGTTGGGGGTTTTTGAGAGACAAAATGGGGTTTTGTGGTCCCAGTTGTGTGTGTGGAGGGGAGATGTAGTGCATGTGACCCAAATAAGTGACAGTTTACAGTTGAGAATAAGTTTTCTACTCATATAAGCCAGTAGAAAATGACTGGAAATTCAAACTTGAATAAAATAAAATAAAATGTTTTCTTTGAAGCATTTAATACACTTTCAGATAAAAGTATCTGGTAGACTTAGCATCGTCAAATATCATTACATACACATGCACACACATATAATCACAACCACACAGACATTAAATTAAAAAGCATATACAGAATTTCTGTCTTTAAAGTCCATGGGACAGTGGAATGCAGTATTAACTTGTAGTTGCTGACTTTGCTGCTTTCAATAATTGGACTTTGAAGGTGATGCAAATGTCATTACTGTTCATCTTTGCACTCATTAAAGGCTGGATGATACTATCGTTCTAACTTCCCCAAAGATCTTGTTGAATTTTTTGCAGCATTGAAAATGATCTTTTGACATTTGCCTCAATGCAGGGTGGTGTCAGTATGTCAGTGGCTGTCATATACTCCAGAATGACTAATGTTGGTATGATGTTTGCAGTATGTGCAAAGTATAAAATGCTCCCCATTACTGCTGCACTTTACATCACAAATGGCTCATCCTTCTCTGAATTACAGTTGTGTTTGACATTTTGCCTTCAAAAATTAATCAGACTCTCACACTGGTTCAAAGTTTATAATTCCAACTACTGAAATAAACCTATTTTGTACGTTGTATATGGAGAAAATTCTGACTTCAAAGAAACATTGCCGCTGATCATGAACTAGCCAATAATCTTTAATAAAGATGGCTTAAATATTTTAATATCAGTAATAGATTACCTGTTGTTATTGCATAACTGTACTTTTCTGGGGTTAAAATATCCCAACTGAGTGATGAAAATTCGTCCTCCCAATTAGTGAGAACCAGAAAGTTCCAGAACACTGGACCACATAGTGCACATGCTCTGACATGCGCCATAGGCTTAATTCTTTTCTTGGTCATAATGTCAGATTGTTCATGTTGCTTCATGTGAAGAAGATAGCCGTTGCCTCGTGGGTTCAACGAGCGAATTATTAAATTTTTCTTGTGCTATATTTCTAAGACGTAGGATTATACCCTGATCGAGTTTTATCAACTGTGTAGTTAAGCTCTCTTGAGAGTTTTTAGACTTTTGTTATGTACACATGGTGTTCACCTTGTCAATTATTTTGTCCATTTTACCCTTCACAGTGTGCTAGTTATTCAATTGGTGTGTGTATTTTCTAGTAAGGCGTGGGTTATTTTTATGATAATTTTCCCTATCCTTGCATTATTGCAGTCTTGTAAGGTGAAGAGTGAGGCAATAATCAAAGCACATCACATTATATTGCGTGGAGAAATATATTTTGTATATATAGGCTTTCTTGTTGGAAATTACATGGTATCTGAGGTACACCACGTTTATAAAAGTGCTGTAACATCTCAACTTTGACCTTACCATTAAAAAAAAAAGGGCTTGCCCATTTTTCAAATTGTTGTCTCACATATAATGAATTCACTGTATTTATATTTTCATATCATGATAGCAGGTCACACACCACTTCATACTAATATATTTGCACTTTCAGTTATGAAACATAGGTTACGTTTTTGCAGTTTGTATTTTGGATAGCCTTCTCTATAATTTAGCAATCGTAACCCCTGGTTCTTTGCTAATTTCAGTAGGTCCCTTGCTTGCTTTAGCCTGGTTGACCAGTTACCTTGTTTCTTGTTACTACCAAGGGAACTGAGTAGTTTCCCCTTATACTTTTTTGTTATGCCCTAGTCAGGTGTCTTATTACTGAACCCTTTTTCTTTAGCATTGCTTAATTAGCATACACTTTCCTTGTATTCAAACAAATAATTTTTTCTTTGCATCATATTTCTTTTGTTTTAGCATTCAGCATACATTTGTATGTATGTATGTGTATATATATATATATATATATATATATATATATATATATATATATATATATACAATTCTTTCAGGAACAATGTCTCGACAAACTGTTTGGAGGTGTGGTGCACTTGTTGTGAAAGGACAGATGGCTGTCCTTTTTTGAAACCTTTGGCCAGATGAGACTTGGGATCTTCCTGAAAGTCATAGGACTTACAAGGGGAGGATTTTTTTCTTCTTCTTCTAGTTTCTGGCTTTTCTTTGTCTGGGTCCCTCGGGTCTCAGACAAAGGTTACTCAAGTCTCTCCGGAGATTTCCAATGTCAGTTGTAGGCCCCATCCCAAGGCGGATATGAATCGGTGGAGATTGAGTCGCGCCATTCCGAGAGGGAAGAGCAGCACTGTTCCCATTCCGTGAGGGCTGAGAGCAAGTTGCATCCTTCCAAGAGGAGGGATTAGAACCCTCTCATTTACACTAGGACACCTTTTCTCGTCCACTAGGGCAGAGAAAGAGTCGCACCTGCTTGAGAGGGGGGGGGGGAATGACATTCTCTACTGACCCACAGCTTGGTTAGGGCTGGTAGTGAATTCCCCCACCCCCCCCATAAGGGGAAGCGGGACACTTCCAGTCCTCGGGGCCTGTTGTAGGTGACAGGATCAAGCCCCCAGGAGAGGGGAGAGCTCAGATCTAAGTCCATCAGGTCTGGGGCAGGGTCTTCCTACAAATCTGATTTTCCTAACGAGTCCTTGCCCTCTTCGTGGGCCCGTACGGTATGGAGATAGGAGTTGGGACGATTCCCCACCTCTCTCCAGTTTACCATTTAATCCCATGGAGGATTGGGACAGAGTTTACAAACGCCAGGTTAAGGAAGGGGATCAGATCAGTATCCCCCCTTTCCTTTGATCCCTCTTAATCTATATGGGATGTGGGGTTGTGCACTGCAGTGGGGGTTGGAGGGTTACCCTAAACCTCCAGTGGAGACCACTGTGAATGCTGATCCCTTATCTATGTGAGAGGAGTAGCCACTTAAAGTTTCCTCTCCTCCAGTGTCTCCCCCGAGAGAGACATTGGGTTGCATAATCCAATCTCCTAGGAGAGGGAAAAAGACGAGGATGTCCTCTCTGTCCTCGTTAAGAAGCAAACGAGTTGGGCACAGAGCAGGTCGATGTTACTTCCCCTCCGTCGGCTAAGGAGGCAGAGGAGGAAGAGACCTGGTAATTTGATAAAGCAGTTAATGAGGTTTACTGCCTCTTACCCAGTGATTTGTGCCCCAAACCTTTGGGTCCTGGTGACTCCAAAATTATTTCCAGCTTGGAGAAACTTTCTGGGGCAAATTCTTGACCAGATCTCCTGTTACTCCCCCACTATGTGATAATCAAGGAGCTCTCTCACAGGTTTAGCAAGGGCCAAGAATTTGCCAGACATCATCTGGGGTGGTCTGTTCCCCCTTCTATGTTGCGGCCTTTGATAGCTTCTTCTAGCTACAAGATTCATTCCTCGTCCTAGCCCACTAACCACCCACTTTGGATGCGGAAGCAGCTCAAGTGGGTATGTCTTCGGGGACTTGGGCTCATCCTAGAGCAGAAGGCTAGGTCACTCGTAACTGTAGCCTCACATGCTGACCTTTTTTTCAGCAGCCTTATTCAGTCTGCTTAGAGAGGAGTCTTTGTCCCCATTAGCTCTCCACCGTCTGTTGGAAATAGTGGCCAAAACATCGAGACATGCTTTGTCCTTTGTTGATGGCTGGATCCTTTCCATCTTAAGGGGCAGCTACCGGCTTTGGTTCCAGGACCCCCTCCCCTCATAAGGTCCCCCATTTGCTTCCACCAGTCAAATCTGGGGCTCTTAAAGGAAGAGGTTCATTCACTTATGCGGAAGGGTGCAGTAGAGAGGGTGTTAAAAGACCAATCATCGACTTTCTACTCCCGAATTTTCCTGGTCTCAAAAAAAAAGGGGAAAGTTTCATCTAATTATTGACCTTTCTGACCTAAACAGATTTCTGCAGGAGGAACCTTTTAAATTGGAAACCACAACCTCAGTCAGCAATGCCATAAGACCTGGCAATTGGGCAGTCTCCATCGATCTTCAGGATGCATACCTTCACATCCCTATTTTTCCTCCACATAGGAAGTACCTCCGGTTTTGTCTCGATGGGGAGGTCTTCCAATTTCAAGCTCTGCCATTTGACCAAGCTTCCGCTCCGAGTTTTTACCAGGGTCATGGGAGTAGTGGCAGCCCATATGCGATCAATAGGTATCCCAATCCTCCAGTGTTTCGACGATTGGTTGATACACAATGGCAGTCAAGAATCCCTCAGACTAGACCTATCTCGATGTTGGTCCATAGTGACCAGGCTGGGTCTTCTACCAAATGTAGAGAAATCAGAACTCACTCCTTCTCAAGATTCTCTCTACGTGGGAAGAATTTCCTCACAAACAGAGGGTTAGTTTGAGCCCTCTGGAGAGAGTAGACAAGATCACGTCCTTGTTGGAGACGCTGAGAGCAAAAGACTACATTAACAGCTCACCATTTTCTCTTTCTGCTGGAGACCTTGAACGCTCTAGCAGGCTTGGCTCCCCTAGGCAGGCTGTACCTACATCCTCCAGTTTCTCCTTTTAGCTACGTGGAAACCACACAGGGACCCTCTGAATACTCAGATTTCTCGGAGTTGGGACTTTCACCTTCATCTCAGTTGGTGGACAAATTGGGACCAGTTTTTGGTCCCCATGAACCACCCAGAACCCCACTCTTATCTGTTCACAGATGCGTCAGATTCAGGGTGGGGCACTCACCTACAGCCAGAGGGACTTATTCTTTAGGGTTCTTGGTCCCGGGAAGAATCGACTCACCAAATAAACAATTTACAAATTAAAGCAGTGTTCTTAGGCCTTCAGGGGTCTGCCCATCAAATAAGAGGTTGCTGTGTGATGGTCTCCGACAACACATCGGGTGGTTGCGAACCTCTGAAGACAAGGAGGCACACATGCACCTTCTTTCTTCATAGAGGTTTGGAACCTCCTTTGCTGGACAATTTTGGAAGGAATTTTCCTCTGAGTTTGCCACATTCTGGTCAGGAAAAACATTTTGGCGGACAGTCTGTCCAGGAAAGGAAAGGTAGTCCTTACAAAATGGTTCACTTCACCAATCCATAGCAGACTCCCTGTTCCAACTTTGGAGACCTCTCTTTAAAAAAAAACCTCTGAGCCTTTGGGTGAAGCTTCCTTTGAGAACCTCACTCTCAAGACGTCCTTTTTGCTTGCCTTAGCATCTGCAAGATGAAGGAGTGAACTTCATGCCCCATCTATAGAACAGGGCTGTATCAGGTTCAATGGGAATTATGAGACAGTTTCTCTTCTCTGTCAACCAGGTTTTTTTTAGCAAAAAACCAGCTTCCTTCGATTGCACTGCACCCGATTGAGGTTCCCAGTATCTCACATATCTGTGCTGGGGATGATCAAGATTGATTTTATGTCCGGTTAGGGCTTTATGTTTTTATTTGGCAGCCTCTAAAGAGAGAAGGAAGGGTAGGAAGCGTCCTTTCATACCCATTAAAGATTCAGCTGATATTTCAGTTTCCACCATTTCTAGGTAGATTACATTAACTATCAAGAGAGCTTATCAGTCCCTTACTGATAGGGACCTGTCTTTCATGAAAATTAAAGCCCATGAGGTTCATACCATTGCTACCTCATGGGCCTATCTAACACATTCTTCTTTGGAGGATATGATGAAAGCTGCATTTTGGCACTCTCACACTACTTTTTCCTCCTGTTACCTTTGCTTCTTGGCCCACCAAAGTGAAGGCATTTTCTCACTGGACCCGATTGTCATTGCTCAGAAAGTGGCCAATGCAGAATCCGCTCCACAGTAATCTGCTCTTTGTGAGGGTGAGTATTCCTTGTGTTGTTTGTTATTTGCCAGTTGTAGGTTAATCAACCTCCCACCAAACTGACAAATTCAGCTATGCAATAACAACAGGTAGGCTATTACTGATATTAAAATGTATTTTTTTTTTTTTGGGAGGGGGGTAAAACTAATTTTAATGATGTAATACTTACCTGCTATTACCAGATTCCTTCCTCCCACTACATAAGATGCACCCTCGAAAAGAATGAAGCCTACACTGCACATCAGAATGTGCACACTATGTGGTCCAGTGTTCTGGAACTTTCTAGTTCTCACAAATTGGAAGGACGAATTTTCATCACTCGGATGGGGTATTTTACCCCTGGAAAAGTACAGCTATGCAATAACAACAGGTAGGTAATACATCATTAAGATTAGTTTTTCCCCCTCCCCCAAACTACATTTTTATTCAAGGCAACAAAGGGTAACAACTTTTGTTTCTTCAACACCAATCTCTGCTTTACCTTACTTCAAACGAATTGGGTTGTTCCACTTGTGTACTTTACATATGTTAATTAGCCTAATGGGCTCTTCAACAGCAATGCTGGAAAGAATAGCAAACACAGAATCACCTTAGCAATTGTCAGTCAGTTAAGTACTAAACAGAGTGGTGGTCATGTATCTCTGACTGCCTTTATCTTTCAATCACCTTTTTGATATTTAACTGTATAAACTGCACAGTGGTGGTAGTTTTCCATGAGCATTAAGTGTGAAAATATGCACATCACAACTATTTACTGTTTAACAGGTTACAGACATATATCATAGTGTCAAGAAAGGTCTCCATCTCACTTTTTTTCATCGTTAGATTAACTGACAATTGCATTTTTAAAAACATGACTATGTTGAGGGGTTTGGGGGTCAAAAATCATGTTTTTTTGTGTGACACATCATGATTAGCAACTAACATGAGTGACAACACACTCTCTTCCTCTCTTACCAACAATATCACAAACACTGGATAAAATGCAGACTCGATTTGCAACAAGATAGTGTTTCAAAACTGTTATACCTACAAAAGCAAATCACACCTTTCTATAATGAAATGAGGAAATTCCTCAACAAATGTATTAAACCTCAGCATACTGTGGACTTCCTAAACACCTGCATTAAAGGAACACCATATAAAGATGCCTCCAATGCAATATGAAGCCGGGAATCATCAATGACAGATCTCAGAGTCAAACAATACCTTAGAAAGAATTGTAACCCCAGTGAATTCTCTGAAATGAAAAAAGCTTTAACCTCCATGCAAGATAAACTAACAAAAAGCATATTCTCTTAAATAGCATAAATATTTGTCACTTCCTGACAACACCTAAAATTTAAGGAATACCAGTAACCACAATGGTAATAGTAGTCGCACTGAAAAAAATCAGTAGCCTTGTAGATGAGCACATCAGACCATTTGTCCCCCTGATTGCATCCTACATTAGAGACACTACTGACTTCATTATAAAGTTGCAAACATTACAGGACAGTTACACTATTTTGTTACAATGAATGTAACATTACAGGACAGTTACACTATTTTGTTACAATGAATGTAACATTACAGGATAGTTACACTTTTTTGTTACAATGAATGTAACATTACAGGACAGTTACACTATTTTGTTACAATGAATGTGACATTACAGGACAGTCGCACTATTTGATACCATGAATGTGACATCGCTCTACACTAACAGCTGTTGCAAGAACACTTGCACTTCACAAACCCTGATATTGTCTCTTCAACAATAGCGTTTTGTCTCCTCTTAAGCTCATACCAAGTTGACAATCAACAATACTTGCAACTAGGAGGAACAGCAATGGGCACAAATTGATGGGTCACTTAGATTGTTAGGGTCTGCACTCTACAAGCCATTCACTTGCTACATATTTATAATGGTATTTTCATGATTTGGACATGTTCTGAAACAGAACTATATAGTTTTTGGAAACACTGCAATGAAAATACTTTGCATAATTGAATTCACCAG
Organism: Margaritifera margaritifera; assembly: GCA_029931535.1. Classification (NCBI taxonomy): domain Eukaryota; kingdom Metazoa; phylum Mollusca; class Bivalvia; order Unionida; family Margaritiferidae; genus Margaritifera; species Margaritifera margaritifera. Next base: position 278,159 of record JAQPZY010001550.1, on the reverse strand, counting down.
TGAATTTTCCAAAGAGGTATCAACTTTCAAGACATCATTGTGTGATTGTAAACCAGCAAAAAAACCCACTATTATCTACTTGATGGGTCTTTTCATCCCCAACACTGCAAAAAATCAGGACCAGATAGTCAATATCTCGGTTTTAAACAAATCTGTACATTTTTACATGACTTTGGCAGATACACAACTAATTTAATTCAGTACTACCATATAAAGAGGTTATCTCCTTGAACTTGTACAGTATGTGCATAAAAAAAAAAAGACCTCCTAAAGATTAAATTCAACTTGTTATCACACATGATTTGGATAACTACTTTATCAGATCAGTAGTCTTGATTCTATGACCTATACTTCAAGTCAGTTTACCCCATATATTTACAAATAAATCCATGTTTGTTCTATAAATACCGTACGTTGGAAAATCAGCAACATCCTTGTCTGAGTGAAATTTACTAGCCTTCAACCAAGATTAAAAGGCAGGAATATCCTTAGTCCTTTGGATGATTGCACAAATAGGGACATTTCGCTCTGCTTTTGGATGAACAAAGTTTTTCAGAGCTCATATACTAGCTTAACCTACTGTTTATACTCACATATAGTCCAATACCAACTGCAAACTGCTTAGACCCAGATCTTCTGTTGCATAATGTGCCGGCAGATCTGAGTCTATGCAGTTTGTAAGGACTAATCAGTAGAACAAACATAGACATTGATCTGCCATTGCATAATGCGCTGGCAGATCAATGTCTATGTTGTTTGCATTTGGACCCTCATTATACGCGAGTATATACAGAACACATGCAGACTTCCATGCCACTGTACAACTAAAAATCTCTGTCTCATTACATGTTCAAAATGCAATAAAGAATATGTAGCTGAAATAAACATGAATTTAAGACCTTTATAAAATAACACTTTAGAGGCACAGACCTTAAAATGGACACCACTGTTGCAAGAATTTTCAGTTTAATTACCACTTTACTAACATATCCAATACCACATTATTGAAATATTATATTCTGACTCAGGATCGGAATATAATACACATAAGTGGAGAATGAAATGTATTGGATATATCTGCTCCACACTAATTATCTGGTTGAGATCAGTATCATGGGCTAGTTGGAAATTTTCCAGCCATTTGGTTGCTTCTAACTTCGCAAAACATCATTGGTCAATTTTGATTTATCAGTTGAATAGGAAACCTCTTGATCAGAGTTTTGGCAAGTGTCTGCCAGATGAGCCATCACATACCCACTTAGGCCTCTTGTAAAATTTGAAGGCCTTTTATACCACTGCACACCTAAGTTTCATGGATATAGGCAATCACATCTTTTATTTGGGTGGAGATGGGGAGACAGTTGAAGAGATACCAGGCATCTATGTATCACCTGTATATTGATACATTTATTTAAATATCTACATCAATATATATCTAGTGATTGAAAGATCAATATATCTGTATATTATAATAATATTTCTGAGGATGTGCCTTCTCCAATTGTAGATATATGATTACAAGCCAGTTGCACACTAATTTACAATTATGTTATTGTGTGTAATTTTGCATACTCTTTTTTTATTCCTTTAAGTATTCAGCCAGTTATAGGAAAAAATTATTAATTGCAAATTTCTTCAGTACCTTGCATTTTACAGTTTTAATAAGGAAAAATTTCTCTGTGTTAAAAATTTGAGGACAAAAAACAAATTATGACCTTTAAATATTGATGGTGTGTGAAAAACAATTATAGCGTATGAAAAATTACAGTCAAGTAAAGCTTGGGTCATAATAGAATGGTTTCATTCTGTGTGCAACCAGTTACATGTATCAGTGGTGATTGATTACTGTCTATGCTCGCTTATAAGTTGAGACACCAACTGCAAAATAACATAGACCCTGATCTGCTGTAGCATAATGTGCTAGCAAATCAGGGTCTATGTTGTTTGTTCTACTGATTACTCCTAACATACTGCATTGACCCAGATCTGTTGGTGCATAATGCACTGGTAGATCTGGGTCTGTGCAGTTTGCAGTTGGACTCCACTTATAAGTGAATATATATGGTCGGTTTATCACTTGCAGTGTTGTACAATGCAAGTGCAGGGGTCATCAACTTTAGCTGCCTTGTGTTCCCCAAATAGCAACTAAAAAATAATAATATGGTGGTTCTAAGGAAACAACATCATAACAAATCTCCCCTAAATAGCTCAATCCAGACACAACACTGCATTTGAGTATCTTTTTGCAAAAGTGTTCCTCTTATTTTTGAAACTTTAATCTTAAACCATTTTAAAACTCTACTTCAGGTTTTGCTGGCACACAATGCAAATCCAGGCATTAATGATAGGTGGTCTCAAACACCGCTGATGTCCTGCATGATAACACACCACTATGAGATAGGAGAAATTATTCTTCAGCAAGAACCAACAACTATTGATGATGAAGACAGGTACGGCAAAACAGCACTACATAAAGCAGTGGAGACAGGTTGTGAGGAGTCCGTCAGGCTATTGTTGAGATACAATGCCAAGGTTGATAACAGGACCCATGATGGAGTAACAGCAATGATGATTCTTTGTGATAGCACTGACCTTGGCAATGCTGCAGATGTATTAAAACTTCTTTTAGATGCTGCAGCAGAGGTGGATATTAAAGACCATGTTCTTCGCACTGCATTACATGTAAGATGGTACTGTCTCTTGTATACCAATGTAGCTTAGTCAGTTTTCCACACTCATAAGTTGCCTGACTGATATTACTTTTTGAGACTAATTATGATAATTATGATTTCTTTTTACTGTACCACATTGCAAATGAGTTTCTTGACTTTACAGAGATTGTATACTCTGGTGCAGCCATTTTATTTCTTGAATTTAACATTTAGAAATGTTAGTTCCAAACAGATAGAAAATAGCATTTAATTGTGTACAAAATAAAGATTTGTTTCAAATGAAAAATGATGTAATAGTATGCAGGGATTTACAAATTTTATAAATGTCAGCTTGCCCAGGGAAAGCTGACTGGAAAATTTGACTTGCCCTTAGGAAATATGAGCTTGGTCGAACAATAATATCCCAACACAAAAAAAAAAAAAAAAAAAAAAATGGGATATTTTAAGGAAATTGTGTTATATTTATTTTAACTTTTGTTTTCTTGTTATCTTTGTTGGCACCTTAAAACCATATGCCAATAATTAAAGTTTTAAAAAAATATGTATGTAAATAATACATGTAGATAGATATGTACATGAGAAAGGGTTAGAATACAGAATATATTTAGAAGCACAAAAATAGACATGTACATGTACAGTACAGCTCACGTGATTTTTCAAAACCCCACGCATCGCGGTGGGGTACTTAATCCCCTCCACTCTAGCTCCGCGATGGCACTCCACGGTGGAGGCATAAATTGGCATAAATACCTACAAATCACCACCGCGTTTCGGCAAGCACGCCGATGTAAACTCCACCGTGGAGGGGCTAGTCAACATTACTGATTGACATCTGAACAGCCAATGAATGAAGACCACCTATGGAAAGACGGAGACGTCAAGAGTGATTTACAACCGGATACCATTTGAAGAATCAGTCGTCTTTATTTCGATCATATTTGGACAATAAAAAAATTATTTCAAAAGGCTTGTATATTCAGTACACATTACTGTTTATAAAAGGTTGATCGACTTCTTTTGCAATAAGTTTATGATTTTAATTTATTTCAAAGAAATATGAACAAACTTATGCACTGACTTGATGAGAAGCACACATTGCTGAGCTTCTCAAGCAGAATAAATTTATCATTTTGTTCCAAAGGAAAGTAATTCTCTGAGATATGGACAATTAAAATCCAAATTGACATCCGCTTCTGCTTACCCCCCCCCCCCAAGAACAAACCTAAAACACTGAATTTACACTGAAATGCAAACTGCGTGCTTAGTCTTTAAGCAGTAATAGCAGAGTGACGAGGCTGAATATTATGACTCCATGTGTACTGTAAGGGACTGACCATTTAATATATGGGGTTTATATGTTGTTTTGTTTTTTTCGACCGGGATATTTTTTGTTCTTTAATCACAATATTTATTTATTTTAAGTGAAATATGAAACGGATTAACGTCTACTAAAAAAATCAGAGAAAGACAATTGTTTTCATGCATTTACGCCCCCCCCCCCCCCACGGTTGGAAAATTCAATTGTCTCTCCCTAATAAAGACTTGACTTCAGCGGATGTTCTACAGAAATCAAGGCAGTGACCATTGTGAACACTGTTGTAAGATATTAACAAGGGTTTGCATCAAAGGATAATGTAAGTTTCAGCTTGGGAACCGTGTGTTTTTATTACACGAAGCCATCTGACTTAGCACGTTGTACTTTATAGCCGCATTTATGGTCCCGCCATTAAGAACGGAAGTTTGATAATTGTTAGTAATTAATCTGAACTCGGCTTATTACCGAAATGAAAAATAATATGGAAAATTCTAAAATCTGAGATGTTCAGAGATTTTAATTTCCACGTGTATCCTATTATTTGCTCATTTTCCTACGGCGAAAATATAAAAATAAAATATACTTTTTTAATTATTTTTATGCAGATATTAAAGAATGCAGTTTCCTGTTTGTGACTGTTAGAGCCTTTGGTTATTGAGCGTGTTTCTGTTTCTTACCACTTGCAAACTATATTTATTTATTTTAAGTGAAATATGGAACGGATAACGTCTACTACAAAAATCAGAGAAAAACAATTGTTTTCATGCATTTACCCCCCCCCCCCCCCCTTGGAAAATTCAGTTGTCTCTCCCTAATAAAGACTTGACTTCAGCGGATGTTCTACAGAAATCAAGGCAGTGACCATTGTGAACACTGTTATAAAATATTAACAAGGGTTTGCATCAAAGGATAATGTAAGTTTCAGCTTGGGAATGATTTTTATGACACGAAGCCATCTGATTTGGCGTGTTGTACTTTACAGCCGCAATTATGGTCTGGTCCCGCATTAACAACGGAAGTTTGATAATTGTTAGTAATTAATCTGAACTCGGCTTATTACCGAAATGAAAAATAATATGGAAAATTCTAAAGTCTGAGATGTTCTGAGATTTTAATTTCCAACAAGTTTAGAGCATTTTGCATGGATGTATTGTCTTCACATGTGTGCTATTTTTTGCTCATTTTTCTACGGCGAAAATATAAAAATAAAATATACTCTTTTAATTATTTTTACGCAGATATTAAAGAATGCAGTTCCCTGTTTGTGACTGTTAGAGCCTTTGGTTATTGAGCGTGTTTCTGTGCCTCGTCCCGCCCTGATTTAAAAAAATAAATAAATATATCCCCCCCCCCCCGAAAATTCCTGCGGATGCCCATGAACACACACACGACTTTAGAGCACGTGCTCGGGAGTTCCTGTGCAGTGGTGGGAACATTTCTTTCTCTTTTGCTCCATAACGCTATAATGTCTAGCACGTTATTACTTTTTTACGACAACTGAACGTTTCCAGATTTCAGTTTGTGTACGTTGAGATTTATAATCAGTCAGATACCGACGGGAAAATTTGTTTCCTTTTTTCCCCCTCTATTACGCTATAATGTCTAGTACAGTATTACTGTTCTTACCACTTGCAAACTTTTCCACATTTCAGTTTACGATAACTTGTGCAGTAGTGATTTGGATTCCATATTTTATGAGAGAGAGAGAGAGAGAGAGAGAGAGAGAGAGAGAGAGAGGGAGAGAAGGGGGGGGGCTTTACTAAGAAGAGTTAATGATCTAAAATTATTCATCTTATTTTTCTGTATTATGCAATAGGAAAACGAAAAGAAAAGAAAAAGTTAAACATTAATTTCATCTGATGCGCAAGTTTGTCAGATCAATGGCAAAGAAAACAAACCCGCAGAAGCGCTGCTGTTCTACTTTAGGTTAACAGTTAGTACATGAAATTAACACGTCAATATCAGCAGTCCTGATGGCTTCTCTTGTGCTAGGTTACTTGCACGTGTCAACTACATGTATCTAGGATGACCTTTTGTGGCCATTTGTGATTTTTTTTAAAACCGCTACTTTGGTAATTAATGCAAATTAGTACAGTTTAAAATAAAATAACGATGTGAAATCTTAATAACGCTTTATTTAAGCGATTGGATGTCAGGAAAAAATGTACAATATGTGAATGAGTACTCATGCATGGAATAACCATCGGAACTTGTACGATTTTGTTTCACTTCAGTCAGGTATGACTGCAGCTTTGTTATTAATTTGTTTGATGTTTATCGTTCTTTTCATTGCAGGTAGTACAATATCACTGACTTTCATATGATCATTACAATTTTGTATTGCGTTTACTGAAAAAGAAATAAGGATATGAATGCATGTTTAGATTCCGATAACATAGTATTGAAGAAAAAAAAATTAGATTCATTGCGCAAAATGTAGTATTAATACAGTTTGTGAGGCATTGCCATTACATTATCATCATCTAAAATATGATTTGGCACTATGTATCATACATTATCTTCGTTAGAACAAGGAAATATTTATAACTAACTGAATTACTACGTTTTTTTCAGTATCAAAAAGTTAGCAAATTGCTCCCCAGAGGGATAACGATGTAGATAAATCGGTGCCCCCACCCCCCTCCCGTCTCAACCTCTGCTTGCATGGGTGATAAACAGTAAACCACACCCATATTATCGAAACCACGTCCACTCCGCGGTGGTGATCGGATGCGACTCCGCGAGGGAGCGTGGTGTGCAGGGCTATTCTCCGTGACAACTCCGTCAGGACGCGTGGAGTGATGGTGGAGAGGTTTTTCTTAATCCTCTCCACTCACTCTCCACCCCCACCATGATGCGTGGGGTTCCGAAAAATCACGTGAGCTGTACTGTATATAGACAGATAAATGGATAAGTAGAAAAGGGTTTGGAAATAGCTAGATTTTTAAGAGCGAGAGAGAGAGAGAGAGATGTTTAGGTAAAAGACCTTGAACTGAAAAATTAAACAACTAATAACAATATTCTAGCCAGGGATACTCATAACGTATTTTGGTGTGTATAATGCACACCCCGAATTTCGACCCTGAATGAGGGAGGAAAACATAGTTTTGCCATATAATGCACATGTGATAAAATACATTTTGAAATTTCAATAAGATCACTCCATTTCGTAGGACATAGATCATCATTTGTTACACGACATTTGAATTCTTTACAAAAAACTAGCACCTGACTGTTTCTCTGGTCTTTTCTGTCAGTATGCGGCACCCGATTATAACCAATACTTTTTTTTACATATATTGTGAAAGAAAGAATGAAAAAGTAGCAATATTTAAAGTATATTTTTCAAATTTTATGGTTGGCCCTTAAAAGGGCCATTTTAAGGTTCACTTGTTGATGGAGTTTATTGCATCAAATCCCTCAAATTCCTCTTCGTCATCATCACTGTCAAAAAGTCGCCATATGTCCTCGTCTGTCATCATTCCTGGCATTTGATCGAATACAAGATACTATGTGAAAGTTCAGGTCCAGTATTTACACTTATCTGGACTATCATGACACTTCTAAAATATATCTCAGTGCCCTAGATAGAATTTGCCACGACAATACTTTATAATTATGTTTGGCACATCAAAACTTTAGCTGGCGCTAATTACCTTTAAAAACACCACGCTGAGTCAATTAAATATTACTCTATTGTAACAAAGAAGGATAAAATACTGTGGTTTAAGATTAGAAATAAAACAAAACAAAGAACCAAGCTTATTTTTCTTCGAAAAGTAAATAAATTGCAAGTTTACCTAGACAAATCATTGTAACTATGTTCAGCACATCAAAGCTTAGCTGGCGCTGATTACTGTGAAAATATCACACTGAATCAATGAAGCATTGATCACTGTATAGTCACAAAGATATATCAAATACTCTGATTTAAGATGAGAAATAAAACAAAGAACCAAGCTTATTTTCTGAAGAAAAGTAAATAAATTGCAAGTTTACCTAGACAAAGCATTGTAACTATGTTCAGCACATCAAATCTTAGTCGGCGTTGATTACCGTGAAAGGATCACACTGAGTCAATGAAGAATTGATCACTGTATGGTTACAAAAATATATCAAATACTATGATTTAAGATGAGAAAAAAACTAAGAACCAAGCTTATTTTCCAAAGAAAAGAAAAGAATGTTTTCTGACTTCATACATTAATTGATTATTTTGTTTCATGATGTGTCGGTGTTAGCGTAGCAGACAAACCATAGTCAGGAAAAAGATGTACCCTATATGTGCCTCTGATGAGAAAATTAACACTGCTTTAATTCTAAATATTATTTTTCAATTCAAACAAGAATAAATTATGAAAACAATAACTTGACCTACAGTTATTGAATATTGAACATTTACAGGTGAGGTAATCATATATTAGCTCCACTGATAACCTTGAAAAGACCACACCGAGTCAGTGAAGCATTGATCACTGTATAGTCACAAAGAAATTTAAAATACTATCATTTAAGATGAGAAATAAAACAGAACTAAATTTATTTTCCAAAGAAAAAAAAGAACAGTTTCTTCATACATTATTTGATTATTTTGTTTCACAATATGTCGGTGTTACCGTAACAGACAAACCGTAGTCGCAAAAAATATGTCCTCTAAAGGTGCTTCTGATGAGAACTTTAACACTGCTTGAATTCTAAATATTATATTTCAGTTCAACCAAGAATATATGAAGACAAAATGTATTAGATCCACAGTTATGGAATACTGAATATTAACGGTACAGGTACGGTAATCATATTTGTTCCGCTGCAATGTGGTGCTTTGCACAGCTTTAGAACAACAAGTTACCAGTCATTATGTACATGTATTTCCGGTTGAGGCACAGAACAAAACACTACACAGTGATGTGAAATGAAACGAGTTTGTTAACATAAGCAATCAAAGGACGAGACTATCAAGGTTTGTAAGCATTATTTATTTCATTATTAAGGATAATACCGGTAAACAATTTAATTACAATGGAATGTGCAACGGATTTAATATTTCACAAGGAGTGAATGTGACACATGTAGACAGTTATAGTGCCTTCATCCTTTTGTCAGATCAACCTGGAAAATAACTTTATTATTTTAGTTCTTCTATAAAATGTGAACCCTGGACTTAAAATAAGAAAATTAGGTGAATAAAGTGCTTGTTATACGCAGCTAAATACTGTTATCCATAATGATTGGAACTTTCTTGCAGATTTCGTAGTATCATACTGTATATTTTTTTTTAGAACAGGTTCATGAGAGCTAAAACTTCATCAAGTTTCCTTTTTATGCCGAGATAAGATAGTAGACTCATCTCATCAACTACATCAACAATAATGAAAGCTAGACTGTTTGTAATGATTTATTTATACCGTATATACTCGCTTATAAGTCGACGTTTTTTACTTAGAATTTGACTCATACAGAGTAGGGGTCATCTTATAAGCGCGACATTAAAAAAATAAAAAAATCTTGGGGTAATGTTGGAAACTCTAGATGTTTGCAGTACATAAAAATACTGTCAATTCATATATTTTTACGTTTTCATGCCACTATTCCTATGCAGTAATGCATATATGGTATGCACTGTGTTTATCCGTTTCATGACGGTATTCATTACACAATACATGTATCTACAGTTATTTGGATTTTATTAATTTGAAAATATTACCGGTAAATTAAATACTACCTACCGCAAAATGAAGTGTCCATCAATGTTTACCGTGGGTGTTTACTAGTAAGTATATTGCCTCCATTTTCGTGCAAGTCTGAACAACCTGTATTTGTATTAATATTTGTGTTTTGCTGTATAAAGACTGTGCTTGATGCAATAAAAGTTTTGATTTAATTTGTATTTTCCTTTTCCACAAGTCAGATTTAATTCCCAAGTGATATTTCCCAAGTTATCTGCCAGTGCACATGGGCCGATAAGCCTTTGGCTTGTAAAGGGACTCACTTTGTTTTCAAGTTGACAATCCTTTTGATCGAGCCGCCAATCTATACTTGTTCAGTGCCAAGTAGAGTTCTACAACTTCCTGTGCATATACTTTGACCTTAATCCCTTCGCTTGTAAACACACCACACTCTTTGTTTTCCCATGTGACAACCCTTTGATCAAGCCGCAAGTTCAGTGCCAAGTAACAGAGGGAGGCTATTTGAACTCCCTGTGATCTTGCTGCACAATTGACATGTGTTCAGTTGCAGCCTTTAATAGATTTCTGACTTTATGATCAAAGTGTTACTCACAGAGCCCAAGCTCAGTCTTTGCATAAGCACCCGCATATGACAGTAAAGCCGAAAATCGGAGTCGGATGAAATTTATGATGACTAGACGACGACGATTTACAATGACTAGACGACGATGTAGGATTTCAGATCTTTATCAGACAATGAGGATTAATTCTTGGACTTTGTACCAGATGACATTGGATAGTGACATTTATAGGATACCGTGAATCACAAAAAAAGTGGACTTAACTTTCATTGTTTATTTGCACGATGTGTGGAATTAATATATTACGGGATATTGTGAATCGGATCATTCTGAACTTCTATTTTTATACTGGTATGTGACCTATAATTGAATTCATGGATTTATCATATAAATAGATTCGGAGTCGGACGATGTTTATGATGACGGGATGACATTGAAGGAATTTATTACTTTATTTGGTAACTCTGATGATTAGGATGAATTCTTGGGCTTTGAACCAGAGGACATTAGACAGTGACATTTATAGGATACCAATTTTATACCTGTATGTGACCTATAATCCAATTCATGGATTTATCATATAAATGGATTAAAAATGTTAAGCTATATGGATTTCATTACACGAAGATGGACAAAATGTAAGTTGTAAATTTATTTGTACATATTCAGCTCAATAATACAATTGTATTTATTCTACATTGTTTTTGTTTTTATTTGTCCTATCTATCTATATGTCTATCTATCTATCCAGTTTGGCTCGTTTATTTTTCCTAAGTGCAGCTCTGACTCGGTGATGACATGTCACCCCTTGCAGATGGATTTAATTTGCAAAAAACACCTCGACTTATAGGAGGGTCATAGCTGAATTGGCTTTTTGCAGCCATGAAAAGGGGGGGGGGGGGGGTAGACTTATAGTCGAGTCGACTTATAATCGAGTATATACGGTACTCACAACTGAAGGATTTGTGAACACTTATTTTATCCATTTACTTTACAATTATCATCTAGTCACGCTGAAATCAGCAACATGCATCAACATATTTGACAAGCTGACTTTTGAGATTGAGAACACTTATTATTATCCATTTAATTGTTTGCCAAGCAGTAAGTATGTATCAGTCTCTTGTAATTGTCATGTAAACAGCTGATCATAAACACCACTTGTGGGTGCTACATTTTGGGTACATTGATCACACTTTAAATGAAATCCTTCTGGTGGTTATTCGTTAGAGACGAGTGCCCTTTATTTTCAAATACACCTGTCAAAGAAATCTCGTGAGTTATATTATTAACAATTAATACCAACTCACCTTAAAATCGGCAACATGCATCAAAACAATCTTTGACAAGCCGATCATTTTGAGTCGGCAAGCTTACAAACTGCCTGAGATTAGGTTAGGATCTGAAAGTCGGTGAATCTGGAATACATACAGATATTACAATTAAAATGTAACTGATAAGTAAAAATATAAATATTTATTCCTTATTTGTCAAAACTCGCTTTAAATAGTAAATATTCATATTATCACATCTGCTCAAGAAAATGCGAGACTGATCTTGACATCTGCTACAAAACGGAAATGACATATGATAGATGAAAGAATCTGTGGCCCAGTTATATAATAGAAGAATGCAGTACATGTAAACACTAAATAAAGGTGCTGATATATGTACTGTGGACAGATCGCAGGGTATAAAACTTGCAGAACATAAAGCATTTCAAACGAACACAACCCTTTCTCCCTCTCTCTCTCTCTTAATTTTTTGGGCTTGCCTGCGGGCAGGTACCTTGGAAACTTGAGCTTGCCCGAACCAAATTTGAGCATGTCCCGGGAGTTGGGAAAGTAGATTTGTAAATCCCTGATATGGCATACAGATAACATGGCTACATCAGTCTATAGGAAAATAAAACATTGTCCATCAAAATAGGTTTTATTCATATCAGAAGAGTAGTGGAAGTTTTTAGGAATTCTCTAAAATTGCTTAAATTTACATCCTACGTATAAAGATAAAGATGTATTTTATTTTTATTCGCATGAAGAGGCAGAGTAAATAAAATTAATGGTGTTATAAAATACCTTGGTTTCTTTAATTTTCTTCATTAATACAGTATCATTTAGTGTAGCAGTTAGACTAAAGCAGAAAAACAAACTGATGGCTGTGTTTTGTGTCGCTAGCATTAGCAGATAAGAATGTATATAAGTACTGTAATTGTCAAAATCATCAAAATTTTACAGATTTTAGCTCAATGTTTTTAAAAGTTGTTTGTTGGTGAAACATAGTGTTCTGCTGAACTATAGCTTATTTCCTATTAATTCTAGTATGCAGCCATTAGGAAGAACCCCACCACTGTGGAGCTGTTACTTAGGGTTGGTGCTGATCCCAACATAATGGATAAGACAGGTCGCACACCACTAACCAACATCATCTGGGAAAATGTTCACATTAAGGACAGTCAGAGTGTAATTGATCCAAATGTGATGGCATGTATTGAGATGCTGACACAGGCAGGCAGTGATCTGAATATGACTGTTATGGAGCACAGTAACCCCCTGATAGTGTCGGCATTCCTCAAGGCCTGGATGCTTGTCAGATACTTCCTTGAACATGGAGCAGACCCAAACCCAAAGTGTAAAATTGTCTTTGTTTAAACTACTGTTTACATTGCTTATAGCCAGTTCTTAAAATATATTTGAAATATCCTAGAATCATTTATTATGTTGGTCTAGAGTGATCTTTAAGGTACATGTAGATTATCAGGGCACTTGCAGAAGACCACTGACTTTTAAAGAGCAACTAGTTACGGGATCAAACCAGGTACCACTGATGTGTAGCACAAGTGTGTTACTGCAGTTTCAATCAGGACCTATACTTTCTGTAAGAGACATAATGAAGGGGTTGACTATTATCTCATATAAAAAGTTCTGATTACTGTGTACAAGAAATTCTACCAATAATTTCCATTAAGTGATGGTATTATATGTATGGTCTAGAAATTGGAGATTTATCAAAGCATGGAAACAATAGCCAATCATAGCCACATATTTTTGATCAGAAATCCTTATTGTGATCTCAGAAGTGATTGAACCAGAAACTGCAGTGATACACACTGAGCTTAACCACAGGGTTATCTAGGTTCCCAATAAGTACTGAGGAAGAGATATGTTATGGGCTTTCCAAAAATATACTACCGTATATGTTTGCGTATAAGCCGAGTCCAAATACAAACAATATAGATCCTGATCTGCCGTCGCATAATGCACCGGCAGATCAGGGTCTGTGTTGTTTGATCTACTGATTAGTCCCTACAAACTGCATAGACCCAGATCTGCCGGCACATTATGCAACGGCAGATCTAACTCTATGCAGTTTGCATTTGGTATCTGATTATACGCAAGTATAGAAGGTAATACGAGCCATTCCAAGCCATGCAGTCATATTAGGCACATGCTGTAATAGCCTAGATACAAGGCTGCAACATTTAAACGTGTAAATGGCTTAGTTTAGTTTACTGCCTGTAAATATTTACAAAATTGGTAAACATATGAGTGAAAATGTATGTGGCTGTCAGTGAAGCAGGAACTACCCATTCCAATTAAATTATATATTTCCATATCTCTGCTTGCAAAGACTGTTTAGTTGAATTTTTCTGGTAATTTTTTATTACAGTATGTGTGATTTTCACATGGAATGTGACATCTCAGTGAAAAATCCAAAGTTGATGAGAATCGGTTGTAGTGCACATAATACGACATTTTATTATATACTTAAGTGTGAAATACAGAAACTTACTGGTAAAATAATTTTCATATTTTTTTCGTTCCTATATTTTCATTCATGGAAAATATATCCCTATATTTTTCACATGTGAAAATATAAGATTTCCCATCATGCGATGTGATGCTTGATTGTGTTCGCCTACAGAACTTATACCCGCAGCAACAAATAAGAGCACGTTGTGAGCTAGAACAAATAAATAGAAACTGCATTAAATTTTAGACATGGAAATTAATTTTTGCTGAAGACATTTTACTTGATGCCATTTGCATCTCTATGAAGTTATTTCCCCTGATTTCCTTGACAACAATGATAAACCCACTGTGATGCATTACTGAATCGGACATATGAAAAGGGGTGTGGGATGTCGTGCTGAATAATGAGTTTAAGCTTCGATTCTGGAGCAAATTTGGTATGTAATAAAAAGAAATTTTTCTTTTCCAGCATAAATACCGGATATATTTCATCTTGTGGTACAAAAAACTATATTTTAACTAGTGCCTTTGCCACTCGTTAAAATATCACATTTTTTGTACCACTTGATGCAATATATCCAGTATTAACGTAGGAAAAGAAAATATCCTCTATATACATAAGATTGATTTACTGATAATGCTGGTAAAATGTAATTTAAATGACATTATTAAGCTTTGCTTGTTAACCTTTGATTTGTAACATTTTATTTTAAAGAAACCCCATTTCAAGTTTTTATGCCAATGTACAGTTTCTTAGTCATTGTAGATCCTACAAAAGTATCCCATGCTCGTGTCACACTGTATGTCCAGTTGCATTATCTATTTATGTCATCATGTACATATATGTAGCCATAGGGAATAATATCACAATGATCCTTTGGAAGTTTGGTAAATGTTGCAGCCTTACCTAGATGATGTAATAACCTAGATGATGATATAAAATATGATAACATGATTTCAATTTTTTAGATAAATTTGAGTAATTGAAAGTCACACACAACAGAGAATTATTATAAAGGAAATAAATGTAAACAATAATCATACATTCACAGGGCTTGAACATATTTATGGTTGCCTACTTGTTTTGCAGGGCCAAGTGAATTGGAACTTTTACTTGTCCTGCATCAGTTTTACCCATCCTACACTGTACATAATACTGGATCTGCTTTATATGCCACTTATCCAATCAGATGAGCATCTTAAAAAAGTTACTTGTCCTTCTGCAGCCACCACTCATTAATATGAGTGGACAAGTGGAATTTTCTAGCTCTGATTCCACAATTATGTTGTTAAGTCTCTTTTGATTACAGCAAATAAAACTTGATATTCTAATTCATAGAAACGTTTATGCTTGGATGATTCATAGAGAGTTTATTTCCAGCATGACAGAAATTTGAAAGTTACTGTATATACGTGCGTACAAGTTGGGTCTAATTGCAAACAACATAGACCCTGATCTGCTGTCACATAATGTGCCAGCAGATCAAGGTCTACGTTGTTTGTTCCACTGATTACTCCAAACCAACTGCATAGACCCAGACCTGCCGATGCATTATGTGATGGCAGATCTGCATCTGTGCAGTTTGCAGTTGGATCTGACTTACATGCTAGTATAAACGGTAGTAAATGATTTTCATGTTTTAATGCTTGATGAGCTTGACATACTTGGACATTGATTGGGGCCCTTACAATTGATTTACTTCAGCCTATGGTGTGTCACCTTTACTGTCTCTCCGTTTGTCAATGGTTTGACACTTTAGATGGGGTTGAGGACCTTCTTTTTCTTCATCTTTATTGATAGTTCACCTGGTCATAATTGAGCTTATGATATGGCCCATCATGCATCATGAATCCATCAACAATTGCTATTGTAAACTTCTATAAAACCACTGGACCAATTTTGTACAAATATGGCAGAGGGCATTGTGGCATGAATAGCTATCAAATTTGCACCGATAATGTTGATCTACTATCAAAAATGGCCAGTTGCTAAAAATAGAAGAACACTTTAATTGACCTTTTCTCATCAACCACTGAACGCAATTTGATCAAATTTGACAGAAAGCATTCTGGCATGAAGATTTGTCAAATTTATGCAAATGATGCAGATCCACCTTCAAATGTGGCCACCGTTACTAAAAATAGCAAAACCTGACTGTTGTCCATAAACAACTGCTATTTTCAGCTTCTTCTCAAAACCCACCAGACCAATTTTAACCAAACTTGACATATATAACTTTAAAGTTTGTACAAATTATGCCAATCCACCATTAAATATGGCTGCCATTGCTTAATATAAAAGAAAACAACATTAGATGACTTCTTTTTTCCAAAACTGCTGAACAGAATTTGATCATATTTGATAGTGAGCATCAAATATGAAGACCTTTCAAAATTTTACAATATACCATAAACTTTGCCGCTATTGCTAAAAAGAGAAAAACCTTTAAACAAATTTCTCCATAACTGCTGAATAGAATTTGACCAGACTTGAGAGAAAGCATCCCAGCATGAAGACCTTTACAATTTATACAAATGATGCTGATCTGCCATCAAATGTTCCTGCTGATACTAAAAATAGAAAAACATTTAAATTACTTCTTCTAAACCGCTGAATAGAATCTGATCATGATAATCCATGATTTACTTGACATGATAATCTTTCATATTCATACAAGTCACTGCTGGACTGCCATCAGATATTCCCACCATTACTAACAATGGAAAATCCTTTAAACGACTTCTCCAAAACTGCTGAATAGAATTTGATCAAAAACACGATAGAAAGCATCCTGGCATGATAACCTTTCATATTTATAGAAATTATGCTGATCACCATCAAATATTCCTGCCACTACTATAAATGGAAAATCCTTTAAATGACTTCTCCAAAATCGCTCAACAGTATTTTACCAAATTATATAGAAAGTGTCAGCATGAAGGGCCTTGAAGTTTAAAAAAATTATGCTAATCTACATGTAATATGGCTGCTGTTCCTAAAAATAGAAAAACCTTTAACAACTTCTTCAAGAATACCACTTAACAGACTTTGATCAAATTTGGTAGAAACCTGTTATGAAGACCATTCAGATCTGCACAAGTGATGCCAGTGTGCCATCAAATATGGCTGCTGTTATTCAAATATAAACATGGCCACCATTACTAAAACTGGAAATTCCGTTAAATGACTTCTCAAAAAACACTTGACACAGTTTGATCAAATTTTTGCAGAAAGTATTCTGGCATAAAGGACTTTTAATTTTGAGCAAACAATGCCAATCAGCAATCAGATATGACTGATGTTACTAAATATATAGAAACCTTTGATAACTATTTCAACAAAACTGCTCAGCTGTCTTCGACCAAATTTGACAAAAAGTGTCCTAGTTTGAATGCTTTCAGATTTATACAATGGTGTTGTTCCTCCATCAAATATGGATGCTGTTATTAACAGTAGAAAAACAGTTACACAACTTCATCTCAAAAATCACTGAACAGAATTTAACAAACAAAGCTTCCTGGCATAGAGGCCTTTCAGTATTGAATAATTGGTGCTGATGTTCCATCAACTATGAATGAAGATACAAAAACTAGAGAAACCCTGAAACAATTGTTTTCACATCATATGGAATCAACTGCATTAAAAGAAATTTCAACAGAAATAATGCAACTAACTCAGATTTCTTTGCCAATGACTTTTGCATTTGCTGTTAGATGTCATTCAGGTGAGTAAATCTGGGCCTCTTCTTAGTGTTGTTAGTGTTATAACATGATTTAAATTTTTTAGATAAATTTGAGTAATTGAAAGTCACACACAACAGAGAATTATTATAAAGGAAATAAATGTAAACAATAATCATACATTCACAGGGCTTGAACATATTTATGGTTGCCTACTTGTTTTGCTGGGCCAAGTGAATTGGAACTTTTACTTGTCCTGCATCAGTTTTACCCATCCTACACTGTACATAATACTGGATCTGCTTTATATGCCACTTATCCAATCAGATGAGCATCTTAAAAAAGTTACTTGTCCTTCTGCAGCCACCACTCATTAATATGAGTGGACAAGTGGAATTTTCTAGCTCTGATTCCACAATTATGTTGTTAAGTCTCTTTTGATTACAGCAAATAAAACTTGATATTCTAATTCATAGAAACGTTTATGCTTGGATGATTCATAGAGAGTTTATTTCCAGCATGACAGAAATTTGAAAGTTACTGTATATACCTGCATACAAGTTGGGTCCAACTGCAAGCAACATAGACCCTGATCTGTGTCACATAATGTCATTCAGGTGAGCAAATCTGGACCTCTTGTTAGTCTTGTTATTGTTATAATTGTTATTATTATTATTGCAGTTCATTCATTTGTGACGCCACTTCTGATAAGTGCCAACAAGAAAGACACAGAAACAGCCAAGATTCTGTTGGATTGGGATGTCAACCTCTATGCCAAAGGTTGTATTAATCGAGGTGCCAAGGATATGTTTCAAGATTCAATGGAACTGGTCCTTGAGAGTGGCTGTATTAAGTTTGTAATGCTTCTGGTTGAGTGTGGATATTTCCTAAATAGGATTGAATATCTCAGGAGAAATACAAGTCCTGGAATACCCCAGTCTCTTCAAGATGAGCCAGAAATTTTGCTATGGTTACAGATGAAAGCCAGAAATCCACTTTCCCTTTTCAAAACTGCAATCTTCCAAATAAGGAGCATTTTAAAGAAAGAGATCTGTAGAAAAGCAGAGAAGTTGCCATTACCAAGAAAACTAATTGAGTCTATGCAATTGAAAGATTGGCTTGGATAAAAGATTAGAAATGAATCCAAGAAATCTTTTTTGAAGCATACCATAAGTTTGTCTTTGTGCCTCCTACTGCTATTTAAAGTACACTAGAGATTAGCTGATACTGGTGTTTTTCTGTGAGAATTTTGTTCATATGGTAATTTTTTAGTTATATATAAGACATACATCAATTTCTATTCTTGGAGTACAAACAAGTAGATACAAAATTTAGTGCCACTAAAACAGTGTTTGACAGTCTCTATTGGGTTTACATTGATAATTGGCTGCCAATTGCAGTGTGTCACAGACTGGTTCATAAATTTCTCATTCACATCGTAATAAAATTCAAAGTTGGATCCAGAATGTATGAAATCAGTCTACGAAGATTGATACTGCAAAAATGACAACTAATTGCTATTTTAAAACCTTGTAGAGACTCTAAAAATGCTATTTTAGTAGCAGTAAACTTAGCATCTACACATTTTAACTTAGCAAATGCAAAATGATAACCTATTTGATTGCTGCAAACCACAAATTTGCAGGGCCATTATGAACAGTGATTCATTGTTGAATCCATTTCCCATATCCACAGATTTTAATACAGATAAAAATGTTTATTTTAGCAAACCCAAGAAGATTCATGCTCACAAAAATAATTGAATTCATAGTAGTTTAGAATCACAGAATCATGAAAGTAGAAAAATTTTAATGACTGAGGTATCCAAAAAGAAGGTGTGAACTGTATCACATGTTTTTGGTATTTTGTAAAAATATTCTTAGGACAAGTCCTGTAGACATTCAGTTTTTGGCTTGGATGGATTTATCTCTCTCAGATCTATGGAATGCTGTCTGCATTCAGTTACTAAGAATAGTTTGTGTTTCTAATAATATGTACTTTTTTATATTTAGCTCTATTGGCCTTTTGGCTTTGAAAAAGAGAGCCTGGCTATATAAAGGGAGATAACTCAAATGTTAATCCTAAGAGGAAATGATTATACTCAGAGTGGTTACCTCATTGTTTGTCAGCTTAAATCCATTCAGTATGAACAGAGCTCATAAAGGGTAATTTTCTAAATATTTGCTTTCAAATTGTTTTATAAATTTTTAAGCAAATGGGGAAATTAGGAGATAAAAAGATGAAAAGACTTAAACATTTATAATTCAGAATTCTTGTTTTTAGAGGGATATTGGTATTTCCTCATGATCATAGAAAGGAACATGATTATCAATATTTTATAATGCACCAGACTTACATAACCCTTCAAGCCATCATTATTTTCAATATTTTGATTTTATGGTTAAAAATTAGTCATAAATGAAGCATGGACATAATGTTAGCAATTCAGTACACTTGATTGAATGTGAATTGATCAGGATCACCTCCCCTCTGTTGGAAGTTCTTGACCACTCTGTCAAAAACTTTACTCAACATTTTGAGTAACAAAATATAACTCCAGACTTGGAAATATTACTTCAAAATTGAAAAATTAAGCCTTTTGTTTGGTCAGAATATTTTGAGTAAAATTTTTGAGTCAAATAAAGTTTATGATTGAGGGGTCTATTTTAAAAAAAGTAGCACAC
Organism: Margaritifera margaritifera; assembly: GCA_029931535.1. NCBI lineage: Eukaryota > Metazoa > Mollusca > Bivalvia > Unionida > Margaritiferidae > Margaritifera > Margaritifera margaritifera. The sequence continues at coordinate 257,808 of JAQPZY010001550.1, read as the reverse complement.
ACAGTTCTCAGAGAAAAGACATACTTGGTCACTGAAATCATTGCCTTCATGGACACTATATAAAGGGCATATGTTTATAAAAGACGCCACTTAGAGGTCTCATTTAGAAATCCCTTTTCTTGAAACATTTTTCAATCTCTATGTACAGGACACCTGCTTTAAAGGGACACTTTTTGGTAACCCCTTAATTGTCACTCATAGATAAGTTTTAAGAAAATAGTGCAAAAGCAGCATATAGAATTCATTAAAAACAACAAGAGACCAAATCACAGGTCAGTTGTGTGTGTGTGTGTGTATATATATATATATATATATATATATATATATATACGAATAAATAATATTATCATACAGATTAGAGAATTTTAATTTGTACTCTGGAGATTCGAACCTGGATTGTGGGTTACGGCACCCATCACCTTGCCTGTAAGCACCAACCCCATATACCGTCTCAACCATGCACACCATCAAAAAATGATGCTACTTAGTCTGTGGCATAGGCATTCATGTAAAGCAGACATACCCACATATCGACCCTGTAATTAATTCTGCTCTAAGTACACAGTCCATCTGGACTCCTACTACTACTATATTTTGGTGATGATGTGTGCATGGTTGAGATGGTATAGGGGTTGGTGCTTAGGCAAGGCAATGGGTGCTGTAACCCATTATCTGGGTTAGAATCTCCGTAGAGTACGAATTAAAATTCTCTAACCTGTATGATAATATTATTTATTTGTATATAAAATTCTGTTAATATTATCAAGCATTCTCCTGTAGAATCCAGGGATAGCACTTTCCGCTCTTTGGTGTATATCTGTAATTCTCTTTCTCTCCCTCTCTCTTTCTCTCTCTCTCTCTCTCTCTCTCTCTCTCTCTCTCTCTCTCTCTCTCTCTCTCTCTATATATATATATATTAATCAGAATTCTGAAATCACTATTTGCCAGTCATGACTGGCAGATCAAAGGTTTTGACCAGCACATACTTTGACAAACTGGACATTGGTTACAGGATATCCCAAAGATCAATATATCAAATTGTCATTGATTTGTTTATCCATTAAACTGTCCAATAAATACCTTAAGACAGTAACATTCAAAGGTGAAAAGGCAAAGTTTCCCATTTCTTTCTTTGTCAGAAAATCGTTAGAGGTGTTGCCAACTAAGTTGGTTCCATCATTATGTTTTCCCAATTTTTTAAACACTCTGTAGCCACAAAGCACAAGACAAAAGAAGTGTGAAAGCTTATCTCCTGGACTTATGAAAAATCCTATAGGCCCTGATTGAATGATTGCCCAAGGGTCTGTACTATACATATACACCATTCCTTCGATAACTCGCACCCAGATAACTCGCGCTTCCACTTATAACGCTAAAAAAATTGGCCCCTATTTGTTCAACATGAAAAAAATCGTGATCAAAATTGGTAAATGCAACCTTGATATATCGCTCGTTTTATCATCGAAAACAGTGGTTAGTACCCGGAAATTTTAATCAACGTCCTGAAATTCTCAACTTTTAATAAGAAGTCATATATTTTGTTCAATTTTCTTTCCAAACAACATTTTCAGTACACTGTAAATAACAATATTTGATGAAATTTTGATCAATGAAAATGTCACTAATGCCTACTGGTGGCAACACTTTAAAAAATAAATACCAATTAAATAAGTTTTGTCAAATGAAATTTGTGTTTTAGTTCCATCTTTTAATTCAGTTTCAGTGTAATCATCATAAATGCAATATGCCCTCTTGTATTCAAACCTGAAAAATATCATTCAACCATAACAGCTATGTCCACGAGTGTTTCCATAAGAACAAAATTAAGTGCAGACCGTTTTTTTTTTTATCTCTGACTTGCGGAAGTATTTGTTATTGTTACACTAAATTAAAAGCAGGCCTGTTTTGTATTATCATGTTAATTACGTCTTTTGTATCAAATCAAATAAAGGGGGTGGAATAAAAGAAAAGTTAAAAGGCGTGCAAATCCTACCTGTGTAGGAGCTAGCGGTCACGGCCGACTCATTTCAATTGATCAATCAAACACTGTTATAAATATTATTATGTAAGCAATATAATTCAAGTACCTTAAATTAGCCTACTCATTCACAAATGTGATCAAAGATAGTAAGGCAGCCAAGAAAAATGAGTACTTGATGAATAATAAGCTTTGTTTCACAGATATGGTTCATTAGGGAAGAAGCGAGTTCCAGAGTTTGTAGTGAACTTAAAATTTCTAAATTGCCACTAATAGATTTCCTCAGGGATGAGAAAATGTTTCACTATTACTTGCAATGAAATCACGGCATCCATATTTTATTAATAGAACAATAAATAAATCAAGTTTCAACGTTAATGGTTGTTTCGCAAAATATATGTCCCGAGTTTTTGTAAAAAAGAAATCTTGTTTCGTTGTGAATCAACAACAACAAAAAGCAGCATACTTGTCATATTCCCAGACAGTGTTGGGGGGATTTTGAGAGTCAAAAAGTTTGTTTTGAGGTCCCAAGGGGGATCAGTGGGCATGACCCCCCCCCAAATCGATGTCATCCAAATGAGAATAAGCCATATTTTAAAATCAGCCTATGGCAAATGACTGGAAATTCAAATCTGAATAAAAGAAAATACAATCTGTTTTCTCTGCAGCATGTAATATACTGACAAAAAAAATCCAAAAAAAAATGGTAGGCTTAGCATTGTCAAATAAAATCACCACAAACATGGTCACAACCTCAAAGACATTAAATACAAAAATACACCAAGTTACTGTCTTTAAAATCCATTGGACAGTGGAATGTAGTTTTAATTACATGCAGTCTTTGCTGCTTTCAATAGTTTATTAGTTGGTTTGACGGTAGTGCAAGTGATATTTGTGTTCACAAATATGCCTTCACTTATCCTTCGCGAATGTGCATCCACGTCTATGTTGGCACAAGCAATGGCCAAAGTCACTAAAAGTGATAAAACCTGTAAGATGGCAATGAATATCCATTTCAAAACAATGAATCTGGCAATGAAAACATTCAAGGTTTGTGGTAGTCGGCCGAATTGCTAAAGTCTTTGACCACTGCTATTGTAATGTATTTTCGAAGTTAAAGTTACACCCATGGCAGTGAAGATTTAATTTATTCTCATGCTGAATTAATGAAAAAAGATAATACAGTAATCTATGCAAATACACAATTTGTCATTTGATTAATGATTTAATACTTTTAAATTATTAAAATTCCATGGTGTAGTTCATTTCAGGTCAACCAGATATTCTAACATGTTAATGTTTTCATGAGTTATTTGATCACATGATAACATGTTTATTGCAATCATGTAAATGTCCAAGGAAAATATGAGTAAGTTAAGGTGGCAAAACTGTCGATGCAAATAAGATTATCTCATGGTTTTTTTTAACCACTTCTAGTGCATTATGTACTATAATTTTCCATTGTCCCTTTAAAATGTTGTGTGTCCCCCAAATCTGGAGGGTGAGGGACACAGTGTCCCCAAACCTTTGGATCCTAGGTGCAACACTGCATTAGAGATTGAATGGTGCTGTTTCACAACCTACCGAAATAATCATGTTTTGAATTTTATATATGAAGTAAAAATCCGACTTCAAAGAAACGTTGCCGCTAATCACAAACTTTAAAAAAGATTGCTTCAACATTTTCATTCAATGCACTCAGTGATGTGTAATAACATTTATTTTTCAACACGCATCTGTTTGATGTTCTTAACTTCCGAGAAATTGGGTTGTTCCACTTAGTGTACTTTACCTATGCAAATTAGCCTAATGGGCTCTCCCTCAGCAGTGCTCAGAGGATTTGACACGACACATCACCCTATCTATTGTGAGCCAATTCGGTGAATCTCTGAAAGGTGTCTGTTTATCTCTGACCACATTACCTTTTAATTGTCTTTAAAACAGCCGTAATCACTGCCCCGAGGATAGTTTTACACGAGCTCTCAGCAAGACTGTTTACTATTTATATATACCACAGATTACAGGCATATATCATTGCGATCAAGAAATGTAAAAAAAATTTTTTTTTTTTTTTGTGGGATATTTTTTTCTTTTCTCGCTAAGATTGCTGAAAATGGTGTTTTTAGAAACACGACCATGTCGGGGGTTTGGGAGTCCAAAATCATGTTTTTCGCATGACATGTCATGTTATGGCATGTATGAAGCAGTGATGTAATACACAATGTATTTGTGTACACGTGTTGTTGAAACCACTTGGACTAATGTTGTTAACGATCTTTCAGCAGTTGGGTATCTTGAAAATAAAGGTAATTTATACAAAAAGTGAACAACTACATTAGAAAAAAGCTCTTTATTGACAATTATTCCTAATGCAATTATAAAACGAGTATTCAGCCATTAAATAGTCCTGTTACACCCCCCCCCCACACACACACTGTGGTTTTCTCCATGTCCAGCGCCACTGGCAGCGGTGATGGCATCCCCTTCTTAATTTGTTTTTTAGGTCTCTTGGTAACTCGCGCTCTCACCTATAGTGTGGTCTATGTTTTTGGACCCCATTGTGCGCAAGTTATCGAGGGTGAGGTGTATATTGTAATACCTTTATGGTATTACAAGTGGAGTTTTGCATATATAATAAATTATTCATTCACTTTGTCAAGAGTATTTCATGTTAAATGTTGGAGTGTGAATAATGCTTCATCTATGAGACTTTATCATTGATTACTCACTTTTATTCATCACTGATAATGCCTATCAAGTGTGAACTGCTTTTCTCCATTCCTCTGGAATGTATGCCCCCACCCCACCCACCATTGCTTAAATCTCCATCTATATTTTCTATGGATGTGTATTCCGTGTTTATACTAAGTATGAGTATAAAAACTTGTTCTAGTTATTATATTTCCATACTGTTGTAATGAGTATAGAGGAATTTATTCAATGGCATCAATTCTACAAGGCCTGGCAGGTCAACAACAAGTAGAAAGAAGTTCGCATATTGAACGTTACTGTACCCTTTTTGTTCCAAGTTGGACCATGTGTGCATCATGCATGAATTTCTCATGAATAGTTTAAGAAATGAATTATCTTACCTGATTGCAATATGGTATACCAAAGCCAGGAATAATATAAAAGTCCATAAATTAGTGAATTCAACCCTCTGATGGAGTTCTGTTACAGACACAGTGTGATACAGGATTGTGATGGAATCAATGTGCCCAGCCGAAGAATCACATTTTTGTCGGACTTTTGTTTCAACAATTAGTTAGAACTGATGTTATTGTCCTCTATTGTAAGTTCTTTACTATGCAGAACTTGTTAGTTTATTTTAAGGTTCAAAATAGTATAAGATTGATAGGAACTATTTTGAACCGCATTACGACTCATTGCATCATCAGTGGGTTGTACTCTCGCTCGATTCACATCGAATGTCACTTGTCCATTTGTTAATTTTACAGAATCACCGGTATGAATGAATAAACAAGATTAAGAGTAAATACGCACAACACGGACATTTAGAGGACAACTTAATTCTGCCGTAATTTTGTGTTCAAAGGCATTTTTCTGTACAGTTCAAACAGTTGACTTGATTACCGCCATAGCTAACCCTGAGACAGACAAGCATCAATTGGCTAGCAGAGGTCATGTGACGTGAACAGGAGTCTATAAATACGGGTGCAGACAGTGCATTGGCAGATAGCTGTCAGAGCGGCAAAGTATGACCATCTAAGTAGAAAAGCATTTCGGCCTTGTATCCAAAAATCCAATCAGAAACCATTCATTATTATTACATAACTAGTATTAAAATTGTTTAATGATAGAAAATTCCAAAAGTAAATCAAATTATTATTCTCAAGTAATTTTAAGTAGATTTATTATATGATTGCTATTGAATTTGACTGCATTATAATTATTATGCAATAATTCTTTATAAAGCTGCTGCTATCTCCCACCACACTGCTCAAGTACACTAAACACTAAAATATATTTTACATTGAAATATCACGCTACTATGTAATTAGGTGTTATAGTCAATCCAATTAATTAAGCTGGTATTGTGCATAGGAATAAGATAATTAGTTTCAATATAAAATTGCGTATTATAACATTGACTTTTGGCTTCTAGATAAACAATTGTGAGCTCCATAGTATCAGAAGTTTATAGTGTTGTGATAAACACTGTGCTGATGTAACTTACTATGCTATATTGAAAGGCATGTTCTATCTCACCTTTATATTTTATTAAATATTTGACATCATGAACTCTGGTCTGTTACAATGTAGTGTTACGACTATATGGTCTAAGAAAAATGTAACAGAAAGAAAGTGAAACCAACAAATCAAGTAAAAATAAACAAGCAATATATTTCTAGGCAATTAAAGTGAAAATTCAAAAGACACTTACAGTAATGCAAATTAAAATCCAAATAATCCAATAATTCTAAGTGTCCCAATTACAAGTCCTAAATATAGAATGTTCGGAATGAATGGCTATATCCCTGAATGTGTTGATGTGCCAATGGTCTTTAATGTCCTGATGTGTCAGTATTCTTGAATATGCTAATATGCCAAAATGAAGTACTCCAACATATCTTTGAATAAGTTCCAAAAATCCAAAAGTCTATGAGCACTTTTATAATCCAATGAATATTTTATATAATTCCTCTCTCAGAATTTGGAATGATTTTCCACAACTGTAATGGCTCTTTAAAAGACTGATGGTAAGGTCAAAAGTGAAAAACTGTCCATTAAACATGGTATATATAAATATAGGTCACATGACAATATTCTAGAATAATAAATGGTGTGTGACTTTTGACACATAACTCTAAAGGGATTTCTGGTTTTATCTGTAAATAAAATCAACCTTGACCTCAAATTGAATCAACGTGTTGATCAAAACTATTCTTGAACTCAAATATTTGGTAAAGAACCTAATTCAAGAACAATAGTTAAACATATTTTCCTGATACACAACATTAAGGTTTAAGCAAATATTAAAGTCAAAAAACATTTGTAATTTCCTAAAATATTTATAATATTATATAAACATCTTACATAGCAATAGATAGATACAGGAGTACATCTATAAAATGAGTTTCTTTGCTTTTATATTTAAGCTGCATTAAAAAATTACATCTCCATGATTTGCAAGCAGTAAAATATGTGTATGTGTGTGTGTGTGCGTTTGTATTTATGCTATCTCATTTATATATTCTATTTAAGTATATTTCATATGGAAATTATATAGAGTGTTGGCTATAAATAAACTTACCCTGGAGTTGTTATTATTACTTTATATAAAATAAACTGTGATATTCACCATAAGAAATTATAATTCTGTGTTAAACCAGATTTTAGTTAATGTTTGAATCGTATTTACCTTAAAGAAGTGTGCAGTAAGTAAAATTTTTTGTTCGTGATTTTCTTTCAAAGGTGCAATAAAGTTTTATGGAATTTCACTTCATAATTTGTTTTTCTTTTTTTATTGCAGACACATGCAGATACCAAGGTTTGGGAGCCTTGAATGTATTATCTAACAATTTAAACTGTGTTTGAATGAATATATATATATATATATATATATATATATATATATATATATATATATATATATATATATATATATATCATACATGTGACAGAACCAGGATTTCAAACCAGTAGATTTATAAATTTGATCAGTAGATTGGCCTCTATACAAGTAGATTTTTTATCGCCATAAATTTTACATTTCAAGGGGATGGAAAACAAAACAAGTTCTGTTTTTTTTGGTGCCGTAATATGTATTCTCTTCATACTATAATAAAACAGCAAGTTTGAACATGAATCAGATTCATATTTTGATGGAAAATGTTACAATAATAATTAATTAATCTGTGTCAGTATATGGTCAAATAATGAAACCGGAAAAGTTGTTTATCTGATAGTTCACTGCAAAGATTTTTCTTTTATAAAATCCAATAGCATTTTTAGTTTTATTCACAAGATCACTGTCTAGTGACCACTAATGACATTCATTGTGATTATTAAGCTTCACACTTAACAGTCTTTCCATAGTTCTCTGGTCCAGAATTCCCCTTGAATCACTTTGTCTTTTGTGAAGAATGGAGAATGTCCTCTCTCTCTATCAGGATTAGAATGTTGTAATGACAGGACAACCATGTTCAGCCTGCAAAGAAGTTCTAATTTCAGTTTTCCTGTTGCTGATTTTGTTAAGTTGCTGACTACTCTCCAATACTCCTCCAAGCTATGATCACCCCAAGGAGGAAGTTCCTGACTTGGACATGGGATGTATTCCTGAGCCTCATCCTCAAGGGCTTCTTTCTCTAATGGTTCAGATACAAAAATCTGTGGGCAAGTTTCACCCCTGTAAATACAAAAAAATAAAGATTGATTTAGACTTGAAATAAAAATGAAAAAAAAAATACATGATGTATTTATGCTTTTATGAATAATTTATCCAAACTTTAAAATTAATTATCTTGTAATATAGTTTGAAGTAATATATTGTATCTAAGGCTTGAACTTAATTTATGTGCATGAAAACTTCAGATAGTTTATGAAATACAAAAGATGCATACCTTTAAAACACACAATGCAAACTCAGGACCTATGCTACTCGCCTGCACACACTTAAACTCTGATATCCAAGCATTGTTGAACTTGTAATATTTCTTAGCTGGTGGTTTCTTAGAATTGGGAGAAAGCACGTTTCGGCATTTTGACATGAATTGAAACAAAAATATAAGAGCTGTCCTCTTAAAACATCTTGAACAATACAATAACAAATAAACAAGACAAAAATCAAAATACTTACTCTAGTGTCTATGTCGAAATCATTTTTTATAGTCGGTCTCTTCATTTTATCTCCCTTCCTTTAAGGGTTCACCAATTTTCATCAAAGGCTCAGAAGATATCATGGACCACCTTTTATCCCTTTATTACTTATAACACCTTAAAAAACATCCCGCATTTGGCCTTAAACTCCCCAAATTCCAACAATAAGGTAATCAGTTAGCGGCTTGCTGTGTACACAAGTTAGCTGTTCTTTAACAATTCTAATCCTATTGCTCTGTCATGCATCATCGCACCAGTCATTGTACTAGTGGAACATTTCCGGTCCCCAGTAGACTGGTTCTGGCTGGTTTATCCAATGTGTTGACAGCGCGACCAAATACCGTGTTTTAAAAAAACAAATTCTTAAAATTTTGAAAAGTGGTAGATTTTAACTGCTAAATGGTATGTGTGGTAGACAGCCTTTTAAACGGTATTTTGGGCCTACCGCTGGTAGAATCACATGTATGTGTGTATATATATATATATACACCTACCCACCTCATTAATGTGTATGTTAAACACTGGAGAAAGAGAGAGAGAAAGAAAATACAGACACTAGTGTAGCTTCAGCACCTTCTGTTGATGTATGATGTTACACAACTTTTTTTTCATCTGCATCAGCTGATAGGGAGACTTGGGTAATAACTCTGCATCAGCTAATAGGGAGACTTGGGTAATAACTTTGCATCAGATGATAGGGAGACTTGGGTAATAACTCTGCATCAGCTAATAGGGAGACTTGGGTAATAACTTTGCATCAGCTAATAGGGAGACTTATGTAATAACTTTGCATCAGCTAATAGGGAGACTTAGGTAATAACTGCATCAGCTAATAGGGAGACTTGGGTAATAACTCTGCATCAGCTAATAGGGAGACTTGGGTAATAACTCTGCATCAGCTAATAGGGAGACTTGGGTAATAACTTTGCATCAGCTAATAGGGAGACTTGGGTAATAACTTTCCTGCAGCAACATCATTGATATAAGTATAAATACAAATACCACAGTCACAAGGATTTGTGTTCATGTCTTTAAAAGTCATGTAACTGTAATTTACATCAGAGCAAAAGTTCACAGTCAAAATATACCCAGCTAACACATCATGTTTTTAAAACATTGCTGTAAGGTTGTGATTTGGTTACATAAGGAAATAACATTCTAGCAAAACATTACATATCAACATAACCTTAATTGCCCTTGGATCTAAAAAAAAAAGAAAATTACAAATGGCACATATATGCATTGATCACAACAGTTTGTACAACAAATAGTGTAATTTTTTGTACGAAAATAATATATGACATTTTACAATGTTGTACTGATGTTTCTTTAACATTACATTATGAGGGGGAACAATAATTGTTTCCTATTTTTTTTCTTCATTTTTTTCTTCAAAAGAAATAACCGAATGAAGTTTGCAATTCTTGTTGGAAAATTATTTTATTCAATGGTTTTATGATTACAAACATGACGTACGATCTTTGCCTCATCTGTTCTTTTTACAAATCTTTGAACTGAAGTTTGTAGCTCTTCCTGTACCAGCAGAATAACTTTTATGGCTGAGACATGGAATTGTTTGCTGCATTCAACTCTTTTGAACCGTCAAGGTATGAACAATAATTAATTAATCTATAATTCGCATTTTTAGTTGCAGAAAGTAACGTTTCTATTGTGATACAGAGAATCTTTTTGGCTGATTGTTCTATTATGTCTGCAGATGCATTTATGCACATGTAAAACATCATGCCACATGTGAGGCATTGCCATTTTCAAACAAAGAAAATCAGGTCTATTGGCCAACATGTTCAATCTGTACATACAATTATATAAATTATTGGCATATTTCTATGATCATTATAAAACTGGTATTAAATAAATTATATTGATACACTGGGGCATTTTTGCAAAAAAAAATAGTGAGGATGTTGATGGGATGGGTTTCCGTGGTAAAATGCCTGGAGTTAATGGTTTTGAATTGCACATGTACTTGGCTCAAGAGCATAAGATTTATCGTTCTTGACCAAAATATGTATACATGTTGATATGCATAAATGTAAAAAAGAAAATGCACATTAAAAGTTAATTCAATTTTGTTAATTACAAAAATGAATGAGTTGCATTATAGTTGGTGGTAAATAATCAATACTGTCATTTTATCAGCAATAATTATGTACATGAGCTGTTTGTGAGTAATAAACACAGTACAAATGAATAACATCTGTCATGAGCAATATAGTCTGTTTGCTAAGTAATAACTTGGTAAAGATAGGCCTGGAAGAACTTGTTTTTTTATGGGGGGGGGGTCAAGATGTGTGATTGGGGGATTCACACAAATTTTTCTAGAAAATAGTGCAGAATATTCAACCAAATGTGCAAAAATTGCACATCATATTTGCAAACCCTACTTTTATTTTTTTGTTACATTTCTTAAGTATTTGAAATTTCTCCCCTCTTCTTCAAATGGATGAGGGTATTTCTCCCCAACATGTTCTGTTCTAGAATAGACCATGTTAAGGATTACATTACATTTCTCATAATCCATGTGAAAAACTGTGGTGGCAGATCACATCCATGTTGGACTGCAAAGTGTGTTCAGGTTGTACTTCATGCGCTATGATGTGTTGATGTTCTATCCACCTACTGGCACTACCCCAGCATTCGGAAATTACCTTCTAAACTGGCTGCCATTTTGTGCCAGAATCCATGTAAAAATATTTGTTTACTTCATTATTTTGTATGATGAGTTTATTCTAAATTATAAGTTGATATTTTGTAAATATGTGAACAATCAAATGAACTGATTATTGTATAAACAATTAAATTTACTCTTCAGTGGGCGTGGCCATATTTGACATCACGTGACCATTTGCCATTACCTGACTGATTGAATGACTGATGAAGCTGGCTCACTGCATCAGCTATTCCTGACCAAACATTACTCTTTAATAATCACTTGACAGTGAAAAATGGGCAAGGATTAATCAAACTGTAAGTATCAAAGGAATACAAGCATGAGATTTTTATCAAAGTGAGTGGAATGATGTCTTTAGACCCATAAATATCTGGTTTCGTAGTAGCTGGACCCTATTTTTGACAATCCCATTCCAAAACTTTTCCCCGTGTACAATTTAAGTACCTTACTAATTTTTTAATGGCCACTTTTACTCTAAGTTTCTTTGTGCATGTCTTGTCTACCAGATAGGACTTGTGCAGCTGAACAAATTCATGCAGTTTTAAATATGGCAGCTTATGTAGATATGATTTGAGGGTATCCATGCTGAAAGGGAAGTGTTACTACTACACAGGAAGTTGTAGCAGTTAGTTGCTCCATTATTATTCATTTTCAAAAATTTTCTTCAAATGTTGGAAAACTCATACCTTTATACATGTATGTATGTATTTGACTTGGGGCCAGTTGCCAGTTAGCATTTTGTAATTATTAATTAGTTATACACTTTCTCTCTTTCTCTCACCCATGCACTTTTCATCTCATCTATGATATTTTTGCATATACTACAATATTTACTAAAGTATGTTGGCATTAAGTTTGTCATTGTTCTATAATTAGCGCTTTCTTTTTTTCCATTATTTACTCCTTTTATTATTATTATTATTACTATTATTACAGACCTGCCAGATGCAGATCATCCTGACGAAAAAAATAACATGAGATCATAGCCTAAAATCATCTATGCAAATCTTGGGGAGTACTTGACTGCATCTCAAGCCTACGAAGGTAAAGAAATGCGAGCCTTTCATGTTCTGTATTATGTGCAAAGTGGGTGGATGAAGGACATATACCACACTGAGAGGGGGGAATTTATCTACATGAGTGCAATTGTGTCAACCTCACAATATGGTACTGCCAAGAATGACTACACTGCTTTGATTGTAATTGAGAAATGTACTGATGGTTTTGCCAGCTACACAATAACTTCTGCATTATGCTACTGTCCAGCCAGATTAGGACGGGCATGTAGCCACATAGCTGCAATTGCATATGCAGTTGTTTTAGCATGGGATTATGGCCATGCTGAAAAGTCATGTACTGACCTGCCCCTTTGCCTGAGGTAAGGGAGTATCTTCAAAAAGTGACCACCAGGAGAAATTAAGAGACGTTGAATTTTCTAGGCCAAAATGAACAAAAAGTACCAGTTGCTAGTGGACGAAGAGATTCAAATCAAATGGAATACAGATTGAAACACATTCTGATTTGACATGTCATCCTCAGATTTCATCAGTGTCTAAGCTGTGGCATTGTCCAGGCGCTCTTTGGAACAAGATAATGACTGTACCAAATGTATGAAACCAACTTATGAAAAATCCATATTAATGCATGGAAACCATAATATAAGTAGTGATGTTCTTGTCAAATATTTTGAATGTGAGCATTGCAGTTCATTTTACAAAAGATATTTGTTAATACCAGTTAAAATGATTTATGATTTGAGAAATAAAACAGCATCTCAGAACTCTGGTCTTTGAATGGACAGTCGGAGGGTGAGAATACCTGCTTCCAAAGTGAATTCTGTGCCCTAAAACTCACAGAGTGGACCGTGAAAAGTTTGTGAATAACCATTTCTGTGATAGATTCAAGGGGAGTGCAGCAACAGACTATGTAAAGACATATGAACCGACAGCAAGGAGAGATTTTGAAGTAGATGGTTGACACAGTAATCAGCTAGCATGATCACTTTCTGTCTGCAAAACCATATGGATTTATTAACAAGGACACTCTGTTAGAGATCAAATGTCCATTGAAACCTTTGAGTGAACTGTGCAATGATGGATGAAGACATTATGATATAATTAGGAAAGATGGACATTACACAATTGATAGGAAGGTCTGTAATGGATATTTTTACCAAATACAGATGCAGATGTACTGCACAGGTGCTAAATTGTGTAAACGTTTTATCTGGAATTCTGATGTTTATGAACATGCTGTCATTGATGTCCAGTATAATGAAGAATTCGTGAGCCAGCATTTGCAAAGAGTTAGGACATTTTACTTCAAGCATATGCTTGTCCACATGTGTGATGATTTTCATGCCAGAAGATTTAAACTTTGTGAGGAGCACAAAACGTTTTGTACAACTTGAGTGTGTTGTCAAACAATAGTTGCCCACAGGGCTCACAGGCTCTAAACATGATTTTCTGGAATGTTGGATTTTTACTAAACGGTGCCAGCATGTACATGCTTTTACAATTGTTTCGGAACTAAATGTTGATGAAATTATTATGTCACACAAACTTTTCAGTAATAATCTTTTATTACATTAAATGCAACAGAAGTTGATAAAATTAAACCTAAAGACATTCTCTGAAAGTTTAGCACATTTCTAACACAAGTTATGTATATACAATTATATCTGCAGAATTGTTACAAGCAACCAAATTTCATCATCAGTAATAGCCAGTACCATGCTTCATGTAATCATTGATGGAAATGGAGATTCTACGATGGTAAAATAGCTTTACTAAGTAGAACTGAATTAAACCTGTATACAGGAACATAATTTCAAGCTGATACTAGATAAATAAAGTATGGCTTTTTATTTGTTTGTGTTATGAACATGACAATGTAATGTTAACCTGACAATTATATACAGACATCACTACTTCCATTATCTTTCACAGCAAATGTTAGATATTTTGCTAAACATTGATGGCCTGGCCTTTTTTTGTAGCACAAATAAATCATTGTGGCTTGTTTTGTGTGCAATACAACTAGAACCAATGAAAAATTTTCCCATAGCACTAACATTTGGTGACACTAAACCAACATATTTGGAATTTCTACATGACACCATTAGAGATATGGACCAGCTCTTACAGCATGGTTTGCAGTGTGACAACAAGGTCATCCAGGTCAGGTGGAGGTGTATTATTATTGATGCACTGGCAAGAGCCAAATTGAAGAATATAACATTGTACTCTGGTTATTATAGATGTGAATGATGCACACAGAAAGGAGTGTGGTTGGGAAGACTTATAAGGATGTTGACAATGTAGTTCTTAGAACAGATCTGTTATTCAGAACCCATGCTCAGGAAGAGCACCACCCTGGAATGTCAACTTTCTGCAATCTTCTAATTTATATGAACAAGCAGTTTGGAATTGACTACATACACCAGGCATGCCTGGGGGTTAAGAAGAGATTGTTTTTAATCTGGTTTTGAGGAAAGAAGGAAGTTAAATTGTTTGTAGGTCAGGTTGAAGAGGTTAGCAGATTAGTTGAACTTAGGAGATTCATCCCAGCTAGCCTTGCTAGAAAACCCAGAAGTCTGGATGAGATTGATCGATGTAAAGCAGTGGAGCACAGACAGTTTCTTCTGTATTTTTGGAAAACTTGTTCTGAAAGACATTCTAAGACCAGATTTGTTTGATCATTTTCTGACTTTCAGTGTGGCAGTGTCAATTCTTGTTTACCCAAGATGTGCACATCCTCACAGAGAATATGGAGATGAATTGTTGAAGTATTTTGTTGTACGTGGGCATAATTTGTATGGGCAAGAATTTCATGTTTACAGTGTCCACTGTATGATTCATCTTGCTACTGATGTGGAGTATTACAGTCTAGATAAATGTAGTCCTTTCTCTTTTGAAAATTACCTTCATCAATTGAAGAGAACAGTTCGCTGAGGGAAAAAACCACAGCATCAGATTGTAGAGACTTTGTGAGCTAGATAACTTTGATATCATCCATGGGCAGAGGGCAGAGTCACACTTCAGTTTCAGTTCAGAGGCCAGATAATGCATACATAATCAGCAATTCTTCATGTTGATAGGTTGTTGCTATTACAAATGAAAAATATGAAAGGCAAAACAAAAAGCTGCTTTGCAGAGTTTATGAGAGATTGCAGCCACTGTTCCTGCAGCCATGTGATTCCCGCACCATTGGAATATATAAAGTTGATGCAAGACATGTTCACCTGTTCACATGAAAATACTTTCTGAAAGGTGTTTGTCGAGAAAAGCCATCATGATGACCCAAGAGCATGGAACAAAAGTATTTTTCCTGGTGATTCTGCATGAATTTTAGCTAGTAAGTGAATGTTTACCTCAGTGTTTAACATTGTATAAGTCATCCTGTGAGTAAAAATTTACAGATAAATATTAACAAAGCATGTTATATTATGAAACCTTTATTTTGCTGAACATGGTGTTTGCTTGAAATCCATAGATATTTAATAACCACATGTACTGTGTGAACTTAATATACATGTATAACTACTTTTTTTTACAGCATTAGTATAAATCACTGAATATTTTCTGTTTTCTTCATGCCTGTGAGCCAGAAAAGCAGCACACACACAGCATATTAGCATCACAGTGTTTTAAACATTTTTTGCTTTATTTTTCAAGGATGGTTGAGACAGAATATGCTGTCATAGAATTCATAGAAGAGAAGGCAGTGGAAGTAGTTCCCAAGTCCTGGATTGAAAAAACTGATCAGCTATGGATTTGTGCCAATACTTTTGAATACTGTTGCATATACATGCATATAAGATTTTTATATGATGTGTATTCCAGATGTAGACACATTCTTTTCATGTATTTCAAGTTATTTTAAACGAACACAAAACCAATATTATATCAATGAATTGTGGGTTAATTATCAATGAAAGATAGTATAATATAACAATTTCTTTGTATTTGTTGGTTTTAATGGCACTTTTAGTACATTCTTGGCTATATCATGCTGAGGAAATTGGAGCTAAGTGCCTTTCCCAAGGACACACAGAGACAGTTGCCCCGGGCTGGCATAGGCAGGTATCGAACCCACGACACTTGGATTATGAGTCTGACGCTGTAGCAACTGAGCTATTGTGGTTCCCTATACAATGTAACGAATGATGGATGAGTAAGCTGGACATTCATTTGCTACTATATATTTCAGGGCTTGTACAGCTATTGGCTCAGGTTTAATGCTGCACAGTGTGTCAAAAAAGGCAAGTTACCAGACAAGGAAAAATGGACCAAATATAAAGTCAGGCTATTTGTATTTACAGGTAGGATAGAAATGAGAAATTAAATTTTGCTTCGTCTAAGACAGTAATTTAATATTAAAAAGGTATGTAAGTACTTTGGCTTTTACTTTTGCATTAAAAGTTCTCTTAAACAAGAATTCCAAAATTAAACTTCCTGAAAAGATTTTTTCAGCACAAATATGGCAACATTTAAAGATTTAAAAGTACATATGGCCTATTATTATATGGGTTACATATTAGCACAATATTCATGAGTTAATTAAAGCAGTCAAGTTAGCACCATGTAAATGACGGTATGGACTTCTTTAATTCAGACTGTTATCAGAAGGCATTACATAAAGCCAAGCAAGCCAAAGAAACATCAAATGTTGAATCGGAGGAGGAGCACAAACCTAGGCCAAAGAAAAGACCCCAATACTACATAAATTGATTTTATGAGGAGAATGGTGATGGTCAGTATCTGCTGGTCAATCGTCCAGCCTTTACTTGGTTCTTTTTAATGTGATGCTTTATACTGTAGTATTGTTTATGGAAAGGCTCTAGCAAATGTTAAAGGATCATTATTCAAGTCTGCATTACTGGTCTGCATTCCTTTGTATTAATTAAATCAATTTTCTTGTTGCTATAAAAAAAAAAGTCTTCTTACACAAAGCTTCATTACTTTTTATACATACTTGGTAATAATAATGGATGGCATCCAATATAATTTTGTGATCAGAAAACAAAATCCTATTATATTTTAATTATGACTTGCTGTGGTCACTGATTTTTAAAAATATTTATCCAAGCTAAATATATAAAGATTACCAAATAATGCATTTATTTAAGGGGGGGGGGTCTAAATCTAAGGCTTGATACTTGTAGTTAGCATGCATTAAAAAGGTCATAATCAGTAATCTTTTGATATAGATATCTTGATTGTACCATTTAATTTACCAACTTCAATGATTTTACCATTCAATTTACCAACTTCAATCAAATTTTCATTGGCAGAATTTATACCACTGGAAAAGTCACAATAAAACTAAGATTAGTCACATATCTTATAGTTGTTTTGTCTGGAGCTCGGCCTCATTTAGTGCATATTTCCATACACTGTTTTGTCTATAGTTAAGGCTTACATGCCAAAAGCTTAATAGAGTTTCGTCCTGACTACAGATCTTAATCCTGGATTATACACTGTAGTTGGGTGCATTTCATGGAGAAAATTCACAAGCTTGATTGAAAAGTGGTAAATATTCTTTGAGTGTACACTGCATTCACTGTACATAACATGGATTCAGTGTAATCAATAAATAAGTCAGTATTTACAAGTTCTCATTATTGTTTCATATGAAGATGAAGATGGAGAACTGAGAAAAAGAAAGACAAAAAATTCAAGTGGCACCATTGTCAAAGTTTTCGTGACTTTCCAGTCAACCATCTCTTCCAAAGCATCCAGAAATGCAACAGTGTTTTGCAACCTCCAAGACTTTCTCTTTACTGTTGATCTGTTCATTTTTAGGACAATACAGACTAGTTTAGTTTATCTGATCTCTTTTTATCTAATAATCGCTTTTATACCATGCCACAATTGGGAATGCGTTATCAAAAGTATTTATAAATTGTATCTGTTTATCTGATGATCTCTTTCATCAGATGCTTATAGGAGCACTAATTAATGTTGCATAAATGAGATTAGACTTTCTGTTCAAAATGAACACATAGAGGATATCTACATTTTCTGAGTAGATATAAGGAAATGTTTCATGAGTGAAGTGAAAACATTGTATTGTCACGAGTGGTGAAGCCACAAGTGACAATACAAAATGCTTCCCACTTCACGAGTGAAATATTTCTTTATATCTACTAAAAGAACGTAGATTTTCTTTTTATTATATATTTTTTAAGACAAAAACCATCGATTTGCATGGATCTTTTCTGCATTTTGTGCCAATGTCAATAACGGCTGCATTACTACATCGATAAAAGAAATAAAAAAATTATAATAATTTTAGGACAGCTACCTTTTACAAATTTATCTTGTACAAATAATGCTTCAGATTGTGTATTTTGTCAAATTAATAACTGTTTTCAAATGAAAATTAAGTGATTTTTTATTTTCGATACATTTCTTGCGTGGATTAATACAGTAAACATTGTTGGGGTAGGGGTACTGTAGAAATATCTTGCAGTGGTCACATCCAACAGATTTCAGAGCATAACACCTTTAAACAAAAGATTTTAAAGATTGTAAGTTTATTTGTATGGATTTTGGTTCTTTATTTTGTTCATTTCTGCATTTAAACGTGAATTTTTGGCTTTGGCAACCTTGCAGTCTAGTTCGGCAGCAGACACTGGACCCAAATTTTGATTGTAACTTAATTTCGGTTTGCAATCAACACTCATCAATGCCCGATTTCTCCATCCTTTTCAAACATGATTTTCATTGTGTTGAGAGTTAGAATCACTACTTAAACAAATTTATTACTATATTTAAAGAAGAGTTTTCCTAAAAGTGTGTCCAATTGTCGTAGAGTGTAAAAGGCTCACTGTATGGGTGACAGAATATCTGATAGCAACAGTTTATGTTAGTTCAGTCATTAAAAATTTGCAGGATTCATGTGGAAAACTAATTTTAAAAAGGTAATACTTGAAGCCTACGTTTTGTTCTTTGGAGTTCATTGTTAGTCATTTTTTAAATGGTACCTCCTTATTGATTAAATTAATGTATACTAGAGGGTCTACAGTCCTGACACATTTTAAGATCTGTTCATCTTGATGGAGTGAGAGAGAGAGGGAGAAGAAGAAGAAGAAGAATGAAATATGAAAATATTGATTTGAATAACATATTTAAGGACAGATATATTTCCTAAATGGGAAAAGAAATTAGTTCTTACAGTTATATCATCTCTATGGCAATATCATTTTTCTCCCACTGATATATTTCAATATCACATTATAAAACATATAATAAATGTTGTGATGTATTGTATCACTGCCTCATAAACAAAGGCCATTGTGGCCAGTATACAATTAATTTACATGCCAAATAAATCATGGTTGATTTTTTTGTTTCTTCTTTATTACTCCAAAAAATGACCAGTCATTTTTTTTATCTTCAGCTGCATCCAGAAGAAGAACACCATCACCATCACCATCCACTCTGGAATGGAGAATTGTAAGATTTTTCTCTACCAGCTCCTTTACAAGTGGTATGTATTTAGGCTTGGAAAAAATGTACACGAGAATAATGAAACAAATAATACAGCTGTTGGCTTACATAATCTTTTGTTTCATTTACCACACTCTAAATATGTGAGTAAATCAAGTTTACATTGTATCTGTAACCCTAAGTAGCAGAACTGTTTGCTGTGTCACATCATTAATTCTAAGCCATCTGCAATTGTGATGCACTGATTGGTTAAATGTCAAAAGTGGCAGTTAATTTGCAGCAGTAAAATAAAAATGTATGTATTTTGCAGCAATAAAATAAAAAGTTGTACATTTTGATTGTTATCTGACTCATGGGTGTGTTGTCACTTAGTTGATAATAGTTTTATCTTCTTCTTGACATTATAAATGTCAGTGTACAATACTAAGGTTATATAAATTGAGGCAAACATCAGATTTGTTCTCTGATTAAGTTGTATGAATGGAAATAGAAGACTGCTACATGAGAGCATCAGTTAGTTTTTGTACCTTACCAGTAGGTATTGTTTTTTTTTAACATTGTGAGATGTGTCATTAGTTAAATTATAGGTCACAAAACATACTATACAAGACTTGTACATGCATACAAGATTTAATTGTACATGCATACAAGACTTAATTGTACATGCATACAAGACTTAATTGTACATGCATACAAGACTTAATTGTACATGCATACAAGACTTAATTGTACATGCAAACAAGATTTACAATAAAATTCTTTGTTCATTGATGTTTCTGCTGTCTTTTGTTTCATTTGCTTTTGTTATTTTCCATTCTTAGTTGCACCATCCTCATCTGTAAGTCTGATCCTCATCTGTAAGCCTGATCCTAATCTGTAAGCCTGATTCTCATCTGTAAGTCTGATCCTCATCTGTAAGCCTGATCCTCATCTGTAAGCCTGATCCTAATCTGTAAACCTGATCCTCATCTGTAAGCCTGATCCTCATCTGTAAGCCTGATCCTAATCTGTAAACCTGATCCTCATCTGTCAGTCTGATCCTCATCTGTAAGCCTGATCCTCATCTGTAAGTCTGATCCTCATCTGTAAGCCTGATCCTAATCTGTAAACCAGATCCTCATCTGTCAGCCTGATCCTCATCTGTAAGCCTGATCCTCATCTGTAAGCCTGATCCTCATCTGTAAGCCTGATCCTAATCTGTAAGCCTGATCCTCATTTGTAAGCCTGATCCTCATCAGTAAGCCTGATCCTCATCAGGAAGCCTAAGACTGATCTTCATCTGTAAGCCTGATTCTCATCTGTAAGCCTGATGTAAAAGCATCTACATCAATTGCAGATGTTACAGAACCCAGAAGGAAATAACAATGCAAGGGAGTAAAAAAATACAAGATTCCGATGACAGTAAGTTCTTTTCATTTTTCTCTTTCAACAAGTTGGAAAATAGAAGTATGTATTTCATTTTGTACATTTTTTTCCCCGTTAACCCCATGTCCACTGTTTGTACAGATCTTTTTAATGATTTAATAGTGATCTTTTAAAACAGGCGCTTACAGTATCCTAAATCTTGGACAGATTTCCAGCTCAGTGTTCTCATGAAACTGTTATTTAAAATCAGCAGGAACAGTTGGCTCTCCAAAGGAAACTCTTGGAAAATACAAAAGGCCCAGAAACAGAATGTACAAAAGATATACTTACCATATATACTCGTGTATAAGCTCAACTAACTGCAAACTGCATAGACCCAGATCTGCTGTCATATAATGTGCTGGCAGTTTGTAAGGACTAACCAGTAGAACAAACAACATAGACCCTGATCTGCCAGCACATTATGTAATGGCAGATCAGGGTCTGTGTTGTTTGCATTTGGATGTAGATTATACGCGAGTATATATGGTATAAGGCCCAGCGAAGCAGTACAAGAACTAGAAGACCTTTGCCAGAGGCTGGAGGAGAATCCAGAACTCTCCAAGAAGATGGTAATTTAGGGCTTTTTTTCTCAGATAAAACTGTTAAATTGTTTATAACCTATATTTGCTGTTTTGAACCATAATATGCAATATATGGGTGTCTTACTATATATACACTATTACCAGTTTTTTGCCATTCCAATTCAATCTTGGTGTGAATGCCATTTGTGAAGTTAAGTGATTCACTTTGGTTTTGTTTATTTTATAATTTGTTGTTAGTATGTTGTGTTGCATAGTTGGTGTTGTTAGTAAATTGGTTCAAGTTAGAGCAAATAAATTTGCATGCAAAACCATGGCAAAAAAAACTGTTGAAACATATTTTGTCACCTGGATAAAGAAAGTATAATAATAATAATAATTATTATTATTATTATTATTATTATTATTATTATGATTATTATTATTATTATTATTATTATTATTTTCAGATTTACTACTTAAGTTTCCATGGCAGGTATAATATTGGGGATAGCATCTGCAGGATGGTGAAGAAGCTTGGTACAAACAGACTCTGGTCATAGTATACAATATATACTTGCATATTAGCTGATACCAACTGCAAACTGCATAGACCCAGATCTGCCATCATATAATGTGCTGGCAGATCTGGGTCTATGCAGTTTGTAAGGACTAATCAGTAGAACAAACAACATAGACCCTGATCTGCTGACACATTATTTGGACCTGGGTTATACACGAGTATATACGGTAGTTTAAATGGCTGTAAAGGGAAGGAAGCTTTCCAAGATCTTATGATATGCAGTGTTTTGATAAGTAAGTATGACTTGATTTATATTGTCTGTTTTTCATATCAGCCACAGATTTTCAAATGAATGGAAAAGGTACTATGTGCTTCTTCACACATATACTGCATCTACATACATGTAAAAGAACATAAGACCACATTTCAAAGGACGTGTTTTACAAATACTAAAAATTGATTATTGATGACAGTTTAAAGGATGTGTTTTACAAATACTAAAAATTACATTTCAAATGATGTGTTTTACAAATATTAGAAATTGATTATTGATGACAGTAAAAAAAATTCAATGTATCCTTTATTGTAAAACTTTGTTTACAAATATTTTGTTACTCTTGCAGGACCCTACTTGAAAAATAATTGCAAGGCCAAGGCTAATGAAGCAGAAGAAGCCATATCAGAGACCCTTAAGTATGCCCCAACCCAACGAGGAAGGACAAATGCAAGGTTAGCCATTTGAGCTCTTATTTCATAAAAATTTGATTCAATTTTGTGTTTTTATGTATTGTATTTGCAAAAGTGGATGCATTGCTAAATTGCAAATAAAATTGATGCTTATCCTAGTGCCCGGGACTACCAAAACTTGGGTACAGACAACTAAAATTATCTTCCAACTTGTTTGATTGGACAAGTGCTACCCCTTGTAACTGTATTGATATGAATTATTTGTGCAAATAAAATCTACTTTTGCACAAATTGATTTCACCATCCACTTGCCTGAATTGACAAGTGAGTCCAAAAGTTAACGTGTAACCCTGCTTAATGATATTAAGGGAAGCACAAGTACAGTGGAGAAAGTTTCATTATACTAGTTAACTTTATTTCTACTTATGTAAGCAGTGCTGAGATGATATATGACTTTGTTCAAGCATTACAATTATTTCTCAATTTACAGGAGCCTGAGCAGAAGAAGAAAACACAGATTAACTTTGCTGTTGAGGATACAGATTCTGATTTTTAATCGTAATAAAATCCAGAAAATAAACAGATACAAATAAAGTGATAGTAAAATATATGGTATATTTTCTTTTGTTTTATACCCACTTATCTCGTCTTAAATACAAATGTCTGAACCTTCAGCCAGAGGGAAGCTGGTTAGCAAAACTACATGAAGAAAGATTTTCATACCATCAGCAGTAAACAATGTTTGCATGTAAACCATGTTAGAACAACTAAATAGAAGCTGCTTGATCTAGGCAAAAAAGTTCAGAAAGCATTTTCCCCTTCATGGCCAGATGATCTGTAAATTGTATCCAATTTAGTGAATTTCATTTTTGTGTCCTCACTACTTGCATTAAAATGGTGCCACTCGGACACCATTATGGCTGTCACAGCTACCATCTTGAAAATCTTTTTATTGCTGCTCCTCCTAGATGGATGGTTATATTAATATGAGGTTTTCACTGAGAGACTTATTATGATGTCTAGTTGATCCTAAATGAAAATGGTGCCAATCTGACATCAATATGGCCCTCATGGCAGCCATCTTGAAAATATCGCTACTCATCCTAGATGGATGGTCATATCAACACAGAGTTTTCACCAAATGACTTATGATGTTAAGTTGGTCCCAAATGAAAATGGTGCTGATCAGACATCCAATATCGCCACCATGGCAGCCATCTTAAAAACCTTGGAGATGCTGCTAGGATTGTATCTGAAGGGGGATCTCCCACTTTGTCACACACAATTTTCTGTTGTAAATAATTAGCAGGATTTCTAAGCATCACCTTTTGCATTAACCTACATTTGCATACTTCGGAATGGACAGACATATTTTGATTAAATAAGTATCTGTACTTTTTAATATTTTTTAGATTCTTATTTATTCAGTTTATCTTAACAGTTAAATAAAAAAAAATTTACCGTGCAGAGTGCATTTTTATATGTGCGACTTTGAACCAATTTGCAATAGTTATCATGCATCACTGCTTCCCAAGTGCACAAATTTGTACAATGTTTGCATGATTTGTGCACCATGGCATCTTATTGCTACTCCTCCTTGATTGATGGGCAAATGACTTGTGATGTTTTGTTTGTTACAAATGAAAATGGTGCCGATCTGACATCCAATATGGCCACAATGGCAGCCATCTTGAAAATATTGCTATTGCTACTCCTTGATGGATGGTCATGTTGACATTTTTGTAATGTTTAATAGTAGATTTGGACTTTCTTGCCAGCAGTGGGGCATATGTGTTTCAGAAACACAAGTAGCTTTCATTTGTCAGTTTTCAATATAGGTTTCGAATGTTGACAGGATGTTGTAGGAATGTTATATTATGACAACATTGTAGCAACATTCCAGCAAGCTCACCAAATCACATTGTGACAATGTTGTATCACAACATTGCCACAACCTTAGTGCAATGTTGTTGCAATATTGAATTGTTAGCGGGGTAACTCTGTTTTATTTTGGTTTATTTTTGGTTGTTTTAAGTTGTACTGGCTTTATCCTGCAGTTATATTGTTTCTCTCTCTACCTTTTCTTAATTAAGCAGTGTTTTCCCTTCCATTTCAAGGAGGAATTCTATTCCATTTGCACTGCTATGCTTTTTTTAAAAATCCGACATCAGTCAGGTAAGGGAATGAATGTAGTATTCGTCAATTCTATCCCTCCATCCTTCTGCCCACCACACATACTTGTGACTGCAATTAGTCTTGCAGTTTTTGATCAATTGCTTTTAAACTTGGTACATGTTAAAGTCATCATTGAAAACATCAATGAAAACATGCATATTCCATCACTGTGTTCCTGCAAATTTTGTGAGTTATTGCCCTTCACAAATCACAGCTGGATGCATTATATGACACAATGTCTTAATAATAATAATAATAATAATAATAATTATAATAATATTTTCGGAGGGTAACCCAATTAGTTTACAAAACTAACCTCCAATGAGGCTGTCTTAACTTCAGCTTTAAACATATTTACTCACCTGCAATCTCAAAACATTGTATAGTGGGTACACACACTGCAGCAAGCAGTCAGTTCCAGTAAACAATGAGACCTCCTTTATGCATTATTGCATGGTGTTAATCCGTGGTGGCATGCTAGACAGTAGGTAACCTTAGCTTTGGGCACAGGTATATTTTCACGATTAAAAAGGTTCAAATTAAATCTTCGCAGTTCATATTATGATCATCATCTGGAGATGCACATTTGTCAGAATTATTTACTTTTTTATCTCGCAGTTGGGTGCAGTATCTTCTTGAGAAATACAGCAATCCTACATTAAATTAAAGATTACTACCAATTTGGTATAGTGCAATTATGTGAAAAAAGTATATATGTGGAAAGTGATTACATGATCCTATTTACATACAAGATACCCTCTCATTTTAAGCCTTCCAGTTTGTAAACAACCAGATCATCTAATATTGCTTGTTTGATATAGAATATTTTGCAAATTATCAGTAAGTTAGTCATTTGCAAATATAATTTAAGTTTTGAAATTCAAACTGTTTCACCAATTTTAAATTTAGGCATTTCAAATGTAGCAATTGTCAAGAAATGGTATAGATTGAATTATACTTTTGATATAATTGCTTCCTTGCTTGCTTCAACTGGAGTCATATCTATTGATGTGTGATGAGTTTTGTTGTGTCCATCAATTAGCTGTGATAAAACTTCAACATAGATTCTGGTTTCAGTCTGAGTGAAATGCTTCCACATTCTAGTCTTCAGAGTTCTGGTTAATCTTTGGACTGCAAATGCTAATTTTATATTGAGTAATTTGAAATATATGCAATATTTTCCTTTTCTAATAAATCCTTCACTGTTTTGTTGTAAAGCTCATTTCCATTATCAAATTGTAATCTTTTCAGGCTTTCAGTCTTTAAAGATTTCTCTAAAGGCATCATGTATGCTTCTCCTTTTTACATTTTGCTTTATCAGACCAGGTGTATTTAGAGAAATCATCCATCGTTGTCAATAGGTATTTGTATCCATCATCATACGTTTCATATGCTTGCATATCAAAAATGGCTCCCTGCCACAAGTCATTCATGTGACAAACATAGATCCTTCAGCAGGGAAATCGTTTTCTAGCTAGCTTATGTAATGTTTATGTAGATTGTTCAGTTAACCATTCTTTCAATTCAGTGTACTTTAATTTCTTTTTGTCCCCTTTAATTTGTCCCCACATTTGATTGATATTTCTGTAAGCGATTGAACTTTTAGGATCAGAGTAAAGATGCCTTAAATACTGACCTTTGTCAACCATTGAAAATGGTATAAAGACATCCAGAGAATATTTTACTCTTGACAAATTATCTTTAGGCATTGTCAAAAAGCCAACAGCACATCAGCCTACAACATTAACTTTTATTTTCAGCAATTAAGCAACAAATCTTTAATTCTTTCAAACATATGAATGATTTAAGATTTACTTTAAATTTTGCCATTGCTATTGTTGATTCGAAAACAACTACTTCCTATACTGAATCACCATGTGCGGTTTTAAATTAAACTTTGTATTCCATAAATTGTATGTCTGTCTTTGTTGAATTGTTGTAAATTGGCTTTGTACAATTTACAAGACCTTTGGATTGTCCTGTGAATTTAGCCAAATACAAATGTGTGTATTTAATTATATCAAATATGTAATTTATTGCCTCTTCATACTGTACTATATAAACCATATTGCTGCAGGGATTGATGATGCTTAGCTCGATGCATCATCACTGAATGTAATCTGTAAATCTCAACCTTTATATAAACATTGCAGTATATATATTATTTGATGTTTGAAATAGACAAATTAACATTTTATATTATCTTGAAAGCTATTTTGTAACTCAACTAGCTTTGACCACACTTTATCTCATCATCCAAACTTGTAAATAAAATACACGCTATCTCTTGATTCTGAAATTCTTGTTTTTATTTTAGACTCCAGAAATTTTTATATCACCTCTGTGAAAATTGTTGAATGTATCACAAGATAGCTTTGTGCCATTATTTATGTTGTGAAATAAAAGTTTACAACTGATTTTACGTCCTCTGTACTAGCACAGTTGCAAAGTTAGAATAGATTTCAATTTTCTCATCGTGATCATTTATTGTGCGTGGGTGAAGATCATACTATTTAAAATTTACAATTTTGTTTGTGTGGTTCTCGTACCCTTACACGAGATGGTAATAATTTAGAAATCTACAATTGTGCCTGGGGTGTTCTCATCCGTACATGAAATGGTAGTGCTTTGGATGTTCTCGTACCTGTAATAATTTAGAAATTTTACAAAGTGTGTTCACACCACCATATAACCTCATCTTATAAACATACATATTACAGAATGCAAATGACGTGTAGCTGTAGGGATGTCAAAGCTCTGAATTGTTAAAAGCAGCTAAAACTGAAGAATATCAGTAATATATATATATATATATATATATATATATATATATATATATATATATATATATATATATATATATATATATGAAGTATGAAGTGTTAATGCCATTGAAAATCTTGTCCGTAAAAGGTGAAGATTTTTTTTTACCAGTTAAACTGAGACCAGATATCTAACATACAATAAAATGAAAGTCTCGTGACCCCAATGAGTATTCAGCGATGCACCAAAGTTTCATATGGGGTAACTAGTACTAATCAAAAGACCTATGGTAATAATTATTAGCCCTGATTAATATTCCCAGGTGTTTTGCTCACCACAGTTCACACTTTCCTGGTCAGTCCAGTTCACACCTTACTGACACGTGATATTCAATTTCAAATAGTCTGTCTACAACAGGGCGTCAAACCCAATTGGTGGTGGGGTGGGGTGGGGAGGAGATAACTAGTTAATTTAAAATAGTTCATTAACTCGGCCTTACTAATTCTTTGTCATTCACTGGACAATCAATACATTCATGGCATTAAATCATCTGTGCATGACTACTTACATAGCCAGGTAGATATGTAGGAAAATACATGTGGACTAAACACTTTTAAGGACGGCGGACAGCTGGACAACATAGAGAGTAGCATGTACTTTCAGAAAGATGGATTGATTGCGAGAGTTCATCAAGATCGTATTTCCCAGTAATTTGGGACTCTACATGGTGACTCTAGTCATAAATTAAGAATTAAAAATAAGAATATAACAGAAGAGTTGATGTATGATTTGCCGTTGCACATAGATACGAAAAAGAGTACTGATTTGTGCATTTATTTTGTGTACATCTAATGTTTCATGACATAAACTTCAGAATATTTATCTACCAGATGAAAAGTAACATCGTTAAAAACAAAGTGAATGGGCTTGATTTGGAAAAAAAGTATTTCACTGCGTTATATTTTTGTTATTACCAATATTCCACCTCTTATACCATTTTCCAGAAAATAGAACATATCTGGATCAGTAATAGTTCCAATTCAATTTTTGTCATTTTTAATGCTGCGTCCCATGATAATCCTGGAGAAGAGTAGTACCAGGCAGGGTCAAGCTTATAATTTGTTAAGCAATCTCGTCTGAATTCTTCAAAAACATCTGTAAGCAACAAAACAAAACATCAGTTGTCAAGTACAGATCATGATAGTCTCCAATGTTTTTACAACAAAACTTATGCCAGATAAATTGTGCATATCAATATTTTTCAGGTAAAGATGTTTCATCAAATCTGTTTCACTGTTCATATACTCATATAGGTAAACACCTTTTTGTTTCAGATTATCTGCATTATCACCAAAATTATCAATAAGATTTGGAAGATAACTGCATCCTTTCACCAGCTCCTCAAGTGACGCTGGCATAAACTGAGCACTGCTTAATAAACTTCAATTTACCAAGAGAAAATGACATATATTTCTCCATGTTGTTGGGTATGCACTTGATTTTGTCATTGCCAAAACTAATGTTTGTAGCAGCAATAATATCAGGTTCTCCAAATGCTGAAACAATAATGTGAGAATCATATCCTCTCAAATTGTGAAAAACAACAGGAATAAACTCTGGTAATTTATATTTTAAATTGCAATGGTCGTGTGCTGCACCATGACACTTACCCGTTAAATGACAGAGGTCTCGTACTGTGTCATCACAAAATTCCTCACCACAAATTGTACAATAAACTGCAGTTTTAAAATCTTTTACTTCTTCAGGTGTCATTTCTGACAATGGTTTTACTACAGATAATATTGTTATTTTATCTGCTTCTTTTATTAAATTTTTCAACAACCATTTTGCTGGATCTTCATAACGATATAATTGTATTGGTTGTGTGTATTTTTTCAGAAAAATCTTTGTCATCAACTGAGCTAACTACGTTATAAGCAACACCACATGGAATATGGTTCTGTACTTTTGTCGTTTAAGAAATATTTGGCTTATTAGCAGGTCCTTCAACCGTTTCAAATGATGCTTCAAAATCGGTCAACATTACAAAAGGAATTTTCATTTGATTTTTAAAATGTTTAAATTTCAATATTCTGATTTGATTGGCAATGAGATTTTTGAACGTTTTTGCAATATTCCACATGTTTATGCAGAAAAGTTTGTGTTGTACAACCGTGCAAACATCAGTTTTTTTTTTGTATACTGTCCTCCAGCTAATCCGTTGACAATATTTATCCAACAATAATGGTGTTGGTAAAACAGCAGATTAATTGTACTTTGATTTGCATTTTTGCTAATAACCCTAGGATAAATGTTTCCGTGTTCTGTTATGCCATTGTGATATTATTTTGTCATTCAAATTTACCAATATCTTTTTCTGCAACTGGAAACGAGATGCCAGTAAAATTTAATTTGTGAACAAATTTATTATAGCATGATACTCTTTCTCCATGTGATTTTGCTGGAAACATTGCAGATAAAATAGCCCACATAAAACATTTATCGTCATTGTTTTGCACGTTAATGCAACACCTTGTATTTTTAATTTTGCTTGACAGCTCAACAACGACGACAGTCTCATTGGGTTATATTTCATTGTGCTGGAAACAATAGCACTGATACCCTGATATTTCCAACCGGAGCCAGATTCAGTAAAATTATCAATTTTTTCCCAGATTTAATCGTGTACTTTTTCTATCACATTTTTTTATTACTGTACCACACAGAATTATTTTGGATTTAGCTGTTATGTATGGTTCAGCTAATTCTTCGTCCACTTCGTCTTTGTCAACATGAATTTTGGTAAAAAGTAATTTGTACTGCACAATGATTTTTTACCACTGCTTTTTTAGTTTATTTTCAACAACTGGTGCTATTACTTGCATTAATCGTTTTGGTGTTAAACCAAGATTAAAATCATTATAGCTTTTGTATAACCAGCTATTGTCAAAAACAGCAAATGCTGTTTCTGTTTTTCTTGCTGTCATTATTGAAGTAGTGTCTACTGTTTTTAGGTCCATTGCTATAGTTATATGCTTCCTCTAATTGTTTGTAAAAAAAAATGCAAAGGGCGTCGTAAAAAAATGAAATTTGACAACGGTGTTTTATGGAGTACCCTACAATTATTATTATGCCTCACCAGTCTTTTCAGTGTCCTCAGCAAGAACAGGATCAATTGTCTTCTTTAGAAATTTACATTTCTTTCAGCTATACAATGTACAAAGAGCTTTCATCATCACTCTGTTGTTTTTTTGTTGTTACTATTGCTTCATCAGTATTTGCGGGTTTTGCTCTACACTTCAAACAGTACATATCCATTGTACTTATATTCACACAAAATTTAACAATTTGTAATAGTAAGTTTATCATTTGCTAATGATGGTTTTGGATCAAATCGCGTAATAAACTGCAAACAAGTTTTTCCTGCTATCATTTGCTTAATAAACATAACGCAATAATAACCACATGCTGATGTTCCTACTGGCTGCAGTTGATTTGAAGAATAGTTTATTTGTTTGTTGACGTATTGTTTTACTGCATCAGACGGTGGTAAACATAAGCTATCTTTTTTTGTAAAGTGCAACCCAATGTGTTCCAGATTCATCATTAAAATCCTGAATATTAATAACACATGAAGAGCCAGGTGACATTTTGCTTGGCAGTTAGTCTTTTGAGAAAACTCAATTTGTTTTTACACTGCGTAACATGTCGCTAATTTAAAAATTGTTCTATGGAACTATCCTTGTTTTTGGTAGCATCAGTCCTCTTCCAACTCCTTGTGCGGACCCCTCGTCCTATCCCCAGAATATTTGGAAGCAAAGTTCCGGCTAACCCTGCCAGAAGTGGAATTATTGGTATAAGTCCACCCTCTCGCGTTCTCGTTGTCTTTGTTTTCGTTGTTTGTTTTTTTATGGCATTTTTTATTATATTTTTGTACACAAAATTGTTATCTTGTTTTGCTTATGCAACTACCATTTTTCAACCGTTCTTGCGAGGGCAGCCTGATTTTTCAAATCCTCAAAGACTTTTTTCCTTGCCCATAGCAAAGATAATTCTTTACTGAATTTTTTACTTTATTATATAATTTTTTTAAAATTTTTTATCTGAAGCTAACGTTTCTGCAAATGCTGCCGGATTTAAAAAAAAAATTTTTTTGCCTCCTCTCGTAACATCTTTGCATACTCTAGGGCGAAACTGGCAATACTACCAACTCCTCCTTCCCCAAATATTTTTTCCCCAAGTTTTTGTCCAGCACTAGAAGCAAGACCTGTTAATGCTGAAATCCCAAGATTTCCCAGTACTAGAGCTTTTGGAAGTACTGTGCTGGCAATAACTGACAGTGCTGGTCTAATAAACCCACCTGTCGTACTTATTTCAGTAATTTGCGTTGCTGATAAATTTAAAACAATTTTTTTTATTTGTGTTTGTGTCAGCAAAAGCTTAGTGTTACCTGCTTTTTTAGGATCAATATTTAGTGAAATAGCTTCTGTTTTAGAAACTGAGTTTGATAATTTTATTATTTGTCCTGGTGAAAGAAATACTTCTTGTGAAACATATGTCATTTTAATAATCATTTTGGATTAAATCTTTATGCAGAAATTATGTTCTTAAACTTGTATCATCATTTTATCGTTATTTGCGTCAAGTGTCATGTATCTGTCTGATGTAATAAAAGCGTAAGTGTAGTATGCAACGTTGTTGCACCCAGTTGCAGCATTGTAGTTTACACAAAGATTCCAATTTACCTCAATTCCTGCTGGTGAATCCTGCATGAAGTTCAAGGTGTTTGGAAACGTCAAAGTGGAATATTGAGTGAAGTGTTCTAAATTCTTCGATCGAAAGCTGTGACTCGCTGTCAGCATCCTGGTATTTTTGCATTGCTTCCATGGGCATTACGTATGTTCATGAGATATTTCTTCTTACTACAGAAAAATCACATTCCAATGATCTGTCAGGATATTGTCTTGAGTTTATTCTCACGCTGATGCTGTGTACGTCCATGTTGTCAAAAGCCATGATATTTCTTGTTTGATCGTTTAGTCTATCTTGTCGTTGAAACACAAATGAAAACGTGTCGTGGTAATTGTTCACTTGGTGCGCTTGTTATTCTCCAGGAGTAATCGTTTGTTCCGGCTAGCATTGATTGCCGGTATATTGTATGTTGCTCAAAATAAATTTTTCTTGTGTAGGCCTGAAGAGCGCTGTCAAGCTCAAGCTGATTGGTCAGTGACGGTACGATCTTTGGCATTCAAAGTGATAGTTGAGAAATAACAAACTGTCCATCACCAACACCATCGAGCTTAATCATGTAATTAGCAGGATCAGCTCTGCTGAGAATAATCGTGTGCTTAAAGCTTGTAAACACTTTATTTATATCACGGCAAAATCCAAATATGTTGTGCTCCACAGAAGAAAAATTAAAATAGTATCTGAGCTGCTTGTGTACGCTCATCTCTTGGCATATCTTTCGTTGCACTTATTTTGTCTCATGTTAGTAACCGCAGTTCGTATTGCGGCACCAATACAAGCAAGAGTATTAGCTCCTGCATCACCCGTAAGATTATTATTATCAGCACCAGAAGCACCCTGCCCTGTTCTAAACTCAGAAGAATAAGCTTCACCAGTTGCTGTGTCCTTAAACCGTTTCTGTGTCCTTAAACCAGAGCATGTTTGTTGCTACACTCCAGGAATAATCTTCACTAAAAGAAACAAGATTCAAAATGATACTTGCATTTGGCAGATGCATTGAAACATCCTCGATTGTCTGATTGGCAAGTTGGTATCTTGCGCTTTGAAACAAGCTTCAGCCGTTGTTTTCTAATGTTATTTCTTCTTCAGGACCAATATTTGCACCTGCAGCCGTTTGTACTTTTCCCCTTTCCTCAAGAAACGCTTTGTGTGGGAGCAAGTACATATCCTCATCTCGTGTGCTAATTGTTCTTTGACCAAGTGTATTTTGGTTGTTGGAATTGTCATCCAAATACTCAACATATTCAAATTATGTTGCTGAATCATCAAAATCTGTGTAATCGTTAAAATCGAGAAATTCTTTTGTTACATTATTATTCTTATTTTTGCACAAAATTTTTTAAAGGCTGCAATATCTCGTCGTTGTAAAATTCTTTTGTATAATTTTTGTATTATTGCTTCACCTTCCTTTGACAATAATTTGTTGTTGTTGCTATCATTGCTTTCTTTGTTTCGGGTGTTGGGGCTATCCCCGATATTAGCTTCTTTATTTCTTCATTAGTTGGTTGTGTAGGTAAAATTGGTTAAACAGGTGGTGGTGGTGGTGGTGCAATTATACTGGCTACCTTTTGACCAATAGCCGTACCAATAGGAGATGCAGCTGCACTTGCCAGTTATTTTCCTGCTTCAACAGCAACAGGAGCTAGTTTAGTGGCAGCTGGAATTATTATACGTCCTATTGCTGGAAATATTTTATGTCCTATTCCAACAGCAACATTTTTGATACCTGATAAAACACTACCAAAATACCATCCTCCAACCACTTTTTTTTTCGATAAACTTTTCTCTGTTTCATTATTAAATTTCTTACTTTATTATTTGCAAATGAAGATAATATGTTACTTGCTCGTTATTTAAATCAATCTGCCTACCAGACTGATCTGTTAGTGACATTGTGATACTGGATATTTGATTCTCCAGATTAACTGGGTAATAAATCATCTGTCTTGGTTGAATCTGCAATAAAGACCAAGGTGGAACATTTGGGCTAAAAGAATAAATTGTTTGTCTTCTGCTACCCTGTGTTGTATAGGAACCATTGTCAATTGAACAGTTTATCAGTATTGTGCGTACTACAGTAATGTCAACAGGTTTCTCTCCTTCATTGACAATTGATTGAACTGCTGGTGATCCGTATTTTCTTTGCTAAAACCTAGCAATTATTCAATTGTTTTTTCAGCACTAAAATCTACAAGAAAACATTTTTTAATTGTTATTTTAGCTCTTAACGTGTTGTAGTTTGGTTCTAAAGTAAAATTATCTGGTTCTGCTCCATCATCTAACAACAAACTTTTTATTGTGGTATTAAGATCATTCAGATTGTAAGCTCCTGGTGGTATTTTTAATGGTGACCAAGCACCAGCTGATTACGTAAAATCGTCGTTCACATTTGTTTTTACGTTAGAGATTGACATCCAAGCTGTTGCAGAAATTAAACCAATTTCATATTGACATGTTGGATCTAATTCAATTGGTGGTTTGTAAACAACAGAAAATTGTGCACTGTCATTACTAGTTTGACATTTTGAATCAAGAAGTAAAGTTGCTGATTGAATTATTAAAAAAAGTTAGATTAATATTGTGTGTTAGATTAATTCATCATGGAGCACTGCATATTCTTCAGTTGTTAATTTACCGTCTGATCTCAAACGATCAAGTATCTCAACAATTTCATTTTAAAATTTCAACACCGGTGCATCCTGCTTCTTTTGATGAAATTAGCAGTTGCAATCTGTCAACAACCTCAGACTGATTTTAGTAACATTTAATACTACCACCTGTTATCAGTCGAGAGTTTACAACATTCACAATCAAAGCTCTGTAATTCATCTTATGTTTTTTTTTCTTCCATGTATATTTTTCCAGCATCTTAGTATGCTCTTGCAATAAAACCGTCTCTCATATCAGAAATTTTTGTTAGTCCTTTATTATATGTCCATTTTTCCTTCAGCTTATTCTCAGCTTTTTCACCGTTTTCTGTTATTTTTTCTAAGTTAGACAAATAGTTTTCTCATCGATTAAGTTTCCACTTTTTGATGCGATTGATATCAACATCAATGAAATATTTAAAGTGTTTTTCTTTAAAGAAAAATAATCTGTTGAATCAATCTTTTGTTTTGATAAATTAATTAAGTACAAAGCCCGTCATCTTCTGCAAGATATCCAAGATTTCTTATCTCCTCAATAATACCAACCTGTTTTTCTTCCTGAGATTTTTTTTTTTGTTCTTCAGTTTCTTTAAGTACTTTTTATTGTTCGCTCTCCAAAATTCCTCTTAATCCTTTTTTCCTTAGCTATTCAAGCTCAGCTGTTGTTAGCTTTGTTTCATCAGGCAATTTACCAATAACAGCTTCGGTAATTGGTCTAAACAATTTAGCTCTTTCTTCCTCTGTTTGTTGTTGCCCAATACGCGCTAGGGTAAAAGCTTCTTTTAGCTTTTTTCGTTCCGCAATAAGCCTTTTTATTATTTCTTGCTTGTTCATTATTAATTTTCGTTACATAATTTTTTTTTATACCACAGCGAAACATATACTATTTTCTGTTGTAAACTTATCAAAGAGAAAAAATCGTGTTATCCTTGTGTTGAGTCATGGTAGTATTTTGTAAACTGATCCCTGTTTACTGCACCACAGTGTTCCCTAGCAATGTTTCCAATATCAATGTTGTCCAACCCGGATAATAAAATAAAACAACCAGTTTTTCTTCTAATAAATTTATCAATGTTATAAAATCCCTGTGCAAGATAAATTGTGTTGCAACATTGATTTCGCGACAATGAGAAGTATGATTTAATTTTTTCCATTTCAGAGTGGTGAAGTGGAATGTCGTCAAAAACAACTATTTTGTTTTCTGTAGCGTCCATGAAGCAACTGGTATTACAGGTTTTGGTTCTGAAATAATATAAGTATCTTCTCTTACATCAAGATCGCTTTTCAGTTTGTAGTTATATTCCTGAAGCAGCTCATACTTATCCTGCTCTGGATTTATTGTGTAAATGTAAACTTTATCATAGTTTAAAAAATTGTTTAACAACATGTTCATCAGCAAACTCGTTTTGCCAGATCCCATTCGCCCAACAATAAGATAATGACAATTTGGCAAATTATGGTTGTGTTGTCGTTTAATCACATTTTCCGTATCAAAGATGATGATGCTCATTATATTTAATTTGTATACAAAGTATTTAATAATACTTAGCTATTTTACAAAATTCGGAACGTTTATTGGAGAATCAGAAGGACCAGTTGTTACTACTACTGGTCAGTATAATACAAAAGTAAGTAAAACAGGTGACACAATGACAGGAAACCTAAACATGTCAGGCAAAAAAACATAATAAACTTGGAAATAACTTATCCTTTGGTTGGTGGTAACCCATCGCAAGCAGACAGCTTAGGTCAGTTGAACACAATAAATAACATCAAAGATAACCGCATGGAAAAATTGTTTAAACGGAACATAACCAGTTTTCAATGGTAATAAAGTCAGAGCATATGTCAAAGACATAAACAAATAATACCCAAAAATATGATAGAATCTGAATTAATAACAAATAGCAAAATTAGTGGTAAAGTTGATGTCACTGTTTCGATATGATGACCAAATTTATTTGTACGTCGGTGCTGATACTCTGGTAATTGACAGTAATAATAATGAAATAATAAGATTGTTTTCTAGTAGAAAAAGAAAACGTCTGATTAATCTGGAATAAACACAAGAGCACATGGATTTGGAACAATAAAAATTAAAGAAATAGAAGAAGAAGCAACAAACAACACTGATGTGCTTGCAGAGCTAGATTTGTAAAAAAACAACTTAGAAATGTTGTCTAAACTTTAGGATAGAGGTGGTAAAAAAGTAACAATAAGGTTACTTGGTAGATGTAGTAATGCCAATTAGAAAATTTTGTCTAAACTTAAGGATAGAATACACAAAAGTGATCAGTTATGGTTACATGTAGTAGTAGGGGAAAATACAGGATTATAGGACAAAGTTGTTTTAGTTCTTAGAATCTTGATGGCTACTTTTATTTTTAGCTTTTTCGGCGAGCAGAGCAAGCCAAAAAGTCAACAACAAAAAAATACAAAAAAACAAACATAAACCATATTGAGTCTAAGAAATAAAAAGCTTTGGCCTAGAATCTGTATTTTTCCCTACTACTAACTGAGTCATTGTGACCTGCTTTACATGATCTATTTAAACATTGTCACTTGGGTATTTTTGACATTCTGATTTACAACTCCATTTCATATGGGTGTGCTGATTTACAACTCCATTTCATATGGGTGTGCTGACTTACAACTCTATTTCGTATGGGCGTGCTGATTTACAACTCCATTTCATATGAGTGTGCGCTGATACAAAGATGAAAAGGTCAATCTGCTTCGGTAATATCCTTACATAATACCATTGATTTATTTAAAATACGTTCTCGATATAAATAACACACACACACACACACACACACACACATATATATATATATATATATATATATATATATATATATATATATATATATATATATATTACAGGATTCAGAAAAACTTTTTCATATCACTCGTCCTAGGGACAGTTACAGTTACTCGTCCCTGTCCTTTGTTTGCTCAATAGAGTATTCTTCTCCACAATACTACTTTCTTACTAAAAAAAATAAAAAAACCCAAAACAAACATACAACAAAGAACACAGGTACCCGACGCAAGTTTGATACTTAAATGGGTCAAAATCATGAAAATATTTAAAGACACCGTTTAACATTATTCTACCCTTCGATGTCGTAATAGTATTCGCGTATACAGTGACATCTTTTAGTAATCTAGGTGTAATATGAAATTAAGATATGAGGAAATTTTCCTTTTTAACAAGCTATCGCAGGATGTGAATTAGACCTGTGAGAGACAGAGCATGTGATATTTCGATTGGTCAGATATAGTCCTACACTATAAGATGTCGACCCTGATAGTTATAACGGGGGGGGGGGGGGGGGGATCAGCGCCATTTTCACCAATATTTGCACCAAGTACTCCATTTTACTCAAACCTAGATTTCTAGAGAACTGCTCAAGGACACATGTCAAAGGAAAGACTGCTGACTAGCCAAAAGAATTGAAAGGTTTCTCCATTATGATCCCAATTAAATTTCGACCAATCGGCTGATGTCTCGACAATATATCAGTTTTATAGATAAATTATAATGGCGTGCATTGTATGAAAGTTGGTGTAATTCGGGGAAGACTCATAAAATATTTATTTAAAATGTAAGTTAGCACAATTTTGCTTGTGAAAAGTAATTACATACTTACAAAAATATATGAAGGCGTCTTCACTTTGGCTTGACAAAGTATCAATAAAGTTGCAGTCTTGAAAAATAGTGGTAACCTGGGGCAAGCGTAACACTCAAAACAGACATAAAATCACACGATTTTTATATTCTCTGATTCTGAACTTCTTACGGGTCATATTCAACAAAATGTGTATAACTCGTTGAAAGGGAAAATTTCTCCACATTAGTGAAAAGTGTTGTTGTAAACGTGAATATCTTTAAGAAATATAATGCTAGATATGAAACTGCAATTTCTTGAGTTAATATACAAACCTTGTCTCGTTTTATATATTTGTCAAAAGGGATATGCTTTAGAAGGGCTTTAAACAAAATCTCTCTACTCCGAACATAATATTTTCATTAGTGTTACGCATTTAGTATCAAGTTTACACTGGATACCTGTGTGAAAAAAGATAAAGTCAGCTTCTTTTGCGACATGTTTCAGATTGACAACAGGAAGGGAAATAGGAAAAAGTAATGGGTCATTGACGCACGCTATATGTTAAGCGATGTCGAACTTCGGCGCTTGTAAATGGTAGAAAATACACAGACTCATTATCAAGATGCAATTCTGCATCTACTTGGCCCAGGGACGAGTAGCTAGTAAAGTTATACTCAACCCAGCCAAGTTTTCCTGGTCATGACGAGAGGACGAGTGGTTTTCCTGAGTCCAGTATATATATATATATATATATATATATATATATATATATATATATATATATATATATATATATATATATATATATATATATATATATATATGAAATCTAAGGTAAAGTAAAGTTGCATATCGGTTTCATTGAATAATTATCACTGACCAGACATCGTTACTTATTATGACAGTCACTGCATGTTTTTCGTAGCGGACACTAAGCTACTAGTAAAGACAGACCTTTAAAAAGTGCATCAGCGGTAGTAAATACTTTGATAAGATTAAATATCATAGGCATCATAAGAAAGGGAACAATATGAAAAAGTATGTGAAAAAATAACAAATTTTATTATAAAATTCATAACACTCTTGAACTCTTGATGAACTGAAAAAACGATTCATAAATCATGTTGGAAATTCGTGAGATCTTTAATCAAAGAACAGAAGAAAAAGAAATGTTATACAGTTCCTCAGCTTAGTTACCAAAACGCAGTTACTGTGACCAATATTAAAAAATGAATTTTTTTAATAACTTTTTTTTTTTGCTCATCTGTTCCTACCTTAGATGATACTAATCATGAATTGTCATCGTTTTCTGAAAGATATGATGACAAATTAGATATGATAGTTTTTAGTAGGCAAGAAATAATCGATGAGATTAATTCATTACACATTCAAAAGGCACAATGCCATGACCTTACAAATCGCAAAATGTTTAAAAATTGGGCAATCGAGATTTCATATCGATTATGTTTATTATTCAATTGACTCTTGTTTATTCTTTCTTTTTTCCTAGTACTGTACTATATACGCTTCTGGAATGCTTCAAACATTCCCAACAATGATCTCCTTTAAATGTAGAATAAAACAAAAGACTGGCAGTGCAATAATATATTATGGTGTGGGAGAGAGACAAACTAATATTCTCTTTAATCTTTAATATAATCTAAATTGTTCACGTGGAAATGGTTTATAAAACGCAACAAATATTTTGTATGGAGTGTCCGATGTATAATTTAACCAGAGCAAGACTTTTCCGATCTATTCGATTTTTGCTTCTAATATCAGCGGTATTTTTTACTAAACAGGAAAATAGAATTGTCTCCACAAGATATAATTAATATATCTTAATTCACATTAAAAATATTAATGAATTAAACAGGTAGATTTTCTTGTTGTACAAGAAGAAAAAAAACTGTTTGAATCTGAATCTGCAAGACTAACTATCAATTATCTGATTTTATAAGAGTATCAATTGAATATTTAAAGCTTTAGATATATCGTACATTGAACTTAATTTTCCATTCTAGCGTTTTATGACGTGATATTACAGTTCTTAAATAGAACTTAACCTTTACTATTTTTAATGTTGGAAAGTTAGTTTCTTTTCAGGTAAACTTTTTTCTGTGTTTCTCTTTCTTTCTTTCTTTTTCTTTTTTTCTTTCTTTCTTTCTTTCTTTCTTTCTTCTTCTTCTTCTTCTTCTTCTTCTTCTTCTTCTTCTTCTTCGCCGGTTAAACCTAAGACTCACTTAGAGGCAATGATTATTAACCATTTTGGTATGATGTGTGAAAATCCAAGGCCCGTATTTTCGGAAACTTTTGAGCACGAAATGCAAGCCCAAGTTCGAAATTTAAATTTAGATTAGTATACCTTGATTACATTTGCGTCATTAAAGTTTAGCATGCAAAAAAGAACAGAAACGAAAATTAATTAATCATTAAATTTTTGTGAGTTTATAGTTAGCGTTATTCTAATTTAAGTTATATAGAGTATCAAAATTTCCAAACTTGGCACTTAAGTTTCTTGTTCAAAACTTTTTTGAAAATATTGGGCCTCAGATCATTTTTTGAAAATATTGGGCCTCAGATCATTTTTTGAAAATATTGGGCCTCAGATCATTTTTTGAAAATATTGGGCCTCAGATCATTTTTTAAACAGATTCATATGGAAATGTGGATTTTTTTTCTTCAAAGATGCTGAGTATTCAAGGCAAGAAATATTCTTTATGGATTTGGATTACAACACAGATAGAGGAAAAATATTATGTATCCGAAAACAATTCAAAAACCTGCAAAACCTTAGAAGGGATGATATTGTTTTTACTCCGCTTTGAACAGTCTTGTGGGGTAAGGGAAATAACTCGTTGAAACATCCTCCGACAGAGGTCGCACATAAACTCTCAGCATCCGCAACTTGGCACAAAAGCAGCTTACGAAACTTTCGTAACTCGAAGAAAGTGTGCGGGCATTCATGTCCGTACTGCATTTTCCGTAATATCATTCTCAGTGTGGTATTTGTTTGTTTCTTCATGTTTAGGCGGTTGTGCATGAATTGTTTTGGCAAAGAACATAGTGGCGTAGCGGATAGATAAAGGTAAAATCATCCTTGATGATTGAGTTGTGAAGTACGCCGACGCAAATATGAGATAACATGCACAGGAGCTTGACTTCATATAGTTCTTACTTTATATGTTTGTTTCTTGCGGGTGTTTTTTTCTGGATCGTACCGTGTTTTATTATGTACAGGGTACGATCTAGATGAAAAATGTAAACACTATCTAACGTCAAGCTCCTGCGATAACATGGACGCAATAGAAAGTATTTTTTAATACAGTACTGGTCGTCGATTCGTATAGTTGATTCTTTCTTTTTATTTGAAATGAAGAAATTCGGAAATAGTATTACAAATAAGTCTGTTTATGTATGCAGTAACTTGGTGTTTCGTGTTGCTTTTTATATTGTGTCTTGCTTACCTTACCCCCCCCCCCCCTCCAAGTTGTAGTAATTGTCTCCTTATTTCAGGTCCATAATGTTCTTTTTCATGTATTGTTGTCATGTATATATTTCATTTTATATGTACTTGTTTTGTTGTTTTTTTTCATATTTGAAAAACAGTTGTTTTACAATCGACAAGGTATCTAATAAAAATCTCAATGCATCATTGGTGATTTGAACTATTAAAAGATTGTTAGTGACCATAAATTAAGAACTAGGAATAACAGTTTGCAGTCACAATAGTTTATAGAGTGGATATCTAAGACCAGTCATAATAGTTTATAGAGTGGATATCTAAGACCAGTCAAAATAGTTTATAGAGTGGATATCTAAGACCAGTCATAGTAGTTTATAGAGTGGATATCTAAGACCAGTCATAGTAGTTTATAGAGTGGATATCTAAGACCAGTCATAGTAGTTTATAGAGTGGATATCTAAGACCAGTCATAGTAGTTTATAGAGTGGATATCTAAGACCAGTCATAATAGTTTATAGAGTGAATATCTAAGACCTGCAATAACAAAAAGTATATTTATTGTGACTACTAATGCATGCATGTTCAGTAAGATATTACTTTGCTTTATGTGAAATAGCATGACTAAATTGTCACATTTGGTAAATTTATTTTTAGAGACAACAAATGAAAAGTGATGAATGGTTTGACAGATATTCTTAAGTTTTTTTTAAAACTTGATGAATAAAAAGAAAGATTTCTGTTTTCATTGGACAACTGTTCTTTCTTTTTGAGCATTCGTGATCTAATATATAACCTGAAATGCTCCTCACACATTTTATCATCGCATCCCTTACCTCATACAATGCATAAGAGAAATTAGTTGATACGTCTGTGTGATAGTGACATTTTCTCCCATTATTTCTGTCTTACTTACTTTTTGTTAAAGATTTTATTTTTCTTTCCTCTTCTTCTGCCCAAACTTTGATGACAAAATTTGGCACTTAATTATGATTTATTGCAATAATTATTAAAAAAATATCACATTGATTTCCAAGACACTGGAATTGTATACCAGCTAATATTGATTCTTTGATTGCAAGATTTTGCTTCCAAACCATAGGTACTCATACTCAACCCATTAAAAAATGCCCCCTAATTCCCTATAATAAATATGCCCCTCTATTTCCTTCAATAAAAATACCCCTCTATTTCTGTCAATAAAAAATCCCCTCTATTTCCTTAATAAAAATGCCCCTCTATTTCCTTCAATAAAAATGCCCTCTATTTCCTTCGATAAAAAATCCCCTCTATTTCTTTCAGTAAAAATGCCGGCTATTTCTTTCAAATAAAAATGCCCTCTATTTCCTTCAATAAAAATCCCCTCTATTTCTTTCAATAAAAATGCCGGCTATTTCTTTCAAATAAAAATGCCCTCTATTTCCTTCAATAAAAAATCCCCTCTATTTCTTTCAATAAAAATGCCCTCTATTTCCTTCAATAAAAATGCCCCTCTATTTCCTTCAATAAAAAATCCCCTCTATTTCTTTCCATAAAAATGCCCTCTATTTCCTTCAATAAAAATGCCCTCTATTTCCTTCAATAAAAATGCCCCTCTATTTCCTTCAATAAAAAATCCCCTCTATTTCTTTCAATAAAAATGCCCTCCATTTCCTTCAATAAAAATGCCCTCTATTTCTTGCAATAAAAATGCCCTCTATTTCTTTCAATAAAAATGCCCTCTATTTCCTTCAGTAAAAAATGCCCTCTATTTCCTTCAATAAAAATGCCCTCTATTTCCTTCAATAAAAAATGCCCTCTATTTCCTTCAATAAAAATGCCCGCTATTTCTTTCGAATAAAAATGCCCTCTATTTCCTTCAATAAAAATGACCTCTATTTTCTTCAATAAAAAATGCCCTCTATTTCCTTCAATAAAAATGACCTCTATTTCCTTCAATAAAAAATGCCCTCTATTTCCTTCAATAAAAATGACCTCTATTTCTTTCAAATAAAAATGCCCCATTTTTTTCATTGTATTTCACAAATTGTTCCCAGCAGAAAAACACCAATAACACTTCACTCAAAGGTGGCAGCACCACATGTTTTTTTTGTACTTTTGTACGATGTTTCACACAAAAATACACCTCTTTCTTGATGAACTTCAGAATGTAAATGCATACCAACTTCTAGCAAG
Source organism: Margaritifera margaritifera (assembly GCA_029931535.1). NCBI lineage: Eukaryota > Metazoa > Mollusca > Bivalvia > Unionida > Margaritiferidae > Margaritifera > Margaritifera margaritifera. Next base: position 213,117 of record JAQPZY010001550.1, on the reverse strand, counting down.
AGTCCCATGAATCTCCAGGAAAGTATTCCAATAATTGTACAGATATCCCAGATTTGTTTGTTGTACCTTTCCACTACAATAAAAGTTAATTTACATGGAAATGATAGCAAATAAGATGCATCAGTATGCTCTTCAAAGTCACTTTTCAGTCATATGAGTTGCATGCAAGAAAACTTGAGATTTATTCATTGTATGTTCCTTCATACTTGAAAAAAAGTAGTATGAAATTTACCAATATTCACAAATTCAATAGAATATCTGTATCATGAACTCGGCAGTGTTCATGACAGAAATGGAGACCTAAAAAAGTGAGGTAATTAAAAATAAAATAACAGCTCACAAATAACCATACTTGCTTCATGTTTATTAGAGGAAATTCAAAAACATTTCATTATCAGCCTTTCCAGTCAAGCCCCTTCTGTACTGGGAATTTCATCATCAGCCTTTCCAGTCAAGCCCCTTCTGTACTGGGAATTTCATTATCAGCCTTTCCAGTCAAGCCCCTTCTGTACTGGGAATTTCATTATCAGCCTTTCCAGTCAAGCCCCTTCTGTACTGGGAATTTCATTATCAGCCTTTCCAGTCAAGCCCCTTCAGTACTGGGAATTTCATTATCAGCCTTTCCAGTCAAGCCCTTCAGTACTGGGAATTTCATTATCAGCCTTTCCAGTCAAGCCCCTTCTGTACTGGGAATTTCATTATCAGCCTTTCCAGTCAAGCCCCTTCTGTACTGGGAATTTCATTATCAGCCTTTCCAGTCAAGCCCTTCGGTACTGGGAATTTCATTATCAGCCTTTCCAGTCAAGCCCCTTCTGTACTGGGAATTTCATTATCAGCCTTTCCAGTCAAGCCCCTTCTGTACTGGGAATTTCATTATCAGCCTTTCCAGTCAAGCCCTTCAGTACTGGGAATTTCATTATCAACCTTTCCAGTCAAGCCCTTCTGTACTGGGAATTTCATTATCAGCCTTTCCAGTCAAGCCCCTTCTGTACTGGGAATTTCATTATCAGCCTTTCCAGTCAAGCCCCTTCTGTACTGGGAATTTCATTATCAGCCTTTCCAGTCAAGCCCCTTCTGTACTGGGAATTTCATTATCAGCCTTTCCAGTCAAGCCCCTTCTGTACTGGGAATTTCATTATCAGCCTTTCCAGTCAAGCCCCTTCTGTACTGGGAATTTCATTATCAGCCTTTCCAGTCAAGCCCCTTCTGTACTGGGAATTTCATTATCACCCTTTCCAGTCAAGCCCCTTCTGTACTGGGAATTTCATTATCAGCCTTTCCAGTCAAGCCCCTTCTGTACTGGGAATTTCATTGTCAGCCTTTCCAGTCAAGCCCCTTCTGTACTGGGAATTTCATTATCAGCCTTTCCAGTGAAGCCCCTTCTGTACTGGGAATTTTATTATCAGCCTGCCCTGCCTTGGGCCTTGTGTATTAGGAATTTCATTATCAGCCTTTCCAGTCAAGCCCCTTCTGTACTGGGAATTTCATTGTCAGCCTTTCCAGTCAAGCCCCTTCTGTACTGGGAATTTCATTATCAGCCTTTCCAGTCAAGCCCCTTCTGTACTGGGAATTTCATTATCAGCCTTTCCAGTCAAGCCCCTTCTGTACTGGGAATTTTATTATCAGCCTGCCCTGCCTTGGGCCTTGTGTATTAGGAATTTCATTATCAGCCTTTCCAGTCAAGCCCCTTCTGTACTGGGAATTTCATTGTCAGCCTTTCCAGTCAAGCCCCTTCTGTACTGGGAATTTCATTATCAGCCTTTCCAGTCAAGCCCCTTCTGTACTGGGAATTTCATTATCAGCCTTTCCAGTCAAGCCCCTTCTGTACTGGGAATTTCATTATCAGCCTTTCCAGTCAAGCCCCTTCTGTACTGGGAATTTCATTATCAGCCTTTCCAGTCAAGCCCCTTCTGTACTGGGAATTTCATTGTCAGCCTTTCCAGTCAAGCCCCTTCTGTACTGGGAATTTCATTGTCAGCCTTTCCAGTCAAGCCCCTTCTGTACTGGGAATTTCATTATCAGCCTTTCCAGTCAAGCCCCTTCTGTACTGGGAATTTCATTATCAGCCTTTCCAGTCAAGCCCCTTCTGTACTGGGAATTTCATTATCAGCCTTTCCAGTCAAGCCCCTTCTGTACTGGGAATTTCATTATCAGCCTTTCCAGTCAAGCCCCTTCTGTACTGGGAATTTCATTGTCAGCCTTTCCAGTCAAGCCCCTTCTGTACTGGGAATTTCATTATCAGCCTTTCCAGTCAAGCCCCTTCTGTACTGGGAATTTCATTATCAGCCTTTCCAGTCAAGCCCCTTCTGTACTGGGAATTTTATTATCAGCCTGCCCTGCCTTGGGCCTTGTGTATTAGGAATTTCATTATCAGCCTTTCCAGTCAAGCCCCTTCTGTACTGGGAATTTCATTGTCAGCCTTTCCAGTCAAGCCCCTTCTGTACTGGGAATTTCATTATCAGCCTTTCCAGTCAAGCCCCTTCTGTACTGGGAATTTCATTATCAGCCTTTCCAGTCAAGCCCCTTCTGTACTGGGAATTTCATTATCAGCCTGCCCTGCCTTGGGCCTTGTATATTAGGAATTTCATGATGCTTGAGAAACAATCGTCCTTATAAGTTTATTTTGGACACTCGAGTCTTAATTCTTTCCTCCCTGTATGCTGCACTGTAAATAAATGTATATATATTCTCTGTCCATGATCATTGACAATGTGCTATTGATTGGTGCACAGACTTATCAAAATCAGTAAAACATTTTAGTCACCCAATGAAATTGATCATCTTATGCTTCTTTGACAAGGAGCGTACTCTCTTTAGGAAACCAGCTTGGAGTGTGCTTGATTCAGTCAGTCTTGAATCAACAATAACAGTTGTGTATCTTTATTTTTGGAGTCATTTTATGCACACTATGAGTGCCATAAATTAGGGGTGAAACGATTCATCGATATATTGATTCATCAATACTTTTGCCATATTGATACACGCATCGATACAAGCAGTGAAGAATCGATACAAAATGATATCTACTCTATATAAGTTACTTTAATCTTCAGCTGTCATGAATAATTATTAGTCGTTTGCCTTCTTATTCTTTAAACTGAGAATCGATAATGTATCGTATTGTAGGCTGTGTATTATGAATCGTATCGATACACGGCACAGGTGTATCGTTTCACCTCTACCATAAATGCACCTTTCTTGTGCCATAGATGAAAATTAAGGGTTAGTGGTGCAATTGCACAGCCTAAAATAAACACTGTCTCAGATTTATTCAGTTTCGTCCAAATGAAATAATGATTTAATTCCACATTGAAGTGCTTGTAATCTATGAATTGATTCCTGTTTTTAACTAAATTCTGTTTGAGAAACATAATTTATGGTTCCCCAGTAGTTCATTTAAATGAGTACCATGTTCTTTTTGTATTTCAGACAAAGCAGTATCTAGTGATGGATTTCCATTATGAGCTATTTCATGCAGTTTCCAACAATGAGCCAGAGAGATTAAAAACATTGCTGGAAGCTGGAGCTGACCCAGATCAGTTTTATGAGGACATTACAAAGATCAGCTCTAAATCGATACTGCACATCAGCTGTGAGAAGGGACGAGAGGAATGTGCCAAGGTGAGACAGTGTGAAGGTAGACAAATTTAAAAAGAAGACCTTTAATTTCGAAAGCTCAGTGCTTCTAAAGGAGTTTCAACAGTATTATTTGAAGTTCTGCATATCCCTACTCTGATCATGATAAGGCATTATATTCACATAAAATTAAGTGAAATATTACAATTGTTTACTATAGCAGAGGTTGTGTTAATGCAAAATTTTGAATACCCAAGCTTAGGACATAAATTCAGCAATCCAGAGGGAAAATCACACTTGGTGACAATGTGATGCCAAAAGTTCAAGAGTAGGATATAACAAGAGGGCAGTTTGTGTCAGAATTTACCATATTTTTGTTCATCATAATTGCTTTTAATTTTCCATGAATTGGGAATCGTTTATAAAAATGACCAATACCAAAATTATATACAAGTTTTTATTTCACTGCTCATGTACAAAATTTTCACTTTGTCCTGATCATCTGAAATGTACATGCATCTGGAGCTGATGTGGATTATGGCCCCTGAATTATTCTGGTTTCTGATCCAGTTTTAAAATCTACTGTTTGTATATGGCTTTGCTATCTATGTCTCTTGACAGTATATAGCCTGGATTGTGCTGATATGCAGTTAAACCCTATACATTGTTACGTATATTGAATCTATTAAGTGTGTGTAACCTGAGTCCATTTAGCAAGTTGCATTTTAAGTTTTGGTTAAGTTGTCAACATGTTGTTGACTGATATTTGAGTTCAAGGCCAGTCATGTTGACAATTATTCACACCAAGGTTGGGGATTTTCCACAAGAACGACACAGGTTCTCTTGCATTGTGGGTTATTAGGATATAGGTATAAATACAGACTTGATATGCATTTATTAATTCCTATTTTAAATCCTGTTTTAAAATCATTTCTATTTTAAAATCAGTCCTTGGGAATCTGTTGATTATCAGAGTTTTTAGTTGTATTGTAGACCTAATTCGAAAGGAATTACTTATTTTAACATTCATTTGAGTTACCATAAAGTGCTCATTAACCTTTGGATTTATATATATGACTTTTGGATATTTGTGGACATTCTCAAAGATATTCTGGATTGTATTGTTGTGGTATATCAGGACATTCAAGACTTTTAATTTATTTGTAACATTCATTCATTTGAACATTCATTCATTCGGAACAGTTTATAATTTCTGATTTGTTCTTAGGACATTTAGGATTATTTGGAATTTAATTCACAAATTGTAAGTGTCTTTTGAATTTTCATTTTAATTACAGAGAAATAAATTCTTTGTTGATTTTACACACATTGTAGGTTTCACTTCATTCTGTTACATTATTTTAAGACCTAGAATCATAACAAGATACATACATATTTGTACTGATCTGTTGGGAGCTGCGGTAGCTCAGTTGGTCAAGTGTCGGACTTGTAATCCAAGGATTGCAGGTTCTATATCTGCCCAGGCCAATACCAGGTTGGCTGCTTCAGTGTGCTTGGGAAAGGCACATAGCTCCCATTTCCTTGGCATGATGTAGCCAATAATATGTTAAAAAGTGCTGTTAAAACCCACAAACTGATTTGTTAGCAGCTGTTAGTCATAATAGTTACAAAACAATTAACATTTGTATTTCTGCAAATGCAGACAGGTATTTATGTCAGTGGTGATGAATTATGTTTAAGATCATAATATCTCTTTATGCTGACTTTTTCAATTTTTTTGACATTTTTACTTGTCGTGACCCTTTTCAAATTTAATGTAATTTTAGGTTCTGTTGGAACACAATGCTAACCCTCGCTTCCGCGACCCATGGGGTCACACACCACTAATGTGCTGCATGATGACACAATACTATGAGATAGGGGAAATTATCTTGCAGCAAGAGCCATCAACAGTCAATGATGTAGACAGGTATGGTAAAACAGCACTGCATAAAGCTGTTGAGACAGGTTGCAAGGAATCAGTCCATTTGTTGCTGAAATATGATGCAGACATTAATTGCAGGACTCAGGATGGGATCACAGCTCTGATGTTTCTTTGTGACAGCAGAGAGCTGGACAATGCGGCAGATGTTCTGAAAATTCTTCTGGATGCTGGGGCTGAGGTGGATATGAAAGATGGAGCCCATCGCACTGCCTTGCATGTAAGATGGTACTGGCTCAAGTATACTAACATACCTTTGTTTTCACACTTAAAATGTCAAACTACAACTACTAATGTTATTAATTGCTATTATTACTACTACTACTACTAGCTCTGCTGCTGCTGTGACTTTGACACTATATTTTTACTAAAGCACATGCAATATCAGTTGCTGCTCTTTCAGAGAGTTTTATCAATGTTTTTTTTTTTTTGCAACATGAAGAAACATTCCAATAAGATTGAAAAAGCCACTCAACTATGACAACTAACATTTAAATTTAATTCCTTTTGGTCACTTTAAATCTATGATGTGTCCTCAAAACATCAGGCAGTGGACATGAATTCAACATATTTTCTCAATTTGTATTATGAAACAGATTCTGCCAGAACAATTTTCTAAGTTTAGTTTGTTCTATTTATAGTATGCCGCCATTAGAAAGAACCCTAAAACTGTGGAGTTGTTACTTAAGGCTGGTGCTAATCCCAGTATAATGGACAAGACAGGTCGCACACCACTAACCAACATCATCTGGGAAAATGTTCGCATTAAGGACAGTCAGAGTGTAATTGATCCAAATGTGATGGCATGTATTGAGATGCTGACACAGTCAGGCAGTGATCTGAATATGACTGTTATGGAGTACAGCAACCCCCTGATAGTGTCGGCATTCCTCAAGGCCTGGATGCTTGTCAGATACTTCCTTGAACATGGAGCAGACCCAAACCTAAAATGTAAGCATTTTTGTAAATAATGGAGCTTGTGTATAATATGCATTCAACTTTGAAGGGCATATGGGAGTTGTGGTAGCTTAATGGTGAGCATGCTAGACTTCTAATCCGTAGGTTGTGGCTTCAGTTCCTGCCCAGCCCAGAACAGATTGGCTGCTGTGGTGTATGTCTCTTAAAGGCTTTTATGTTCATTGCCTTTGACACTATATGGCCTTTAATGTACTGATATGTTCAATCAGTGAACAGCATTAGACTGAGATCTGCATAATGTGACTGCAGGTCATAGGCTACGCTAATCTGATTTGGATGCACATTATGCATGGCTAAATATGATGGGGAAGTTTAATTTTATATTTACCATAAAAACCTTGTATAAAGATCATTTTCAAGGCAGGATTACATTTATCCTTTATGGTCATATGTGTTTCATAAATGGAGTTTTTTTTACAAACTCATACTTGTTCATAACCAGTGTTGCAACTAGATCGCGGGCTTGTGTGTTTCCCGCAATTTTTTGTCCTATGTCCCCCAAATCTTAACCCTGTGCACCCATCTGGGTGTGCCTTTTTGTCAGAAAAAAATAAAACAAATATGCCTACACTTTTCCTTCGCGGATGTGCATCCACATCTATGTTGGCTCTAGCAATGACCAAAGTTGCTGAAAGTGATAAAACATGTAAGATGGCAATGAATATCCATTTCAGAACAATGAATCTGGCAATGAAAACATTCAAGGTTTATGGTAGTCGGGCAAGTTGCTAAAGTCTTTGACCGCCACTATTGTAATGTATTTTCAAGGTTAAAGTCACACCTATGGCAGTGAAGATTTAATTTATTCTCAGACTGAATTAATGAACAAAGGTACTGGGTACTAATTTATGCAATACACAATTTGCCATTTGATTAATAATTTAATACTTTTAAAAGAAAAGTATTTAAGAAAACATGGGTATTTATTATAATAAATGCTAGTAGATAATGAGTGAACACTAAAGTTAAATGAGAGCAAGATCCGGAATGGAAAATTCCATGGTGCAGTTCATTTCAGGTTAACTAGATATTCAAACATGTTCATGTTTTCATGAGTTACTTGATCATATGATAAAACGTTTATTGCAATAATGTAAATGTCCAAGGAAAATATGAGAAAGTTAAGGTGGCAAAACTGTTGAAGCAAATAAGATTATCTCATTTTTTTAACACTTCTAGTGCATTTTGTACTACAATTTTCCTATGTCCCTTTAAAATGTTGGGTGTCCCCCAAATATGGAGGGTGAGGGACACACTGTCCTCTGACCTTAGGATCCTAGGTGCAACACTGTTTATAACCATTTTTGTATAAGTTGTCTTTGTGACAATATAAAATACAACTGTAGACTAATGGACATTTCATCTTTTTTTAAATAGATGTTGATGTTCAGGTTAATATTTTAGACTGCTGTTTTCATATTTGCTTTGGTACTCATGACCTCTTGAGGTCTTTTTTGAGAGATTTAATAAGATAATTCAATTCAATTCTTTAGGTTTGCTGTCCATTGGGGAAATGTGTCACCTCCACTATTACTCCTTGCCACGGCACTGTAATCCTTTACATACTGATTAGAGTATTGTATGTGTTACGACTCTATGGTCTAAGAAAAATGTAACAGAAAGAAAGTGAAACCAACAAATCAAGTAAGAATCAACAAGCAGTTTATTTTTAGATAATTAAAATGAAACTCAAAAGGCATTTACAATATTGTGAATTAAATTCCAAAAATAATCCAAAATGTATTAATCACAAGTCAGAAAATATACGTTCCGAGTGAACTACTGTATACTTGAATGTGCTGATGTGCCAATACAGAGATGCTACCAGAGCACACGAGTATGTGAATCGCACAACATTTGAATGAATTCATGCAAATTAGTTTCAACTTGTGCTTATAAAAATGTGCTTTGCGCAGTATACAGTTTTTATTTCACTATTAAGTTTAAAGTGATTCTCGCTGCATAATTCGCGCCACCAGTAGGGGTCTCGTAGCACTTGTCTCATTATCTGTCTTTTTTCTGGTAGGCAACTGTTTACACATCTGAGTAATTCAGTTTGACACGAATGGTTGTTAAACTAAATTTGATTGGCACATTTGAGCACTGGAACAAGCATTGTCGAGGTTGAACCTTGCATTCATGAAGGAAGTTTTACAAATGCGTGTTTAAAGTAAGGGCTCCTAGAAAACCCAAAATGGCTGACTCCCAACACGGTTCATCTTCAGATGACAATTTTGTTCGGCAAATACTGGCTGATGATAACGATGATGACAGTGATTTTTAAAGTTTTAAAGTATATGTGATTATTGGAGCCTGGAAAATGTTACTGGAAATACTAGTGAGTAATTTTAAACCCAAGAATGATGTTAAATATGAGTCTGATGTACATGCTGGATGGACAAAAAACAGACAGCATAACAATCAACCCCCTATTAAGCTGCATTTCGAAAGTAAATGTCAAAAAGGCAGAATGCTAAGCCTAATTAAAATACAGACAGTTTAAAAGAAGAGTGTAATTTTCATTTCTTTTCTCAAACAATTCTGTCTTGAGGAATCTTGTGCTACAAACTATATAGCACTCTAAGGGTTAAGATAAATTGAAAATATAAGAATCTAAAAAGAAATTAAAAAGTAAGGATATTTATTTTTGATCAAAATACCTATGTCTGAACAAGCTGACTATGGCATTGATGGACTTAAAACCCTAATACAACTTTGTGGAACAGATAAGAAATCTGGCATAGTAGTCAGCAAAGCACTGATTCAAGAAAGTGAAATTTTGGCAGAGCTCTTGTTAGTGAAAATATTAGTTTGGAGAAGAAATATCCAAGAGACAATACCTATGAGCTGTTGAAAAATGTACATAACAACCATAAAGAACAGTTTTCTAACTTGTTCGAGCTGGCTTAGCTAGCTATGAAAATGTGAAAGGAGGTTCTCAGCACAGAACAATTTTCATACACAGATAAGGAACAAATTAAGCTCATAAATGATCGACAGATTAATGGTTATACAACTAGAGGAGACATCTTCTGAGGATTTTGATTTCAGTAGCGCATGAAGAAAGATAGAGACAGATATTTATGTGTAAGGTAAATTTTGAACTATGGCTGTTTCCTCCTCCTCCTCATTTTTTTCCTACTCCCCCTACTTTTGTTGACAAGGGGGGAGCTCCCCCATTTAGATAAAATCCTGGCAGCATCTCTGCAATAACCTGGAATGTCCTGATGTGCAAGTAGTCTCTAATGTGCTGATGTGCCAAAATGAAGTACTCCAGAATATCTTTGAATAAGTTCACATAAATCCCAAAATCATCAATTCAAAATCCAAAAGAGAATGAGCACCATAAGCAAATCCATTGAATCTTTTGAAACAAATAATTCCTCTCTCTGAATTTGGAATGATTTTTCACAACTGTAATGACTCTTTATAGACTGATGATAAGGTCAGAATTATAAACTGTCCACTAAACATGATATATATAAAGATAGAGCATGTGACAGAATGTTCTAGAAAATTATTGTATGTGACTTTAAACACAACTCTAAAGGAAATTCTAAATTTATCTGTAAACAAAATCAACCCTTACCTCAAATTAAATAAACAACTTGTTTGCCAAAACCATCTTTGAACTCAGATTCTAAGTAAACAACCTAATTCAAGGACAATAGCTAAACATGTAAACCTTATACATAACATTAAGGTTTGAGCATATATTAAAATCAAGAAACATTTATAATTTCCTACAATGTTTATAATATTATATAAACATCACACATAACATATGACATAACAGACGGCTAGGCATCTGAGTTAAGGGAACACATGCAAGCTGTCACAGCATAACTTGACAATTTATATATCTCTTTCTCACTTTTTACTCTTTTCTTTCCTAAGGCTTTTGGTAAAGTCAAACTCGTTCACATTCAGCTCATCCTCAGATATGCATTAGCATATTCAAGTTCTTTTCATTAAGATTTGTGGTAATTGGTTTTGATTTCTGTTATGAGTAGAAAAGCCATGTTCACAATGAACAGTTGACATGGGATGTATGCCAAAGCACTTGAGGTTTATATGCCCTTCATGGTCATTATGCCATGTATTTTGGCCATATGACTTCAAATGAGCACAGCATGGACTGTACATTGTAGTTAATTTGAACTGATAAAAGTACCTTAATTATATTATTATAATTACAAATAGGTAAAAATACTTAATCAGCTACCTCTTAAACAAGGAATTTAATTTTTTGTAGTTTCTAAAACTGCACCAGAAAATGACAGTCAAAAACATTTCCAAACTAGTTTGAAACAACCCTTATAAATATATATGAGAGCAAATGCACAGGTGTTTTCACAGCATAATATTTCCCTACATTATAACATGATTTAATGTCAGACTCATTTCTCTTTGAATTTAAATAAATAATATCCTTCGTTTCTTCACTTCGCCATATATTTTGATTGCCACATTAAAATTAAAGTCTTTTAGGCAAAGTCCTTCTGTACTAATTGTCATAAGGTAATTCAGCACCCTCTGTGTCAACCTGTTCCTTAACACACTCTGATCTGTTCATCATAAAGAATGACCTTTCAGTCAGGAAAAAATGGAATATAAATTGTGTTAATGGATGTACAAAAGATACAAAACTACTTTAATCCGAAGTAACTTACCAAGGACAAATTCTTCAAGAGTCAAGACAGTGATGTGTTTTCAAATAATCATGACATTATATCTAAGATAATACATATTCCTTTCCATTAAGAACAATATATCAATCTGTTTGTCATTGCTTAATTTATTAATTGAATCAGTGTCAGAGAACTAAAATATTATTCATAAAAGGCAATTTTTCCAATGCCTGTCTAAAGGACATGGGGTCCTTTATATGCACCAAGAGCTGCCTTAAATTGTGCCACTTCACCTTCACATCATCAAACTTTGCACTCTCCTGAAAGTGATCAGTCAAGATGTGAACCGTGCTAAAAAAGAATATCACCACTTAATTTATCATGTAATACATTCCAATTGCAAACTAGTTGTTTATTGTTGGAAAAATATTTCAAATATAAATGAAGGCATAATTCAGCACATTTTATTTACACCTTTTCTAAACAGGTATAATTGGAAGATAAAAATTGCTCCTTTTCTTACTTGGATAGAGAGAAAAAAGAAATGAGAAATTAATAGGGCAGCACCCAATTAAGTTAAGGTCTACTGATCAAACTATTTTACTTTGTAAATATAACAGCAACTTGTGGATAAATTGCAACTTTCATTCCTTGTCACATTTTCCAGAAAATAAAAACAATGACAACAATCACAACGACAACTGCTGCTACTACTATAAAAACACAAATATTATATTCTAATAGTGCCTGAGGAATTGCCTCCCTCCCCTCCCATCTCACCTGTTGATAATTAAGTAGATCTGAACCAAAATTCAGCAATATGGAAAACTTACCATATGATCCAGCAAATTCCACCCATTGATATGAAGTCTTTCATTCAGTATTGAACCCCGTCAGTCGTATCTTAAGCTCATTCTTTGGAGGAAATCACGCGATCTGAATCAGAATCACCATTGGTGACACCAATATCTGATCTTCCTAGCCAGGCCAACATGGGACTAGCCGGGCACTGGTAATTTTACGTATTTTTGAAGTTGGCATGTCCATTGTTTACAAGAAGTGGCTTTAACTTAAAACACAATATGTATAACTGTTTTAGCTGGTAGTGGAAAAGACTGAAATATATATAACACACAGATGAAGCCCACATCAAAGTTCATGCTGTGCAGTCGGGCAAATCAGGTAAAAAAAATAATGGCAAAATGAGTAAGTAATTGTCCTGGATTATCTTAATTAAATACCCAAGAAGAGGTAAAACAGGTGTTATTTGAGTAATAGGGCTTTGAATCAGGTGACGGAATGTTTATTTAGCAGATTCATTTTTTAAGGATAGCTGGAAACAAAAAGTGTAGTGGCACAAGCGGATAGCGTAGCAGAGGGTTCTAAAGTGTATTGGGCTGAAATGATAGCGTAGCGGGACCACTACAGTAGAAGGCCCTGGGGAGAACAGCAAAGGCTGCAATACATTTAATCTGGGGATACAAAACTAACTCTACTCTGCTGGGTTGAAGGAGCATCTCAAAAACTTTAAACTACTGTCACTCAGTGAACATCTAAAAAATAACAGGGCAAAGTCATTTTTGCTTTCCTTATAGAAGAAGGTGAACTTGACATTTTTCCAGCAACTTAGTCGTCCACTTTGTCTGGTAGCATGACCCCTGGGACTTATGCAGCAACCAGATACATGTAGAAAGACTGCAGAGTAAGGCTGATTCCAAATATATTTTATCTTGGCACATATGACTGTCGAATCTCACAGAATAATTTGCTCAGTCTTACAGTCTTGTGCATGGAAAATAATACATTGTATGCTCATCTTTGGTACATTCTCTTCAAAGGATTGAATTATCTAGCTAAACAGAATTCAGCGTTCAAGAGTTATCTCTCATTTTCTGATACAGCGTTATAGCCATGTGATTTTATATGAATGTATAGGTGACATTTTTCTTTTTTTGCTGACCTGTAGGAAGTACAGAAGAACTTATGCTATACCATCAGGGTAATTCAGGTTATTGTTGGTGTCATCTTTAACCCAATCAGGTCAACCCCATTGTAAAAGTTTTATTGGTCATCCACAATCAGGTTAACCCCATTATAAGAGTCAAATAGGTCACAATGGCCTACTTTTCTTACACTAGTTTACTGGTTTATGTATTCCAGTACATGTATTAAGGTCATGCTTACCTGTTATTAGCTCCAGCTTTATGCATGTTATCTGCATAGAATATTTGGTCAGTGTACATGTTCTTAAATTATTTTGTTCCGCACCAAGGAAAAGTAGGTCCAAGTGAGCTACTTTTCATTGTCTTACTTTTATCTAGAGGTCAAATCGAGTGTCATTTAATTTCCTGGCATGACTTCACTTTTGTTGGCATGATATCTTCATGTAATTTAAAATATTCAATGCATTATTGGAAACCTAACCAGGGCAAAGTATGCCACATTGATCTACATTGCATGCCTGAATAACTGACTTCCGTATTTACAGGAAGAGTCACCAGACATCAAACACACCTCAGCATACACACATGCGTACTCAGGCAGATATGTAGTATAACATTATCCTTTTCTTTTGCTTCAAAAAGTGCAGGGATAACATCTGCCATATCGGACCAACACTGTTAGACGTGTGAGCTTGGTTGGTTTTCTGACAACTCATGTTGAGCATTGGGTATGAATCCTGTGTAGATATCAAGATAATATCCAGAACTAAAAAAGAAACAACCCACAAAATCCCATCAACAGTGTCGTGTCTTCTCTTACATAAACTATCCCTGTGTCTGCTATTATCCTTGCACCAGTCATGGCATAGCATATTTGGTCCTGCATACAGTTAAAACTGCTTTAGCCGATACCTTCGCATAAAGATCATGTGCTACAAAAGGACAACATTACTGGTCCACTGTACACTTTCCTTTACAGTCATAACCCAGGTTCAAAGGACACCTGGCCTGGAAATTTCTTAAGCTTGAGTTTAAGCTTGAGATTTTGTTTGGACCAATCACAAACAATATTACATTTGAAAGGTTGTTTGTGATTGGCTGATAGTGGAAACTCAGGGTCAGAACTCAAGCTCAGAGTTTGATGACTTCCAGCCTTGGCCTTTGAGTGACTTCTGTAGACTCCACTGTATGCAGATTCAAACATACTTAAGACTATTTCTTCAACTCTTCATATACCATACCTAGATGCTGTGTTAGAAGCAGGTCACTCCCACATATTCAGGGGAGGAAATAATGTATTTTGCTCAAAGAATATATTCATTGATTTTGACATTCAGCTACCCATATCATTGACAATTTAAGTCCAATCTTTATATTAATAGATAAAACTTCAGTGCTACCAGTATTATAAGTTGTACAAAATCTAGGCCTTTGTTTCCTGATTTGATGAGTAAATGAAGGATTTCTTTGTCATTGATTAATTCATACAATTTTATTTACTTATTCATCTGCAATCCATACATTCTTTATTCTTTGAGTCATATATTCATTCATTCATTAAAATACATATTTTATTACTGCTACTACTACTGCTGCTATTATTATTATTATTATTATTATTATTATTATTACAGTCCATTCATTGGTGACCCCACTTCTGATAAGTGCCAACAAGCAGGACACAGAAACGGCCAAGATTCTCTTGGATTGGGATGCCAACATTTATTCCAAAGGTCGTATTAATCGAGGAGCAGAGGACATGTTTCGAGATCCAGTTGAATTGGCCATAGAGAGTGGCTGTATTGAGTTTGTTATGCTTCTTGTAGAGTGCGGATATTTTCCAAATAGAATTGAATATCTCAGGGAAGATGTAGCTTCTGGAATACCCCAGACTCTTCTTGATGAGCCAGAAATTTTAGCATGGTTGCGGATGAATGCCAGAAATCCTCCGTCTCTTTTCCGAACAGCAGTCTTCCAGATCAGAAGCATGTTAAGGAAGGAGATTTGTAGAAAGGCAGAGAACCTGCCATTACCAAGGAAACTGATTGATGCAGTACAGTTAAAGGACTGGCTTGGATAAGTAATCTATTTAAAAATTTTACTTTGAAATGTGCCAAAAGTTGAGGATTACACCTTTTACTCCTAATCATTAAGAAATCATTTGTGACTCATGCAAGATTTTATTATAGCAATTGATATACAAGTATACTTGTGACTCATGCAAGATTTTATTATAGCAATTGATATACAAGTATACTTGTGACTCATGCAAGATTTTATTATAGCAATTGATATACAAGTATACTTAGCAATAGAATTGTTCTATTAAGAATGTTTAAGCACACCACAGATAAACCTGCCATAAATGTCACATGTATTTAATCACCTGTCTTCAGCTACCACTTTTACCAGAACCTGTAATCCAAATACACCTCTGTAAAGCAACCACCTATGTGTAGAGGCTGCCATATCACTCCAGTTTTGACTACAGGTTTGACTCTGTACCATTCGCAATTTTAGTGAAAGTTTTACATCAGTTTAAAATTAATTGTGATTTAAAAAGAATAGGGTCGATTTTTTTAGTTGCTCAAGAATTAAAATCATGTGTACATATGCATGTATTAGGGTTTAATGGCACTTTAGCACAAGAATGGCTATATGGTGCCAATTAAAAGTAAAGCTTTAAAATGTAAAATGAATTCCACAAAAAGTTTAGGAAGATAAACCCTTTCAGATACTGTATATATTTGATTATAAGTCAACTGGACTGTAAGTTGACCCCACCCAACCCTTTTTTTTTTTTAGGGCTGCAAAAAATTAATTTCTTCTTTGACCCTCCTATAAGTTGGGGTGTATTTTGCAAGTCAGATACATGTGATGGGGTGACTTGTCGTCGGAGGGTCAGAGTTGCATTTTGCTATTTCCAATGCTGGTCTCCACTTCCTGGTCAGTGTACACAACCTACACCCAACACCAACAGTGATAGCCTCATTTTGATTCTTAGAGATTGATATCAGGAACGGCAACTTTTCCGACACACATTTTGCAAAATGGGTCTTTGGCAGTGGTTCCCAAACTTTTTTGATCCCAACCCTAAATACCATTTTTTGCAACCCAAAATGCAGTACCAGTATAGGGTCTTGAGGGTCTTCCCGACCCTCATTTGGTTCGTGACCCAGGGTTTGGGAACAACTGGTCTATTGAGATATTCTAGATAAGTATATTTTCTACTTGAAGTTACATGTAATTGTGACTTCTTGCTATTGATAATTGTTTACCTTTCTGACATGATACTATATTTACTGTGATAACTACTGTAGAAATTTTTTAAAGCAGATTTTAATCATGTTTTTTATCATTTTAACATGCCTTATTTTCAATATTTATGTGCAATACCTTCAGCAAATGTGCAATAAATTGTTATGTGCAAGATTTTTTATAAAATGTGCAATAAAATTTTGTAAGATTTAAATTTTTTTAATTACATTGTGTTTGCTTACAAAGCTTGTTTCCCCACTGCAGATCAGTTTGTTTGCTGCACTTGACTGACAAATTTAAAAGGTCATACAATTACAAGGCAACTTTTAAAAATATGTAGTTTACATTAATTCATTTATAAGTGCAAACTTGGGCATATGCAGTTTTCATTTTTTAATTTCAAATTGATAGTTCTTTCTTTATTATTATGATTTTTATATGCATCTGACATGACTGGCTGTGCATACAGAAAGAACAGTCAATAACAAAGATTACGCAACTTGAAAAGTACAACCATATGCTTAATGTGGATGAATTGGTGCAGTGGCTAGATTAGCATGGCATGGACAGCCAATCATATATTGTCCTTGTACTGTTAACTCTAGTGAGTAACTCCTGTGTGTTAATTGATAAATCTACAAATTTATAAATTAGAGAGATCCACATGTACAAATTTTCTCTAAAATCAAAGATTTTCTTTGGGAAATTGTTACCACTTTACTACAGAGTAATTTCTAGTTGATAGTAAAAATTTTACAAAAATTAGGTGAAGATTGTGAAGTTATAACACTTTGAATTTGTACAGATTATATAGTAAACTTATCCAAGGGGACAGACCATCAGTTAACCAAGTGGCTTTGTAGTCAGCCAGTATCCCAGACAGTATTACATAATAAATCCAAGATCCCAGCTTGAGAGTGGACAGCAGTCTATTTGAATGTTGAATAAACTGTGCTTGACTGATACATGATGTTACTGGTGGTAGGTAGGTGGACCTTGGAAATTCATCAATTCTTCCAAAGTGCTTGTTTTTTATTATTGAAATATGGGGCAAAAATTTTAAAACGTTGAAAATTTCTATAAAAAATATACACAAATATGTCCAAGAATGACATAAACATAATTGCCTGAATAGTTCAAATATGAGAAAAATTTAATTTTTTGGTCAGTCTAGGGACAGCAAATGAGCCACACACAGTGACATAGTTTGGGTTTTGCCACCCTAAGCTCATTCAGAAGTGCTGTCCCCGTGCAACAGACATAGTGAGGGGCGGCAGGAAGAGAAGGGTCATGAATTGTGAATCTTATTTTCAACAACTGCTTATTAGTGCTGTGTTCACTACATATTTTTATTCACTTCAGCATTGTTTTCGTGGGGTGGGGGGTGGTTATTAGAAACATGCCACTGGAATTTTCCCACCCCATAAAATGTGCTGCTCTAGGCCTGGGCCTAGTTGGATCATGTGGAAAAATGTCCCTGGCTACACATGTTGCAAATACCCAAGTCTGCTTTTTTGGTCTTGTGTATGACATAGTTATCACTTTTGCAATGGTGGCAGCAGAAGTGGCATCAACCATAGATTTTGTGTCAGAGTTGTTGGCTTAGAGGGTTATCAATCCCTCCATACTTATGGCATAGTGTCCGTTCTCTTTTATCAAATATTTTTTGTATTAATAATAATAATACTTTATGGTCTTAATAACATTAGTAATGATCTTTCAGATCAATTTTATGTCAAGGGAGGTAACTTTGATTGAGGTAAATGACTAGACATGATAGTAGTTATCAGCCTTGGACACTTCCACTCGTGGTAGTACTTGAAACGAAAGTAGAAAATGTTTCTAAAAGGAAATCACCACAATAAATCAGTAATACCTCAAACAATGTTTCAAATGTTAATATAAATTCTTTTGTGACATAAAAAAAAATAGAAAAATCTAGAAATATTATTAAGATTATTTAGAGCAGTCTGTTGACAATAGTAAAAAGGACCATGAATAGCAGTCTGTTGACAATAGTAAAAAGGACCATGAATAGCAGTCTGTTTACAATAGTAAAAAGGTCCATGAATAAGCAGTCTGCTTACAATAGTAAAAAGGACCATGAATAGCAATCTGTTGACAATAGTAAAAATGACTGAATAGGAATCTGTTTACAATAGTAAAAACGACTATGAAAAGCAGTCTGTTGACAATAGTAAAAAGGACTATGAACAGCAGTCTGTTGACAATAGTAACAAGAACCATGAATAGCAATCTGTTTACAATAGTAAAAAGGACCATGAATAGCAATATATCTGAAGTTATGTTCTTCCAGATGATTTTAAATAAGTTAATGATCATTTCAGTCCTCCAAATCATCGTTATTCTCAATATTTTGATAATAGTCAAATTTGTTATTGCTACTTCTCCTAAACTACTTGGAGGATTGCCATGAAATATTATATACGCATTCATTCCATGGTCTGGTTGGCCATAATGAAAATGGTGCCGATATGACATCCAATATGGCCACCACAGTGGTCATCTTGAAAATCTTACTATTGCTACTCCTCCTGAATGGATGGTCATATCAACATGGAGTTTTCACTAAAAAACTTCTTATGATGTCTAGTAGGTCCTAAATGAAAATGGAGCCAATGTGATGTCCAATATGGCCACCACAGTGACCATCTTGTTATCACTACTCCTGAATAGAAAGTCATATTGCATACATCCCATAACACAGCGTGTCACGATCGTGTTTAGAAAAACATGATTTTCAGCAATCTTAGCGACAAAAAAAAATTCCCACAAAAAAGTAAATTTCTTGATCACAATGATATATGCCCATAATCTGTGGTATGTATAAACAGTAAATAGTCTTGCTCAGAGCTCATGTAAAACTATCCTCGGGGCAGTTTATACAGATGTTTCAGCGACAATTAAAAGGTGAGGCGGTCAGTGATAAACATCCACCTTTCAGAGATTTACTGAATTGGCTCACAATAGCTAGGGTGATGTGTTGTGTCAAATCCTTAGAGCACTGCTGAGGGAGAGCCCATTAGGCTAATTTGCATAGGTAAAGTACCCTAAGTGGAACAACCCAATTTGTCTGAAGTTAAATACGTCAAACAGATGTGTGTTGAAAAACAAATGTTGTTACATACACATCACTGACTGCATTGAATGAGAATGTTGAAGCTGTCTTTATTAAAGTTTGTGATTAACGGCAACGTTTCTTTGAAGTTGGATTTTTACTCCATATATAAAATTCAAAACATGATTGTTTTGGTAAGTTGAAAAACAGCACCATTCAATCTCTAATGCAGTGTTGCACCTAGGATCCAATTGTCAGGGGACACTATGTCCCTCACCCTCCAGAATTGGGGGACACACATAATTTAAAGTTACAAAGGAATATTGTAGTACATAATCTACAAGAAGTGCTAAAAAATGAGATATTCTTATTTGCTTTGACAGTTTTGCCACCTTAACTTTTCTTTTATTCAGATTTGAATTTCCAACCATTTGCTATAGGCTGATTTGAAAAGATAACTTATTCTCTTTTGGATGCCGTCACTTTTGGGGGGTCACGCTCACTGACCCCCCTTGGGACCTCAAAACACACTTTTTGAGTCTCAAAAAAACCCCAACACTGTCTGGAAATATGGCAAGTATGATATTGGGGTTTTCACCTTAAGACTTCTTACAGTGTCTGGTTGGTCCTAAATGAAAATAGTGTCAATCTGATGTTTAATATGGGCAACACAGTGGTCATCTTGAAATATTGTTATCACTACTCCTGAATGGATGGTCGTATCAACTTGGGGTTTTTGCTAAGCAACTTATTATAATGTCTGGTTCATCCAAATGGTGCCATTCAGACATTCAGTATGCCTGCCGCAGTGGCCATCCTGAAAATCTTATCACTATCTTTCCTGATTGAATGGTCATATCAGCATGGGGTTTTCACTAAAAGACTTATTATGATGTCTAGTTGGTCATAAATTAAAATAGTGCTGATCCGACTTCTAATATGACTGCCACAATGGCCATCTTGAAATCACTACTTCTCCTAGATTGCTGGTCATATCGATATTGTGCTTTCACCAAAAGACTTCTTATTATGTCTGGTTGGTACTAAATAGAAATGGTGCTAATCTGATATCGGATATGGCCTCCATGGCATCCATCTTGAAAATCTTGTTATTGTTGCTCCTCCAAAACTGAAAGTCATATCAACCTGGGATTTCCACAAGAAGACTTCTTATGATGCCTTGTTGGTTCTAAATGAAAAGTTGACATCCAGTATGTCCACCACAGCAGCTAATTTTAAAATCTTGTTATCGATGAAGAGTATCAAAGATGGTTTCAGCGCTCTGCAGTAAAAAGAAAAGATCGGTCTTGTCTTCAATTCCTGGAATTTCTTTTCAGCCAGTAGAGTGTCAGTCCCTTAGAGGTACTCTTGTTTATTGGTTGTAGTATTCAATTAAAAGCTTGATACAGTATTACTTTATGACTGAGGTTGATATCTTGATACATGCTCCTGATGGATTTTGTGTCAGGGACATGCCTGGAGGGTTTGGCAAGAAAATTTACATTAAGGTTGTGCCCTAAAAAATGACTTTTCCAAAATGTTTGAGAATTCTGCTCCAGTCCTCATTGTTACAGTCACAATCATAAAACTTGATATACACATTCAACTTCACTGTCAGCAAGAAGTAGGTCATAGTGGCTTGGTTTTAACACACCAGTAAGTATGTTCAATTTTTGCATTTACATGTAGCTTCATCTCTTCCACACTTCTGCTTGTGCATTCATGAAATTTTACAAGTGATTTCCTTTTGTGGTCAAGTATTTTTTTATTGAGTATGAAAAGTAAGCCACAATATTCTATCTGCTTGCCCTGGTCCAGGCCCTAGTGACCATGTTAGGTTTTGGAATCGTGAATAAGCAAGCAGTGGAATTTTCTTTGCATTACATTTTTATTAGGACTAAAAGATCTCTTGTTCATTTTACTCATTCTTGTTTTTTGTCTCTCTTTTTTTTTGGTCATCAGATACCATTTTCTACCTGTCTGTTTCAAAATAGTAGTAGATCTCAAACCAGATTGTGAAAGATTAGCAACTTAGACCAAAATATCTTGGAGCTGCTTAGACTATAATCTGAATACTTAAGTAGCTGAAGTCATTTTTGCCCAGAACTGGCCAAAAAAATGGTTTTCTGTAAGGGGTGGAAATTTTAGCAGAATTTTTGAAAGAAATTATAATTAGACAGGCTATTACATTTTGTATGATACCTCAAAGAAAACTACTAAGTTTATCATATACTTCAGTGTCATTCTAGACCCAGAATAAATTGAACTATTTCTTTTCTTGTCAGTGGATGCAGTATCTGGGAATCTGAGTTTACCATATACTTCAGTGTCATTCTAGACCCAGAATAAATAGAACTATTTCTTTTCTTGTCAGTGGATGCAGTATCTGGGAATCTGAGTTTACCATATACTTCAGTGTCATTCTAGACCCAGAATAAATAGAACTATTTCTTTTCTTGTCAGTGGATGCAGTATCTGGGAATCTGGGAGATATGGAAGCAAGAGAATTGATAGAAGTGCAAGATATTGTATACTATGTGACAAGCATTATATTAAAGATGAATATCATTTTTATTTAGTGTGTCCAATATATACTGACTTCTGTGTAAACTTAATTAAAAAGTACTTACGGAACAAACGATCCATTTATAATTGGATTTAACTGTTAATTTACAGTAATAAGAAAACAATATGTAAATTAGCTAAATTTGTATATAAAGCATTTAAAATAAGAGATTAAACATTCAGACATTTAAATGACAAGTCACCTTTATGCATTCTACCATGTGTGCAACCTTTTGAAGATAAGTTTACATATAATAAATTGCCACTTAGTTTACACAGTAAAAATTAATCATTGCTACTTATTATTTATGGCTGACTTAACATTTTGTGAAAATAAAATGCTGCATCAGATCCAACAGGTCTTAATTGTAGTTACCACATTATCCTATTTACAGGAGGAATTGTATGGGAAACTTAAAGTATCCCTCTATTTCAAGATAATAATATTTTTTGGTTATATTTGCTGTTGGGCATATCTTAAAACACAATAATCTATTGAACAATGAACTTACTGTCTATACTTGCTTATAAGTTTGGTCCAACTGCAAACAACAGAGACCCTGATCTGCTGTCCCATAATGCACCAGCAGATCAAGGTCTGTATTGTTTGTTCTACTGATTACTCCTAACAAACTGCATAGATCCAGATCTTTCAGCATATTGTGCAATGGCAGATCTGGGTCTATGCAGTTGGATCTGACTTATATGCAAGTATAAACGGCAAGTATTTGGATGGATGTTGATGTGTATCACAATGTAATACATGTACAAATTATTTCATTGCCACCAAATTTTCAT
The DNA here is from genome assembly GCA_029931535.1 of Margaritifera margaritifera. NCBI lineage: Eukaryota > Metazoa > Mollusca > Bivalvia > Unionida > Margaritiferidae > Margaritifera > Margaritifera margaritifera. The sequence goes on along the minus strand of JAQPZY010001550.1, from coordinate 190,347 downwards.
GTTTGTAGTTGTGTATTATATCCAGTAAAATGTCTATACCATCTTTATTTTTGACTGCCAATCTTTTATATCATAAACACATGTAGCCATCAGGATAAGCTGTATGTATCCATGGAGACAGTGATAATTGAGGGAATATCTAGATTCCATATGGAGTAACTAAGATAAACAACATTACTGTGAGATGAATTATGGTAGCTTGACTGAAGGGATGAGGATGCAGCCCTACATGCATGCCCCTGAATCCTTAGTGAATGAGTTACTGTATTTAAATATCATGTCTAACATATGCACAACAACAAATAGAAAGAACGTAAGATTAGATGGAATTAAATTCATTTAATTTCCCTTGATCATTGATGCCATTATGTACAGTACATTAGTCTCAAATGTCGTGTATTGATATTACTGTTTCCTTCCTTTACACAACAAACCAAAAAAAACTGGATAAATATAGAGGAAAACTATCAGTAATCAACTCATGTAAAAATGAATAAATAATTTTGAAAGATCAATTATTTGCAACTTACATTCTTTTTGCATCACTAACTCACACTAATAGAGGGTTAGTCATGCATGCATGGTTATGTGTTAATGGAGTTTGTCATATTTTCTTATACTACAGCTAAGGGATGTGGATGATGATTAGCCATGCATGCATGGTTACGTGTTAATGGATTTTGTCATATTTTCTTATACTACAGCTAAGGGATGATGATGATGATTAGCCATACATGCATAGTTATGTGTTAATGGAGTTATTCATATTTTCTTATACTACAGCTAAGGGATGATGATGATGATTAGCCATGCATAAATGGTTAGGTGGTAATAGTATTTGTCCTATTGCTGGTACCATACTGTATATAACTAAAGGTAGAAAATTGTTAGTGATGCATGCATGGTTATATGTTAATTCAGTTAGCGCTATTTGCATGTACTACAGCTTAGGGTTGATGAAGTTAGCAGTGAACGCATGACTGGCGAGGGTTGTACAGATAAATAACATATATGTTTGAATGTCAAAATTTTGTTATTATTCTAGAATCATAAGATAGTTTCTTTAAAGTTTGATGGGTCTACCTAACACTGCATCATAATGTATTATTCATTCAGGGTTCTTTACATGTGCTGTTTAATGTGGGGTTTGTTTTATATTCCATTCTGGTGGAGTAGATGTAAAATAGGAATTTGGGGTCACCCACCCTTAGCAACCCCCTTAGCAAGGGCTAAAATGTGGGGAAAAAAACTTATTTTGGCCAGGGGCCCCAGCCCTGAGTTGCCAGCACTCCAAAAAACCCATGCTGAGACTGGGGCCAGAACTTTTTACCCTGTGCTCCAGACCAGGGCCAAAACATTTTCCCCCACACTCAAGACTGTCGCACTTTCACTGGCTGGCAGAGCCACACACACAAAGCTGGCCCAAGCTGGGTGGTTTTCAATAAGGCACTGGCCCCACTTACCTCATTATAAATAGCCTTGTCAGCATTCAATGCCTTCTACTAATGCACATGGTAATTACTAGGATGTTATATTGTTGCCTTCAGTTTGGGCTGCCTGCTAAGTAAAAAAATTTTTTAGTACATTTTGAAGCATTTGTTTTAAATTAAAAAAACAGCATGCAGGTGTTTAAAAGATGTTGTCAAAATTATAGGGCCCTTAGACGACAGTCTGTAGGCAAACCAGCCAACTATGGCTCATTTGAAATGCAAATTGCCACTAAGAATTGTATGTGCTGTTTGTGTCATTCTAGTCTGGATTAACAGTGAGTGCAGAGTGCAATACATTATGTTGAATGGAACACTTCCCAAAAGTATTTGGCATATGTACTAAGTTCACTGTAAAGAAATTTAGACTTTCTCCACGGAGTGGGGAACATGATTAACATTAGAGTTAGTTCCTTGCAACTGAAATTGACAAGTGGCACAGCCAGACAGATTTTGTTAAAAATCAATAGAGGTAACTTTTAATGCAGTTGTTAGTTGTGGTGGAAGAGTGTTTGGAAAACACATCTCAGGCTGACAATCTATTGTGTGGTCGAATCCCATGCGCAGAATTAAGTCTTTTTATTGAATTGGGGATAACTGGTAGCTCATATTAATTCGTTTTCTAGTATGAAAGTCGATTGCACCTTATCCTCTTGGTTCGTTTTGCCCTAGAAACTCCATAGGAGTTAAATTAAAACATGTATGTAATCAGAGGAGGCGACAACCACCACAACTGGCTGTAAGACAATGAATGAATTCTATCTGAGGACGATCTAAATGCATTAACCAGAGGAGGACTGCCCTAGGGTTGACTGATATGGGCTACCAGATAACCTTTTGCCCATTATAATTGTAATATTTGCCGACACTTATTTAGAGATGTTATAGTAGGTCCATTAGCTGAAATGTGTACCGGCTGCTTTCTTATTGATACCTTTGTACCATTAGTGACTTTGACAGAAGCAGCCTTGATTAGGGTTGGGCTTGGAATGTATGCTTCAAAGCAGGTAGCTGCTCCAACAAATGTTGACAGTGGCAGTGGGAGTTCGCGAGCTTCTGCTGTGGGCCATCAGGTCATACTGCCTAAGAGCGATGGTACTTGAGGCGGCCACCACACTAACAATGGCGCTGGAAGCAAAAAAAATAGGTCATATTGACCGCGCATTTTGTGTGTGTGCCTGTTACGCATCATATGTAGGAGGTGCGCTTAGAATTGTCCGAGATGCTGACCGTTCCGCTTATTGAGAATTTACAGCGAGACTTTTCATAATCTCTTTGCGGGCTTCGTTTTTTGCCACCTCATCAATACAAAAGTGTATACCTTGTGTGACGCAGCCCGTATTTCATTTTTCATGGCTGTGTGTTTATCAACTTCGTCTAGAATGAGGTTAAACTCATCCTCTGAGATCGCGTTGTGCAAGAGCCAGCAGCTACTATTAGACACACACACACTAACACACACCCCTATCCTTTTCATATGGTATAGCAGTGTGAAAAACACGAGATGTCTAGACCACCGTACACCAAAGACATAAAAAAACTCCTTTACCAAGGTGCCATGCTTGGCTTCCTTGAGGTTGGGTATACTATGAATGCCAAACGCCTGCTAAAAATTAGACCGGCCGACCTTGGCCGTTACCATCACAGCGCTGAACCTTTGGTCACACGACATGCTAATTAAACATAGCATCATTTCTGCTAATATCATCACGGCTACCCAATGACTGAGGTTGTAATGATGGCTGGTGGGACGCTTATTAACGCCCTTGCATTCACTGGCTCAGACTACCTCTTCTCACCGCTGAGCCAAAAAGCTGCCGACGAAGAATGCTTCCGCCACGATAAGGCAGTGAACAGATCCAAGCTGAGCAGTCTAAGTACCAACGCAAGCGCAGCGAGCGCCTCGATTTTCTCAAAGAGCGGCCGCACGGCCAACAGTTTGCTGAAAAACCTTATCAAGACCCAAGTGAACCCGAACGCGAGTACTATTCGGTGTCCGTCGGAAAATCAGACAACGGCCCACAGCTTGGCGACGAGCCCAATCTTTTTTACTTTTACTCGCCCTCGTCAGAGCTGCAAAAATACTAGCTTTAAAAAGATCTTTCAAGTAAGTCTAAGAACGCAAGTCTCTGTACTCTGTTACAAGAGAGCTTCGATGCGTTTCATCTCCATGGAAGTCAATGGAGGTAGGGAATGCTCACGCAAGTCTTTACACCACTCTTTTGTTAGGGAATTATATATCATTTTTCTTTTTATAATCGTATAGTTTATTAGTTAATGATCTCTGTTCTTAGTCTAACAGTTGTCGTCTTGCCGTGAGTACACATATGGTAGGCTCGATCGATATTTCGCTGAAGCTTTAGTCATGTGACGTGTTTTCCGCGCGTGAGAGGGTGAACTTTTGACCTAGATTATATGAATCAATATGTTGTTTACTGTTTATAATAACAGAACACTGATACTTTAAGAGATGTCACGCATAGCCTAATTTCTGATTGGTTTGGAGAGGGTTGCAGTATTTCGAAATACCCAGTTGTTTGTTTAAGACGTAATTGGTTTTTATTTTGTTTATGCGCAGTGGGAGACTATATTATAGAATTAATATCAGTATTCTTGATTCTTCATAGTTACATTGAATAGAGGGGTCATAACGAATTTGGTTCATTTTGTGTGTGGGATATTTTATTTTGGAGATCTATTTATTTTAATACAGTGCATTCTGGATTAGTACTGTTTCTTCAACCTGAATAATTATACAGCTCCGTGGAATTATCGGAAACATTTCTAGAACTTGTGATATTCCATATTCGCAAGGATTACTTGGATACAACTTATTCTTATCAACACATTAGTACAGTGAAGGTTACTTCATTCGGACTACCTCATTCGGAATATTTTTTGGATTGACTTCCGGATCAGTGAACTTTAAAACAATTTAGGACTTTTAAGGATATTCTATTCTGTAAGTTATTTTTAATTTTTTCATTTTAATTGTTTGTTGAAATATTTTAATATTTTGGAAATTAAAGATTTATATTTTAAATCTTGAAAGCTTGTTTGTGTCTTTTCTTTTGTTACATTACCCCTAGTCGTAACACTTTCAAAATCGTCTCTTCAGGGATGAGTGTCCATGCTACTTCTAGATATTCTTCCAACTTTCTTCTTGACTCGTCATCAAATATTAGTCATGTTGCTTTTGACAAGGATGATCGATTTGACAACCATAAAAATGTTCTCTGCTCAGAAGCGTAATTCGTTTAGCAAAGTGGGCAAGCAACACAAGACACTAAATGCTGTTCTTGTTCTGGCCATTGTGACATCATGACTGTGTCTTTCTTTTCTTCTTCTCCACTTGCCGGTAGGGTTTGTGAATGCTCTTTTGGATGGAAAACACCATTCTTGCTTATGCCCATAGCTTCGTGTTCCATGTTTTTTTGTTTAGTAGTATAGGATCACTTCTCTCAGACTGATGATTTCCAACGTATTTTCAAATTCTGCATACAAGATTACGCTCACTGTGTTCACAAGGGCCACTGCAAACGGGTACATGAAACACCCAAATCCACCCAAATATACCCCTAATACACCCAAATATACCTTTGATACGCGTAATATACAAAGTATATGTTAATTAGGTATCATATATTACACGAAAATATCAGAAAAATCTAGAAGTTGCAGTAGATGGTTATGATTTTCTTTGCATATCATAACATATAGTTTGATGATTTTTTTTGAACACGCTCATGTGTACTATTGATATGCATACAATCTCGTTAGAGTTCTTTTTATTTATTAAAATTGTTTAAAATGACATGACAATTTTCAATATTTAGAATTTCTTCTTTTTTACCGTTGTATGATACTCAAATAAGTACCTTGTTTGTATAGCGTATCATAGGTATTAAATGTATATTTGTGTGCATTTGGGTTTGCACCAATATACCCCGAACACACCCAAATTACGTTATATACACAGTATATGTGCTTTGGTATCATGTATTTGACGAAAATATCAGAAAAAGTTTACAAAAACTGTAGTTCAGATTTTCTTTATTTACCTAGATTAACCCAATATAAAATATCGCTCTGTCACGTTAGCCAACATGTATTGATGTTGTTTCCATCTGGTACCACGTGGAGGTGTCACTAGAGCTAAGTTTGATTTTTTAAAAATTTACTAAAGACTAAATGTTTCACCAGTCTTTTTGTTTATGTAAAGCCAAACTAATAAAAGTTAAAAGACTACTTTTTGTCTATTTATCTGTGTGTTGTGGTCGTTATCGAAGCCACGTAATGAACCATTGAGTGAGGCTTCTTTCGAGAACCTAAGTCTTAATACAATTTTCCTTCTCTCCCTATCACTGGCGATGAGAAGGAGTGAAATTCATATGGACAAGGTTTGTTTACGATTAAAAAAACAATTACGGTTCGGTTTCTCTTCTTTGTCAGCTAGGCTTTCTGAACAAGAATCGTCTACCTTCGGTTGCCCCTGATCCAACTGAAAACCCCAGTCTCAGATGCATCTGCACTTGGGAAGATCAAGATATACTCCATTCCCCAGTAAGGGCCTTACGTTTCTGTTTGGATAAATCAAAAGGGTAAAGAAATGGTCGGGACCTTCTCTTTCTCCCCCTCAAAGGTGCCTCTGATCCTTCTGCCGTCACCATTTTGGGGTGGATTATTCTTGCTATCAAAAAAGCATATAAATCTCTCACTTAGAGAGATATTTCTTTCACGAGAATCAAAGGCCATGAAGTTAAGGCTTTTGTTGTATCTTGGACCTTTCTTAATCATTCCTATTTAGATGATTTCACGAAGCCGCCCTCTGGCGGTCCCACTCCGCCTTCTCTTCGTTCTACCTTTGTTCAGTGTCGCACCAGAGCGAAGACATCTTCGAACGAGGTCCGATTATGTCAACCCAGAAAGTTGTCAAGCCACCTTCCACTCTGCAGCAGAGCATTCTACATACGGTAGATGGTACGTTCGCTCTGACAGCTTATTTTGGGGCTATCAGCCTCCATCGGAATGGTAACTCAGCAATGTAATAATAGCAGCTAACGTATTACTATTAAAATCTAGTGTTTGGGAGTAGAACTAATTTTAATGATGTAATATTTATCTGATATTATTGTCTAATTTCCCTTCCTCCTGCCCGCTCTGATGTCCTTTCAGTCTCGGTCCAAGTCAAAGAAGGACAATATTCTGAATAAGGGAAGTAACTAAGGCATCAAACTGGAGTCATGTTGTTTTTGTTACGAGACCTCCAATTACTAATTTGAGGAGATAATTCACATTGGACGGGGAAGTAGCGTAATGAAAAGATATCGCAATGCAATATTAGCAGGTAAGTATTACATAATCAAAATTTGTTGATCTCACACACCCCAACCCCCACCCCCAAAATACATTTTTCACTTCCACTGGCACAAACGGTACAGCGTCGCATGGCATGATGGAAATAACTCTGTTTTCACATGTGAAAATATAAGGATAAAATTTTCATATGTGAAAATTTCGGAATGAAAAAAAAAGAAAAATATATCGACAATAATTTTCAATATTTCACTCTGAAGTATATATCCTCGTTCTGCCATGGTTCGTGCCCTTAACGTGAATATTAACGCTTGCATTACAATATTTTGAGAAACTATTAAAATCACCATAGCAAGTGTTCAGCTATATCTACTTAATATAATGATCGTTGAAAAATGTTTATAAACTCTCTAAATCCTTTGCTAGCTACCGTTGTTCCGAACGTGTCAAAAATTGTATATTTCCGAAAGTTCCTACATGGTTCGTGCCCCTGAAATAAAAGCCACGTAAGACTGGAATGTGACAATTAGGCCAATGTATGGAAATCGTTCGTTTATGGTGTCTCTATATCATTATTTTTTGCATCTGTAATATTTCATTACTTTCAAACGCATATTGACTGCAATAAAACAATTATAAATAATAATGACAAAATTATAAAAAAATATCATGCATTTTTTAAAAACCTTTATTCAAGCTGTTCCGAAAAAAATTATTATATTTAAAGATATGCTGAACTTTTAAAAAAGTTTTTTTTTGCATGCTATGTCACAACAAAGAGTTGTTTCCCCTATATTACAATAATCCAATGAAAAATTCCATACTGTTTAGTTGTCCATTGGATTTTTTTTTTCTAACATGATATAAGAAGTGCACCTTATAGTAACCAAGTTTTAACATTGCCTTTGCCGTCTGAGAAATCTGTGTTGTGGGTTCCTACTGATCAAAAGGTAAAGAAAACCAACATGTGAACAGCGGCACTGGCTTGAACAGCTAACACTCAGTGACTCACTCCAGGGCCACAAACTTCAGGCAAATATGGCATTAGTTAAATTGGCCATTTTTATTGCGGGGGGGGGGGGGGGGGGGGGGTGGGGGGGGCAATTTGAATTGTACTACGTATTTAAATCTCATTGCATCAAATATTTCTTAATCAGCACTTACTCTCACTGTCAACGAACGCTAGTGACCCAGTTGATGACGTCAGGATCTCACAACAAGCGCGTGAGGTCGCGTGAAACATGGCGCACGAATCAAGGATGAAAACAAAGTTAGGATGATACACAACAAATCTCTCTCTCTCTCTCTCTCTCTCTCTCTCTATATATATATATATATATATATATATATATATATATATATATATATATATATATATATACATATATATATATATATATATATATATATATATATATATATATACACACACACACACACACAAAGTCTCTATTGAGTTTCAAATAATAAAGTCTATCAGAGATTCCATACGTTTCGGCCAAAATGATTCTTTTACCAACCTACACGATTTGTTACCATATATTTTCTCAATACCTACCACTATATAATTACATAAAGAGCGGTTCCCTGTATTAAAATGCTTTGCAACAGGATTATCATTTTTTATAGTCCTAATTTTTGAAAGGCTTAGCTGTATTCTTTGGTGTACATACTGTTTGGCATACATACAGGCCCGCCGAGAGAGAGGGAGGGGGGGGGGAGTCTATTGCCCAGGGGCCCAGCGATTTATACGGGCCCGCCGTCAACTCATTTATAAAAAATAAATTAATCTTTGCAGTAAATATTAAAATTTGTTTCTTGCAAGAGCCTAAGTTATGGTAGATTACTACAGGTTTTATATGCAAAACTGTACACAGGTTTTTATATACAAAAAATTAAACTAGTTTTGCTGCCCATGACTTCTCAACCCAGGGACCCGGAATTTCTGTTGGCGGGCCTGCCTACATGGACCGTTCTTCTCCACTTCTTACAGAAATCAGCAAATAAGTTCTACTGACTGACAATCAATATGACCTTGGATTTTGTATTCTTTCCCGTTGGTCCCGTAGAAATGGTTGAATTTCATCACATATTTACATATTGCACGTTCCTTCCCGAGGGGTTTACACCCATTTTCTTCTTTGGTGTAAAAGTGTCGATTGTGTTTCTTGTAGACTAAAATGTCCCTCAAGTTGTTATCTCGTTTGAAAGATACAAGTGGTGGATTTGGGAAGATTTAATTTAGTCGCTCTGACCCATGGAGAGTGTTTATGTGTTTCTTTAATATTCCATGTTTATTTGGTAGTCCTCGAAAGAATGTTATAACAAGTAGTACACGGTCAATTTTTTTTTTTTTTCCTCGTTCGGTTTGTTCTTCAAAAGATCATTTCTATCTAACGTACAAACCTCTTGCATTTGTTTCTCTGTTAATTACATAGGATAGTCGCGCTGTTGCAAACTACGCATTGTTACCAATCGATGTTTCATGTAATCTTCATTCTCCGAACGAATTCGTTTTATTCGTATTCCGGGTCCGTAGATTATTGCTTGTTTCATAGCTTATGGATGACTTGATTTAATATAGAGATACATATGCTTATCGGTGGGTTTGATGTATAGGTTTGCTTTGATGTAGCCCACAGTTAGGAATGACATAATGTCCAGGAGTTCTATTTTTTCCGAAGAATAGCGCATCTCTACTTGAATTCTTGGATGCATTGAATTCGCTAGCATGTAGCATTCCATGAACTTAGTCCATGAATCCAAAACACCCCAAATATTGTCAACAAATCGCCAATATGCATCTGATAGTTGCTTTGATTGTTGAAACAGTTTGTTTTCCCATTCTCCCATGTACGTACTCACATAATTCATTCTTAGGCGTGATGCTATAGCTGTGCCCTCTATTTTACAAATACTTCCATGTATGTACTCACATAATTCATTCCTAGGCGGGATCCTATAACTGTGCCCGCTATTTTACAAATACTCCCATGTATGTACTCACATATTTCATTCTTAGGCGTGATGCTATAGCTGTGCCCTCAATTTTACAAATACTCCCATGTATGTACTCACATAATTCATTGTTAGGCGTGATCCTATAGCTGTGCCCTCAATTTTACAAATGCTGTTTTCCGACTAAGGTAAAGTTATTATTTTCCAAAACCGTATCTAGCATATCTAAGTCTGAATCCCTAGGGACTGTTTTACGACTGAGGGACTCCAGCACCTTTTTTACACGCGTCATGCGCCTCTGTTCTCGGAACACTCGGATATAATGCCTTCACATTAATGCAGATATATATATATATATATATATATATATATATATATATATATATATATATATATATATATATATATATATTGTATTCAATAGTATGGTGAAAGTCTCAAGTAATTTGGATACGATTCTCTTCGAAAGAATTGGATCTTATCCAGTTATCCAGATGGTCAGATTACAGATAAATCAATGGAATCCATATTGTAGTTAATTACAATGTATAACTGATTAGTTTATTCTTTCCTCTTCACTATTTTAGCATTTGTTTCTGGTATGATACTGCCCTTGGAATCATTTGATTTCTCTAAATTTCACACGTGTTAGAGATCTCAGTTTCACACGTGTTAGAGATCTCAGTTTCACACGTGTTAGAGATCTTAGTTGCAAAAAAACATCAAGCACATTACATTCAATTTTTATCTTGTCCATCTTTTCTTCATCCTGTTCAAAATGACAGGATGCCGACAATAGGGAAAAAGGAACTGTATGATATATCAAAATCCTTGCCATGTGTGAAGCTAGTTTGTTGTAATTGTTTCCCCGAATGATAGACTCCCTTCTTTAGACATAAACAGGTCATTTTTATTTGTTCAGGTGTCTTAGAAAACAAAAACAATTTGATTTCAAACTGACAATTTTTCAACAATTTAAATGTAGAAGCTTCTGTCAGTTTTTCTTAACGAATTTGTTTTCACGTTTTTGCTTTATATCTCTAATTTTTGTTTTCATTATATTCATTCAAATATTTTGTTTTTAAATGATGTACATATAACTTGCATGAAGTCTAGCCAGAAATTTTTCTCTTAGAAATAATCAAATTGTAACTATATGAATATAAGAATTGCCTACATAATGCGGTTTGTTCCAACAGTTGTAGTAAGTATCCATTACACTAGGTTAGAACTATATGTACTACGTTACTGAATAGAAAAATAAACTTTTAATTGCTGCCACACTTGGGCTTGTTATTTACATTTGTCCGCACAAGGTTAAAATACTTGTTATTTGTCCTAGAATTGGGTTTGTAAAGAACGTTTTCTTTATACAAGTGCTTAACAGCGGAATACTTGTCTTATTATTGAAAATGTTAAGTTTACTTTAAAGACAAGGTTGTCATAAGTATTTTTATTGTTTACATCGGTTTGAAAACAACTTTTAATTATATACCACTAAATTATCAGTTGTATTATAACTTTGTCCCCGCATTTATAATGGCCTGTCTTTTCATATTGTATTTACAGTGTCATCAATGACAATTACATACAATACTAGAATTCCAAACTATTCATTCAATCTTTACTTTGTTAGAGTTCTAATGTACATCTGTAAGGATGAAAGGGTACTGTTAGTTTTATACTTCCTGTAATGAATATTTTATTTAATTTGTTATAACTTTATTACAAACTTTTTGAGCAGCTTAATCGTTAATAGAAACATGTCACTCCTCACTCATCTCATATATGTAAAAACAATAGCGACGTTATAAAACCTATGTTCGTTTTCAGTTTTTCAGAATGTTTATATTTATTCGGTCTTTTCCTATACTTGAACTCTTATTACAGAAATTCTTCTGTTAATTATGTTAATTACTATTTGTAGGTACCTTATTAAGTCCCAAATATACACCAAATACTACGTGGAATATCGTGATCAGCATCGTACCGTGATCTTGGTAACGTGATACATCGTGAGGCACCTGTATCGTCCAAGCTTTAAATAGGACTGTTGCATAAAATCCGTGATGGTACATTAAACATACACAGCCAAATTATTTTATGATGATAAAGATGATCATTATGATGGTACAGTAAATTTACACAGCCAATTATTTTATGATGATGATGATGGGGTTAAAGTTATCGATTGCATTTTGAAATAGATAGGGAGGAAGGTTTTACATCTGTTCAGATTTCACATCCACCATGCCCAGCAGCGGTAGCTCAGTTCGCAGAACGTCGAACTCATAAGCAAAGGGTCGCGGTTTGATACCCATGCAGGCCAGACCGCGTAAGCTGTCTCGGTGTGCCCTTAAGGAAGGCATTTAACTCCTATTTTCTCAGTATGATATAGCCAAAATAAACTGCCGTTAAAAACTGAACAACAAAAACCTATGCCCTCCCCCACCTCACCCCCATTCATAATCGTGAACGATTAAACATCATTAAAGTCGGAAAACTAGTTCACCCATTGCATCAGAGTAATTCAGGTTTCTGAAAATGTTCTTTATCTTTCTAATAGTTTGACAGTAGTCATTGATATACGAGACTTTAACAGCGGTTCATTGTACTGACGGTAGTTATTTAGGTGATTGAAGACCAACGTATTTAAGTGCAGATATGCACAATAGGGGTAAGATGACCTTAAAACTTAGTAAATACAAACGGCTACAAGAATAATCTAAAATAAAATAGGTCATCAGTCAAGGAATCGATCAGAAAGATTTCAATTAACTCCTTGTCAAAATTTTTATCTGCGAGCCGGAGTGGTCTTCTTAATTTCATATTCTGAACGTTCAAAAAAAAAGTGATGTGATGTATGCAAGTCTTCATTTGTATTGACCGTCAACTACTTAAAAATTCTCCAAGCTTGTAAATAGGTAAAAAAAAATTAAAAATTAGCAAAACACAGACACGAACATTTATCAAATCTCCGATCCAGGTGTAATGATGAAAATAAAAGTATAATAGTTATACATGTAGAAACTTATTTGGACAGAAAATGATTGATAGTTTTGTTTTATTTAGTGCTTTTCTTCTCGGCATCTGATAAAATGTTGTCAGGATCAGGGTTTACTAGATGCCAGTTGGATTGCCTGCGGTTCATCACTGTACAATACTGAATATCTACATTTCAATCCACAGCAAAGGGAATTACATTGAAATAAAGTGAATTACATTGAAATAAAGGGAATAACATTGAAATAAAGGGAATTACATTGAAATAAAAAGCAAGATATTATTTTACTTTTTAGATATTTTATTGCCATAGTAATGAGACAATTGGGGTTGATCAATAAGCTCTTCAACTTGGTACAGCCCTTCCTCTACATAAAAGCAGTTAGCGTAATACGTGAGTTAGAGAGAGAGAGAGAGAGAGAGAGAGAGAGAGAGAGAGAGAGAGAGAGAGAGAGAGAGAGATAGCGTGAATGAAATACATGAATGTGCATGATACATATAATACTATTTACATAGGTATTGTAAGTAATCATTTACAAACATATGAAAAGATCAGGAAAATCGTCAAGTTTCCTCAATAAAATCTTCAACAGTTTTAAACACTTTACAATTTGGATCAAAAGTTAGTTGAGATGAACCTTGAAATATGAGGTCAATGGTCAGAGTCAAAAGTAGGTGATTCAGATTTAGAAATAGGGTCCTGCTTTGATCTACATAACGGTTACACTTTTTAAAAAATAGTGAAGTGCTGTTTCAGGTGCATCTCCACAATTACATAATGATGATTGAATTCCATGTTTTGTAAATAAGTCATTATTCACAGCACTACAAATATTTCTAATTCTTGCATAGAGGATAGAAGGTTTCTTCTCACCATATGTATAGTATAGGGATGGTTCTCGTGTTTCACAAGTTAAAAGTCGCCTATATTCACTAAAGGACGGAACAAGTCTGACATTTTCATGAAAGTTATTCCACAAAGATAAGTTGTTCCACAAAGATAAGTTGTTCCACAAAGATAAGTTATTCCACCAAGATAAGTTGTTCCACAAAGATAAGTTGTTCCACAAAGATAAGTTTGAAATAGTAAATGACCTCCTGGATATTTCTGATCTAAAATGTGGAATTTTGAAACCAAGTCTTAGATTATGACTTGTTAAATCTGCAGTGAGAGGTGAAAAAAGATCAGGAAGATAAAATTGGCATTGACTTTCTTTAATTTTATACAAGGTACATAATTTATGGAATTTTCATATTTGCATAATTTTGACCAACGAGTTTCCAAATACAAGTTTTCAATTATGGTATTTCTGGTAAGCCCAGTAACATCAACATTGTGAAGTCCAGTAACAACAACATTGTGAAGTCCAGTAACAACAACATTGTGAAGTCCAGTAACATCAACATTGTGAAGTCCAGTAACATCAACATTGTGTTGCCTCGAATTGGAGTTTTTTATAATCTGTCTGAACTATCATGAAGAAAAACCGTCTCTGACAATATATGCATTCACCAAACGTGGTCGTATACATAACACACACACGTATATCTATCTATATATATATATATATATATATATATATATATATATATATATATATATATATATATATATATATATATATCATTACAGTAATTACAGGTTAATATGAATTTTTAGTGCCCATAGTGTTCCAATCATTTTTGTATACAGAATTAAATAGGTCGTGCATATGTGGTGACAATTTGGTATAATTACTATGCATCACGTCCACGTGTTTTTATGACGTCGTGTAAAGGTAAGTATTTCGTTCTTAAATATTAGATGCGGGAGGCAAACTTACAATTTAGTAGTAAACATCATAGTATCTCTGTTTTTAGTGATTCAACTTTAGTTACTAGACTTTGGTTAGACCAGGCCTTTCGATTTTTAAGATCAGTGTTTATATATATATATATATATATATATATATATATATATATATATTCGTCTTGTCATCCCAGGTCATGTCAGAACGGTATACCTTATAGTCAGTCGAAATGATACCGACGTATCATTTCAGACGATTGTCAGTTACAAAATTCTTTGAATGAATTAAAAACATATTTCAAAGCAGGAATTATCCTATACATGTAATAGAGTCTGCATTGAGTAAAGTCTGTATTCTTACCCAAAATGATGCTTTAAATACAGCAGAATGTACGAAAGAGAAAAATATAATTCCTTTCATAATACAATATAATCCTTCATTGCCAAATATAGGCCTTACAATTAATAAATATTGGAGTCTCCTCAACTTATCATATAAAAACAGCGTCAAAACACTTTACAAGAGCAAGCCAATTCTTGCTTATAGAAGACCTAAGAATTTACAAGATCTTTTGATCAGAACTAAACCGACAGAAAATTTAAAAAGATGTTTTTCATCATCTAAATGTAACAGACGTCGGTGCTCTCAATGTGCAAATATTAGAGAAAGTACCTATTTTAGTAGCTCCAATACTAAAGAATTGTTTTCTCTACGTTATAACACTGACTGTATATCAACTGATGTAATTTATTTGATAACCTGTATAAAATGTAACCTGCAATATGTTGGACAAACACTTCAACAAGTTTCTAAGAGAATGAATAATCACCGCTTTCATATAAAAAATTGTATGGATCCTCAGTTCTCCTCTAATGTTTCAATACATTTTAATACAAATAATCACTCTTTACGTGATTTTTCTTTCATGCCAATCGATATTGTGCACGGAGAAATGAACAGACTCATTAAAGAAAGTAACTGGATTAATCTGTTAGATACGCTGTATCCCAATGGCCTTAATACTAAGGCATTATATAAAATTGTTTAAAATTTTTAGTGGAGAAATTGCTATGTTATATACATGTGTATATGTATATGTATATATGTGTGTGTATGTGTGTGTGTGTGTATATATATATGTGTGCATATATATATGTGTGTATATGTATATATGTATGTATATATGTGTGTGTATGTATGTGTATATATATGTGTGTATGTGTGTGTATATGTGTATGTATGTGTATATATATGTGTGTATGTGTGTGTATATGTGTATGTATGTGTGTGTATATATATATATTAGTTATAGAAATATGTAGTTATATGTATGACTGTTTGTCTCTACATTATAATTTCACTATATATATATCATTTTTGGACACAAATGTCAAATAGATATCGTCTGCAAATAATCTTGCAAGACTAAATACATCATCAGCAATATTATTTATTTCAAAAAGAAACTGACCCTTGTGGAACGCCTGCTTGACGTGGCTGAAATTCCGATTGGCATGAGTTTAATCGCACACACTGTTTCTTGTCAGACCGTTGGCTTCTAACCCATTCTAAAAGCGAATGTTGAATTCCATAGGCTCTTGATTTGTACAAAAGAAAACGACGCCAAACCCAGTCAAAAGCCGTGGAGTTATTGCATAAGACCATTCGCATATTTTCATTATCTTAATTATCTGTACAAATTAGATGATAAATATCAATGAGCTGGCGATTAGTAGAAGGACAGGATAGGAATCCCTACTGGTACTTGTAAAGTAGATAAAGCTAATAAAATAAGTATTTGAATGTGATCCTGTCCATACTTGTCCCTACACAACTCGAGTGATATTGGTCTATAATTTGTAGGATAACACATCACATATCGCCTTTTGAAACCACTGCAGTTTTCCAGATTCTTGGAAAACAGCGTTCTCTAATTGATTTATTAAACAGTAAACATAGTGGTTTATTAAACGCAGCTGTACCATTGAGCATTTGATGACTAATTCTTTCATCGCCACTTTCTTTATCAGTTGGAATATTTTGTATTATGTCCAAAATATCTTGTTTCGGGATAATTAATTGGATATTTTGGTTCTTTCTTCTCTGGAATAATGGCAACTACAATGGATATCGACGTAAATATAGCCTGAGAAGTGTTGAGTTTCAAATCCGGTATCGTGTTTTAGAATAGAGGAACAGTGGATTAAGGTGTGTTATTTTTTTACCAAGCGTTTTATTAATTTACAGTATTCACATGAGCTCGATCCAAAATTGTCCATATTTTAGTAGCTGGCTATATATTTTTCTTTTGTATACATTTTACTATTGTTGACTTGCTTATACCTTTTGCAATGGTAGGGACTCCCGCTCTTGATAGCAAGTTATGGAAACCAATACACTTATTACAAAAAGTCTGAAGCTGAAATAGCTCAGTTTTGCCAGTTAATTTAAGGTAGAAAATTGTTATCAATATTTTCTGAGTGATATGAATTTGAAACTAAAGTTATTTAGTATTTTTAGCAATTTTATATGTTCTGGTCTAAATATTCTGCCATTCATTAATATGTATATTTATTTCATGCATTCTTAAGTTCACTAATCAGTGCTCAAAGACACATTTTTTCAGACACAGGCCCTGGACAAGTGACTTTTAAAAAATCACAAGCCCTGACTCAAATTCCACTAGCTCTGATACAAATTCCATGTGCCCGAAAGGGCCCTATTATTTTACTATTATTTTGACACAATGTTTAAATTGCTGTACATTAAATATGAAAAGAAATAAACAAAAATTATATTTAACTGACTCGTGTGTTCATTTGCTTCTCAAAATATTTCACATAAAGCAATGTTTTCCTCCAGGTCCTAATGTCAACCATTGCCCAATTGTTTCTGTACTCAAAGAATTTTTGAGACACAGGCCCAGGGAAAGTCTCTTTAAGCAAATCCCTTGCTCTGACTTAACATTCACTTGTCCGAGAAGGCGATATGTTTGAAATACGGAGAACAAAACTGGTGCTGTTCCTCATTCATAGGTCACGTGCTTCGCTTTATACACACAACGTTTATAGCTTTTGATTGTTGTTCGTCCTTCGAGTCCGAAAATGACCATGACTTCACTAACTGGTTTGGATAGGTGAGTGGCTGATCAGGCCAATGTGTGCTCTGAACCGTCTGTGGCACACTGGAAAGGAGTTGCCGCTTGGGGTTGCTTGATCAATAGAGGACATGCTTCAGTTCTGAGATGTACGTTGCTTGCGCTTCTGCACTGCCTCTGCAATTCTCCTCTGTTCAAAGTCTGTAGCTCCAGTGTGGATGAGACTGAGCAACGTGAAGCAATCCTGTGCGAGATCTTCCCAAGACTCGGTGTCAATGTTGAAGTGTTTCAAGGATGACCTGATGGAATGTTTGAAGCGTTTCTTCTGACCACATTGAGATCGCTTTCCCTCTTTCAGCTCGCCGTAGAAGATCCTCTTTGGTAGTCGCTCTTCAGAAATCCTGGTGATATGGCCTGCCCATTTCATCTGTGATTTCGTCAGGATAGTGTGGATGCTTCGAATGCCTGTCCGTGTGAGAACCTCAGTGTCTGGAACCCTGTTCTACCATCTTATCCTCATTGGTTTCCTCAGGCATCCCATGCGAAAATGGTTCAGTTTCTTGGCATGGCATCTGTACACCATCCAGGTTTCGCCGCATGCACACAGCAGGGTCGGTAACACAATGGCTTTGTAGACCTTCAGTTTTGTTTGCAGACTGATGCCTCTGCGCTCCCACACATTTGCGTCTGTCAAAGGCAACACTTGCTTTCCAATTCCGGCATGTTTCATCATTGATGTGCACTGTCTTCTTGATACTGATTGTGAGACCGAAATTGTCACAAGTTGAAGAGAAATGGTCCATACTCTGTTACATGTAAGACTCAGATTTGACATTCAGGGGACAGTCGTAAGCAAATAGGAGATCACGAACATTCACTTCATGTAACTTCATCTTTGCTCGTAGTCTTCTCAGATTGAAGAGCTTGCCATCAGTCCGGTGTCGGATGTCAATCACAGTATCATAGTCACGGAAGGCATCAGTAAAACATCATACTGAAAAGGGTAGGGGCCAACACACTGCCTTGTTTGACTCCATTGGTAACTAGGAATGGTTCAGATGACTCACCATCGCCCATGACACGAGCAAGCATGCCATCATGAAATTGCCGAACCATTACGCTTAATTTCTCTTCGCAACCAAATTTTGCCATGATCTTCCAGAGGTCCCCACGACTGACTGTGTCAAAGGCTTTTGTCAGGTCGATGAATGTCGTGTACAGGTTGGAGTTCTGTTCCTGGCATTTCTCCCGGAGCAGGCAAAAGCCCTTGATCAATATAAAGCTCAAGGCGATTCAACAGAACTCTGGCGAGGATTCTGCCGGCTACTGATGGTTGTCGAAGGATTGTATGTTGCCTTTTTGCTTGTACAAGTGGACAATGGATGCATCCTTATACTTCTGGGGTATCGTTCCATGAGTCCACATTGACTGTAATAGTTCAATCAGTTTCTGTTCCATGTGAGAGCCTCAGGCTTTGTAGACTTCTGCTGGTATAGCATCTGCTCAAAGTGTTTTGCCATTGGCAGCAGTTCAATGGTTTTCTCAGTTTCAGTCATGTTCAGCGCATTTCCTTAGTAGAAGGAGTCCGTTGTTGTTGCAATTGTCAAAGTCATTTTTGGCAATGACACCTGACCATATCTGGTGATCTGTGCCAACTCTAACATTAAAGTCACCAAGGATGATGAGCTTGTCTGACTTTGGTATCTCTACGATAAGAGGCTCCAGATCTTCATCAAATGTGTCCTTGGTCTCATCTGGGTTGGTCATGGTGGTTGAATAGGCGCTTATGATAGTTGCATGTCTTTTTCAGATAGTGGGAGTCTCATTTGGATTAGTATGTCATTCACGCCCTTTGGAATATTTGTGAGCTTGCTGACTAGCTGTGATTTGATGGCAAACTCAACACCAGCTTCTTGTCGCTCTTCATTACTTTGGCCACTCCAGAAGATGTAGCTGGCTCCTACTTCGGTAAGTTGTCTTTCCTCAGCTAGGCGAGTTTTACTCAGGGCTGCTTTCTGGATGTTGAATCTGACCAGTTCTTTACCAACTAAAGCTGTTCTTCTCTCTGGTCTATCTGCTGATGTACTGTCCATTAGTGTGCGCACATTTCAGAAACCGATGGCGAGTGGTTCACCTTTGTTTTCTTGTTAGATTTTCTAACTCTAAGGTGGGATCCCTGTCAGCCGCGGTATGCTAACCAGGATTAAGGTGAAGAAGGTAATGATTAGGACACCTTTTCTAGCCCATTCCTCATGCTACGGAAGTGAGCAGTGTGATCCTAATAAAGGCTGCTCAGCCGCCCAAGGGGCTGTTGAGTTCCACTGCTGCTCCGGTTCAGTGAAAAATAAAAAATAAATAAATAAAATAAAAAAAGAAATTCAAGAGAAAAAGCGACTAAGAAAAAAGAGAGTCGCAGCGAATTGAGACTCAAAATTCTCCACTCCCAAAGGGTTAACCAAAAACAAAATTACCACTTCACCCTGAAGAAAGAGAGGCTGCTTGAACGCGCGTACTTCGGAAAACCATTATTGTGGTTACTACATCAACATCTGCTGCCATTTTCTCTTCCTCTTCTCCTTCTCCATCAGTGATGATGGCAGATAAACTTGATTTAAGTGAAGTGTTTTCCTATTTGATGAAGATATGAAAACCCATCTCTAAAGAAACTCCTCCTCCTCCGTTGTCGTATTCGTCTGCTCTGACTGCTGCTATTGAAATCAAAAAGTTTATACCCCCTAGTGCAAGACAGAACAGGAATGTTACAAATTTTACTGGAGTTGTCTAAATAAGAACTTGTACGATTTGGTCCATTGAAAACACCTCCTTGTCCAATGGTGCCCAAAGTTAAGTTGGTATGTGTTCCCGACAATCGATGGAGACGAATTCCAGGATAAAAGAAGAAGTGTTGGACGAAAATCACTTCAGTTCCTCTAAACACTTTCTCCAAGAGTTCACAGTCACAGCATCGTCGACATCCAAAGATTCCTCAAAAAAAGGAAAACGGGCAATTCCACCTGGGTTAGCTAAACATTGGGATGTTGTTTTGTCAGTGCTTACCAAAGCGAATGCCCCGATGCGAAAACTGATCATTCAGAAAGCTCTTATAGAAGTCATTGATGCGGTTTGTGAATGTTGTTTTCAACGTATTGAAAGGAGCGGTTTCCTTGACTAATACACAAAAACAGCGATTTAGGACGACATCGTCAGCTTCTTCAACAAATGGTGAAAAAGAATACTCCTGTCTGTCTAAAGAAAAATGTGCTTGTTCAACGAGGAGGATTTATTCCCATGCTTACAGGTCAGTTGTTAAAAGTCACTGCTCACTCGTCCGGATCGATCGTTGGACGTTTGTTTGGAGGAGTGATGAGATGAACATCAAATGAACGGAACTTACTGGAACGACATGAAACCTGTACACATGAACCTTATGGAATGGCGAAAATTAACTTTAGTTCCTTACAAACAGTGGATCGAACTCAAAAATTTGTACTAGCAACTGATACCTCACTTAGCCCCTAATCCTAAACTGACTGAGATGTCACACTTACAACAAGAGTTACAATCGTTGATGGATCGGACAGATTTGTTAGAAACGGAAAACTCACATTGGTTCAGACAATTATTGCAACGAAACTGCTAAACCTACTCTGAGAGGTTTCAAGAATGTGATGAAGATTGAAGAAAAGCAAAAGGCAGTAGCTACAGATGACAGCCACAGCCACAGCGATGGAAGATAAGGAAGAAGGCGTAGACTTCGAAGAGTTTCAAACCTCACGTGCTAAAACACCCAAGGCATTTTTTAGTCTTGGTGCCAAGTTGACACATACATCAAGGATTGGTTGGGTCAAAATGTTAATTTCCACACCCTCTTCATCAGAATTAGAAAAAAGAAAAAAGTAGACGAAAATAACCGATCATCCCTGTTCAGGCATCATTATCATCTATGCCTATTGCTGGTCGGACAGGTACAGCATTGCGATCCAAACTACCACACGAATAAAAGAGCATCGGTAGCTGTTTGAATTATTTAGCAGCAACAATATAGACACACTTTTGGCAAGCATTTACTACAATCCTGCCCATGTGGCTGGCTAGGAAGGAATTCACAATTTGCATCGTGCAACCATAGCCAAACGTAAACGTATACATCTGCCGGATGTATGTCAATACTTCCAAGATCAATCGATGTACACGTTACACAAATCCATTCGACGCAAACTTTTCAAGAAGTCGAACGAAAGTTGCAGGATTCGATCATCAGTGGCTTCTCACTTGACAGTAGTAATGGGCAACGATATGGGGATAAATGGGACTGTATGGGGACAATGGGAATTAATATTACGGCCGCCTTTTTGAAAAGGATGTCCCTATTATGGACAAGGGGAATTGCATGTTAAAAAGCCCATAGGTTTAACATTATTGAACTATATGGGGGGTAGGTGAATGTTAATGTTTAAAACGTTAATAGGATTAACATTATGGGACTGTATGGGGACAAGGGGAAATGTAACATGAAAAACGCTCATAATATTATCATTATGGGATTGTGTGGGCACAACGGGAAATTAGCATTAGGCTGCCATGTTGAAAAATGTATGGAGACAAGGGGAAATGTAATGTTTAAACATATACCATTTTCCTGACCCTCAAACCACAGTTACTGACAAACACACAGAACTAATGACCAACACCCACGTGTACTCACAACGCACTGCTTTATATGTTTTAAGCGCGGACGTGAAGGAACACATCCTCTGTAGTACACAGAGATGTAAGAATACCGGTGAGGAGGAATCACGCGGACCTAAAGGAAACCGTCCTCCTATAAAGTCAAAGAAATATCGATAGAGTAAAAATGAAAGAGCATGTCTTAGAATTTTGTTTCAAAATTACAAACTATCCTACCACCATTTTTCAAAATCAACATTTTTTAAAAAATCACCCTAACTTAATCATGAACCAAGAAATCAAGAAAAAATAAAGAGGGATGATTAGAACCACTCCCTCCCTCTTCATGTACAACTGACAAAGGCCCTATAAAATGTTAAACATGAACGTATTTACAAGGTTGACAACGTTGCGAAGTAAGACTGGATTTTCAATGATATAGAACAGTGTCATTTTGCCATTGACAGACGCTACGTTTCTGAACTAAAGGAAACAGATAGCCATAATAATGACTAAACCACATTTCTATTTTTTGGCATCGTTTCTAAAGTAATCAGCTTGAAAACTAGTCAGTAAATGTTTCAATGGGAATCCAAAACTTCATTGATGAACAAAAGACACACAATATTGTCCACACATCATAGAATCCGATCCTTCTGATCTCACATTTTTAAATGAGTGGATACAGCATTTCTTCTCATAAATACGGTGCTATTGTCTTAGATAGCAGGTAATCCATAGGAATCAAAGTATTCCACGCTGTAGTCTTTGTGAAAATAGACGGCTACCCAATGGGTTTCTGGGCTATAACTGTCGTCAGTGCTGATGACATAAGCTCGAACTTTGTTTTGGTTTTCGATGAGGAAGTTCATCTTTAGCACACACCACTGGATTCGAGGGAAATGTGTACAAATTGTGGGTCAGCAGGTAATAAAGTCCCCAGGTATTCATTTTTACATGTAATGATAAAGAATGATTTCACACTCGACTTCTTTTTTAAAGACGTATGTCAAGTAAGTTGATCTGCGGGACGTCACGGTATTCTGTTGCAAGAGAGCTCTCATGCGTTTCGTCTCCAAGGGAGTCAATGGAGGTGTCGAACGATCTCTTCAGTCTTTATACCAGTCTTTCAAGATTTTCTTTTCTAGGATGAGTGTCCATGCTTCTTCCAGATATTCTTCCAACTTATTTTCTTGGCTCATCAACAAACACTGGTTGTGTTCTTTTTTACTAGGATGATAGATTTGAGCGCCATAACAATGTTCTCTAGTTAGGAGTGTGATTCGTTCGGCCCCTTGGCGAGCAAAACAGGAGACTAAGTGTTCTTCTTGTTCTGGCCATCGGGACATGACACCTATCTCTTCTTTCTTTTCTTCTTCTTCATCACTTGGAGGTAATGTATGTGACTAATTCCTGTTCTGGATGGAAAACATGATCATCAATGTCCTTGGATTCGCGTTCCATTTTTTTAAATAGTCTATGATCACTTCTCTCAGAATGTTGATTTCCATAGTATTATCGAATTATGCATACAAGATGACGTTCACTGTGTCCACCAGAGCCGGTGCAAACTGAAGTTCCACTCGGAGTTAACTGGATTGTATATGGTGGAAATGTCACTCGTCACTGCCTTGATCTGGAATGAAATTAAATCGCCACAAACAAATCTCCACAAACAATATCTATACATTCCAATCCATAGCCAAGCCTTTCTCCTCTGGAATAATACTTCCTACACCAGCGGTGGTCGTACTGTCACTTTGGGTATACGAAGTATCCACTGCATGCGCACCCCAACGCAAAGTATTTGTCTGAACCATGGTATGCTGTACTTACACTGTTTCACACTTGTGAATCATAGAAACACTGATGGGTATATATATATATATATATATATATATATATATATATATATATATATATATATATATATATATGTGTGTGTGTGTGTGTGTGTGTGTGTGTGTGTGTGTGTGTGTCGAAATTGACGTCACACGTCCTCTGCATTCTGATTGGGTGAAATAGAACACGATCTCACTGAAATATGTTACACGTGTTCTGATTGGTGGAACCTCTAAATCAGTTTCGATCCAGTCTTTGACTATATATAGATTCGCCCCTTGCGTTATCTGTTCTCAAGACAAATCATAATGTGGACCAACGTGGAGTCATCGGCTATTATTTTCAGCATGCTCTTCAATCCAGACTATCATGTGTATGTGAAGTCATCGTGGTCCATCTTGTGTATATGAAGTCATCGTGGTCCATCACCAAGATCACAGACACGACAGTATGGAAATGCCAAAAGAGTGTTGGTCTATGGACATGCAGTGCTGAGAAGCTTGCAAAGAAGAACAATGAAGCAGTTTCACCGGTGTTAACAATCTTTGGTTCACAAACTAAAGGCCCTTTTCATGACAACCCAGATCTATAGAAACAGAGATACTAATGAAACTGTTGCCAAAAGTATTCTGTTTTATGTGCTTATGTTTGTATGTTTTGTATGTCTTACACACCTAAAACTTAAACCCCACACCCTCTACTCTTCTATCTTGAGTTATAGTATATAAGTATGTTTCTGTGAATATCTGTGAACATTCCTACCATTTTCTCTCCGTTCACTTCACTTCTAGTGAGTTAGTTTAGATGTTGGTCGGTCTATCTGTGAGTGTTGGTCAGTAGGTATGGGTGCTGGTCAGTCAGACGACGTGTTGGTCAGTATGTGTAGGTGTTGGTCAATAAACGTGGATGTTGGTCAGTAGTTCTGTGTTTTGGCCAGTAAATGTGGGATGCTGGTCAGTAAAATTCTGTATGTTTCAAACATTACATTTCCCCGTGTCTCTACATGGCAGCCTAATGTTAATTTCCCTTATCCCTATACATTCCCATAATGTTAATCCTATGGACGTTATTAACATTAAGATTCCCCTTATTCCCATATAGTCCCATAATTTTAAGCCTATGTACATTTTAATATGCAATTTCCCGTGTCCCCATAGGGTCATCCTTTTCAAAAGGGTGACCGTAATATTAATTTCCACTGCATGCATACGAACCAATTTGTCGCCATATCGTCCCCCATTACTAATCTTGGCTTCGTACAATCGAGCATACAAATATTTTTGTGTCATTTTTGTGTTTTCAAAATCGGCTTGGGCGTTTCCTTTGACATCCAAAACAAGTTCCGAGTTAGTGGGAGCTTTGAAAATCGCCTTGAAACAATGCGGTTGTCACTCTCTGTAATAGCAAACCGACAAAGGCACTGAATTTCTCAATCAACCATTTGAAAAAGAATTGAGAAAACAACACGTTCATTTTTTTTCACCACTGAAAATCCTGAAACAAAAGCCAGTGTCGTGCAACGTTTTAAAGAACCTTGAAAGAACGTATGTGGAAATATTTTACGCAATGACACAGTCTCCAATACATCGGCGTGTTACCACGTCTGGTGAAAGCTTACAATGAATCGTACCATCGCAGTATTGGATGTGTTCCAGCAGAAGCAGCGTTTGAAAACGAAGTGTCAGTGTTTGATCAACTGTTTAGAATGTCTGAGACATCCTACAAGAAAAAGAAAGAAGTGTTAAACACAGGAAATTGGTTTCGTATTGGAAAAAACAAAATGCACTTTTGACAAAGGATATTTAATGAACTGGACGACAGAATTGTTTCGTGTGACAGGACACGTGATTCGACGTTACCCTTCTGTCTATTAATTGGAAGATATAAACGGAGAAGTGTTAAAACGAACTTGTTGCTTGCCCGAGTTACAACGAGTAACCAAGAAAGACGATGTGTACGATATCGAAAGCATTCTCGATCAAAGAACATATAAAGAGCAAAAACGTCGCACTCAAGAAGTGAAAGTCCTTTGGAAAGGATATCCACCTAGTTTTGATTCTTCGATTGCAGCTTTACGTGTCATTTACCATAAAAAGGAGCAAACAAGATTTTTTTAAAAATTTCACAGGATATTTGGAAAAAATACTTTTTTTTCTTATTTCTATTTCCCCATAATGAAGAGATAACTTTAATTCCTCTATGCTATGAATACATATTTTTCAAATCAAGATTCAATTGGAACAGCCATATAAACAGCAGCGTATGTTTTGAAGCAATTTGAAAAAGATACTCCATACTAGCTATAAATGTTGCTTTTCGATTTGTTTCTATTTTTGTCAGAAGTATGGTCCCTTTTCTTAAAATTTTCATTTTTTGTAATTATTTTAGAAAACCAACATAGCTAGTGATCCTAGTGACATATTTATCACCAAGTCAACATGAAATCTGTGTAGCTGACATGGATGTACTTTTTGAGTGCTTCTTAACTTTTCTTCCATTTCTGAGACAGCGATAGTTCTTTGGCAGTATAATTTTCTTTTTTTATGCCACACCTTGGTCCGTCATACCTTGGTTAAGTTTTGCGTTTGGTCACTTTTCTGGAACTGTGGTGGGGCATTGGTGTCCCATAAACATATTTCTTGTCATCGTTTGACTATCAAAGTTCAGCAATCTATTTGGCATCTTTTATGCTACTGTGTGTATCAACTTTTTCTACTATATTTCGTGTTGAGTTCATTTAAAAACAATTTAGCGCTGATTTATGACGCAGAAATATCACTGCTTGTTGATGTAGTTCCCTAACGAAAAGAAAAGGTATTCCCGGCTGTTAAATTTCCTGGATGTAATCCTCTCGCAAACCTCGTGAAAATAAATCGCACGCGAATTAGATAGTCAATTTACGGTATCTGCCGCATTAAGTCACTAAATGGTACAGAAGCGCATTTCGTTGTAATTTGTCCGTTTTTCTTGTCTTCTATCCATCTATTACATTTTAATTCTACATCTGCTATCATTTTAAACCATGCAACATGGCATATATCGATAAGACAATTTCTTATCCTTTCATATGGGATCTTTTTTATAACTAAATGTGCTTTAGAAGTCTTTTTTATAACTAAATGTGCTTCAGAAGTATTTTTTTCTGCACTTCTATTTTAGATTGTCTGACCTTTCAACGACTTTTTATGCGAAAAGTTTTTCTTTCAGTGACTTTGTCCTACTCTTAACCGAAATGATCTATTTCCATGTGTGTGTATGTATGTATGTATGTATGTATGTATGTATGTATGTATGTATGTATGTATGTATGTATGTGCGCACGGTCGAATGGATGTACACACTTTCATATATATGTATAATTTTTATTTTTAATTTGTCTGTAGGCTTTTGAAATTATGTGATAATTTGCAAATATTTTCAGGAGAATAAAAGGGATACAATTTTTGCTAACAAACTATCAAGCAATATGATCAGTCTGGTTTACAATCAGAACGAAATGCCTAGCCATCAATCTGTAAGTAGTGACAAGCCGTGATTTTGAATAATTCACGCTTTAAAACAACCTTCGGTCATTTTTTCCCAAAAAACTTACTTTAGTCTGATCATAAATACCTCGTCAGTATTATCAGTATTCTTCTGACATTCTGAATGAATTACAGATGGAAATTAATTGTCGTGAACTTGATCTAGAATGACCTTTCCAGTTTACAATTAGCCGAGATTTTACGAGTCAAGTTCTTAAGTACCGAATATGTTGCCAGAAGTTTTGTAGTAGAAGTAATCCTGGTATCAAACAGATTTCAAATGAAAGGAAATGTACCCGAGCCTATTTTTTTAATAAAGCGACTATAACGTATGCACCCTCAACACAAGTAACATTTTTAACACTAACAACAATAATAATAACTGAGAGAGGGACACCTTAATGTTTTATTTATTTGAGCTGAAACGTCCCATTGGGAGTGTTTCAATTCGTGTACATCTAATACTTACCACCCTGTGTATAACCATAAATAACATCAAATGGCCCTATCTTATTAGTGATTGTGCTTGTTTGCGGATACACACGACATTCCTCACAAAATAGCTCTCATCCCCAAGGTCTCTTTTTCTGTCTTTGTTGTCCCCGAGTTCTGACTTACTTTAAAACCGAAAACTATCCTTTCTGCGCCAAACGCATTCTTTGGTTTTCAGAAGGGTAGTTGCAGGGTTATAACAATACTATTTTTGTTTTAAAAGATATGGTAATTGGAGAAATTATAAATGAATGAGGAAGGTGGTCACAAGATTGTTGACCAGATAAAAATGAAACCTTTATTATCAGCGTTTGAGATTTTGTTAATTCTGA
Source organism: Margaritifera margaritifera (assembly GCA_029931535.1). NCBI lineage: Eukaryota > Metazoa > Mollusca > Bivalvia > Unionida > Margaritiferidae > Margaritifera > Margaritifera margaritifera. Next base: position 161,838 of record JAQPZY010001550.1, on the reverse strand, counting down.
ATTCCGTACTTTCTACTTCACCAATCGGGTGCACAATAAACATCAACAAAGCCATATGTGATTATCAAAAGTGGTCCCCACCACTAAAAGATAGCAGTTTTAAACCAGATCCCTATCAAGTAGAAGTGTACAATATTACCGGAGTGCTGATTTCAGGGGTAAGTGCAAAAAGTTTCTTTTCATTTTAATTTTCAATATATTTACTGGTACTTATTTTTCTTCGAACTCCAGCACATGCAAACTAAACAGACAAGTAAATAGAATCAATTAATATATGCTGAATAAAAATTTTTTTTTAAAAAAATTACATGTAATTATCATTTGGCTGGCAATATTGATAGTATCTACAAACCAAAACTTGTTGTTGTTGTTGTTATTATTATTATTACTATTATTATTATTATTATTTTTATTATTATTATTATTATTATTCGGGGAAAATTTAATATAATAATGTCTCGCTAGTAGAATTTTTTTTCTAATGTTTCTGTTGTTTCCATGCTCTAATGGTAATAATAATAATAATAATAATAATAATAATAATAATAACGAGGACTTTGTATAGCGCCTAATCTTTAGAAGCTCCACGCGCTTTACAACATTATATAACACCTAAAAACATATATAATGATATGAATACGAAAAACAAACACCATGAAATTAGAAAACAAAAACATGCTGAAAATAGTTAAGGTAAGGAAACATTCTGAAGTCTTTAGGTCTATTCTTGGTAACAATTTTATTTTACTCTCAACCTTTTTACGGATCACTTTTTGTCTGATATTCTCAGTATTGGTCTAGACTGACATATATCTCTCGTCCACTCATCATCATAAACTGATACCTATTATTCTTATTCCAGCTCTACGGAAGAATTGCTTTAAAATGTAAAATGATATATAAAAATGCAATCATTGTAAAATAAAAATGTCGGTTAATATCAATTAAGGTAAATGTTTCTAATATATGCTGAATACAAAAAATATAAGAAAACAAAACTACATGTTATCATTTGGCTAGTTATTATTATTATTATTTTTATTATTATTATTATTATTATTATTATCATTATTATTAATGGGGAAAATTTAAATATAATAACGTCTTTCTAGCAGAAAAAGCTCACAGTTTTCACTGTGTTGTCAATTTATAGTTCTAATCATACCCATGTCTATCCTTACTTTGACCAATTTTTCTAATGTTTTGTTGTTTCCTTGCTCTAATCGTAACAATTTTATTTTACTCTCAACCTTTTGACGGTCCACTTTTTGTCTCATATTTTCAATATTAGTCTAGACTGACATATATCTCTCGTCCACTCATCATCTTTTAACTTAAGGGACATATTTATTTCTCTTATTTGATCTTTGTCACTTTTCAAGAATGTAAATATTTGCGATATTTTTTTCTTAAAGAACGTCCCTGTTTTCAACGTTAAGCACTTTTTAAAAAATATATCTGAGCGACAGTACTTTTATTAAACTGATACCTGCTGAAGAATTGCATTAAAATATTTTTAAAAAATATATACAAAATTAATCATTGTAATCATTGTAAAATAAAAATGTCGGTTAATATCAATTCATATAGATATTTATCAATTTTAGAGAATATTGAACATTAATCGCTACATCGTAAAAATATATCATTGAAATTGTGAGGCGTATACGTCACAATTTTATATACCACACCTACCAGTTGCTGTTTCCATGACATAATTATTTATTTTCTAATCATTTCTATATTCATATCCTTATATTTGTCATGGAACTTTGTTTCTCTCGTCATCGACATTTATAGTCTCAGACTTTAATGCTATCAATTTCCTAAATGTTTTAAAATGTTGCAATTCAAAGTCAAAAGCGGTAAATAGTGAAATTTTATATTTCTCTTTTTTACCGCTTTCAAGTTAAAACAGATTTTTTTTTTCTCCCAATAAATCATTCCTGTTTCAATCACCTGAAATATAAAAAACATAGAAACTTTCTCTATGTTGTTTGTCTCGATCGATCTACTTGACTGATTAAGACAGAACACATTTAAGTGGATCTAGAGGCAGAAGATACGGTCATGATGTCATTTTTGACTTTGCAATGTGGTCACGGTCATAATGGCATTTTTGACTTTGCGATGTGGTCACGGTCATAATGTCATTTTTACTTTGCAATGTGGTTACGGTCATAATGACATTTTTGACTTTGCTATGTGGTTACGATCATAATGTCATTTTTTACTTTGCAATGTGGTTACGGTCATAGTGGCATTTTTTACTTTCCAATGTGATTACGGTCATAATGGCATTTTTTACTTTGCAATGTGGTTAAGGTCATAATGAGATTTTTAGATTTTGCAATGTGGTTACGATCATAATGGTATTTTGTACTTTGCAATGTGGTTACGGTCATAGTGGCATTTTTTACTTTGCAATGTGGTTACGGCATTTTCCATTCTTTGACACTAATGAGTAAACATTATGCGCAGCTAAAACTTTTATTCTTTCTTTCTTGTTGTATGACATTCCGTTTATTTTAACCTATCTGTTTTGAAACCAGTTCCAAAGTAAGTAACAGTATCGACTCCTTCTTGTATTAGGAACATTTACTCTCTCCCGAGAGACACAAAGAATTTAAAAATTGCGAAAGTGGAGGCGTATTCAGATTGTTTCCGATCATTTCAGTTATTCAGTTTGGTTTAAATTCGGTTAATCGGTCTGATGTGGATATGTAATTGAAATTCAATCAAAGATAGCAAGAAGACAGGAGAATACATACAGTTTGTTATGACTCTTTGTTTTAACAGTATAAAGCAATGTTCCTGATTCAAGCAAAAGTTTGATAGCACAACTCGGTAGACAAAGACTACTCAGAGGGATTTTTAACTTTGACGTGAATGATCCATATATTTCACACAATATTTTTTCTTTTTCCTAAGCAGAGACCCACGTGTCATACATGAAACTGCTGTTCCCAAAATATTGTTGATCATACTAGATTAGAACTTAGAAAGCACGAAGTTCTGTTTCGAGTTTTCGGTAGTTCAGAGTTTGTCGTCAGTAAATTTACTGTAAAACGGCTTAAAGCTTTCCTAGACAAAAATTGGCCAGAACTTTGTACACATGAATACGTGACTAGTTTGATCACATGCGCATTATCTAACCCTTGAGATCGATTGTAAGATTTTACACAAAATATTTAAATAACTGTTTTTAAAGGCGTGATGTTGCATGATAAAAAATTTTATATGCTTTACAAATTCTAACTCGTTATTCTTCGTTCCTTTCCGTAATAATGCATGCTCAAAATACTGTAAGGTAATGGTGGCGATTATAGGCATTTTCGGTCCCACGTTTTTGAAACACTAGGGTATAGATTGGAATTACTTTACATGTACGCAGTATCTAAAGAGCTCACGTAACGCTCGCTATTATTGTAAATAGAAAATATCAATACTTTCAGTTTAGGACCATGGTTGCACGTGTCGTTTCAGAGGTAAGCACTATAAACACTTGAAGGCACACTGTGTACCTGTTTACATTCCAAATTAGACTCGCCAGGTCTGTTTATTTATATCATTTAATCCATACGGAACCATATCACTTTAAATCTTCCAAATCGGAGACATTATGATCAAACTACACTTTACATTGCAGGCTTTCAACGGACTGGGGGGTTCAACAGGCGGCACTGGGAACGACGATGTGTATATTCTCCTGGACTGCGACCTATCTGACGTGCAAATTAAGAACGATACGTTCACCTCTAACCTGGGCTGGGTGAAGAGCTTGTACATTCGGGAATGTAACGTGCGCTCGGGAATTCCCGCTAATACATTCACCCACCTCACTAAGCTACAGAAACTGGAAATAACGGAGGGAATTCTAGGTTCTATGAACCAAAACAGTTTTTCGGGGCTAACTGCAGTAAAAACTCTGAAAATCACAGCAGACTTCTTGGACCAAACGTTTCCGTCCGGGCTCCTCACCAAACTTACTGCCGTGGAAACGATCGGGATAACGTCCACGGATTTGACAACCCTTCCATTTGGAGCTTTCAACGGTTTGTCAAAGTTGAACACCCTAGACCTGTCTGGAAATTCTCTGATGACTATCCCTTCCGGTTCGTTTGATGGTTTGATCGCCCTGACCAGCCTTAACCTTGACAATAATCCTTGGTACTGCACGTGCGATCTGTCATGGCTGGCAACATGGATGTTGTACACTGGTATACTGCTTTGTGGCATTATTATTATTATTATTATTATTATTATTATTGGAGGGCACTTACCAAATGAATTTCTTATGACCAAGAAAATCTTACTTATATTTTACCGGTGTTGAAGGTAAGCATTTTTCGACCGCGTCGGTTGAAAAAAAATTACGTCATTTTAACGTCGAAATTTTTAGCTGAGTATGGGTTTGATAGTGAGAATTGTTAGTACTCTTTAAGCAAAACCCCAGAAATAGCAGAAAAATAAATAACGGAAAATAACCTTTGTGGTCATACACTGTGCAGTATCAAACTCACCAAAATGCACCCTTGATGTGACATCCAACTCAATCGAAACATCTCAACAGGTAAATATGCGGCGATTAGTCAAATGTATTTTGTTCGGAATCACATGGAACTATTTCTTCTCTCGTTGATTTTGTATACAATATATTTAAGTCTCGTGACTGCATAGCTGTTTGAGTGAGGTTGTCTTTCAGATGGAGGAACACAAAGAACTACCACTTAACGTTGGACATGACGGAATCGGGGATTGAAACAAGGCACGCATAGCGCTTGTCTAGCGCATCATCTTTGTCTGGTTCATTCGGGCCCGCACCGAGATGCAGGAGCCCAATGATAATCGCCTTTCCGTCCGTCTGCCCGTCCGTCTGTCCGTCAGTCCATCTCTCCGTCCGTTCACACTTTTTGTAAGCAACAAAACTCGGCAAACCTCACACATAAGTGGATTCCATTTCGAAGGTGATCAGCCTATTACAAATAGATGCACCTTTTAAATGTTTCGTCTTTTCGGGTCAAACTTTTTACTAGTTATTGCCTTTCTCCATCAATTTTAAATCTTCACTACAACAGATTCTTGTACAAAAACAATTGAATATATTCTAATCCATTTTGATGTGTACATTTGAACTAGATGTGCCTTTAATGAGTTTTGTCAACTCCATTTGGGATAGAGTTAAGGCCATTGCCAATGAAATTCATATCGTTTACTGGGATGTTGCTTGTAGCCGGCACAGCTCACGAACTATTCAAAGTATTTTGATGCATTTTGGTACGAACATTGTCTCAAAGACTTGCACGTGACTTTTATGGGTTTAGTGTCCGCTACATCTTTGTGGACAGAGCTATGCTTATTGTCAAGCAAATTCTTGTCTTTACATGGAAACTTGGAATATTGTTTGCAATCAAAAACGCTCAAGAACCATTCAGTATTTTCTGATGGACTTTGGTAAGAACATTGTCTTTTACACTTAAATGTGCCTTTTATGGGTTTAAATTTACACCAGTTTAGACTGGGTTATGGCCTGTGCCAATAAACTTCATTTCTTTACATGGAACGTTGCGTAGTTTTTCATGTAAACATTAATTCATCTAACTAGATGTGTCTTTTATGGATCTTGCCTTGTCCAATCCATTTTGAATAGAGTTATGGCCCTTGTCGATAACGTTCATCTCTTTACATGGGATGTTGCTTGTGTTAATGAGTCCATGAAGGAGTTAGATTTCAGACATTCCACATCATCATTTAGAGGCATCATGGCCCCTGAATGCCCATTTTCTCCTAAAGTTGGTTTCCCAACACAAGTCTTTCTGTTTAGATACCCAAGGTGCAAATTGTAGTAGCGGTGCCCTTTGCTCTACACCCATCGCTGATAGCTGTAGCTTAGTATAAAACTAAGAATTCAAAAAATATATTCCATACATATGCCTCAACGTTTAGCTTTTTTTCAGGCATTTATTCAACGGTGACGTGCAACACCCCAGCCACATACAAAGGGCTAAGTTTGGGTAGAGCAGTTATGGCACTGGGCTGCGCCAGCAGTACAACCACAGTAAGTTAAAGAGTGAACTTGGTTGTACATAAACAAAAGTACCATTTTAAAACGAAATAATAATAATAATAATAACAAACAATATGCACTATAAATAAATGATAAATTGTATAATTTTTATACTCATAATCCTGTAAGTGTACAAGTTTTGATGATTGATAGTCTGGTTCTTAGTTGCCTGTCAGCACTTTTTTGGGTATGTAATGCCAAGGAAATGGCAGTTTTGTGCCTTTCCTATAGAAACACCAAAAACAGCGGACCCAGACTGGTCTGTGTCGGTATTGAAAACACGACACTTGAATTACCAGTCAGAGGCTCTTCTAACTGAGCTATAGCTCAAGATTTGAAAATATACACTTTAAAAGACTGTGTCACTTAGATCTTGGAAGAAATATTAAGTGATATATTTTCAAGAGTTAGATCCTGGGAAGTCACAAATAACTGGAATTAGAATCATGAGAGAGAGAGAGAGAGAGAGAGAGAGAGAGAGAGAGAGAGAGAGAGAGAGAGAGAGAGTCAAAACCTCTTTATATTTGGAACATATCATAATTCAAATTTAATCCGAAAGGAAAATATTTCGACTTAACGTATAAAAGGTGGCACAGTGGTTAGTGTCCTGGACTCGCAATCAGTAATGTGCAGGTTTGAATCCTGCACAGACCAGGCCGGATCAGCCATTGTGGCGTATCTCTGGGCAGGGCATTTTCCTCGAATTGTCTCGGCACGATATAACCTTTCGTGTGTTGATATGCGATTAAAACACCAAAGAAATAAACAAACTAGAAGTAGTCTGGCTCTGACTTAAAATACTTAACATGTGGGTTCATCGGGAAACTAAGGGGATGTACTCTCCGATCTAGTCTTGGCTCTCTGTATCGATAGTTGGGTGGACTTGTCAATTACTTGTCCAAAGACGGTTAAACACACCCACCATCCCGCATCACAGCCACGACTATAGTTAAATAAAAGAAAAATACATGATTTTGTGTAAATCTTTGGAAAAGATTACGCTTTACTTTTTGAATGATCAAAATCGTCAGGGTTAAGCGTGTCGTTCAATGGCAGAGCACTCTAGACAGGTGATCATCACACGTTTCACTCCAGAAGTCGTTTACAGATTGTAAAATGATATGGCATAATCGGGGGATATCTCAGCCTTGTACCTCGTTGAATGAATAGTGTGTTACGGTTTTTTAATCAGAAATAACAAATTCCACTTGTCATCAAGATTTCTTATTATTCTTGAGGCAGTCTTTATAGTTTTCAAGGAAAACCTTTCAGTGCGTTTGCCTTCTAGTCTCTTGATATATGTATTGAAATAATCAATACCAAAGATCGAGATTTAATCATTCATTCCATTCTTTAATTGTTCATTTCATTACAGGTATCCGTCACATCGGGTGAGTGATAATTTTTCTCTTACAAATTTGGCAATGTTTTGTATGTTGTTAATTGCTTTCTATATTCAACAAAACAGATATAGGTTTAGCTTAGTTTTGACACAATTAACATAGTTCAATATCTCCACTGGCAGAACGGACCAGGTGGGCACTTGATAAAATTGAATTACACCGTGCATACATTGACTAAAAACGTGTAACAAAATATTCATTAAAATGTATTCATTCTCGTTTAATTATGTGTACTAAAAGAATAATATTTTTCTTTTGTTTTATGCTGTTTTTTTTAAACCCATTATAGGCTATATCGAGCCAAGGAAATGGGATTTAAGTACCTTTCCCAATCACTCGGGTTATTCCTCCACCAGATATACTGGTCGCCATGTATAGCCTATCATGTGCTGAAAAATGGTGTTAAGCCCATAAAACCAAACCAACCTTTCCCAAGGACACACCGACGCAGCCGACCTGGGCTGGCCTGGGCGGTTATTGAACCTGCGACTGTTGGATAACGAGTGTGACGCTCCACCAACTGAGCTACCATGGCGACCTAAATATTAGGAATATTTGTACACTAAAATTATGTGCCACACGGACCTTTTGGCTTTTTAAAATATATCCTTTTTGAATTGAAGGAAAATGTATGAAGTATAAATTCTTTTTATTTTCTATGACTCGAAAGTGACAAAGTTTCCGCAATTTAAATATCTTTTGCTTTTAGTCACCCTTAAATGCATGTGTTTACTTCCTCCTGCTCCTACTACTACTACGTTATGTATTATTAGTGTTGTTGTTGTTTTTTTATTTATTAATTTATTTATTATTACTTTTATTATTATTATTATTATTATTATTATTATTATTACAGCTTCTGAAACGGGTTCTTCCACGTCCGGTAATAGTCTTCTTTACGCGGCGCTTGTAGTGGCGGGAGTCGCCATGCTTGCATCTTTAATCACAGGGATTGTGGCATGTCGCATGTGTTCTAAGATGAAAGCTCCCGTGGACTCTTCATACAAAGTAAAGCCTGCCGACACCGTCAGCAAAGTGAACAATAACAGCAGCACTGCTAGTAGTAAAAGTGGCATGTATCACGACTACATGTTTCGAAAATCTTCCCCGAGGTCAGTTTCACCGGGCGAGAGTCGAGTGTCTCCGATTCTTGATGTCAATTACAATGTTCCAAAATCCAGATTTTAACATCTGCAGCGAACTCTTATTTCCGTTTATGCTTAAGATATATAAATTTGAATCTCAGACGCACTGAAACTGAGATGTTTAATGAAAGAACGATCTGAAAATATTAACTGTATTGCTATACCCAAAACGTTTTTTGAATTAATAATTCGTCTCTTCCCCATGATATGTATACACCCTGGAATTAAGTATCGAAGTGATAAATAGTCTCAACTGCATCGCACCAACAACTCTCCAGATACGCACGTATATTTTATTCATTCAATCTCCTTTTCTGACAATATATTGTTACTAACCTCTTAACTTTTTGCTTATACCCTTGCTATGAGACAAATGGAAGCGACGTTAATCATTACTTATTATCCATTAGGGTTATTACTTATCGCGTGATCTAGTCTCTTATTTTCGGCCTTTCTTTTTGAAAAGTTTAACGGATACCAATTTTGCATTTCAGTTTTCCATGGGTGTGTCCCGCTAAAATATAGGTACCGCTGGTAATGCGCGAAATTTAAGTTCATATTTACTTCTGCTACATGGTTGTCTGATTAGTGTTCGTCGAACTTCTTGTACAATGTATACCGACGCATGACATTCGATCCCCGATGGTCTTGACACAGTTGAGGTCCTTATCTAGGAGAAGTCACAAGCGTAAATGAAACATTGCACTTTTTTCTGACATGCACATATTTTATAATATATATAGTATTTTATTTATTAGCAGATGTATAACTATTGCACTACCCCAGGCCTCGGCCTCAGCAGAAATATAAGCATATACATAAGTACACTATCACTGAAGGGCAACCATTATTTCTTCCTAGGTTCTAGGCAACAGTTTGGAGTGGGTTTCATACCACCTACTCCCTGGGAGGGAGAAGAAGAGGCTAACTTCGTGTACATTAGTTGTACATTCTTGGTCAAGTTTTTGGATTGACCTGAGGTGTTTTGCACGCTTTATAAATAATGTTTTACCTGGAATCGTGGAACTTGGTGAAGTGATGCATCTTGATGGGTACTACAACCTCATCAAAAAGTAGGTCACTGTTAGATTTATTTCAAGCTTCACTGACTTTGGTTAAATGTTGTGGTTTAAGCTTATTTCTCAAGTTCTGTTCACACTAGTCATCAAAGTAGATACTTGTATAAATCGCTATTAGTACCGCACCCTTACAACAATAAAAGGTCATTGTGACTTACATTTCGCAATTTACTGGCTTATGTCAGCGGTGCTAGGACAAAATGGTAGATGGACAAAATGGTATTGGAGAAAATGGTATGGACAAATTGGTATGGTCAAAATGGTACGGACAAATGGTATGGTCAGAATGGTATGGTAAAAATGGTACGGGCACCATTGCATGGGCAAAATAGTGAAAGTAATATTGTGTACATTTGATTAGTTTATTAAAATGGTAGAATCAAGTTCTATTTAGTTTTTATCTAAAGTTATATAAGGCTAAAATGTCTCCTTAAGTTTCTATCGCTATTAGTACCGCACCCTTACAACAATACAAGGTCATTGTGACTTACATTTCGCAATTTACTGGCTTATGTCAAGCAGTGCTAGGACAAAAAGGTACAGACAAAATGGTATTGGACATACTGGTATGGACAAAATGGTATGGTCAAAATGGTACGGTCACGACTGTATTGGCAAAATAGTAAAAATAATATTGTATGCAGTTGATTAGTTTATTAAAATAGTAGAATCAAGTTTTATTTAGTTTTTATCTAAAGTTTTAAAAGGCTAAATGTCTCCTTAAGTTTGTATGCACTAAACTGTTAATTCATCTAATGCTTTCACACAACATTAATGTTCAAAACCCGAGCAATGTCTCCAATGAATGCAATTGGCTGTCTGTTGTTGTAGTAAAACACCATAGTATGCAACGCTTCATTAATGTGGATGTAGGTTTTCTTCTTTTTCTCAGTCGGTACTCTTAATTCCAGCTGACGGCGCAGCAGTTGTGTGCTATGCTGTTCCTACTGCAGTTTGCGCGCTGGTCTTGTGTTTGTGGGGTGGGCTATACCGACGACATTATTGAATGCATTGTGCCACCCTTGGACTGTGTTGTTGCTTCGCGGCAGACTGTTGAACACTCGAGAATACTGGTTCCAGAGTGATATCGGAAATCTTGGTTGTCCTCCTCTTCCTCGTCTTGGCCTCCCTATGAAATTATTTCTTTGTAATCACAGATAAAATCCATATTGCGACATGCTGGATCTTCTATTAGGTATTCTAAAACCTGTATAGCATCAGCAGGAGGCACAAAGGCTAAGACGAGAAGGCGTTTAATATGTTGTGCGAAGTCTGCTTCAGTCCAGTAACGTCCGGATAAGCCTTCTGACTGCAGTCAACGCCATACGCATTGTCCAAAATGAAACATGCAACCTGTCAAAGCAGTTGTCGGAAACGTCTGCTTGAATCCCTGGATTACCGCTAACTCAAAAACCAGCGTGACAGAGACAGGTATGACACCAGGTTTTAACGCTAGGACATGTTGCAGGAAACGTTGATGCATTTTTTTGTTCTTGCGGTTAGTAAAGCTTAAATTGTAGGAAAAGCCTCGCCGTTTAAGAAACCATGAAGCGAATAAAGCTGATTATATACACTTGAACTTACACGAAATGCTCCATCTGCAAACCAATGATCACATCGGGCGAGGAAATCTAGATCATCGTCGGCTGCAAAGATAATCATATCGTCTGTTTCAGTGCGGATGAAAGGTTGAACACTCTGCATTTGCGAGTAAACGGAGACCAGTAGCGTACTAACGGGGGGAGGGGGGGCAGACGGGGCGGTTGCGCCGAGCGCCAGGGATCTTAGGGCGCCAAAACAGCTGATAAAAATTGGGGCCTCGTATTCTGGCCCTTTTGGCCATCATTGTCGACCCGGGCGCCATTTACCCTTAGTACGCCATTGACGGAGACGTCTTGTTGATCGTTTGGTCCCGCTTTCTGACGATGTCGTCGCACATCTCGTGCTAGTGTTGATTGTTTCGGGAAAAGATGCCCAGCAGCATCATTTAAATTCATTAGTTCGTTTTGGACGATCGAACGAGTTGACTCTTCAATTGTTTCGCCTCGACGTTTCTTACTGGCACGGACTTTTTCAACTTCAACTTTACCGTGAGTTACGGTATGATTATGAGAACCAACTTCAAAAATTATATTTCTCCTTTTGTATTCACACGTGCTTTGCATGTTCGTTTTTCCCATCGCCAAAGCTCCTTCCCGTCATGCCATCTTTGTTATTTGTAAACATATATCAGTTATGAACAAGCTTTCTTGTACCTTTATGTGATAACACAAATCCAAGCATATGTATGGTTTAAAATATTGTTGCTCAGTTGTTCTTATATATGCTTCTACATGCAAAGAACAACTCCATGGACACAAACCAACAGATAATTCACTATTAGAGACAATTAACTCTAACAATGACAAGAAAGCAATCCAATTCGTGTCAAACCAAATATTCTAAAAACTATAAAAACAATCTGGATGAAACCAATTTATGCTCAAGCCAAGTGACAGATCAATATATACTTACTATTAGGGATATTTAACTCTAACAATGACAAGAAAGCAGTACAATCGGAACCAATGATAAAAAGAAGGCAGATTAAACCAATTCAATTCAAGCCAGTTAGTCTTAAGCGAAAATAAAACAATTTAAATGAATCCAATTCTTACTTAAGCATATTGTGAAATGACACGAAAGTCTAGACCAAAACTAAAAATACATGATAAAGAAATTTGATTTTTTTACATTTAAACATATATACTATAAATGACAACAAGTAAAAAAAAATAGCTTAACCGTACCATTTTGACCATACCATTTTCTCCGTTCCATTTTGACCATATCAATTTGTCCTTACTATTTTGTCCAATACCACTTTGTCCATCAACCTTTTTGTCCGCACAATTGTGTCCTATACCATTTTGCTCCGCTACAATGTCAAGCTTTTGCATGTAGCTCATGATCACATTGTTTTTTGTATTTGTTTGTTTGCTGTTGTTGTTCTTTATCTACTGGATACTACTGTTATACCTGGAATCATGAAACTTGGTGAGAGACGATGCATGTTGATGAGTACACAATCATCTTAAAATCAGGTAACTGTGACTCATATTTCACATTTTACCGTCTTAGGTTCACTTTGATATATTTACTGTTCATGATTTAATCATTAAACTAGATGATTGTATACATCTCTCATTGCTACACCCATACCATAATAGGTCATTGTGACCTGTATTTCACATTTTACTGGCTTAGGTTAAGAGTTTCTGTATTTAGCTCATGGTCACATAGGCGTTTGGCAATCATTAAAATTGGGGATGCATCTTGGTGAAAACTGCTCCCTTCTTAAGTTTTACATCCGTTTAGGTGATAGAGATATATGTGGCATATATTTCATGCTTCAAAAACTTTGCTGTAATTTTGTGTTAAAATTTCATTTATTGGGTGCTGTTTATGTTTCAGATAGTAAACTTAATAATTGGATGCATCTATGTTACTACTACACTTTTTAAACCAAAGAAGGTCACTGTCACATACATTTTATGCTGTACTAACATGGATTATATATTTGTATTTATGATCGCATATTTATTCACACTAGACCTATATACATTCCATTCTACTTACGAGGAGAATTGTGACCAGTACATTTGGAAGTGGGAATAAATGGAGAATATCTACATTTTTTGAGTAGATATAAGGAAACATTTATTTCACGAGAGAAGTGGAAACATTATACTGTCACAAGTGACGAAGCCGCGAGTGACAAATGCAGAATGTTTCCACTTCACGAGTGAAATATTTCCTTATATCTACTTTTAAAAAATAGATTTTATTTCTATAGTATATTTTTAAGGCAAAAATCGTCGATTTTGCATGGATTTTTTTTTATATCTCCATTCTGTGTAAATTTGATTAACGGCTCTATTACTACATCGATAAAACAAAGTTCAGAAATTTGGCAATGATTTTAGGACATCGACTTTTTGCAAATTTAGCTTCTATATCTAATGCTCTAATTTGTGCCTTTTGTAAAATTATGATTGTTTTCTTACGAAAAGGAAGAGTTCTTTTTAATTTTTTATTTTATTTTTGTTAACACATTTCTTGAGCGGATTGATGCATTTCTTGAGCGGATTGATACAGTGAATATATTTGGTTTGGGGTACTGTAGAAACATCACAGAGTGATGTCATCCGACAGACTTCAGAGCATAACATCTTAGAGCAAAAGATTGCAATGATTGAGAGTTTACCTGTAAGGATTTGTGTCCTTTATTTTGTTTATTTCTGCACTCAAACGTGAATTTTTTGTGTGGCTTCGAGAAGCTTGCAGTGCAGTTCAGTAACAGATGCTGCACCCAAATTCAGATTGTCATTAAATTTCGGTTTGCAATCAACACTCATGAATGTCCAATTTCTCGATCGTTTTCAAACATGATTATGATTTATAACGAGAGTTAACATCGCAACTTAAGCAATGTTATTACTATATTTAATCAAGAGTTCTGTCTACCGTTTGTCGTAGAGTGCAACAGGTATGCTATGTTGTATGGGTGACAGAATATCGAATAGCACCAGATCATGTAACTTCAGACACTGTCAATTTGCATGATTCATGTGGAAAACTAATTACATTTTTTTAAATAGTACTTTAAAGCTACTTTTTGTTGTTTGGAATTCGTTTTTAGACATTTCCTGATAGCACCTTGACACAGTTAAGATAGAGACAGCAGACAGACAGAGAAAATATGCCCAAATATGGAAATACAGGTTTGAATAACATACATAAGGCAGATATATTTCCTATATGGTTAAAGAAGGTAGTTCAAAAAGTGATATCGCCAGTGTGGCGATAAAAGTGGCATCGCCACTATGCCGATATAAATTTTCCAATGATATATATTTCAGTATCTCATTATGAAATATAAAATACATATGTTTCTTCGATGGTGAACTTTCCATATTAAGGAGTATACATTGTATATTGTGATATTTTACCCGCAGCAGGCTAACTGTGTATCGAACATGAGAATGAGTATATGAATTTGATCAATGGATTTGCATGCTATATATTTGTTATGACAGGTCCCAGATATAGTGGCTAATTAAAGCAATTATTAATTCAATAACTGTTTTTCTTACTGGCTGTCACTCCAAGGTTACTCAAAGCTTGTGACTTTCACTCAGTAAAGTCCGGTTTCTAAGGGTGGACAATGGTAATAGTTTTTAAGAACGACGATTTAAAAAAAAATAATGTAAAAACAACACTAATCTTCGGTTTGTATCATCTCATTATAGTACCTCTACTTTGATGTCATAGAAATTAATGCTCATTTTTATTGTTTTTATGTCTTTAATGTCCTATCTAAGTAGGTAGGTAGGTAGATAGGTAGGTGGGTGGGTGGGATGTGGGTATGTAGGTCGATGTTTTTACAGTTTGTCAACACAGTATTGTCTATATGGTGTTCATTAAAAGTTAACATTTTAAGTTTAAAATGATTATAAGCTCAGATGTAAAGATAGAGGATTGCAAACAAATTTTTAGATAGAAAAATCCCTTTAGTCTAAATGTATTCTCTGTCTGATAATGTTTAAAATGACTACTTGAGACTAGTAGAAGTACAGGCGACCTATGTAATCGTTGATTGCACTTTCATTATTTCATATGTTTAAAGGCGAGCTATGTAATCGTTGATTACACTCTAGTTATTTCACATGTTTAAAGTATAAGTGTATATACTTTGTTCGTGTCTCCTTTTCAATAAATATGATGAACTTGTCTAGACTTTATACATTTTTAATGACATTTATAACGCTTTTCTCAGAAATACCAAAACTCCGCTTTTCTATCTGAAACAAAGTTTTCTTTCAGCTACCAGGTACATGTACGCATGCCCATCTACCTTGTCCGCATTTTATTTCACCTACCTGGTACATGTACGCATGCCCTTCTACCTTGTCCACAATTTTATTTCACATGTCTGATACATGTATGTATGCCCTACTACCTTGTCCGCATTTTATTTCACCTACCTGGTACATGTACGCATGCCCTTCTACCTTGTCCACAATTTTATTTCACATGTCTGATACATGTATGCAAGCCCTACTACCTTGTCCGCATTTTATTTCACCTACCTGGTACATGTACGCATGCCCCACAACCTTGTCCGCATTTTATTTCACCTACCTGGTACATGTACGCATGCCCTACTACCTTGTCCGCATTTTATTTCACCTACCTGGTACATGTACGCATGCCCTACTACCTTGTCCGCATTTTATTTCACCTACCTGGTACATGAACGTATGACCTACTATCTTGTCCGCAAACTAGACAGCGTCAAGCATCATACTGGAATGTTTTTGAAAATAAGATTCAATTATAAGGTACAACACCAAAAACTGTTCTCCAAAAGACGCCATGGTATATTAGTATTTTATTTTACATTATATATCTGACTTGTGCGAATCGGGCAAAATTACAGGACATTGCTATAAAAGTTCGAATGATGATAGTTGTACAATTTCGCAATCAACACAACAGCTCAAAATATGCTTTATGAATTACAAAAACAAGACCACTATATCAGCCATTTTAACATAAAAAAGAAAAGTGCGTGTTCTCATGCAAGTTTCTCGTGAAATTTTATATTTTTTTAAAATTGACATGTATTAAATAATGTCATGAGATGCAGTCAAACATTCTTACTTAAACTTTAAATGAACATTAACATAATCCATATCTTTTTATCCGGAAAATATTATAGAGTAGGAGAATGTTGTGGATAATCGATGGTTGGGTGATGAAAATAGAATGACTTTCAGCCTTCAGATGCAGTACCGAATGGATTGAACGTATGCACGGAAAATCTTAACGTTATGCACACACCAACCCTCATACACTCACTCCATTGCGAAGATGGAGGATACCAAAAAAAATCAGTGTGCGTGTGCGAATGTATAACTACCCATTATAAGACAACGAAAAGGTCTACTGTAACTCCAACAACCAATTTTCCTATACTCGACCATCAGTCCCGACGACAGAAATTCCGGGCCCCTGTGCAGAGCAGAATGGGCCCCAAAACTAGTTAATTTTTTTTTATATAAAATCCTGTGCAGTTTTACATATAAAACCTGTAGTAATCTACCATAACTTAGACTCTTGCAAGGAACACAAGGAACAAATTTTAATATTGACTGCAAAGATTAATTTACCTTTTATAACTGAGTTGACGGCGGGCCCCTAGAAATCGCTGGGCCCCTATGCTCCCCCTCCCCCATGGCGGGTTCTTGCAAAGAACAAATTGTAATATTTACTGCAAAGATTTATTTTATTTTTTATAACTGAGTTGACGGCGGATCCCTCGAAATCGCCGGGCCCCTGGGCATTTGCCGCTGCCCCCCCCCCCCTTGGCGGGCCTGTCGACCACAGTCATCGAAGATCAGGGGTGGATCTAGAGCAGGTTATGGAAATTCACTCAGAACCTCTCCCTCTTCCAGTTAAAAGTACAGTTTACCGTGTTATACAGACAAATATGTCCATTTGAGTATGTATGTATGTATGTATGTATGTATGTATGTATGTATGTTCAAGACTACATATTTCATTGCAATTTTATGCACATGGATGCTAGCAACCCATTAAACTATGTTTATAGACCAATCATTCTTTGTTTATCCATATTGTTTTCAAATACTTATAGCTCGAATTTCTTTCTCTGTTTACGTTAAATCTAATTTCCATGCGTCTATAACCATAAATATTTTATTGCATTATTCTTAATTGTTGCAACAGATGTGCCAGACAAGTGCTATGGACGTATTTTATATAAAGGCCACATATTGGGTGGGAACCACTTTGCATTAATAAAAATGAGTTGTTTTACAGATTTACTCTTTCCCCTTATTTTGTTCGATCGGCGCACTGCCATCATTACATAATTGATTTCATTAATCCAGACAATTCACGTTACAACTTTAACTTTATAATCAAGATGTTTTGATTGTCCGTTACCACCCACCTTTCTGTAATAAAATTCAATTGACAGGCAATCTCGGCATGAGTTACTCACTGGTGTAATTTTAACAATAGAATATAGCAAGATATGTCATTTCCAATTTTTACTTAATTATGTACTAATACAGTATTTATTCTTGTAATCAACTGCTACTTATCTTTCCCTTTCATATATTTACACGACGGCTGATATATTAATTGAAAAAACAATATTCTTTGACACTCGAGAAAAATATATAATGTTCAGCCGACATATTCATCAGGGTAAAAGAAAAGAAAATAAATATATTCTCCTCAGAAATATATTCAATGAACGAATGAAAGATAAACTTATACCAAATAATATCTAGTTTAACATTTGGATTTTGTAATCAATACATGTTTGTAATTCTATGGTATTAAATCAATAAATTGCTTTTCAGTATTAATTAATTTCATTTTCTGTAAAGGTTAGAAGGTCGCAATTTGTTTAAGCCACATCTGATTAAGATGAAACATCGAGGGAAAATTTGTTTTCTAATGGAAATTCGAAGCATTACCTGCCATTTTCTGTGCTTATCTATCGTCACAAACACGAATATGTACGTGCAAGTGACTGTCGTGATTTTTCTCCACTTGTTAACTATGACCGAATCTCTCCCTACGGGATGTACACAATCTATTGCCGAAAAGACAGTGTGTGACTTCCGATCTTGGTCTCCACCGTAATTTGATTCAGACTACTACGTTGGCCCATACCAAATAGAGGTCAAAAGAGTGGCCGGAAACTTTTCCAGCCAGGTAATAATAATAATATTAATAACTGACGATGATGATGATGACGACGAGGACGACGTCATGATGTAACAGTTGCTGATCTTGATGATGATGTAAAACAATGTCGCTAGACAACTTGAGATAATTGTTATATATGGTACTTCCGTTGCAGAACTTTAAGTAATTATTGTTAATTTTGCTTTGTTGAAATTTAATCTGGGCTTAAATTTGATATATCTTAAATATTTCTTTAGTTTTCCTGTATACCGCTTTTTACATTTAAAAAATTAAATGTATAAATCTAGCTTGCATGTTTCTTGAAACAATTCATAAGTTGAACAAGTCGCCATAAACTCTGAATTGAAAACTACCTGCTTTATTTAGAGTTGCAACTTAACCGCAGTAAAATGAAATGAATTTGTTATTTCCTCCATCAGTCAACAATGATATATAGTTCCAAAGCTTAAGAACATATTGAAAATAATATAATGAAATGCGTGAATTTTCTTTTCGTCAACTCTACACAATTGCTGCCACAACATGCCTCGGAGGGCATTTCCTTGAAAAGAATAACATTAACAAATATTTTCTAAAGGTGACTCATTGGTTAGCATGCCAGACTCAGGACCGAAAGGGTGTTGGTTTTAATCCTACCATATGATCCGACCAGGTCGGCTATCGTGGTTTGTCCCAGGCAAGACATTTTACCCCATTTAGCGATATAGGTCAATCACTTCCCTTGATACCACTAAGCGGCAGCACAGGCAAACCTGGTCCTAAGAAATTTATATAGAAACATCTGCTACATTCAGGACAGTATTGGGCATTTTAGGAAAATTATGAGCTTAGATGGCATCAAACTTCTGTTCGCTAATACTGGAGGAGCTAAAAACTGAAGTAAAAAACGAGAAATACACAAGTTACTCGAAGGAAGACAGAATTAGTAGAAAGACAAGTAAAATAGTTTGTAGTAATGCTGACGTTACTCTATATCGAACGCGTAACTGCATTGAAATTCACGTTGCATAATTTCGCAGAAGCAAATAAATTAGCGAACATAATCCCCATAAAAGCATATACCTAGCATGAAGCTATCTTCTCTTCTTTATATTTGGTTATAAAATCGTTTTCTTCGTACCCCAATTCGGCCATTGCTGACAACTGAGCCACACTTCCGGTGTTCGTGAGAACAAGCACCATCCATCTTAGTGAAGGTACTGAATCTCTGTACTTTTTCCCATGATGCACTACACCCATTAGTCTTGTTGCTACGTGCTCTGCTAAGAGACTGACTAATCGGGAAACACAGCTCTTACTAGTTACCGGCCTATGATATTGACTTGCCACTTTATGCCGGGCACCGGCAAAATCCACCCCAAATGAGGGAATTGGACATTAATGAATTTAACATTACGTAGAAGATTCCTTTACGGACAAAATGAGTCAATCTCACAAATCTACAAGTTTGGGAAACCAAAAGTTGTATTATGGAGATAATTTACTACTGCTTTCGGGGGTAGGAACGGGTGGTCGGCTGAGATCTTAAGGACAATTTACAAGTGAAACAAATTTAAGAATAGTCCAGTCTTATATAATTTTTAATTTAAAAGCAAAAACTATACAGAAGATTAGAACTAATATTTTTATAATACAAAAAGGTAATAGTCGTGTGAGTCCTTATTAAAGTTAAAGTTGGGGAAAGGAAACTGTTGATCCCACAGTCCTGTCCCCTATGTACGTCAAAAAAAAGTTTTGTCAAAATAATATTCCTTCACTTATGTGACCAATCTGACACCGAATACAAATGAAACCTTTGTTTTGATAGGAATACAATCAAGTTTAATTATCTACTAGTGTATTTGTGTTATGTCTTGTCACTCATGGTATTCATGTACTCCAGAATGTTTCAAAACAATTAGTCTTATCTTTATTAATTTTCTTCTCAGTAGGGTCTTGTAACCGTAGAACTCACAATTTGAATAGATCCAGGGAAATGAAATGGTAACCTACACCTAATGTAACCGGACATGACAGCGTCCCTTTAGTAACAGAGGTGAGCAGTCCACCCTGACCCCATAGGTTGGCCAGGATCAGATATGGTTCCTAACTGATTACTCATACTCTTTTAACCGCCTACCTCCTTTGTTACTCATTCTTGAGACTTGCATAGGTAAACAAATTCCTATCTGGTACCAGATGTGTAGTGGGTCTCTCTGGTGAAATGAGCATGCCGGGGTTGTTTTTTTTTCTCCAAATCACTCCTTCCCTCCTAATGCACACTAGGTAGGGATGAGTGCAAGTAACAACCAGTTGAATTCCATGATGCATAATTGTCTCCTCAGATCACACTAATTCAGTGATTTTTATACACCTTTTTCATTTGCTATATGAGTGGGTCTATAATCACTCACCGCTATATTACCAGGAAGGTAGGAAAATTGGGCTTGTGCCATTCAAGAATGTTTCCAAAGCACCTTGAAAAGTATTTAGGAAAATTGTTTTGCCTAAATCGGACAGATGGGTACCGTCATAGCACAATATAGCAGTTTCACCATATGTTATAGTTGGGTGTCATAGTGCGTAACCACCTTATTGACGGACAAACGCCCTTATTACTGCATTTATACATTTCCTGGCTTTGTCAACCATTTTTGGGTTCTTGCCGTTATGCCAATATAAACGTGGAGAATATCAGACCATATTACTTTCGTTTGAGGGTAAAGAGCAGTAAGTCTTATCTTAACACTGATAATGTAACGTCCTCGATGAGTTCCTTTGATTTCCCGCATGTCATTAATTCACAGGTCAGCCAAAAGTTAGTCCGGTGGTGGACTGAGTGAAAACTCTGTCGTGCTTGTCTTGTCAAATTGGCTCCAACACATACCTCTCGGTCCCTGCTACTTGATTATTGCTCCACTGGAGTCCAGTCCAAGATGAGCACCAGATGGACTTACTGATGTTTGCCTCCAATTCCACACACACACACACACACACACACACATATATATATATATATATATATGTGTGTGTGTGTGTGTGTGTGTGTGTGTGTGTGTGTGTGTGTGTGCTTGTGTGTGTGAAGATCCAACCACCACCAGAATACAGGTCTCATTGCCTGCAAGACTTATAGTTTTAGTTAAGTTGCATCCCATACTGGAAAACAAAATGTACGGAATATGTGCACTTGATTTCCATCTACCTCATCTTTGCATTGCATCGTCCAGTACACCTCACATAGCTGCTTCAGTTGCTGCCGCAATGACAAACGAATGGCTTCTATAACGCAACTCCCTTATTTTATTTTATTTTTTTGTTTTGTTTTTTTTATTATTATTTTTTTATTGTCTTTTTTCCTTTTTTCTCCTACAAACCTTAAAGCTCGCTTGAAAACTGCTGAGAACTGCTAACGAGTGAGAGAAGACTCATCAAAATGAATGAATAACTGTGATCTTTCTTCTCATCTAGGGCGTATCGATAAATATTGTTGATCGAGGCAAGTTGACAAGGGTAAACAGTGCTCACTGCCTTTAAACTAGGGATGTGCCATTGCCTTTTTGGTCAGTCTTAGAGTCCCTAATTCGTATGAACATTAGTTTTGGTCGACAGTTGGAGTTTATCAAAATATATCCAGAAAAAAGAGTGCAGTTAAATGGTTCATGTGACAGGAATGTAATTTCTCTAACTCTAAGAGAAAAAAAAAAGGCCCAAGTAAAAGCTGCAGCAAACAGTGCAGATTCATATCTTGAGCAGCAGATATAAGGCAAGGCAAATACAATTCTGGTTAAGAGGTCAAGAGTGATAGGGGTACGAACACATTTCCCTATGTCCTTGTGCTATCAGCACACGAGTTTGCTTCATGTTGGTAAGCACTAGCATTCATGTAAGACGGGTGACTTTTATGTTAACATCTGCCAAGCCTGGTCTGGAATCATTGTGGGAGTTTTGTCTGTATTTGGCGCTAACTGCCTAAATATGTCTAAATCTGAACGACACATAGCATCAGCTATGGAATTTCGGGAACCAGAGATAAGTTTGTCTTTGATAATCATGTTATCTTTGAGGGTCAGAAAGACTAAACGTCGGTCTAAAGACATCACTGCCGGCAACTTTAAGCTTTGAGGTTTCCTTGTTCAATATATATATATATATATATATATATATATATATATATATATATATATATATATATATATATATATATATATATATATATATATATATATATACTCACACAAACATAAGTTGCTTTATTGCCAACACGGAAGAGAAGCCTTTTGTTTCCGAGGAATTTGCTCCAAATCAAAATTACTGTTACTACAGGGAATAATTCTAAAACGTTGATATTCTCCACATGTCCTAGAGTCTGTCAATCAGTGGACCAAACCTTGTGTACCCATTGACCCCAGAAATAAATGCCAAAGCTCTAGCACTGCCTCCCAACACTATCAGTAAAGAACTCCAGTATTTCATTGGAGACCCAGAGATGATCGGGGAGAAGGGTAATGCCGTTATGGTTCTGAAGAAATTGTTCTCATTCTTTAAGATTATCCCACATGTCTTTGGTTAGTCTGATCCGATGGTCAAGTTCTTTAGCCCCTTTTGTAGCATCGACTAGTATGCGACAGAAAGCACGCCCTGGTGAAACTACCTGATAAGCGAAGTTAATTAAACCAATTCTGGTTTCCAGAGCTGATTTAATTTTTCTTTGTTTTTTTTAATATTTTTTTGTTGTTTTTTTTTTTTTTTCGTTCAGATCTCAAAGTTTCTCAGCCGTCACCCTTAACTGCATCTGTATGGTATCTAATTATATTCCAAAAAAGACAATGACTTCAGTAAACCCTATTATCTTATCTGGTGCCAGGGGAACATCCAGCTCACTGCATATTTCCTGAATACACACCTGGTATATAGACATTGAGTGGCTTTAGCTTTGCCCCCAAACAGAAAGTCATCAAGTGAAGGTTGTTTGTTATTATGACCACGTTGCTGTTTCACTAGGCAATGAATACATGTGGAAACTTTTTCATAAAGCGCGCAACTAATCGATGCACCCATAGGAGACATTTATCAAAGTAGTATTTGCCATAAATTTTGAATCCAAGCAGCTCAAAATCCCCAGTGCAGACTGGTAGCAGAACCATTTTCAACGCATCATCTAATCTAGAGTACTTTACAAAACACTGTCAGGGTCTTTGTAGTAATTGAGGGAAAGATGATGTGTAAATATAAAATCCTCATCTTTTTTGGTACTAAGCCCAATGGTGAACATCTCAAAGTCGGAAATGGGGGTAGAAGGAAAAGGACCGGCAACCGTTCCTGCCAAAATTTATTTTCAAATTATTTTTTATATAATCTCAGGCGTATCTTTAATTTCTAAATTTCTAGAATTCCGGAGTTGTCGACCCTTTGTATTGCAGTGAGAAGTTCTGTGAGTTGTCGACTCTTTGTATTGCAGTGAGAAGTTGAGTGCGTTGTCGAGGCCCATTGCAGTGCAGTGAGAAACCGTTAATGAAATAATGAATTAATTCATTTGCAACAGAGTTTTGGGGATATTGGGCAAAGGCTTTGGATTTATTGCCAATATTTATTGGGATTACAACCCAAAAATATAGATTCAATTGACTGCTGAAAGAATAGCTTGCTTTGTCTGCAGTTAAATGCATGGTGTAGTCCCCTACACTCTGAACAGGCATGCCTGAATCTGTATTTGGGATACAATCTGCAAGACCCTTTATTGCAAGCCAGTTTTTAGTGATTGTAGTCTGATCAAATGAGTGTCCCTTTAAGGATTTAAACGAGTCGCGAGTCCTTGAAATATTTGGCAATATGCAAGACCCAGAGTTGCACATCAGTCACCTTCCCCCCCCCCCAAGATGTGTTAGGATACTGAGCTTTCTTCAAACGGTACTGCTCGTCGTATGTAACAAAAATGTAACAGGAAGAAAGTGAAACCAACAAATCAAGTAAAAAAATCAACAAGCAATTTATTTCTATCTAATTAAAAATGAAAATCAAAAGACACTTACAGTAACGTGAATTAAAATCCAAATAATCCAATAATCCTAAGTGTCCTAATCACAAGTCCTAAATATAGAATGTTCCGAATGAATTTCAGTATTCTTGAATGTGCTGATGTGCCAGTAGTCTTTAATGTCCTGATGTGCCAAAATGAAGTACTCCAGAGTATCTTTGAATAAGTTCACAGAAATAAAAAAAAATCATCAATTCAAAATCCCAAGTCGAAAAGTATATGAACACTTTTATAATCCAATGTATATTTTGAATAATTCCTCTCCCTGAACTTGGAATGATTTTCTCACAACTGTAATCACTCTTTAAAGACTGATGTTCAGGTCGAAATTGAAAACTGTCCACTAAACATGGGATATATAAAGTTAGGTCACATGACAGAATGTTCTAGACAATTATATGTTCTATGTGACTTTTAACACATAATTCGAAAGGAAATTCTAGTTTTATCTGTAAACAAAATCAACCCTGACCTAAAATTGAATCAACAACTTGTTTACCAAAACCGTCCTTGAACTCAAATACTAAGTAAACAACTTAATTCAAGGACAATAGCTAAACCTGATGCATAACATTAAGGTCTGAGCAAATATTAAAGTCGAGAAACATTTATAATTTCCTAAAATATTTATAATATTATATAAACCTCATACATAACACCTCCCATGATAAAGAAAAAGAAAGATTTATGCAATAAAGCTTTCTTTTAAATATGCATCTAAAACTATAATAACCAAAAGTACATAGGAAGATGTTTTGTGATATTGAACTTAATTACATAAAGCAATATAATACTTCTATGCACGTGAGAGTGTATCTGCGATCACATTGTCTATTCCCCTGATGTGTCCAATGTCAATGTTATATTCCTGCAATATTAAACTCCATCTCAACAATCTCCGATTTTATATTTCATTTTGTTGATGAAACTAAGGGGAGTGTGATCACTGTATACAATAAATGGATAAGGAGCCGAGGTAACATACACTTCAAAATGTTGTAAAGTCAATATCAAAGCCAAACATTCCTTCTCAATCGTGGAATAATTGTTCTGGTGTTTGTTTAGTTTCTTAGACAAGTAACACACAGGGTGATCCACACCATTTTTGTCTTCCTGAATCAATACTTCAAGAACCCCTACATCACTTGCATCAACAGACAATTTAAATGATTGGCTGAAATTTGGTGAAGAAAGAACTGGTGCATTCTTAAGCATGGCCTTTAACTTGTCAAAAGATTCCTGACATCTGTCAGACCAATGAAATTTGGTTTTCTTACTCAACAAACTTGTCGAAGGTTCAGCAATTAGAAAAATGTGAACAAAATTTCTGATAATATCCAACCATACCCAAAAATCGCATCAGTTGCTTTTTACAAATTGGCACCGGAAATTCAGAGATAGCCTTGACCTTAGCTCCTATAGGTTTAACTTGACCGTGTCCCACAATATGTCCTAAAAATATGATACAAACATGGCAAAACTCACTTTTGCTCAAATTAATCGTCAGATTGGCATCACTGAGTCGATCGAAGAATTTCCGAATGGTTCCCAAGTGATCTTCTCAGGTGTCGTTGTCGATAATTACGTCATCGATGTACGCGTCACAATTATCTAGACTAGATGTTATCATGTTCATCAGACGTTGAAACGTTGCAGGAGAATTTTTCATTCCAAAATGGCATGACTTTATATTGATAAAGTCCATCTGGAGTTACAAATGCTGAAATTTCTTTTGCCCTTTCCGTGAGTGAAATTTGCCAAAATCCTTTTAAAAGGTCAAGCTTGGAGAAATATTTCGCATTTCCAATTTTATCAATGAAATTATCCATTCTTGGTATTGGAAATGAATCTGTTTTGGTGACACTGTTGACTTTTCTATAGTCAGTACACATGCGGAATGTATTATCTGTCTTACATACAAGAATACCTGGTGAACTGCAGTTACTTTTACTTGGTTCTATAAAATCATTCTCCAGTAAATACTGAATTTCTTTCTTCAAATAGTCCTGTTTGAGATGATTCATCCTGTAAGGATGCTGTTTCACAGGTGTAGCATCTTCAGTGTCAACGTCATGATAGATTTTATTTATTCGTGTAGGAACATCAGGAAACAAGTGTTCATACTCATGTAATAGCTGTTTTAGTTCATTTCTTTCCTGTTGTTGTAGATGTGAATGTTTCTGGTCCAGATTGTTCAATATTTCTGAATTCCGAAGTTTTGTCACAACAGAGTCAATATAGTCTGATTGTATTCCATCGTTGATATCTTCACTGTGTAGGACAGGTACAACTGAATTAATTGAATAATTATCTGAGATATCTCTGTCAAATTATTCCTATAACATATTTATGTGATAAAGTTGTTTCTGTTTCCACCTCCTAGGAGAGTTAATGACATAATTAAAGTCATTAACTTTCTTTTCAACGGTATAAGGACCATACAATTTAGCCCAAAGAGGACTTTGAGGCATGGGTAAGAGAGTCAGAACTTTCTCACCAGGTTTAAAACTCCTTTCCTGAGTATTTCTGTCATACCTTAATTTCATTTTTGACTGGGTGGTGTGAAGATTAGTTCTTGCTTCTGCAAGGCCTTTGACAACTTGTATTTGAAATCAGAGACGTAGTCAACAAGATTAATGTTTGAATCTTCATTTGAAAGAAGTTTCTCTTTCAATAATTTCAATGGTCCACGGACAGTATGTCTGAAAAACCAGTTCATAGGGACTAAAACCCAGAACTCATTCCCTAACAGCAAACAACAACAAATGAACACCGTCATCCCAATCCTTTTCTGTATCAAAGCAATATGACCGAATCCTATTTTTCAGTTTAATGATATCTTTCCAAGCTCCTTGACTTTCGGGGTGATAGGCGGAAGATTTAAACTGTTGGATGCCTAATTCATGCATAACCTGTTGGAAAATTCCAGACATAAAATTTGACCCTTGATCAGATTGGACAGATTTGGGAAGGCCAACCAGTGTATAAAAAACTTCACCAAAGCTTTCACAATGGTTTTAGTTTTTATATTTCTCAGAGGAATTGCCTCTGGAAATCTTGTAGACGCACACATGATGGTCAACAAGTATTGGTTGCCTGACTTGGTCTTAGCTTTAGGACCGACACAGTCCACCATTATTCTACTAAATGGTTCGTCAAATGCAGGAATAGGCTGCAGATGAGCCTTAGGTATCTTCCGATTGGATTATCCTACCATTTGACAAGTGTAACAAGATCTACAGTATTTAGAAACATCACTTTTGAGTTTCGGCCAATACAAATTATTTAAGATCTTGTAATAAGTCTTATTGACTTCTAAATAACCAGCCAAGGGAGTTTCATGTAATAGACTAAGAATTTCCTTTCGATATGACTTAGGAACGACCATTTGATAGCTCACTGACTACTCGTCACCAGCGGGTACCTCAGGTGGTCTCCGTTTTCTCATAAGGACCCAATTTTTCACAAAGTAATACACTGGAACTTGTGTGGCTTTCAGTTTCACTAATAGCCCTCTGAAACAAACAGGAGATCTCGGGATCTTGTTCCTTTTCAACGACAAGTGATTGTCGTTTTTCACCCTGATTAGAATAAAGAAAATGAGTTGTCAAAAGAAGATCAATGTGATCAATACCTTTTGATTGATAAATACCAGAGGAAAAAGTGGCCTCTTCAAAAGACTGACCAATACATGTGTCAGCTAAAGGAATAATTTCCTGATCAAGATCACTCTCAAGAGCTCTGTTTTTCATAGCTCTGGTAATTGCACAAGCAGGGTACAAATCAGTGATTTCGATTTCGACAGGATCCACTTTCTGATCCAAATACGGCTTGTCAGTTACAAGTGGATTAGCCACAACCTTATCTCCAGCTAGGTCATTGCCTAGTAATATGTGAATACCTTCTACAGGTAGAGAAGTCACTGCCCCAACAGTCACAGGTCCAGAAACTAAGTCTGATACAAAATTAACAGAATGGAGAGGAACATTTACAAAGTCGAACTCTACTCCCTAAATAAGTACACTTTCACTAGAAGAAGACTTCTCAGACAAAGGCAAAGTACTTGATAATAAAAGACTCTGAGAAGCTCCTGTGTCTCTTAATATTCTAATAGTGATAGGTTTGGCAGAATCACCAATAAATGATATAGAATCTTCGACATGAATGGTTCATAAGTCTCCAAAATAGAATCAGACTGGGGTTTGTTTGACCCAACAAATGTATTGCTTTCAATATAAGACTGCGACCATGACCTCATTTAAATAACAGCATTTGGAATAGCTCTGTCTTTATTCTGTTGCTTATTTTTCAACCTAAAGCAATCAGAAATGACGTGCCCTTTCTTTTTCAAGTAGGTGCAGGTAAGAAGAGATAAGGATTTCTGATTTTATCATATGTTTGGTTCCTAACCACCAGTTGTGGTTGCCTTGTTTGCAGTCAAACGAATACGTACTAAAGAAACTATTGCACTTTGTGCTGATACTTCTCCAAATAAGAACTCATGTACGCAAGGAATGCCGAAATCCATTTAAGTAGAAATAATAGACGTGGCGGTTTTTTTGTGTTTATTTGCTTTTTTTTACTATGAAGCGTACTCCATTTATGACAATCTCACTCAAAGTTCCCTACAATGTTTGGTTTATTTATCACGTGGATTTTAGCAGAATACAAGATCAACAAAACCCCCGTTCGAGTTTTTTTTTCTTTTCGACGCATCGGAATCTAGTTTTTGAATTCAGTAACAACAACAACATACATAAATAAATATATAGTTTCGTGATTTTGTTTTTGTTTTTTGTTTTTTGTTGTTTTTTTTTTTTATTTGGTTACTAGATTCAATTTACAAAATCTTTAACAAAGTCTGCCACGCTATCTCCATTACCGGAAATTGATTATGACCATCTCAAAGCTTGAACATACAGGGCAGCCACTGTTGTGAGGTACGCTCTAACAGGCAAACGGGATTATCTCCCTTATATTACAGTAGACTTATTAACACATTTAATGAATGTTACAAAACATAACACATTTTGATTCGGCTTTAAATTCAATTATGATTAAACTGATAATTATACATACTCAAACACACACACACACGCACACACACACACACACACACACATATATATATATATATATATATATATATATATATATATATATATATATATATGTATATAAACTAATAAACTAGACTAAACAACTGACTATTGTTCACAAATTTATATTTTTCAAATTGAAATAATGAATACTTAGCAAGTAATTCACACACCGGTTTCAGACACATTGAGTCAACAGAACTTTAATCCATAGTCATGTACAATAAAAAAAAACAATAATTATTAAATGCATTGTATTTAAAAACAGATCAGAGTTTCACACACAGACACACACACATATATATTTCAAAGTTTTTGAGTTCAAACTTGACAACTATGGTAAGGTGTGGAAAGACATTAGCTACCAAGTATTCATTTCCCTAGTAGTAAGAAACTCTGTCACGAGCTTTAATATAGTACACAAATTTGACCTCGAGAACTTTGAATTTTTTTGGCAACATGGCTGTTATTGTCTGTATCGCTTGTAAATAGTAAACTAGTACTCATAGCAGAGTGTATCTGCAAACATCCGGTGTATTTCGAACGTTATTGTTTGTAATATATTTTTCAAATATATCTTGCATTACCAATGTGACAGTGACTTCTTCCGGAGTCAAATTCCTTCGAGTGTTTTGTTCTTCATGTGTATTGATATGTTTGCCTTTTAATATTTGACAAGTCGTTTTTGATCAGCAGATCTACTCTTATGGCCATTTGTTGCTTGTATGCTTTGGGCCAATTAAGAAGTTAAAGCCAGGTTTGTGGCAAGTGAGGTAGAAAGCAAATGTATCATACCGCCATTCAATGTCTTTTTTCTTCTCTCTCTCTCTCTCTCTCAAAATTTAATAAATCTTGTTTATCAAGGCTATCGTTGCTTTTTTGACTCATACAATCTGCTAATGACGGTGCTACGAACCACGCAACGAAATCTTATGTCTTTTCCTTGTTTGAATCTTGCAAATCAAGGCTGCAAGAGAGTGACTGAAAATTGGCGTAGCTTCAGGACCCATTGAGATACAGAACTAACGTTTGGAACACTTATAGAAAATAAAATTTTCTACAACTTTATTTATCTCTCTCTCTCTCTCTCTCTCTCTCTCTCTCTCTCTCTATATATATATATATATATATATATATATATATATATATATATATATATACGTACATACACGCACACACACACACAACGAAAAAGAAAAGGAGAATGAGAGGATAATATGTTAATCGACTTTAAATTGTTTCCCTCGTCTTAAATACAGGCCTTTAATGGACTGAAAGGGAAGAAGGCTACTAGCAGTGCTTACATACGACTTGACTGCGATTTGTCTGATGTTTCCCTGCCAACGAACACCTTTACGTCTAATTTAATCTGGGTGAGAACTCTATATCTGACCCAATGCTACATACGTAACGGAATTGCAGCGAGTACTTTCTCATCCCTTACTGGCTTAACATCACTACAGGTGACCCAAGGCATCTTTGGCCCAATGAATGCGGACAGCTTCAGTGGACTAATCAACCTTACTTACGTGTCCCTCCAGGCCGAATTTTTGGAGAAGACATTTCCAGCTGACCTGTTCACCAAACTGACCACTGTTACTACGATAACGATTCGATCAGGCAGCTTGACTAGAATTCCATCAGGAGCCTTTGATGGCCTCAAACGTTTGGAGTCATTAGACCTGTCTGGAAACTTATTAACGTCACTTCCGGTAGGTGCTCTCGACAATCTCGTGTCTTTGATAAATCTGACACTGGATAGGAACAACTGGAACTGTGGCTGCCATTTTACATGGATGGTTATCGACATGGCTGTTGTACTCAGGTAACAATTTTCATTTATCTGCAAACAGCTTTTGATCCTAAATGAATTATCTTGGATTTTGGAGAACTTTCCCTCTTAAACTATAATTCTTTATATCATTATATCGTAACTTAAAACTCTGTTTTCGTGACGAGCTTTTTCTGCAATTGAAGCCTAGTCTTCAATTATACTTATGTTTTGTGTGGTCACAATATTTGATATAATTCGAAGTCCAAACCCTATTTTATTTGTCTCGAAAAGCTTAGATTAACATTTGGATCAAAGGCCATACTCCAGGAAAACTAGTTCAAGCTTTACAACATTGGAGTCTTGCGTTTGTTTTTCATCCTAAGGCGCGCTGTGTTTGATTCTGCTTTCATAAATACAGATTAATTGGCTTACCAAACTCTTCTACCTTGTTCTCGTTGTAAATTATTGTGTTACATATAAACTTTTAATGCAATATTTAACACTGGTATATTATAAGTTTAATGTAATATATAACACTGGTATATTATAAGTTTAGTGTAATATATTACACTGGTATATTGCACGTTTAGTGTAATATATAACACTGGTATATTACAAGTTTAATTTAATATATAACTCCGGTATATTACAAGTTTAATGTAATATTTAACACTGGTATATTTTAAGTTTAGTGTAATATATAACACTGGTATATTACAAGTTTAGTGTAATATATAACACTGGTATGTTACACGTTTAGTATAATATATAACACTGGTATATTACAAGTTTAATGTAATATATAACACTGGTATATTATAAGCTTAGTGTAATATATAACACTGGTATATTACAAGTTTAATGTAATATATAACACTGGTATGTTACACGTTTAGTATAATATATAACACTGGTATATTACAAGTTTAATGTAATATATAACACTGGAATATTATAAGCTTAGTGTAATATATAACACTGGTATATTACAAGTTTAGTCTAATATATAACACTGGAATATTACAAGTTTAGTCTAATATATAACACTGGAATATTATAAGCTGAGTGTAATATATAACACTGGTATATTACAAGTTTAGTGTAATAATTAACACTGGTATATTACAAGTTTAATCTAATATATAACACTGGAATATTATAAGCTTAGTGTAATATATAACACTGGTATATTACAAGTTTAGTCTAATATATAACGCTTATATATTTCATGTTTAGTGTAATATTTAACACTGGTATATTACAAGTTTAGTGTAATATATAACACTGGTATATTACATGTTTAGTGTAATATCTACCACTGGTATATTGCAAGTTTAGTGTAATATATAACACTGGTATATTACAAGTTTAGTGTAATATTTAACACTGGCAGGGGTGTACTGGGTAAGCAACTCGGACCTGGACTTATCACCGGGACAGGCCCGGGGTTTTGCTCACACCAGTAAAACACCGGTAAAAACGGATTTTTTTGCTTTCCCACCGGCCCACCGATGCGGCGGTCTGCCGGGAAAGGCCCGGGGTTTTGCTCACACCAGTAAAACACCGGTAAAAACGGATTTTTTTTAGGCGGCCTGCCGGGCTTTGTCCCGGTATGCCCAATGGCCAGTACACCACTGAACACTGGTATATTATAAGTTTAGTGTAATATATAACACTGGTATATTACAAGTTTAATGTAATATATAACACTGGTATATTTTAAGTTTAGTTAACTATACTTAGAAAGTGATTGAGCAAAATATGCGTGCGCCACAAATAGAATTTTCTCGTATATAGTCTCTAAATGAATGAATGAATGAATGAATGAAATATGTATGAATGAATGGACGTTGGAATGAATAACGATTACATTTTGGAATGAATTAATAAAAAGAATATGTTAATGAATGAATGATTAAATGTACATTATTGGAAGATAGAGAAAGATTGAATGTACTATGACAAGGCATCCCATATATTAAATAACAATCAGTGATGACAAGGCCAAACAAATATCAGACACACTTTAAAATTTGAAAATCTCTGCCAGAATAAAAAAATAAAATGCCTCAATTTTTAAAAAAATAAATCACACAGATAATGTGCTGTTACAGTTTACACAATTTAACAACAAATAGGATAAAATAAGGATCCCCTGTTGCCTCAATCGTATATACCCATATATGACGAGCGCCCAGCTGCAATTACAATAAGTGATTATAAAATAATTTCCCGCGCCTGAAAAACTCCCTCACTTTAATAGTAAATAAAAGTTTGTGAGATTATTTTCATTTTACATTCTAGTATACAAGATAAATTTTGAATACATTTTTACTTATTTGGTAGCAATCTGGGACAATCACTGAAAGAGAAATATTTACTTAATGAAAACAAATCATTATGAGAAGGTTATCAAATATACATGTGGAATGAACAATTTTGAAAGGTAAACCCTCAAATGCCTCCATTAGGAGAAGTTTTGTAAAAACATTTCACGTATAGTCAAATATTTGTATTTCTAATACAGCTTCGTATTTTTATTTTAATACTATTGAAGTATAAACTTATCGAATACTATTGGAGTATAAACTATTCGAGTACTATTGAAGTATAATCTGTTTGTAGTGCTTATTATTTAATTCTAGTTTAATTCCACAAATTTAAGATTCATGCAACCTTTCAAAAAATTAATAAATTTAGAAGTCTATGGGAGTTTTTGATGTGGGAACTTGCTTATGGCCGAATGCTGTAGATCTGCCTTGTATAATCAACCGGCCGATCAAGGCCTGTAGATCAGGTTCGGCCGATTTATATTGTTCATAAGCCGTATACGAGTGAATACGGTGTATGTATGTGATTTGAGAATACTGACACTTATGTGTATGTGTAATAATATATATATATATATATATATATATATATATATATATATATATATATATATATATATATATATATATTGAGAAAGGTGACACAGCCACTTCACGTGCTACATTATTGTGCAAGCGGCCGAAATTTAACTCTCGCTTTAGTGGTTGGTGAAAAATATAATAAAAGAAATATAGGTAAAATAGACAGGAGTGACAAGTAGCAGTCATATCACTAGGTAGATGCTCTATAAATATGATTCTTGAGGCTTTGTATATGTTGTATTCAAAGGTACTGCCACTTTTCTAACACCAGCAAAACACTAATGTGCTATTTTTCTAACACGAGCAAAACTCTAATGTGCTATTTTCAAAGGTATGTTTGAAGTACTCGTTATATTACTGTGAACAAAGGTAGTTTGAAGTACTCGGTATATTTCTGAGAACAAAGGTATGTTTGAAGTACTCGTTATATTTCTATGAACAACGGTATGTTTGAAGTACTCGTTATATTTCTATGAACAAAGGTATGTTTGAAGTACTCGTTATATTTCTGTGAACAAACATCTTATAATACGTAGGAAATAATTACTTCTAAAATATTTTTGAATACAAGTTTATTTCCAGGTGTCACTGCCACACTGACGTGCAGTTCTCCGGCAGGCTACAAAGGATTTAGACTGAACAGGGCTATTGCCGCACTTGGTTGTACAACTTCCACAACCACACCAGTTAGTACACCGCTACTTATCTGACATAATATTGGTGCATGAGAAACATTTTCAGATTCTGATACTTAATCTCTTATAGATTACATGATTTATCAGCATACTGCATGAGTTAGGTTTTTGTATATCTGTGATTGGCACAAAATTATAAAGTCTAAAGCAAGACAAGATTAGTGGCTAAATATCACCAAGCGGTATACCATATAAAGTGTATGTTTTTTCCTTTATCTAATTACTCATATTACTCATATTCTATTATCAGCATACTACATAAGTTGCGTTTTTTTATATATGTTATTTGGACAAATATATAAAACCTAAAACAATAAAAGATTAGTGGCTAAATATCAACAAGCTGTATACCATATAATATGTATGCAGGACCGGATTAACCCATAAGCTAATACGGCTATAGCCTTAGGCCCTCCTATTTTGTGGGCCCTCCTTTAGACTCTCCATTCCACATTAAAGTAACAGCTGAGCAACCTTCCATCCTATTATCCTTAGGACCCTCATAACCTTATTTCCGACCCTGAGTGAATGTTCTTCCTTTATCTAATTACTTAGACTGTTCTTGAGCAAAGCATGTAATCAAAACAAAACCTGTGATATGCTGCTTCACTGATAATGCCTAAAGGACACAACAGGTGAAAGCTTCATACATCTTTATACATTTCTCACGACATAACAGTCCAAAACATGGACCTCATTTTGCTGTATGAACTCCTCCTGCGTTACAATAATGTGAGTAAAACCGACATTTGCCTCTTTATAATGAATGCAGAAGTTTTTCATTGGCTACTTCGGTCAGAGTCACCGAAAAGTTCTGTCATTTTTCAAAGTAAAATTTGTTGTAGCCGGCCCCTTCACCATGGTATCATTAGGTCGTTCAGAATGAGAGCAAGACAGTGCATTCGATGCTGTATCAGTCATTACTGATCAATTACCACATCTCGGGCTTCTTCTCTCCGACTTTCTCCAATTTTTTCAGGAAAAGCACAATCCTAACGGCTTAAATTAAAATCATATCGAGTTGTCAGCACCTTTTCTTCAAACGTTGATACGATTTGGTCTCTTCGTAATCTCTACCAACTTCGTTTTCATCAGCAGATTCGTTCTCACATTCATCGCCATATTTATCATTAGAGTTCTCTTCATTATCTTCATCTTCACAACGGTCATAATTTACGTCATCATTCTCACTGTAACCCTCCTCATCCTCGTCCGCAAGTCTGGTATATGTTTAACTTTGAGTTAGTTAAGCTAATTACTAATTGGGTATCTTATCACTTCCACAATAGTGGCAATTATCTTATTTGCAATTAGATTCAACAACATGTAATTATGTAACGATTTTAACATCCATGTCCAAGAAAAGCGTGTGTATATATATATATATATATATATATATATATATATATATATATATATATATATATATATATATATATATTAATTCAGATGAGAAAAATAGATTCAAACTTACGTTTACTATAATAGTAATGTTTCTAGACTAGAAGATCCATCAACCACAGCACGAAAATAATACAAACAACAAATGTAAAGATGCTTCCTTTGTTGATTAAATCAGTGTAGATTGTAAATTTTGCGGTAAAAAAGTACGTCAAATAACAAAGAGCATTTTGATTTTCATTTGAGAAAGGAAAGAAAATGCCCAGTAGCAATGCAAATAGTTCCAAATGTTAATCCTTGTAACTTCCAATCCAATTTTATATCCAGCAACAATAATGTTTCAGACACAAAGTTTATTTGCAAACAATCAACAGAAACTTCTTTAGTGACAATGTATCCACTCTTATGGTCCAACTACTGGAGAAGAAAGGGAAACAGTAACACTAATACCGCTCATTTTCGGAAACACACACACACACACACACACACACACAGAGTATGTTTCCAAATGTTATGACTTGTATATAAAATGAATTTAAGGCCTGTCCAGAGTTGTCTTGTCAAAATAAATCAATAAAAAAATCATTAAATAAATAAATAAACAAAAATCAAACTCAAAATGATATCAGAATTTTTTTTAAAAACCAATCAATCAGTGATCTAAAATTCAATGTCATGAAAGAACATAACAAAAAATATGTCTGAATAGTGGCCATTGGTATGACGTAACATAAATGAATTTTCCATGACTCGCGTGGCTACATTTCCTTGTTATAGTCTCCAAAGTCAAATAATAGCATGTGAATAAAAAAGAAATTATAATTTCGCACTAAAAAAAATGTTGGCATTTTTGTGTTTGATTATGCACTAAAAAATATATTATGCTGATGCTGACATATTATATTATATCGGTATTAGAATTGGGTATATACTAATTGTTACCACAGGATCTTGCTTATGTTCTATTGGGCTTAGAAGAATGAGGTAAAGTACAAAAGAATTAATTCAAAATGTTTTGGGACCTGGGGGGGGGGGGGGGAGGGATAATTTGAAATGAAAGAGTTTTTCATTTTTGCTTAAATAATGTACCAAGGGGAGTTCAGTTTAAATCATTCTTTTTTCTTCTCTGTTGCAGGTAATAGGTAAGTACATTTCTTTTGCCAAACTTTTTTTTGCGGTGTCGATTGTGTACACAGGGTGTACTTAAAAAGTGCAAACCCCATGATTATATACTTTTATGAAAAAGGAAGAGAATTAAGACTAAATGTTCCAAAGCTCATTTTTTGTTTGTCAATGCTGCATGATCAAGCTTAAATGGAAAGATTATCAGATGGCCTGATAATCTTTCTTCGTGATCAGTTTTTCAGCCTCAAATCAAGAGGTTTATAATAATAATAATAATAATAACAATAACAATAATAATAATAATAATAATAATAATAATAATAATAAGTAAAAACAAAGACTTTTAGACCTGAAATCATGGGATACGGGACATTTGCAGCAAAGCGCCGTCAATGGGTTGTGGAACAGGTTGATGATGATTAGATAAGACGAAAAAGCAATCCGAAACCAACCAATGTATAGTATTGTATCGTATTTCTTTGAGATCATTAGTGTGATATATATATATATATATATATATATATATATATATATATATATATATATATATATATATATATAAAGAGAGAGAGAGAGAGTAACGTGAAATTTTATTAAAATACAATTGTTGCAAGAGCTTTCAGGATGAATAAAATGTATAGAGTTCTAAGTAACAATGTCATAAATATATCGGTCACATAATTTTCACAATTAAACACATCAATGTTCTCGTACGTATATTTAGTTCTTATTCAAATGTGATTCGAATCCAATTAAATTAAAACGAGCAATTGTAGGAAAATTAATTATTGTTCAAAGACAAAAGTGCAGAGAACCTTATGTTTAGAAGGACGGACAGAAGACAACAATAAAGAAATATTTTGTTCTTGTCAGAATCCTATGTGCTGGAAGCGACCGCTCTGATTTTTGCTGGTATGGTCTTAGTTGTCGCCGCTCCATGTCAAAGGCTGAGGCTCCAGAAACAGAGGAATCCGGGAAATCGGCTAACCAAGGAAAAATACCACCCAAACAGTCAAGTGACATTGACAAGGAAACATCGGAGGAGTGGAACAATTATAGAAACAATGATGTTGAAAAGACTAACGACGGCAAGGACAAGCGGAAATGGCACAGTTCTGTATGTGCGAGGCAGGTGATCGTGTCTCCAAGACCATTGATTGAAGTGGAGTACAAGAAGATGCATCCCTTGTTCCCAGGATTCCGCGGTCCTTGGTGACGACTTTTGCAACTACTCACGGACTTATAAGTGTGGACTATTTGCTTACAAATTTAAAGTGTGAAACTTGTGTTTTTAAATAGGTTCTGACCAGTTTTCTCTCTTTTTATATGTCATACAATACATGGCATATATTCTTATTTGTATTTGGTTATAAATACAAAAAACAAACAAAGAAAACAAAATAAATTGTACTTCTATTTATTTGATGCATTTCTTAATATATTTTTCGTCATCTAGATTAAAGAAAGATAATATGAATGTCTCTCCACAGTCAACTTTCTTTTCGTAATTGATGAACAGCTGCTTTTGTACTAAAACCTTAGGATGTAAATAAAAAATTAACAATTATCTGACATGTACATTTAACTCGATGCAGAAGGTCGAAAGAGATTTATTTTATGATTGCGCACTTTATACCCTTTTTAGAAAGTGCATGGCAGTTGCGAAATATATATTTACGTTCCCCTGTAATCACGATACAGTTCCGATAGTGATGAAATAAAGGTTCCTGAATAGAGTCGTGACAAGCGCGATGAGTCACACAAACATAAAGAATTTGAATATCTTTCACTTGAGAACATTCAAAGTAAACCAAAATTAAAGTCTAATCTGTCACGATTCTTTAACTTGTTCTTGTCATTCAAAAATTCTTCTAGCTCGTTGTCATATCTCTGAATATAACATTGATGATCTATCGTGATGATTTGACCACAAATACCACATCATTTCCTTCCTGGACACACGTGTGATTCGTCGAAATTCATACGAACATGCTGTCCACATGTTGGACACGCTTTCAATAATCCGCAAGGACTTTTCTGTTATTGGGATTATTTCATGCAATGTCGCTCGTAACATGGTGGACTCACGAATGTTTCGTCTGTAAGAAGAGCATCGAATCATGTTTTGTCCTTCAGGAGCACTAGGCCTAGACGCTAAACAGCCACGACGTCTATTTCTACAATAAACATGTTATTCCCGATTTTCAAATCCTTCGTCACATTTGTCACAATAGTATTGATATCAAAGAAATCCTATGATACTAGTAATAGCATAAAAAATGATGTTCGTGATTATTGATGTGAATGTATTTTCCATCTGGAAAATGGGGTCCTCAAAACAGGAGTTCCGTACGTATGACTTAAGGGTAAACTTTCAATGTACAGCGAGGGGATAGTACGTCTTGAATTTTCTGTATTTCAGGAACTCCACACACTGTCTCTTTCAAACTTCCAGCTTGTTCCAAAAAGGATCTCTGCTTCTCTCCGTTGTTTGGCTCTATCCGATTTTCTAATACTCTTCCACGTTATTCTCTATTCTGTTGTATCGGTGTTCTCTGCACAACATCGAGCGACCATGATGACGCGGACTAAACACATTTGATCTTGCTCGTTGTTAATCTGGACGATACTTAGTTTGGTACTAGGAAGTTAATAAAAACTAAAACTTTTTGCGTTTTGCGCTGCCTGTAGCTTTTCTATCGGTCATCGGTCATGTCAAACTCATCGTTGGATGGTTGGACGTGTTGAATTTTGTTCAAGAATTAGGAAGATGCTAATTCCTCAGGTGTACTAAATTCAATCCAAGCACGATATTTCAAACTGTCGTGAGTTATCGACACTCTTAAGCTATCGTGATTTTTAGCTTGACATTGCAGTTTCAACTTCTCTAACATAATCTTCAATAAGTCAGTAATGAATGTAGCCGCTTTCTCTGCCGGGACTTGAGACTTGAACACTTTAAATTTGACCGTGTAAGTGTAAGCGGTTGGTCTAAAATTTCTATAAGTCATTTTGTGAGGAGGTAGAATATGAAAATAATCTTCAGGGGCTACCAAACGACTTTTTCTTGGCCGATGTTGACTCTCTAGGTCTTGGGGGGGGGGGGGGAGGAGGTGGATGGTGTTGGCTAGGAGTCCATCATTTCTTCTTCAATATCGCTAGGATGAACTTCATACAAATTTTTTCTCAAGGTATGATGCGACATAGAGCGCCGTCGTCGCATTGCTTCTGGTTTCTCCTTGGAAAGGTGTGATCGTTTCATGACGATGAACGATTTAAGATTTATTTAACCTCTCACCCTATATATAGAGTCCCCATACGTAAGAGAATACACTCATTCAATCTGAACCTGTGAATATAGTAGAGTCACAACAGATCACACAAATGGTCAGATATTTACAGAAAGTTATTCGAAAATATATCTTCAACAATGCTTTTGGAGAGACTCCAGACTTCTCTCGAGATAAAAGTGAAAATACCTGTTATGTCCGTCAAGAGAAAGAACATTAAGACTACTGAATGTCCACAACAACAGAGAAAAGTAAGCTTAAAGATAAGAGTAATCTGGTCCTGAGACAAAATTAAAGATATCTGTTATAACTGTCAAGATAAAGGACATTGGTCTCCAGAGTGTTCCAAGAAAATCAAGAAAAAAAAGAGAATATGGAAGAGCTTTCAGAAGAAGAAACAGAAGAAGCTATTCCAGCAAAGAAATTAAATGCAAGACACGCATTAGAAAGAGAAGAAAAAGCAAGACCGTAAGAAGAAAAAAAGTACTTTTATGATGTTTTTGAAATTTCATTGTGATTCCCATTTTCGATAATATAATAAAAACGTAAGCAACGTAAGCGTATCTTTGTCTTGATTGCTTTGTTGGGGGGGGGGGGAGTAGTTGTTGTTGTTGTTTTTTTGTTTTGTTTTGTTTTGTTTTGAGAGGTTTGAGGGGGGGTAGCACTTTATGGAGGGTATTGTTTTGTTTGTTTTGTTTTTTTACATTTTACTTGGCAATAGTGAGTAGTATCCTTTTTATAATAGAACTGGGTGGTCCTGAAAAGGACCGTTGGTTTGACAAAAATTATGGACTTGAAAACATCAGCTTCAATTGTCTTAAAACATTTCCACGTCCAAGTCCTATTGCTACTGTTGTGGTAGTGGTTGCTGATATATCTGCTGGTGTCTCAGTACTCGTAGCTATAGTCACGGAAGCTTTATAATTCTTGGACTGTAAAGGTCTCTTCCTCTTGGGTTTCGCTAAAGTACTTTTATACATTCCTCACAGGTGTTTTAGCTCCACCAAAATGTCCTTTAACAGACTGAAAGGTCTGTTTTCACTCCCTTCCATCCCTTGCCTGCTCAAGGTTTTTATCTCCTCTTGTTGCTTTTTAATTTCCTCTTCTTGTTGTTTTTGAACAAAAGTCTGTTTTTCACTTTTTTTTGGCGTTGCAACAATTCTTGGGCGGATAAAAAATCGTAGAAAGACAAATCCATAGCCAAGCCATTCTCCTCTGAAATAATACTCGCTACAGCAGCAGTGGTCATACTGTCATTCCGGTTATACAAAGCATCCACTATATATATCGAAATTGACGTCACGCGTTCTCTGCATTCTGTTTGGATTGTTTGAAATAGAACTCGTCCTCACTGAAATATGTCACACGCGTTCTAATTGGTGGAATCTCTAAATCAGTTTCGATCCAATCTT
Source organism: Margaritifera margaritifera (assembly GCA_029931535.1). Taxonomy (NCBI): domain Eukaryota; kingdom Metazoa; phylum Mollusca; class Bivalvia; order Unionida; family Margaritiferidae; genus Margaritifera; species Margaritifera margaritifera. The sequence continues at coordinate 119,633 of JAQPZY010001550.1, read as the reverse complement.
TGCCTATATATAGAAGTGAGTTCCCCCCTTGTGTTATCTGTTCTCAAGAAAAATCATAATGTGGACCAGCGTGGAGTCATCGGCTATTATTGTCAACATGCTCTTCAATCCAGACTACCTTGTGTATGTGAAGTTATCACCAAGATCACAGACACGGCAGTATGGAAAATAAAAGTTTTCATTCAGGCAAGGATGCCTCAAGAGTGTTTGTTCATGGACATGCAGTGCGGAGAAGTTTGCAAAGAAGACAATGAAGCAGTTTCACCAGTGTTAACAATCTTTGGTTTACAAACCAAAGGCCCTTTTCAGGAACAACTCAGATCTCTGGAAACAGAGATACTAATCAAACTGTTGCCAAACCTATTGTGTTTATGTTTGCATGTTTGTATGTTTTGTATGTCTTATACACCTAAAAATTAAAGCCCACACCCTCTACTCATCTATCTTGAATGATAGTATATAAGTATGTTTGTGTGAATATCTGTGAACATTCCAAACCTTTTCTCTCCGTTCACTTCACTTCTAGTGAGTTAGTTTAGATGTTGGTCGGTCTATCTGTGAGTGTTGGTCAGTAGGTATGGGTGCTGGTCAGTCAGACGATGTGTTGTCAGTAGGTGTAGGTGTTGGTCAGTAAACGTAGGTATTGGTCAGTACTTCCGTGTGTTGGTCAGTAAATGTGGGGTATTGGTCAGTAAAATGGTGTATCTTTCAAACATTACATTTCCCCGTGTTTCTATTAATTGTTCAACATGGCATCCTAATGTTAATTTCCCTTATCCCTATACAGTCCCATAATGTTAATCCTAAGGACGTTATTAACATTAGCATTCCCCGTATCTCCATACAGTAAAATAATGTTAAACCTATGGACAGTGTTAATATTCAATTCTTCCTGTCCCAATAGGGTCATATTTTTCAAAAGGGTGACCGTAATATTAATTTCCACTGCATGCATACGAACCAATTTGTCGCCATATCGTACTCCATTACTAATCTTGCCTTCGTACAATCGAGGTTACAAATATTTTTGTATCATTTATGTGTTTTCAAAATCGGCTTGGGTGGTTCCAAAACAAGTTTTGAATTAGTGCGAGCTTTGAAAATTGCCATGAAACAATGCGGTTGTCACTCTAGGAAAACCGACAAAGGCATTGAATTTCTCAATCAACCTTATGAAAAAGAATTAAGAGAACAACACGTTCATTTTTTTTCACCACTCAAAATCCTGAAACCAAAGCCAGTGTCGTGCAACGTTTTAAAAACTTTGAAAGAACGTGTGTGGAAATATTGTACGCACGAACAAACTCTCCAATACATCGGCGTGTTACCACGTCTGGTGAAAGCATACAATGAATAGTACCATCGCAGTATCGGATGTGTTCCAGCAGAAGCGGCGTTTGAAAATGAAGTGTCAGTGTTTGATCGACTGTTTGGAACGTCTGAGACATCCTCCACAAAAAAGAAGTGTTAAACACAGGAAATTGGTTTCGTATTGGAAAAACAAATTGCACTTTTGACAAAGGATAGTTAATGAACTGGACGACAGAATTGTTTCATGTGACATGACACGTGCTTGGATGTTACCCTCCTGTCTATTAATTGGAAGATATAAACGGAGAAGTGTGAAAAGGAACTTTTTGCTTGTCCGAGTTACAACGCGTAACCAAGAAAGACGTTATGTTGGATATCGAAAGCATTCTCGATCAAGCAACATATAAAATGCATAAACGTCGCACTCAAGAAGTGAAAGTCCATTGAAAAGGACATCCACCTAGTTTTGATTCTTGGATTGCAGCTTTACATGTCATTCGCATTGAAAAGGAGCAAACAAGATTATTTAAAAACTGTCACAGGATATTTGGAAAATACTTTTTTTCTTATTTCTATGTCCCCATAATGAAGTGATAACTTTAACTCCTCTATGTTATGAATACAATTTTTTTATTTAAGATTCAATTGGAACGGCCATGTAAACAACAGCATCTGTTTTGATTCTATTTGGCAAAGAAACTCGATACTAACTGTAAATGTTGCTTTTCTATTTGTTTCTATTTTTGTCAGAGTTATGGTCCCTTTTCTTAAAATTGTAATTTTTTTATAATTAGTTCAAAAAACCAACATAGCTAGTGATCCTTGTGACATATTTATCATCAAGTCAACATGAAATCTGTGTAACTGACACATGGATGCACTTTTCGAGTGCCTCTTAACTTTTCTTCCATTTCTGAGATAGCGAAGGTTCTTTGGCAGTATAATTTTCTTTTTTATGCCACACCTTGGTTAAGTTTTGCGGTTTGGTCACTTTTCTGGAACTGTGGTGGGGCATTGGTGTCCCATAAACATATTTCTAGTCATCTTTTGACTATCATTGTTCAGCAATCTATTTGGAATCTTTTAGGCTACGGTGTATCAACTTTATTGCGACTACTATACTTCGTCATTTAGTTCATTTATAAACAATTTAGCACGGAATTATGACGCGGAAATATCACTGCTTTGTTGATGTAGTTCCCTAAAGAAAAGAAAAGGTATTCACGGCTGTTACATTTCCTTGATGTAATCCTCTCGCAAACCTCGCGAAAATAAATCGCACACAAATTGCTAATTTACGGTATCTGCCGCATTCAGTTACTAAATGGTACAGAAACGCATTTCGTTGTAATTTGTCCGTTTGTCTTGTCTTCTAGCCATCTAATAGATTGTAATTCTACATCTGCTACCTTTTAAAACCATAGAAGGTGGCATACATTGATAAGACAATTTATTATCCTTTCATATTTGACCTTTTTGTAACTAAATGTACTTTAGAAGTCTTTTTTCTGCACTTCTATTTCAGATTGTTTGACCCTTCAACTACTTTGTATGCGAAAATGATTTCTTTCAGAAAGGATCTATTTCCATGTTTATGTATGTATGTATGTATGTATGTATGTATGTATGTATGTATGTATGTATGTATGTATGTATGTATGTATGTATGTATGCATGCATGCATGCATGCATGCATGCATGTATGTATGTATGTATGTATGTATGTATGTATGTATGTATGTATGTATGTATGTGCATACTGTCGAATGTATGTACACACTTTCACATATATGTGTAAGTTTTATTTTTAATTTGTCTGTAGACTATTGAAATAATGTGATAATTTGACATTTTTTCAGGAGAATAAAGGGGATGCAATTTCTGCTCACAAACTATCAAGCAATATGATCAGTCTGGTTTACAATCAAAATGAAATGCCTAGTCATCAATCTGTAAGAAATGACAAGCCGTGATGTTTAATAATTCACACTTTAAAACAATCTTCGGTAATTTTTCCAAAAAAACTTATTTTAGCCTGTCATAAATACATCGTCAGGATTTTCAGTATTCTTCTGACACTCTGAATGAATTACAGATGGAAATTAATTGTCACGAACTTGATCTCGAATGACCTTTCCAGTTTACAGTTAGCCGGGAGTTTTTGAGTCAAGTTCTTAAGTACCGAATATGTTGCCAGAAGTTTTGTAGTAGAAGTAATCCTTGTATCAAACAGATTTAAAATGAAAGGAAATGTACCCGAGCCTATTTTTTTAATAAAGCCACTATGACGTATGCACCCTCAATACAAGTAACATTTTTGACAATAGCAACATTAATAATAACTAAGAGAGAGGGCACCTTAATGATTTATTTATTTAAGCTGAAACGTCTCATTGTAGGTGTTTCCCCTCGTGTACATCTTATATTGACCACGCTGTGTATAGCTATAAATAACATCAAATGACCCTATCTTATCAATGATTGTGCTTGCTTGCGGATACACACGACATTTCTCCCAAAATTGCTCTCATCCCAAGGTCTCTTTGCTGTCTTTGTTGTCCCTGGTTTCTGACTTACTTTAAAACCGAAAACTATCCTTTCTGCGCCAAACACATTCTTTGGTTTTCAGAAGGGTAGTTGCAGGGTTATAACAATACTATTTTTGTTCTAAAAGATATGGTATATGGAGAAATTATAAATTAATGAGGAAGGTGGTCACAAGATTGTTGACGAGATAAAAATGAAACCTTTATTATCAGCGTTTGGGATTTTGTTAATTCTGAATTCCGTACTTTCTCTTTCACCAGTCGGGTGCACAATAAACAGCAACAAAGCCATATGTGATTATCAAAAGTGGTCCCCACCACTAAAAGATAGCAGTTTTATTCCAGATCCCTATCAAGTAGAAGTGTACAATATTACCGGAGTGCTGATTTCAGGGGTAAGTGCAAAAAAATTATTTTTATTTTAATTTTCAATATATTTACTGGTACATATTTTTCTTCGAACTCCAGCACATGCAAACTAAACAGACAAGTAAATAGAATCAATTAATATATGCTGAATAAAAAAATATAAGAAAACAAAACTACATGTTATCATTTGGCTGGCAATATTGATAGTATCTACAAACCAAAACTTGTTGTTGTTGTTGTTATTATTATTAATATTATTTTTATTATTATTATTAATATTATTATAATTATTATTATTATTATTCGGGGAAAATTTAATATAATAATGTCTCGCTAGCAGAAATTTTTTTCTAATGTTTCTGTTGTTTCCTTGCTCTAATGGTAATAATAATAATAATAATAATAATAATAATAATAATAATAATAATAATAATAACGAGGACTTTGTATAGCGACTAATCTTTAGAAGCTCCACGCGCTTTACAACATTAGATAACACCTAAAAACATATATAATGATATGAATACGAAAAACAAACACCATGAAATTAGAAAACAAAAACATGCTGAAAACAGTTAAGATAAGGAAACATTCTGAAGTCTTTAGGTCTATTCCTGGTAACAATTTTATTTTACTCTCAACCTTTTTACGGATCACTTTTTGTCTGATATTCTCAGTATTGGTCTAGACTGACATATATCTCTCGTCCACTCATCATCTTTTAACTTAAGGGACATATTTATTTCTCTTATTTGATCTTTGTCACTTTTCAAGAATGTAAATATTTGCGATATTTTTTTCTTAAAGAACGTCCCTTTTTTCAACGTTAAGCACTTTTTAAAAAATATATCTGAGCGACAGTACTTTTATTAAACTGATACCTATCCTTCTTATTCCAGCTCTACGGAAGAATTGCATTAAAATATTTTTAAAAAATATATACAAAATTAATCATTGTAAAATTAAAATGTCGGTTAATATCAATTCTGATAAATATTTATCAATTTTAGAGAATATTGAACATTAATCGCTACATCGTAAAAATATATCATTGAAATGGTAAGGCGTATACGTCACAATTTTATATACCACACCTACCAGTTGCTGTTGCCATGACATAATTATTTATTTTGTAATCATTTCAATATCCATATCCTTATATTTGTAATGGAACTTTGTTTCTCTCGTCATCAATATTTTTAACCTCGGACTTTAATGCTATCAATTTCCTAAATGTTTTAAAATGTTGCAATTCAAAGTCAAAAGCGGTAAATAGTGAAATTTAAGATTTCTTTTTTTTTCCGCTTTCAAGTTAGAACAGATTATTTTCCCCAATAAATCATTCCTGTTTCAATCACCTGAAATATAAAAAACGTAGAAACTTTCTCTAAGTTGTTTGTCTCGATCGATCTACTTGACTGATTAAGACAGAACACATTTAAGTGGACCCAGAGGCAGATGTTACGGTCATGATCTCATTTTTGACTTTGCAATGTGGTCACGGCCATAATTGCATTTTTACTTTGCAATGTGGTTACGGTCATAATGATATTTTTGACTTTGCAATGTGGTTATGATCATAATGTCAGTTTTTACTTTGCAATGGGGTTACGGTCATAATGACATTTTTTACTTTCCAATGTGCTTAAGGTCATAATTAAATTTTTAGATTTTGCAATGTGGTTACGATCATAATAGTATTTTGTACTTTGCAATGTGGTTACGGTCATAGTGGCATTTTTACTTTGCAATGTGGTTACGATCGTAGGGTAATTTTTTACTTTGCAATGTGGTTACGGTCGTAATGGCGTTTTTTATTCTTTGACACTAATGAGTAAACATTATGCGCAGCTAAAACTTTTATTCTTTCTTTCTTGTTGTATGACATTCCGTTTATTTTAACCTATCTGTTTTGAAACCAGTTCTAAAGTAAGTAACAGTATCGACTCCTTCTTGTGTTAGGAACATTTACTCTCTCCCGAGAGACACAAAGAATTGAAAAATTGCGAAAGTGGAGACGTATTCAGATTGTTTCCGATCATTTCAGTTATTCAGTTTAGTTTAAATTCGGTTAATCGGTCTGATGTGGATATGTAATTGAAATTCAATCAAAGATAGCAAGAAGACAGGAGAATAATTATTTGCTACATACAGTTTTTTATGACTCTTTGTTTCAACAGTATAAAGCAATGTTCCTGATTCAAGCAAAAGTTTGATAGCACAACTCGGTAGACAAAGACTACTCAGAGGGATTTTTAACTTTGACGTGAATGATCCACATATTTCACACAATATTTTTTCTTTTTCCTAAGCAGAGACCCACGTGCCATATATGAAACTGCTGTTCCCAAAATATTGTTGTTCTTGCTAGATTAGAACTTAGAAAACACGAAGTTCTGTTTCGAGTTTTCGGTAGTTCAGAATTTTTCATCAGTAAATTTACTGTAAAACGGCTTAAAGCTTTCTTAGACAAAAATTGGACAGAACTTTGTATACATGAATACGTGACTAGTTTGATCACATGCGCGTTATCTGACCCTTGAGAGCGATCTTAAGATTCTACACAAAATATTTAAATAACTATCGACTATTTGTTTTTAAAAGCTTTATGTTGCGTGATAAAATATTGTATGGGTTGGTTAGTTTGTCGTATACTTTAAAAATTCTAACTCGCTATTCTTCGTTCTCTTCCGTAATAATGCATGCTCAAAATACTCTAAGATAATGGTTGCGATTATAGGCATTTTCGGTCCCACGTTTTTGAAACACTAGGGTATAGATTGGAATTACTTTACATGTACGCAGTATCTAAAGAGCTCACGTAACGCTCGCTATTATTGTAAATAGAAAATATCAATACTTTCAGTTTAGGACCATGGTTGCACGTGTCGTTTCAGAGGTAAGCACTATAAACACTTGAAGGCACACTGTGTACCTGTTTACATTCCAAATTAGACTCGCCAGGTCTGTTTATTTATATCATTTAATCCCTACGGAACCATATCACTTTAAATCTTCCAAATCGGAAACATTATGATCAAACTACACTTTGCATTGCAGGCTTTCAACGGACTGGGGGGTTCAACAGGCGGCACTGGGAACGATGACGTGTATATTCTCCTGGACTGCGACCTATCTGACGTGCAAATTCAGAACGATACGTTCACCTCTAACCTGGGCTGGGTGAAGAGCTTGTACATTCGGGAATGTAACGTGCGCTCGGGAATTCCCGCTAATACATTCACCCACCTCACTAAGCTACAGAAACTGGAAATAACGGAGGGAATTCTAGGTTCTATGAACCAAAACAGTTTTTCGGGGCTAACTGCAGTAAAAACTCTGAAAATCACAGCAGACTTCTTGGACCAAACGTTTCCGTCCGGGCTCCTCACCAAACTTACTGCCGTGGAAACGATCGGGATAACGTCCACGGATTTGACAACCCTTCCAATTGGAGCTTTCAACGGTTTGTCAAAGTTGAACACCCTAGACCTGTCTGGAAATTCTCTGATGACTATCTCTTCCGGTTCGTTTGATGGTTTGATCGCCCTGACCAGCCTTAACCTTGACAATAATCCTTGGCACTGCACGTGCGATCTGTCATGGCTGGCAACATGGATGTTGTACACTGGTATACAGCTTTGTGGCATTATTATTATTATTATTATTATTATTATTATTATTGGAGCGCACTGACCAAATGAATTTCTTATGACCAAGAAAATCTTACTTATATTTTACCGGTGTTGAAGGTAAGCATTTTTCGTACGCGTTGGTTGGAAAAAAATTACGTCATTTTAACATCGAAATTTTTAGCTGAGTATGGGTTTGATAGTGAGAATTGTTAGTAATCTTTAAGCAAAACCGCGGCGGATAGTCGAATATATTTTGTTCGGAATCACATGGAACTATTTCTTCTTTCGTTGATTTTGTATACAATATATTTTAAGTCTCGTGACTGCATAGCTGTTTGAGTGAGGTTGTCTTTCAGATGGAGGAACACAAAGAGAAACACCGACCTTTAATGAACTACCACTTAACGTTGGACATGCCGGAATCGGGGATTGAAACTAGGCACGCATGGCGCTTGTCTAGCGCATCACCTTTGTCTAGCGCATCACTTTTGTCTGATTCATTCGGTCCCGCACCGAGATGCAGGAGCCCAATGATAATCGCCTTCCGTCCGCCCGTCTGTCTGTCCGTCAGTCCATCTCTCCGTCCGTTCATACTTTTGTAACCAACAAAACTCGGCAAACCTCACACATAAGTGGATGCCATTTCGAAGGTGATCAGCTTATTACAAACAGATGCACCTTTTAAATGTTTCATTTTTTCGGATCAAACTTTTTACTAGTTATTGCCTTTTTCCATCAATTTTAAATCTTCACTACAACAGATTCTTGTACAGGAACAATTGAATATATTCCAATCCATTTTTGATGTCTACATTTGAACTAGATGTGCCTTTAATGAGTTTTGTCAACTCCATTTGGGATAGAGTTAAGGCCATTGCCAATGAAATTCATATCGTTTACTGGGATGATGCTTGTAGCCAGCACAGCTCAAGAACAATTCAAAGTATTTTGATGCATTTTGGTACGAACATTGTCTCAAAGACTTGCACGTGCCTTTTATGGGTTTAGTGTCCGCTACCGCTACATCTTTGTGGACAGAACTATGCTTCTTGTCAAGCAAATTCTTGTCTTTACATGGAAACTAGGAATATTGTTTGCAATCTTAAACGCTCAAGAACCATTCAGAATTCTCTGACGGACTTTGGTAAAAGCATTATCTTTCACACCTAAATGTGCCTTTTATGGGTTTAAATTTACACCAGTTTAGACTGGGTTATGGCCTGTGCCAATAAACTTCATTTCTTTACATGGAACGTTGCGTAGTTTTTCATGTAAACATTAATTCATCGAACTAGATGTGTCATTTATGGATCTTGCCTTGTCCAATCCATTTTGAACAGAGTTATGGCACTTGTCGATCCGGTTCATCTCTTTACATGGGATGTTGCTTGTGTTAATGAGTCCTTGAGGGAGTTAGATTTCAGACATTCCACATCATCATTTAGAGGCATCATGGCCCCTGAATGCCCATCTTCTCCTAAAGTTGGTTTCCCAACACAAGTCTTTCTGTTTAGATACACAAGGTGCAAATTGTAGTAGCGGTGCCCTTTGCTACACACCCGTCGCTGATAGCTGTAGCTGAGTATAAAACTACGAAATCAGAAAATATATTCCATACATATGCCTCAACGTTTAGCTTTTTTTCAGGCATTTCTTCAACGGTGACGTGCAACACCCCAGCCACATACAAAGGGCTAAGTTTGGGTAGAGCAGTTATGGCACTGGGCTGCGCCAGCAGTACAACCACAGTAAGTTCAGGAGTGAAATTGGTTGTACATAAACAAAAATACCATTTCAAAAACAAAATAGTAATAATAATAATAATAATAATAATAATAATAACAAACAATATGCACTATAAATAAATGAAAATTGTATAATGTTTTATACTCATAATCCTGTAAGTGTACAAGTTTTTGATTGTTAGGCTGGTTCTTAGTTGCCTTTCAGCACTTTATTTGGGTATGTAATGCCAATGAAATGGCAGTTTTGTGCCTTTCCTATAGAAACACCAAAACAGCGGACCCAGACTGGTCTGGGTCGGTATTGAAAACACGACACTTGAATTATCAGTCAGAGGCTCTTCTAACTGAGCTATAGCTCAAGATTTGAAAATATACACTTTAAAAGACTGTGTCACTTAGATCTTGGAAGATTTATTAAGTTATATATTTTCAAGGGTTATATCCTGGGAAGTCACAAATAACTGGAATTAGAATCATGAGAGAGAGAGAGAGAGAGAGAGAGAGAGAGAGAGAGAGAGAGAGAGAGAGAGAGAGAGAGAGAGTCAAAACCTCTTTATATTTCGACTTAACGTATACAAGGTGGCACAGTGGTTAGTGTCCTGGACTCACAATCAGAAACGTGCAGGTTTGAATCCTGCACAGACCAGGCCGGATCAGCCATTGTGGCGTATCCCTGTGAAGGGCATTTTCCTCGAATTGTCTCGGCACGATATTACCTTTCATGTGTTGATATGCGATTAAACCACCAAAGAAATAAACAAACTAGAAGTAGTCTGGTTCTGATTTAAAATACTTAACATGTGGGTTCATCGGGAAAATAAGGGGATGTACTCTCCAATCTAGTCTAGGCTCTCTGTATCGATAGTTGGGTCAACTTGTCAATTACTTGTCCAAAGACGGTTAAACACACCCACCATCCCGCATCACAGCCACGACTATAGTTAAAATAAAATAAAAATACATAATTTTGTGTAAATCTTTGGAAAAGATTACGCTTTACTTTTTGAATGATCAAAATCGTCAGTTTTAAGTGTGTCGTTCAATGGCAGAGCACTCTAGACAGGTGATTATCACACATTTAACTCAAGAAGTCATTTACAGATTGTAAAATGATATGGCATAATCGGGGGATATCTCAGCCTTGTACCTCGTTGAATGAATAGTGTGTTACGGTTTTTTAATCAGAAGTAACAAATTCCACTTGTCATCAAGATTTCTTATTATTCTTGAGGCAGTCTTTATAGTTTTCAAGGAAAACCTTTCAGTACGTTTGCCTTCTAGTCTCTTGATATATGTATTGAAATAATCAATACCAAAGATCGAGATTTAATCATTCATTCCATTCTTTAATTGTTCATTTCATTACAGGTATCCGTCACATCGGGTGAGTGATAATTTTTCTCTTACAAATTTGGCAATGTTTTGTATGTTGTTAATTGCTTTCTATATTCAACAAAACAGATATAGGTTTAGCTTAGTTTTGACACAATTAACATAGTTCAATATCTCCACTTGCAGAACGGACTAGGTGGGTACTTTATAAAATTGAAGTACACCGTGAATACATTGACTAAAAACGTGTAACAAAATATTCATTAAAATGTATTCATTCTCGTTTAATTATGTGTACTAAAAGAATAATATTTTTCTTTTGTTTTATGCTGTTTTTTTAACCTATATCGAGCCAAGGAAATGGGATTTAAGTACCTTTCCCAATCACTCGGGTTCTTCCTCCACCAGATATACTGGTCGCCATGTATAGACTATCATGTGCTGAACAATGGCGTTAAGCCCATAAAACCAAACCAACCTTTCCCAAGGACACACCGAAGCAGCCGACCTGGGCTGGCCTGGGCGGTTATTGAACCTGCGACTGTTGGATAACGAGTCTGACGCTCTACAAACTGAGCTACCGTGGCGACCTAAATATTAGGAATATTTGTACATTAAAATTATGTGCCACACGGACCTTTTGGCTTTTTAAAATATATACTTTTTGAATTGAAGGAAAATGTATGAAGTATAAATTCTTTTTATTTTCTATGACTCGAAAGTGACAAAGTTTCCGAAATTTAAATATCTTTTGCTTTTAGTCACCTTAAATGCATGTGTTTACTTCCTCCTCCTCCTCCTACTTCTACTGTATGTATTATTAGTGTTGTTTTTGTTTTTTATTTATTTATTTATTTATTATTATTATTATTATTATTATTATTATTACAGCTTCTTAAACGGGTTCTTCCACGTCCGGTAATAGTCTTCACAGGGATTGTGGCATGTCGCATGTGTTCTAAGATGAAAGCTCCCGTGGACTCTTCATACAAAGTAAAGCCTGCCGACACCGTCAGCAAAGTGAACAATAACAGCAGCACTTCTAGTAGTAAAAGTGGCATGTACCACGACTACATGTTTCGAAAATCTTCCCCGAGGTCAGTTTCACCGGGCGAGAGTCGAGTGTCTCCGATTCTTGATGTCAATTACAATGTTCCAAAATCCAGATTTTAACATCTGCAGCGAACTCTTATTTCCGTTTATGCTTAAGATATATAAATTTGAATCTCAGACGCACTGAAACTGAGATGTTTAATGAAAGAACGATCTGAAAATATTAACTGTATTGCTATACCCAAAACGTTTTTTGAATTAAGAATTCGTCTCTTCCCCATGATATGTATACACCCTGGAATTAAGTATCGAAGTGATAAATAGTCTCAACTGCATCGCACCAACAACTCTCCAGATACGCACGTATATTTTATTCATTCAATCTCCTTTTCTGACAATATATTGTTACTAACCTCTTAACTTTTTGCTTATACCCTTGCTATGAGACAAATGGAAGCGACGTTAATCATTACTTATTATCCATTAGGGTTATTACTTATCGCGTGATCTAGTCTCTTATTTTCGGCCTTTCTTTTTGAAAAGTTTAACGGATACCAATTTTGCATTTCAGTTTTCCATGGGTGTGTCCCGCTAAAATATAGGTACCGCTGGTAATGCGCGAAATTTAAGTTCATATTTACTTCTGCTACATGGTTGTCTGATTAGTGTTCCTCGAACTTCTTGTACAATGTATACCGACGCATGACATTCGATCCCCGATGGTCTTGACACAGTTGAGGTCCTTATCTAGGAGAAGTCACAAGCGTAAATGAAACATTGCACTTTTTTCTGACATGCACATATTTTATAATATATATAGTATTTTATTTATTAGCAGATGTATAACTATTGCACTACCCCAGGCCTCGGCCTCAGCAGAAATATAAGCATATACATATGTACACTATCACTGAAGGGCAACCAGTATTTCTTCCTAGGTTCTAGGCAACAGTTTGGAGTGGGTTTCATACCACCTACTCCCTGGGAGGGAGAAGAAGAGGCTAACTTCGTGTACATTAGTTGTACATTCTTGGTCAAGTTTTTGGATTGACCTGAGGTGTTTTGCACGCTTTATAAATAATGTTTTACCTGGAATCGTGGAACTTGGTGAAGTGATGCATCTTGATGGGTACTACAACCTCATCAAAAAGTAGGTCACTGTTAGATTTATTTCAAGCTTCACTGACTTTGGTTAAATGTTGTGGTTTAAGCTTATTTCTCAAGTTCTGTTCACACTAGTCATCAAAGTAGATACTTGTATAAATCGCTATTAGTACCGCACCCTTACAACAATAAAAGGTCATTGTGACTTACATTTCGCAATTTACTGGCTTATGTCAGCGGTGCTAGGACAAAATGGTAGATGGACAAAATGGTATTGGAGAAAATGGTATGGACAAATTGGTATGGTCAAAATGGTACGGACAAATGGTATGGTCAGAATGGTATGGTAAAAATGGTATGGGCACCATTGCATGGGCAAAATAGTGAAAGTAATATTGTGTACATTTGATTAGTTTATTAAAATGGTAGAATCAAGTTCTATTTAGTTTTTATCTAAAGTTATATAAGGCTAAAATGTCTCCTTAAGTTTCTATCGCTATTAGTACCGCACCCTTACAACAATACAAGGTCATTGTGACTTACATTTCGCAATTTACTGGCTTATGTCAAGCGGTGCTAGGACAAAAAGGTACAGACAAAATGGTATTGGACATACTGGTATGGACAAAATGGTATGGTCAAAATGGTACGGTCACGACTGTATTGGCAAAATAGTAAAAATAATATTGTATGCAGTTGATTAGTTTATTAAAATAGTAGAATCAAGTTTTATTTAGTTTTTATCTAAAGTTTTAAAAGGCTAAATGTCTCCTTAAGTTTGTATGCACTAAACTGTTAATTCACCTAATGCTTTCACACAACATTAATGTTCAAAACCCGAGCAATTTCTCCAATGAATGCAATTGGCTGTCTGTTGTTGTAGTAAAACACCATAGTATGCAACGCTTCATTAATGTGGATGTAGGTTTTCTTCTTTTTCTCAGTCGGTACTCTTAATTCCAGCTGACGGCGCAGCAGTTGTGTGCTATGCTGTTCCTACTGCAGTTTGCGCGCTGGTCTTGTGTTTGTGGGGTGGGCTATACCGACGACATTATTGAATGCATTGTGCCACCCTTGGACTGTGTTGTTGCTTCGCGGCAGACTGTTGAACACTCGAGAATACTGGTTCCAGAGTGATATCGGAAATCTTGGTTGTCCTCCTCTTCCTCGTCTTGGCCTCCCTATGAAATTATTTCTTTGTAATCACAGATAAAATCCATATTGCGACATGCTGGATCTTCTATTAGGTATTCTAAAACCTGTATAGCATCAGCAGGAGGCACAAAGGCTAAGACGAGAAGGCGTTTAATATGTTGTGCGAAGTCTGCTTCAGTCCAGTAACGTCCGGATAAGCCTTCTGACTGCAGTCAACGCCATACGCATTGTCCAAAATGAAACATGCAACCTGTCAAAGCAGTTGTCGGAAACGTCTGCTTGAATGCCTGGATTACCGCTAACTCAAAAACCAGCGTGACAGAGACAGGTATGACACCAGGTTTTAACGCTAGGACATGTTGCAGGAAACGTTGATGCATTTTTTTTGTTCTTGCGGTTAGTAAAGCTTAAATTGTAGGAAAAGCCTCGCCGTTTAAGAAACCATGAAGCGAATAAAGCTGATTATATACACTTGAACTTACACGAAATGCTCCATCTGCAAACCAATGATCACATCGGGCGAGGAAATCTAGATCATCGTCGGCTGCAAAGATAATCATATCGTCTGTTTCAGTGCGGATGAAAGTTTGAACACTCTGCATTTGCGAGTAAACGGAGACCAGTAGCGTACTAACGGGGGGAGGGGGGGGGCAGACGGGGCGGTTGCGCCGAGCGCCAGGGATCTTAGGGCGCCAAAACAGCTGATAAAAATTGGGGCCTCGTATTCTGGCCCTTTTGGCCATCATTGTCGACCCGGGCGCCATTTACCCTTAGTACGCCATTGACGGAGACGTCTTGTTGATCGTTTGGTCCCGCTTTCTGACGATGTTGTCGCACATCTCGTGCTAGTGTTGATTGTTTCGGGAAAAGATGCCCAGCAGCATCATTTAAATTCATTAGTTCGTTTTGGACGATCGAACGAGTTGACTCTTCAATTGTTTCGCCTCGACGTTTCTTACTGGCACGGACTTTTCAACTTCAACTTTACCGTGAGTTACGGTATGATTATGAGAACCAACTTCAAAAATTATATTTCTCCTTTTGTATTCACACGTGCTTTGCATGTTCGTTTTTCCCATCGCCATAGCTCCTTCCCGTCATGCCATCTTTGTTATTTGTAAACATATATCAGTTATGAACAAGCTTTCTTGTACCTTTCTGTGATAACACAAATCCAAGCATATGTATGGTTTAAAATATTGTTGCTCAGTTGTTCTTATACATGCTTCTACATGCAAAGAACAACTCCATGGACACAAACCAACAGATAATTTACTATTAGAGACAATTAACTCTAACAATGACAAGAAAGCAATCCAATTCGTGTCAAACCAAATATTCTAAAAACTATAAAAACAATCTGGATGAAACCAATTTATGCTCAAGCCAAGTGACAGATCAATATATACTTACTATTAGGGATATTTAACTCTAACAATGACAAGAAAGCAGTACAATCGGAACCAATGATAAAAAGAAGGCAGATTAAACCAATTCAATTCAAGCCAGTTAGTCTTAAGCGAAAATAAAACAATTTAAATGAATCCAATTCTTACTTAAGCATATTGTGAAATGACACGAAAGTCTAGACCAAAACTAAAAATACATGATAAAGAAATTTGATTTTTTTACATTTAAACATATATACTATAAATGACAACAAGTAAAAAAAAATAGCTTAACCGTACCATTTTGACCATACCATTTTCTCCGTTCCATTTTGACCATATCAATTTGTCCTTACTATTTTGTCCAATACCACTTTGTCCATCAACCTTTTTGTCCGCACAATTGTGTCCTATACCATTTTGCTCCGCTACAATGTCAAGCTTTTGCATGTAGCTCATGATCACATTGTTTTTTGTATTTGTTTGTTTGCTGTTGTTGTTCTTTATCTACTGGATACTACTGTTATACCTGGAATCATGAAACTTGGTGAGAGACGATGCATGTTGATGAGTACACAATCATCTTAAAATCAGGTAACTGTGACTCATATTTCACATTTTACCGTCTTAGGTTCACTTTGATATATTTACTGTTCATGATTTAATCATTAAACTAGATGATTGTATACATCTCTCATTGCTACACCCATACCATAATAGGTCATTGTGACCTGTATTTCACATTTTACTGGCTTAGGTTAAGAGTTTCTGTATTTAGCTCATGGTCACATAGGCGTTTGGCAATCATTAAAATTGGGGATGCATCTTGGTGAAAACTGCTCCCTTCTTAAGTTTTACATCCGTTTGGTGATAGAGATATATGTGGCATATATTTCATGCTTCAAAAACTTATCGAATAGCACCAGATCATGTAACTTCAGACACTGTCAATTTGCATGATTCATGTGGAAAACTAATTACATTTTTAAAAATAATACTTTAAAGCTACTTTTTGTTGTTTGGAATTCGTTTTTAGACATATTTCTTGATATTGGCTTGACAAAGTTAAGATAGAGACAGACAGAGAAAAAGATAGAGAAAATGTATCCAATAATGGAAATACAGGTTTGAATAACATACATAAGGCAGATATATTTCCTATATGGTTAAAGAAGGTAGTTCAAAAAGTGATATCGCCAGTGTGGCGATAAAAGTGGCTTCGCCACTATGGCGATATAAATTATCCAATGATATATATTTCAGTATCTCATTATGAAATATAAAATACATCACAATATACAATGTATACTCCTTAATATGGAAAGTTCACCATCGAAAAACAAATGTATTTTATATTTCATAATGAGATACTGAAATATATATCATTGGATAATTTATATCGGCATAGTGGCGAAGCCACTTTTATCGCCACAGTGGCGATATCACTTTTTGAACTACCTTTATTTCCGTTTTGGATACATTTTCTCTGTCTTTTTCCACTGTCTGTCTCTATCTTAACTGTGTCAAGGCACTTTTACAGCAGTTTAACTGTGTATCGAACATGAGAATGAGTATAGGAATTTGATCAATGGACATGCATGCTACATAATTTTTATGACAGGTCGCAGCTATAGTGGCTAATTAAAGCAATTATTAATTCATTAACTGTTTTTCTTACTGGCTGTCACTCCAAGGTTACTCAAAGTCTATGACTTTCAATCAGTAATTTCCGGTTTCTAGGGCTGGAAAATGATAATATTTTGTCAATCAGACTTTAACAACGACGATTTGTAAAAAAAATAATGTAAAAACAACACTAATCTTCAGTTTGTATCATCTCATTATAGTACCTTGACTTTGATGTCATAGAAATTAATGCTTATTTTTATTGTTTTTATGTCTTTAATGTCCTATCTAAGTAGATAGGTAGGTAGATGGGTGGGTGGGTGGGATGTGGGTATGTAGGTCGGTGTTTTTACAGTTTGTCAACACAGTATTGTCTATATAGTGTCCCTTAAAAGTTAACATTTTAAGTTTAAAATGAGTATAAGCTCAGATGTAAAGATAGAAGATTGCTAACAAATCTTTAGTTATAAAAATCACTTTAGTCTAAATGTATTCTCTGCCTGATAATGTTTAAAATGACTACTTGAGACTAGTAGAAGTACAGGTGACCTATGTAATCGTTGATTGCACTTTCATTAATTCATATGTTTAAAGGCGAGCTATGTAATCTTTGATTACACTCTAGTTTTTTCACATGTTTAAAGTATAAGTGTATATACTTTGTGCGTGTCTCCTTTTCAATAAATATGATGATCTTGTCTGGACTTTATACATTTTTAATGACATTTATAACGCTCTTCTCAGAAATACCAAAACTCCGCTTTTATATCTGAAACAAAGTTTTATTTTACCTACCTGGTGCATGTATGCATGCCCTACTACCTTGTCTGCAATTTTATTTCACCTGCCTGATACATGTATGCATGCCCTACTACCTTGTCTGCAATTTTATTTCACCTACCTGGTACATAAACGCATGCCCTACTACCTTGTCTGCAATTTTATTTCACCTACCTGGTACATGTACACATGCCCTACTACCTTGTCTGCAATTTTATTTCACCTGCCTGGTACATGTACGCATGCCCTACTACCTTGTCCGCATTTTATTTCACCTACCTGGTACATGTACGCATGCCCTACTATCTTGTCCGCATTTTATTTCACCTACCTGGTACATGTACACATGCCCTACTACCTTGTCCGCAATTTTATTTCACCTACCTGGTACATGTACGCATGCCCTACTACCTTGTCCGTAAACTTGACAGCGTCAAGCATCATATTGGAATGTTTTTGAAAATAAGATTCAATTTTAAGGTACAACACCAAAAACTGTTCTCCAAAAGACGCCATGGTAGATTAGTATTTTTTTTTTTACATTATATATCTGACTTGTGCAAATCGGGCAAAATTACAGGACATTGCTATAAAAGTTGGAATGATGATAGTTGTACAATTTCGCAATAAACACAACTGCCCAAAATATGCTTTATGAATTACAAAAACAAGACCACAATCTCGCCCGTTTTAACATAATGAAAACTGCGTGTTCTCATGGAAGTTTCTCGTGAAATTTTTTATTTTTTTTAAAAAATTGACATGTAGTCAATCTTATATATATATATATATATATATATATATATATATATATATAATGTCATGAGATGCAGCCAAACATTCTTCAATAAACTTTAAATGAACATTAACATAATCCATATCTTTTTATCAGGAAAATATTAAAGAGTCGGAGAATGTTGTGGATAATCGATGGTTGGGTGATGAAAATAGAATGACTTTCAGCCTTCAGATGCAGTACCGAATGGATTGAACGTATGCACGGAAAATCTTAACGTTATGCACACACCAACCCTCCCACACTCCCTCCATTACGAAAATGGAGGACACAAAAAAAGCAGTGTGCGTGTGCGAATGTACAACTACCCATTATAAGACAACGATAAGGTCTACTGTAACTCCAGCAACCAATTTTCCTATACTCGACCACCAGGCCCGCCGACAGAAATTCCGGGCCCCTGTACAGAGCAGTCATGGGACCCAAAACTAGTTTAATTTTTTTTATATAAAATCCTGTTCAGTTTTATATATAAAACCTGTATTAATCTACCATAACTTAGACTCTCACAAGGAACACAAATAACAAATTTTAATATTGACTGCAAAGATTAATTTATTTTTTATAACTGAGTTGACGGCGGGCCCCTAGAAATCGCTGGGCCCCTATGCCCTCCCCTCCCTTGGCGGGCCTGTCGACCACTGTCATCGAAGATCAGAGGTGGATCTAGAGCAGGTTATGGAAATTCACTCGGAACCTCTCCATTTTCCAGTTAAAAGTACAGTTTACGGTGTTATACAGACAAATATATCCATTTGAGTATGTATGTATGTATGTATGTATGTATGTATGTATGTATGTATGTATGTGTGTACTTTCAAGACTACATATTTCATTGCAATGTTATGCACATCGATGCTAGCAACCCATTAAACTATGTTTATAGACCAATCATTCTTTGTTTATCCATATTGTTTTCAATTACTTATAGCTCGAATTTCTTTCTCTGTTTAAGCTAAATCTTATTTCCATGCGTCTGTAGCTATAAATATTTTATTGCATTATTCTTAATTGTTGCAACAGATATGCCAGACAAGTTTTATGGACGTATATTATATAAAGGCGACATATTGGGTGGGAACCACTTTGCATTAATAAAAATGTGTTGTTTTACAGATTTACTCTTTCTCCTTAATTTGTTAAATCGGCGCACTGCCATGATTACATAATTGATTTTATTAATCCACACAATTCACGTTACAACTTTAACTTTATAATCAAGATGTTTTGATTGCCCGTTACCACCCACCTTTCTGTAATAAAATTCAGTTGACAGGCATTCTCGGCATGAGTTACTCACTGGTGTAATTTTAACAATAGGATATAGCAAGATATGTCATTTCCAATTTTTACTTAATTATGTACTAATACAGTATTTATTCTTGTAATCAACTGCTACTTATCTTTCCCTTTCATATATTTACACGATGGCTGATGCATTATTTGAAAAAACAATATTCTTTGACACTCGAGAAAAATATATAATGTTCAGCCGAGATATTTATCAGGGTAAAAGAAAAGAAAATAAATATATTCTCCTCAGTGATATCTTCAATGAACGAATGAAAGATAAACTTTTACCAAATAATATCTAGCTTAACATTTGGATTTTGTAATCAATACATGTTTGTAATTCTATGGGATTAAATCAATAAATTGCTTTTCAGTATTAGTTAATTTCATTTTCTGTATAGGTTAGAAAGTCGCAATTTGTTTAAGCCACATCTGATTAAGATGAAACATCCAGGGAAAATTTGTTTTCTAATGGAAATTCGTGTCGCTAAGAAGCATAACCTGTCATTTTCTGTCCTTTACCTATCGTCAAAAACACGAATATGTACGTGCAAGTGACTGTCGTGATTTTTCTCCACTTGTTAACTATGACCGAATCTCTCCCTACGGGATGTATACAGTCCATTGCCGAAAAGACAGTGTGTGATTTCCGGTCTTGGTCTCCACCGTTATTCGATTCAGACTACTTAATTGACCCGTACCAAATAGAGGTCAATAGAGTGACCGGAAACTTTTCCAGCCAGGTAATAATAATAATATTAATAACTGATGATGATGATGATGATGATGATGATAATGATGATAACGATGATGATGACGACGAGGACGACGTTATGACGTAACAGTTGATGAAGTTGATGATCATGTAAAACAATGTCGCTAGACAACTTGAGATAATTGTTATATATTTAACTTCCGTTACAGAACTTTAAGTAATTTTTAATGTTAATTTTGCTTTGTTGAAATTTAGTCTGGGCTTAAATTTGACATATCTTAAATATTTCTTTAGTTTTCCTGTATACCGCTTTTTACATTTTAAAAATTAACTGTATAAATATAGTTTGCAAGTTTCTTGAAACAATTCATAAGTTGCACAAGTCTCCATAAACTCTGAACTGAAAACTACCTGCTTTATTAAGACCTGCCGCAGTAAAATGAAATGAATTTGTTATTTCCTCCATCAGTCAAGAATGATATATAGATACAAAGCTTTAGAAAATATTGAAAATAATATAATGAAATGCATGAATTTTCTTTTCGTCAACTCTACACAATTGCTGCCACAAAATGCCTCTGAGGGCATTTCCTTGAAAAGAATAACATTAACAAATATTTTCTAAAGAGAGGCGGTGACTCATTGGTTAGCATGCCAGACTCAGGACCGAAAGGGTGTTGGATTTAATCATACCATATGATCTGACCAGGTCGTCTATCGTGGTTTGTCCCAGGCAAGACATTTTACCCCAGTGAGCGATATTGGTCAATTACTTCCCTTGATACCACTAGGCGACAGCACAGGCAAACCTGGTCCTAAGAAATTTATATAGAAACGTCCGCTACATTCATGACAGTACCGGACATTTTAGGAAAATTCTGAGTTTAGATGGCATCAAACTTCGGTTCGCTAATACTGGATGAGCTAAAACCTTAAGTAAAAAAAGAGAAATACACAAGTTACTGGAAGGAAGACAAAATTAGCAGAAAGACAAGTAAAATAGTTTGTAATAACGCTGACGTTACTCTATATCGAACGCGAAACTGCATTGAAATTCACGTTGCTTTTTTTTATATTTACCTTTGAAGTCCAGGAAGTGAAAATGACGAAGCGGAGCTAGCAGTTTTTTGAGAGGTGCACATCTTATATACTCTATAACCCAAATTTCACCCATCAATCATACACCAAAATAAAGGGAATTCAAAGTTCTTTTAACAATGCCTAAGATATACAAGGTCTTTTTTAAATAGCCAGAACAGCCAGTGAGGAAACCCTGGGTAATTCTTTTTCTTTAAATTTCTAACCCTATGCAAAGTACGAAACTGGAGAGCGCCACCTTAGTGAAGGTCCTGAATCTCTGTACTTTTTCCCATGATGCACCGCAACCATTAGTCTTGTTGCCTGTTTCGTATGCTCTCTGCTACGTGCTCAACTAAGTGACTGACAAATCGGGAAACAGCTCTTACTAGTTACCGGCCTATGATATTGACTTCCCAATTTATGCCGGGCACCGGCAAAATCCACCCCAAATGAGGGAATCGGACGTTAATGAATTTAACATTACATAGAAATAGAAGATTCCTTTACGGACAAAATGAGTAAATCTCGCAAATCTACAAGTTTGGGAAACCAAAAGTTATATTATGGAGATAATTTACTACTGCTTTCGGGGGTAGGAGCGGGTGGTGGGCAGAGATCTTAAGGACAATTTACAAGTGAAACAAATTAAAGAATAGTCCAGTCTTATATAATCTTTAATTTAAAAGCATAAACTATACTGAAGATCAGAACTAATATTTTTATAATACAGAAAGGTAATAGTCTTTTGAGTCCTTATTAAAGTTAAAGTTGGGGAAAGGAAACTGTTAATCCCACAGTCCTGTCCCCTATGTACGTCAAAAATAGTTTTCTCAAAATAATATTGCTTCACTTATGTGACCAATCTGATACAGAATACAAATGAAACCTTTGTTTTGATAGGAATACAATCAAGTTTAATTATCTATTAGTGTATTTGTGTTATGTCTTGTCACTCATGGTATTCATGTAATCCAAAATGTTTCAAAACAATTAGTCTCATCTTTATCAATTTTCTTTTCAATATGGCCTTGTAGACGTAGAACTGAGAACACACACACACACACACACACACACATATATATATATGTATATATATATATATATATATATATATATATATATATATATATATATATATATATATATATATATAACACTTAGAACAGACAACCATTATATCACTAACTAACTGACCTAAGCTAGCCTTAGCAAAGGAAAAATTCACAATTTAAATAGATCCAGGGAAATGAAATGGTAACCTATACTTAATATAACCGGACATGACAGCGTCGCTTTTGTAACAAAGGTGATCAGACCACCCTGACAACATTGGTCAAAGAGGATCAGATAGGGTTCCCAACTGATTACTCATACTCGTTTAACAGCCTACCTCCTTGGTTACTCATTCTTGAGACTTACATAGGTAAACAAAATCCTATCTGGTACCAGATGTAGAGTGGGTCTCTCTGGTGACATGAGCATGCCGGTTTTTTTGTCTTCCAAATCACTCCTTCCCTCCTAATGCACACTAAGTAGGGATGAGTGCAAGTAACAACCAGTTGAGTTCCATGATCCATAATTGTCTCCTCGGATCACACCAATTCAGTGATTGTATACACCTTTTTCATTTGCTATATGAGTGGGTCTATATTCACTCACCGCTATACTACCAGGAAGGTAGGAAATTTGCGCTTGTATCATTCAAGAATGTCTCCAAAGCACCTTGAAAAGTATTTAGAAAAATTGTATTGCCTAAATCGGACAGATGGGTACCGTCATAGCACAATAGAGCAGTTTCAACAAATGTTATAGTTGGGTGTCATGTTACGTAACCACCTTATTGACGGACAAACGCCCTTATTACTGCATTTATACATTTCCTGGCTTTGTCAACCATTTTTGGGTCCTTGCCGTTATGCCAATATAAACGTGGGAGAATATCAGACCATATTACTTTCGTTTGAGGGTTGAGTGCAGTCAGTCTTATCTTAACACTGATAATGTAACGTCCTCGATGAGTTCCTTTGATTTCCCGCATGTCATTAATTCACAGGTCAACCAAAAGTTAGTCCGGTGGTGGACTGAATGAAAACTCTGTCTTGCTTGCCCTGTAAAATTGGCTCCAACACATACCTCTCGGTCCCTGCTACTTGCTTATTGCTCCACTACAGTTTTGTCTGTATTTGGCGCTAACTGACTAAATATGTCTGAATGTGAACGACATATAGCATCAGCTATGGAATTTCGGGAACCAGAGATAAGTTTGGCTTTGATTATCATATTATGTTTGAGGGTCAGAAAGACTAAACGTCGTTCTAAAGACATCACTGCCGGCGACTTTAAGCTTTGACGTTTCCTTGTTCAATACACACACACACACACACACACACACACACACACACACACACACAACTGCTTTATTGTCAACATGGATGAGAAGCCTATTGTTTCCAAGCAATTTGCTCCAAATCAAAGTTACTGTTACTACAGGGAATAATTCTAAAAAGTTGATATTCTCCACATGTCCTAGAGTCTCTCAATCAGTGGGCCAAACCCTGTGTGCCCATTGAACCCAGAAATAAATACCAAAGCCCCTAGCAATGCCTCTCAACACTATCAGTAAAGAACTCCAGTATTTCATTGGAGACCCAGAGATGATCGTGGAGAAAGGTAATGTCAATATAGTTCTGAAGAAATTGTTCTCATTCTTTAAGATCATCCCATATGTCTTTGGTTAGTCTGATCCGATGGTGAAGTTCTTTGGCCCCTTTGTAGCATCGACTAGTATGCGACAGAAAGCGCGCCCTGGTGAAACTGCCTGACAAGCGAAGTTACTTAAACCAATTAATGATTGAAGTTTCCAGAGCTGATTTAATTTTTTTTTTCCCATTCAGATCTAAAAGTTTATCAACCGGCACCTTTAACTGCATCTGTATGGTATCTAATTATATTCCAAAAAAGAAAATGACTTCAGTAAAGCCTATTATCTTATCTGGTGCCAGGGGAACATCCAACTCACTCATTTCCTGAATACACACCTGGTATATAGATATTGAGTGGATTTAGCTTTGCCCCCAAACAGAAAGTCATCAAGTGAAGGTTGTATGTTATTATGACCACGTTGCTGTTTAACTAGCCAATGAATACATGTGGAAACTTTTTCATAAAGCGCGCAACTAATCGATGCACCCATAGGGAGACATTTATCAAAGTAGTATTTGCCATCAATCTTGAATCCAAGCAGCTCAAAATCCCCAGTGCAGACTGGTAAAAGAATCATTTTCAATGCAGCATCTAGTCTAGAGTACTTTACAAAACACTGTCAGGGTCTTTGTAGTAATTGAGGGAAAGATGATGTCTAAATATAAAATCCCCATCTTTTTTGGTTCCAAGCCCAATGGTGAACATCTCAAAGTCGGAAATGGGGATAGAAGGAAAAGGACCGGCAACCGTTCCTTCGAAAAAAAAATTTCAAATTATTTTTTTATATAATCTCAGGCGCATTCCGGAGTTGTCGAGGCCCTTTGCAGTGCAGTGAGAAACCGTTAATGAAATAATTAATTAATTCATTTGCGACAGAGTTTTGGGGATATTGGGCAAAGGATTTACATTAATTCCAAATATTTATTGGGATTGCCACCAAAAAATACAGATTCACTTGACTACTGAAAGAACAGCATTGCTTTGTCTGCAGTAAAATGCAAGGTGTAGTCCCCTACACTCTGAACAGGCATGCCTGAATCTACATTTGGGATACAATCTGCAAGACCCTTTATTGTAAGCCAGTTTTTAGTGATTGTAGTCTGGTCAAATTAGTGTCCCTTTAAAGATTTAAAGTGGACAGCGGACTCACCTCTTAGATTGTACGCGAGTCCTTGAAATATTTGGCAATATGCAAGACCCAGAGTTACACATCAGTCACCTCCCCCCCCCCCCTCAAGATGTGTTAGGATACTGAGCTTCCTTCAAACGATACTGCTCGTCGTATGTAACCAAAATGTAACAGAAAGAAAGTGAAACCAACAAATCAAGTAAAAATCAACAAGCAATTTATTTCTATATAATTAAAAATGAAAATCAAAAGACACTTACAGTAACGTGAATTAAAATCCAAATAATCCAATAATCCTAAGTGTCCTAATCACAAGTCCTAAATATAGAATGTTCCGAATGAATTTCAGTATTCTTGAATGTGCTGATGTGCCAGTAGTCTTTAATGTCCTGATGTGCCAAAATGAAGTACTCCAGAACATCTTTGAATAAGTTCACATAAATCCCAAAGACTCATCAATTCAAAGTCCCAAATCCAAAAGTCTATGAGCACTTTTATAATCCCCTGAACTTGGAATGATTTTCTCACAACTGTAATAACTCTTTAAAGACTGATGTTCAGGTCGAAATTGAAAACTGTCCACTAAACATGGGATATATAAAGATAGGTCACATGACAGAATGTTCTAGACAATTATATGTTGTATGTGACTTTTGACACATAATTCTAAATGAAATTCTAGTTTTATCTGTAAACAAAATCAACCCTGACCTAAAATTGAATCAACAACTTGTTTACCAAAACCGTCCTTGAACTCAAATACTAAGTAAACAACTTAATTCAAGGACAATAGCTAAACCTGATGCATAACATTAAGGTCTGAGCAAATATTAAAGTCGAGAAACATTTATAATTTCCTAAAATATTTATAATATTATATAAACTTCATACATAACACCTTCCCTGGTAAAGAAAAAGAAAGATGTATGCAATAAAGCTTTCTTTTAAATATGCATCTAAAACTATAATAACCAAAAGTACATAGGAAGATGTTTTGTGATATTGAACTTAATTACATAAAGCAATATAATACTTCTATGCACGTGAGATTGTATCTGCGATCACATTATCTATTCCCCTGATGTGTCCAATGTCAATGTTATATTCCTGCAATATTAAACTCCATCTCAACAATCTCCGATTTTATCTTTCATTTTGTTGATGAAACTAAGGGGAGTGTGATCACTGTATACAATAAATGGATAAGGAGCCGAGGTAACATACACTTCAAAATGTTGTAAAGTCAATATCAAAGCCAAACATTCCTTCTCAATCGTGGAATAATTGTTCTGGTGCTTGTTTAGTTTCTTAGACAAGTAACACACAGGGTGATCCACACCATTTTTGTCATCCTGAATCAATACTCCACCAACCCTACATCACGTGCATCAACAGACAATTTAAATGATTGGCTGAAATTTGGTGAAGAAAGAACTGGTGCATTCTTAAGCATGGCCTTTAACTTGTCAAAAGATTCCTGACATCTGTCAGACCAATGAAATTTGGTTTTCTTACTCAACAAACTTGTCGAAGGTTCAGCAATTAGAAAAATGTGAACACAATTTCTAATAATATCCAGCCATACCTAAAAATCGCATCAATTGCTTTTTACAAATTGGCACCGGAAATTCAGAGATAACCTTGACCTTAGCTCCTATAGGTTTAACTTGATATTGTCCCACAACGTCCTAAAAATATGATACAAACATGGCAAAACTCACTTTTGCTCAAATTAATCGTCAGATTGGCATCACTGAGTCGATCGAAGAATTTCCGAATGGTTTCCAAGTGATGTTCCCAGGTGTCGTTGTCGATAATGACGTCATCGATGTACGCGTCACAATTATCTAGACTAGATGTTATCATGTTCATCAGACGCTGCAACGTTGCCGGAGAATTTTTCATTCCAAATGGCATGACTTTATATTGATAAAGTGCATCTGGAATTACAAATGCTGAAATTTCTTTTCCCATTTCCGTGAGTGGAATTTGCCAGAATCCTTTTAAAAGGTCAAACTTGGTGAAATATTTCGCATTTCCAATTTTATCAATGAAATTATCCATTCTTGGGATTGGAAATGAATCTGTTTTGGTGACACTATTGACTTTTCTATAGTCAGTACACATGCGGTACGTATTATCTGTCTTACATACAAGAATACGTGGTGAACTCCAGTTACTTTTACTTGGTTCTATAAAATCATTCTCCAGCAAATACTGAATTTCTTTCTTCAAATAGTCCTGTTTGAGAGGATTCATCCTGTAAGGATGCAGTTTCACAGGTGTAGCATCTTCAGTGTCAACGTCATGATAGATTTTTTTTATTCGTGTAGGAACATCAGGAAACAAGTGTTCATACTCATGTAATAGCTGTTTTAGTTCATTTCTTTCCTGTTGTTGTAGATGTGAATGTTTCTGGTCCAGATTGTTCAATATTTCTGAATTCCGAAGTTTTCTCACAACAGAGTCAATATAGTCTGATAGTATTCCATCGTTGATATCTTCACTGTGTAAGACAGGTACAACTGAATTAATTGAATAATTAGCTGAGATATCTCTGTCAAATTATTCCTATAACATATTTATGTGATAAAGTTGTTTCTGTTTCCACCTCCCAGGAGAGTTAATGACATAATTAAAGTCATTAACTTTCTTTTCAACGGTATAAGGACCATACAATTTAGCCCAAAGAGGATTTTGAGGCATGGGTAAGAGAGTCAGAACTTTCTCACCAGGTTTAAAACTCCTTTCCTGTGTATTTCTGTCATACCTAAATTTCATTTTTGACTGGGTGGTGTGAAGATTAGTTCTTGCTACTGCAAGGCCTTTGACAACTTGTATTTGAAATCAGAGACGTAGTCAGCAAGATTAATATTTGAATCTTCATTTGAAAGAAGTTTCTCTTTCAATAACTTCAATGGTCCACGGACAGTATGACCAAAAACCAGTTCATAGGGACTAAAACCCAATGACTCTTGAACTCATTCCCTAACAGCAAACAACAACAAATGAACACCGTCATCCCAATCCTTTTCTGTATCAAAGCAATATGACCGAATCCTATTTTTCAGTTTAATGATATCTTTCCAAGTTTCTTGACTTTCGGGGTGATAGGCGGAAGATTTAAACTGTTGGATGCCAAATTCATGCATAACCTGTTGGAAAATTCCAGACATAAAATTTGACCCTTGATCAGATTGGACAGATTTGGGAAGGCCAACCAGTGTATAAAAAACTTCACCAAAGCTTTCACAATGGTTTTAGTTTTTATATTTCTCAGAGGAATTGCCTCTGGAAATCTTGTAGACGCACACATGATGGTCAACAAGTATTGGTTGCCTGACTTGGTCTTAGCTTAAGGACCGACACAGTCCACCATTATTCTACTAAATGGTTCGTCAAATGCAGGAATAGGCTGCAGATGAGCCTTAGGTATCTTCCGATTGGATTATCCTACCATTTGACAAGTGTAACAAGATCTACAGTATTTAGAAACATCACTTTTGAGTTTCGGCCAATACAAATTATTTAAGATCGTGTGATAAGTCTTATTGACTTCTAAATGACCAGCCAAGGGAGTTTCATGGGATAGACTAAGAATTTCCTTTCGATATGACTTAGGAACGACCATTTGATAGCTCACTGGCTACTCGTCACCAGCGGGTACCTCAGGTGGTCTCCGTTTTCTCATAAGGACCCAATTTTTCACAAAGTAACACACTGGAACTTGTGTGGCTTTCAGTTTCACTAATAGCCCTCTGAAACAAACAGGAGATCTCGGGATCTTGTTCCTTTTCAACGACAAGTGATTGTCGTTTGTCACCCTGATTAGAATAAAGAAAATGAGTTGTCAAAAGAAGATCAATGTGATCAATACCTTTTGATTGATAAATACCAGAGGAAAAAGTGGCCTCTTCAAAAGACTGACCAATACATGTGTCAGCTAAAGGAATAATTTCCTGATCAAGATCACTCTCAAGAGCTCTGTTTTTCATAGCTCTGGTAACTGCACAAGCAGGGTACAAATCAGGGGTTTCGATTTCGACAGGATCAACTTTCTGATCTAAATACGGCTTGTCAGTTACAAGTGGATTAGCCACAGCCTTATCTCCAGCTAGGTCATTGCCTAGTAATATGTGAATACCTTCTACAGGTAGAGAAGTCACTGCCCCAACAGTCACAGGTCCAGAAACTAAGTCTGATACAAAATTAACAGAATGGAGAGGAACATTTACAAAGTCGAACTCTACTCCCTAAATAAGTACACTTTCACTAGAAGAAGACTTCTCAGACAAAGGCAAAGTACCTGATAATAAAAGACTCTGAGAAGCTCCTGTGTCTCTTAATATTCTAATAGTGATAGGTTTGGCAGAATCACCAATAAATGATATAGAATCTTCGACATGAATGGTTCATAAGTCTCCAAAATAGAATCAGACTGGGGTTTGTTTGACCCAACAAATGTATTGCTTTCAATATAAGACTGCGACCATGACCTCATTTAAATAACAGCATTTGGAATAGCTCTGTCTGTATTCTGTTGCTTATTTTTCAACCTAAAGCAATCAGAAATGACGTGCCCTTTCTTTTTCAAGTAGGTGCAGGTAAGAAGAGATAAGGATTTCTGATTTTATCATATGTTTGGTTCCTAACCACCAGTTGTGGTTGCCTTGTTTGCATTGAAACGAATACATACTAAAGAAACTCTTGCACGTTGTGCTGATACTTCTCCAAATAAGAACTCATGTACGCAAGGAATGCCGAAATCCATTTAAGTAGAAATAATAGACGTGGCGGTTTTTTTGTGTTTTTTTGCTTTTTTTACTATGAAGCGTACTCCATTTATGACAATCTCACTCAAAGTTCCCTACAATGTTTGGTTTATTTATCACGTGGATTTTAGCAGAATACAAGATCAACAAAACCCCCGTTCGAGTTTTTTTTTTCTTTTCGACGCATCGGAATCCAGTTTTTGAATCCAGTAACAACAACAACATACATAAATAAATATATAGTTTCGTGATTTTGTTTTTGTTTTTTGTTTTTTGTTGTTTTTTTTTTTTTTGGTTACTAGATTCAATTTACAAAATCTTTAACAAAGTCTGCCACGCTATCTCCATTACCGGAAGTTGATTATGACCATCTCAAAGCTTGAACATACAGGGCAGCCACTGTTGTGAGGTACGCTCTAACAGGCAAACGGGAGTATCTCCCTTATATTACAGTAGACTTATTAACACATTTAATGAATGTTACAAAACATAACACATTTTGATTCGGCTTTAAATTCAATTATGATTAAACTGATAATTATACACACTCAAACACACACACACACACACACACATATATATATATATATATATATATATATATAAAAATATAAACTAGACTAAAACAAATGACTATTGTTCACAAATTTATATTTTTCAAATTGAAATAATGAATACTTAGCAAGTAATTCACACACCTTTTTCGGACACATTGAGTCAACAGAACTTTAATCCATAGTCATGTACAATAAAAAAAAAACAATAATTATTAAATGCATTGTATTTAAAAACAGATCAGAGTTTCACACACAGACACACACACACATATATATTTCAAAGTTTTCGCGTTCAAACTTGACAACTATGGTAAGGTGTGGAAATACATTAGCTCCCAAGTATTCATTTCCCTAGTAGTAAGAAACTCTGTCACAAGCTTTAATATAGTACACAAATTTGACCTCGAGAACTTTGAATTTTTTTGGCAACATGGCTGTTATTGTCTGTATCGCTTGTAAATAGTAAACTAGTACTCATAGCAGAGTGTATCTGCAAACATCCGGTGTATTTCGAACGTTATTGTTTGTAATATATTTTTCAAATATATCTTGCATTACCAATGTGACAGTGACTTCTTCCGGAGTCAAATTCCTTCGAGTGTTTTGTTCTTCATGTGTATTGATATGTTTGCCTTTTAATATTTGACAAGTCGTTTTTGATCAGCAGATCTAATCTTATGGCCATTTGTTGCTTGTATGCTTTGGGCCAATTAAGAAGTTAAAGCCAGGTTTGTGGCAAGTGAGGTAGAAAGCAAATGTATCATACCGCCATTCAATGTCTTTTTTCTTCTCTCTCTCTCTCAAAATTTAATAAATCTTGTTTATCAAGGCTATCGTTGCTTTTTTGACTAATACAATCTGCTAATGACGGTGCTGCGAACCACGCAACGAAATCTTATGTCTTTTCCTTGTTTGAATCTTGCAAATCAAGGCTGCAAGAGAGTGACTGAAAATTGGCGTAGCTTCAGGACCCATTGAGATACAGAACTAACGTTTCGAACACTTATAGAAAATAAAATTTTCTACAACTTTATATATATATATATATATATATATATATATATATATATATATATATATATATATATACGTACATACACGCACACACACACACAACGAAAAAGAAAAGGAGAAAGAGAGGATAATATGTTAATCGACTTTAAATTGTTTCCCTCGTCTTAAATACAGGCCTTTAATGGACTGAAAGGGAAGAAGGCTACTAGCAGTGCTTACATACGACTTGACTGCGATTTGTCTGATGTTTCCCTGCCAACGAACACCTTTACGTCTAATTTAATCTGGGTGAGAACTCTATATCTGACCCAATGCTACATACGTAACGGAATTGCAGCGGGTACTTTCTCATCCCTTACTGGCTTAACATCACTACAGGTGACCCAAGGCATCTTTGGCCCAATGAATGCGGACAGCTTCAGTGGACTAATCAACCTTACTTACGTGTCCCTCCAGGCCGAATTTTTGGAGAAGACATTTCCAGCTGACCTGTTCACCAAACTGACCACTGTTACTACGATAACGATTCGATCAGGCAGCTTGACTAGAATTCCACCAGGAGCCTTTGATGGCCTCAAACGTTTGGAGTCATTAGACCTGTCTGGAAACTTATTAACGTCACTTCCGGTAGGTGCTCTCGACAATCTCGTGTCTTTGATAAATCTGACACTGGATAGGAACAACTGGAACTGTGGCTGCCATTTTACGTGGTTATCGACATGGCTGTTGTACTCAGGTAACAATTTTCATTTATCTGCAAACAGCTTTTGATCCTAAATGAATTATCTTGGATTTTGGAGAACTTTCCCTCCCAAACTATAATTCTTTATATCATTATATCGTAACTTAAAACTCTGTTTTCGTGACGAGCTTTTTCTGCAATTGAAGCCTAGTCTTCAATTATACTTATGTTTTGTGTGGTCACAATATTTGATATAATTCGAAGTCCGAACCCTATTTTATTTGTCTCGAAAAGCTTAGATTAACATTTGGATCAAAGGCCATACTCCAGGAAAACTAGTTCAAGCTTTACAACATTGGAGTCTTGCGTTTGTTTTTCATCCTAAGGCGCGCTGTGTTTGATTCTGCTTTCATAAATACAGATTAATTGGCTTACCAAACTCTTCTACCTTGTTCTCGTTGTAAATTATTGTGTTACATATAAACTTTTAATGCAATATTTAACACTGGTATATTATAAGTTTAATGTAATATATAACACTGGTATATTACAAGTTTAGTGTAATATATAACACTGGTATATTATAAGTTTAGTGTAATATATAACACTGGTATGTTACAAGTTTAATGTAATATTTAACACTGGTATATTATAAGTTTAATGTAATATATAACACTGGTATATTACAAGTTTAGTGTAATATATAACACTGGTATATTACAAGTTTAGTATAATATATAACACTGGAATATTATAAGTTTAGTGTAATATATAACACTGGAATATTATAAGTTTAGTGTAATATATAACGCTTATATATTTCATGTTTAGTGTAATATTTAACACTGGTATATTACAAGTTTAGTGTAATATTTAACACTGGTATATTACAAGTTTAGTGTAATATTTAACACTGGTATATTACAAGTTTAGTGTAATATTTAACACTGGTATATTATAAGTTTAATGTAATATATAACACTGGTATATTACAAGTTTAGTGTAATATATAACACTGGAATATTACAAGTTTAGTATAATATATAACACTGGAATATTATAAGTTTAGTGTAATATATAACACTGGTATATTACAAGTTTAATGTAATATATAACACTGGAATAGTATAAGTTTAGTGTAATATATAACACTGGTATATTACAAGTTTAATGTAATATATAACACTGGAATATTATAAGTTTAGTGTAATATATAACACTGGTATATTACAAGTTTAATGTAATATATAACACTGGAATAATATAAGTTTAGTGTAATATATAACACTGGTATATTACAAGTTTAATGTAATATATAACACTGGAATATTATAAGTTTAGTGTAATATATAACACTGGTATATTACAAGTTTAATGTAATATATAACACTGGAATATTATAAGTTTAGTGTAATATATAACACTGGTATATTACAAGTTTAATGTAATATATAACACTGGAATATTATAAGTTTAGTGTAATATATAACACTGGTATATTACAAGTTTAGTCTAATATATAACGCTTATATATTTCATGTTTAGTGTAATATTTAACACTGGTATATTACAAGTTTAGTGTAATATATAACACTGGTATATTACATGTTTAGTGTAATATATACCACTGGTATATTACAAGTTTAGTGTAATATATAACACTGGTATATTACAAGTTTAGTGTAATATTTAACACTGGCAGGGGTGTACTGGGTAAGCAACTCGGACCTGGACTTATTACCGGGACAGGCCCGGGGTTTTGCTCACACCAGTAAAACACCGGTAAAAACGGATTTTTTTGCTTTCCCACCGGCCCACCGATGCGGCGGTCTGCCGGGAAAGGCCCGGGGTTTTGCTCACACCAGTAAAACACCGGTACAAACGGATTTTTTTTTAGGCGGCCTGCCGGGATTTGTCCCGGTATGCCCAATGGCCAGTACACCACTGAACACTTGTATATTATAAGTTTAGTGTAATATATAGCACTGGTATATTACAAGTTTAGTGTAATAAATAACACTGGTATATTACAAGTTTAATGTAATATATAACACTGGTATATTATAAGTTTAGTTAACTATACTTAGAAAGTGATTGAGCAAAATATGCGTGCGCCACAAATAGAATTTTCTCGTATATAGTCTCTAAATGAATGAATGAATGAATGAATGAATGAATGAAAAATGTATGAATGAATGGACGTTGGAATGAATAACGATTACATTTTGGAATGAATTAATAAAAAGAATATGTTAATGAATGAATGATTAAATGTACATTATTGGAAGATAGAGAAAGATTGAATGTACTATGACAAGGCATCCCATATATTAAATAACAATCAGTGATGACAAGGCCAAACAAATATCAGACACACTTTAAAATTTGAAAATCTCTGCCAGAATAAAAAAAAAAATGCCTCAATTTTTAAAAAAATAAATCACACAGATAATGTGCTGTTACAGTTTACACAATTTAACAACAAATAGGATAAAATAAGGATCCCCTGTTGCCTCAATCGTATATACCCATATATGACGAGCGCCCAGCTGCAATTACAATAAGTGATTATAAAATAATTTCCCGCGCCTGAAAAACTCCCGAACTTTAATAGTAAAGAAAAGTTTGTGAGATTATTTTCATTTTACATTCTAGTATACAAGATAAATTTTGAATACATTTTTACTTATTTGGTAGCAATCTGGGACAATCACTGAAAGAGAAATATTTACTTAATGAAAACAAATCATTATGAGAAGGTTATCAAATCTACATGTGGAATGAACAATTTTGAAAGGTAAACCCCCAAATGCCTCCATTAGGAGAAGTTTTGTAAAAACATTTCACGTATAGTCAAATATTTGTATTTCTAATACAGCCTCGTATTTATAATTTAATACTATTGAAGTATAAACTATTCGAATACTACTGGAGTATAAACTATTCGAGTACTAATGAAGTATAATCTGTTTGTAGTGCTTATTATTTAATTCTAGTTTAATTCCACAAATTTAAGATTCATGCAACCTTTCAAAAAATTAATTACTTTAGAAGTCTATGGGAGTTTTTGATGTGGGAACTTGCTTATGGCCGAATGCTGTAGATCTGTCTTGTATAATCTGATGGCCGATCAAGGCTTGTAGATCAGGTTCGGCCGATTTATATTGTTCATAAGCCCTATTCGACTGAATACAATGTATGTATGTGATTTGAGAATACTGACACTTATGTGTATGTGTATGATTATATATATATATATATATATATATATATATATATATATATATATATATATATATATATATATTGAGAAAGGTGACAAAGCTACTTCACGTGCTACATTATTGTGCAAGCGGCCGCAATTTAACTGTCGCTTTAGTGGTTGGTGAAAAATATAATAAAATAAATATAGATAAAATAGACAGGAGTGAATAGTAGCAGTCATATTACTAGGTTGATGCTCTATAAATATGATTCTTCAGACTTTCCTATATGTTGCATTCAAAGGCACTGCTACTTTTCTAATACGAGAAAAACTCTAATTTGCTATTTTCAAAGGTATGTTTGAAGTAATCGTTATATTACTGTGAACAAAGGTATGTTTAAAGTACTCGTTATATCACTGTGAACAAAGGTATGTTTGAAGTACTCGGTATATTTCTGTGAACAAAGGTATGTTTGAAGTACTCGTTATATTTCTATGAACAAAGGTATGTTTGAAGTACTCGTTATATTTCTATGAACAAAGGTATGTTTGAAGTACTCGTTATATTTCTGTGAACAAACATCTTATATTACGTTGGAAATAATTACTTCTAAAATATTTTTGAATACAAGTTTATTTCCAGGTGTCACTGCCACACTGACGTGCAGTTCTCCGGCAACCTACAAAGGATTTAGACTGAACAGGGCTATTGCCGCACTTGGTTGTACAACTTATACAACCACACCAGTTAGTACACAGTTACTTATCTGACATAATATTGGTGCATGAGAAACATTTTCAGATTCTGATACTTAATCTCTTATAGACTACATGATTTATCAGCATACTGCATGAGTTAGGTTTTTGTATATCTGTGATTGGCACAAAATTATAAAGTCTAAAGCAAGACAAGATTAGTGGCTAAATATCAAAAAGCTGCATTCCATATAAAGTGTATGTTTTTTCCTTTATCTAATTACTCATATTACTCATATTCTTTTATCAGCATACTACATAAGTTGCGTTTTTTTATATATGTTATTTGCACAAATATATAAAACCTAAAACAATAAAAGATTAGTGGTTAAATATCAACAAGCTGTATACCATATAATATGTATGCAGGACCGGATTAACCCATAAGCTAATACGGATATAGCCTTAGGCCCTCCTATTTTGTGGGCCCTCCTTTAGACTCTCCATTCCACATTAAAGTAACAGCTGAGCAACCTTCCATTTTATTTTCCTAGGACCCTCATAACCTTATTTCCGGCCCTGAGTGAACGTTCTTCCTTTATCTAAAATTACTTAGACTGTTCTTGAGCAAAGCATGTAATCAAAACCCAACCTGTGATATGCTGCTTCACTGATAATACCTAAAGGACACAACAGGTGAAAGCTTCATACATCTTTATACATTTCTCACGATATGACAGTCCAAAACATGGACCTCATTTTGCTGTATGACCTCCTCCTACGTTACAATAATGTCCGTAAAACCGACATTTGCCTCTTTATAATGGACGCAGAAGTTTTTCATTGGCTACTTCGGTCAGAGTCACCGAAAAGTTCTGTCATTTTTCAAAGTAAAATTTGTTGTAGCCGGCCCCTTCACCATGTAATCATTAGGTCGTTCAGAATGAGAGCAAGACAGTGCATTCGATGCTGTATCAGTCATTACTGATTAATTACCATATCTAGGGCTTCTTCTCTCCGACTTTCTCCAATTTTTTTCAGGAAAAGCACAATCCTAACGGCTTAAATTAAAATCATATCGAGTTGTCAGCACCTTTTCTTCAAACGTTGATACGATTTGGTCTCGTCGTAAGCTCTAAGAACTTCGTTTTCATCAGCAGATTCGTTCTCACATTCATCGCCATATTTATCATTATAGTTCTCTTTATTATCTTCATCTTCACAACGGTCATAATTTACGTCATCATTCTCACTGTAACCCTCCTTATCCTCGTCCGCAAGGCTGGTATATGTTTAACTTTGAGTTAGTTAAGCTAATTACTAATTGGGTATCTTATCACTTCCACAATAGTGGCAATTATCTTATTTGCAATTAGATTCAACAACATGTAATTATGTAACGATTTTATAAATTCATTTTATACATATAAGTGAACAGTTCATACAATATCAGACATCTATGTCCAAGAAAAGCGTGTGTATGTGTGTGTGTGTGTGTATATATATATATATATATATATATATATATATATATATATGTATATATATATATATTCATTCAGATGAGAAAAATAGATACAAATTTACGTTTACTGTAATAGTAATGTTTCTAGACTAGAAGATCCATCAACCACAGCACGAAAATAATACAAACAACCAATGTAAAGATGCTTCCTTTGTTGATTAAATCAGTGTAGATTGTAAATTTTGCGGTAAAAAAGGACGTCAAATAACAAAGAGCATTTTGTTTTTCATTTGAGAAAGGAAAGAAAATGCCCAGTAGCAACGCAAATAGTTCCAAATGTTAATCCTTGTAACTTCCAATCCAATTTTTTACCCAGCAACAATACTGTTTCACACACAAAGTTTATTTGCAAACAATCAAAAGAAACTTCTTTAGTGTCAATGTATCCACTCTTATGGTCCAACTACTGGAGAAGAAAGGGAAACAGTAACACTAATACCGCTCATTTTCGGAAACACACACACACACACACAGAGTATGTTTCCAAATGTTATGACTTGTATATAAAGTGAATTTAAGGCCTGTCCAGAGTTGTCTTGTCAAAATAAATCAATAAATAAATCATTAAATAAATAAATAAACAAAAATCAAACTCAAACTGTCCTAAGAAATTTTTTAAAAATATCAATCAATCAGTGATCTAAAATTCAATGTCATGAAAGAACATAACAAAAAATATGTCTGAATAGTGGCCATTGGTATGACGTAACATAAATGAATTTCCATGACATTTTGACTCGCATTTATTGATAACGTTTGCAACAAAGCATCACGTGCGTGGCTTCATTTCCTTGTTATAGTCTCCAAAGTCAAATAATAGCATGTGAATAAAAAAGAAATTATAATTTCTCACTAAAAAAAGTTGGCATTTTTGTGTTTGATTATGCACTAAAAATATATTATGCTGATGCTGACATGTGAATAAGTGTTACAATACCACGCTGTTACTCCTATATTATATCGGTATTAGAATTGGGTATACACTAATTTGCACCACAGGATCTTGCTTATGTTTTATTGGGCTTAAAAGAATAAGGAA
Organism: Margaritifera margaritifera; assembly: GCA_029931535.1. Lineage (NCBI taxonomy): Eukaryota > Metazoa > Mollusca > Bivalvia > Unionida > Margaritiferidae > Margaritifera > Margaritifera margaritifera. Next base: position 80,383 of record JAQPZY010001550.1, on the reverse strand, counting down.
AAGTACAAAAGAATTAATTCAAAATGTTTTGGGAGCTGGTGGGGGGGGTAATTTTAAATGAAAGAGTTTTTCGTTTTTGCTTAAATGATGTACCAAGGGGAGTTCAGTTTAAATCATTCTTTTTTTCTTTTCTGTTGCAGGTAATAGGTAAGTAAATTTATTTTATCAAACTTTTTCTTTGCGGTGTCGATTGTGGACACAGGGTGTACTTAAAAAGTGCAAACCCCATGATCATATACTTTTATGAAAAAGGAAGAGAATTAAGACTAAATGTTCCAAAGCTCATTTTTTGTTTGTCAATGCTGCATGTTCAAGCTTAAATGGAAAGATTATCAGGTGGCCTGATAATCTTTCTTCGTGATCAGTTTTTCAGCCTCAAATCTAGAGGTTTATAATAATAATAATAATAATAATAATAATAAGTAAAAACGAAGACTTTTAGACCTGAAATCATGGGATACGGGACATTTGCAGCAAAGTGCCGTCAAAGGGTTGTGGAACAGGTTTATGATGATCAGATAACACGAAAAAGCAATCCGGCACCAACCAATGTATAGTATTGTAAAGTATTTTTTTGAGATCATTAGTGTGATACATATATATATATATATATATATATATATATATATATATAAGAGAGAGAGAGAGAGAGAGAGAGAGAGAGAGAGTAACGTGAAATTTTATTAAAATACAATTGTTGCAAGAGCTTTCAGGATGAATAATATGTATAGAGTTCTAAGTAACAATGTCATAAATATATCGGTCACATAATTTTCACAATTAAACACATCAATGTTCTCGTACGTATATTTAGTTCTTATTCAAATGTGATTCGAATCCAATTAAATTAAAACGAGCAATTGTAGGAAAATTAATTATTGTTCAAAGACAAAGTGCAGAGGACCTTATGTTTAGAAGGACGGACAGCAGGGAACAATAAAGAAATATTTTGTTTTTGTCAGAATCCTATGTGCTGGAAGCGACCGCTCTGATTTTTGCTGGTGTGGCCTTAGTTGTCGCCGCTCTGATGGGTATTGCCCTCTGCTACTATCGATCTATGTCAAAGGCTGAGGCTCCAGAAACCGAGGCATCCGAGAAATCGGGTAACCAAGGAAAAACACCACCCAAGCAGTCAAGTAACATTGACAAGAAAACATCGGAGGAGTGGAACAATTATAGAAACAATGATGTTGAAAAGACTAACGACGGCAAGGACAAGCGGAAATGGTACAGTTCTGTATGTGCGAGGCAGGTGATCGTGTCTCCGAGACCATTGATTGAAGCGGAGTACAAGAAGATGCATCCCTTGTTCCCAGGATTCCGCGGTCCTTGGTGACGACTTTTGCAACTACTAACGGACTTAGAAGTGCGGAATATTTGCTTACAAATTTAAAGTGTGAAACTTGTGTTTTTAAATAGGTTCTGATCAGTTGTCTCCCTTTTTATATGTCATACATCACATGACATATAGTGGTATTTGTATTTGGTTATAAATACATAAAACAAACAAAGAAAACAAAATAAATTGTACTTCTATTTATTGGATGCATTTCTTTATATATTTTTCGTCATCTAGATTAAAGAAAGATAATATGAATGTCTCTCCACAGTCAACTTTCTTTTCGTAATTGATGAACAGCTGCTTTTGTACAAAAACCTTAGGATGTAAATAAAAAATTAACAATTATCTGACATGTACATTTAACTCTATGCAGAAGGTCGAAAGAGATTTATTTTATGATTGCGCACTTTATACCCTTTTTATATTACCCATTTGTCTGACTGAAATATCAGCATATATATGGTCTACTGGTTTCATTTTTTGTACCCTAAATTTATGGTACACTTAAAGCCGTTTAACACATGTATGAGTGTATATAACTTGTATTTTGACCGCCATCATAAAAGAAATTTGTACTTCCGAAAGCATCATGTATTTATTATGCTTTGAAGCACTACCAACGTTTGGCCTGGGTGAGCTTCGAAGAGCTATAAAGTTATGATACTTTTTAAAGTTCTACAAACATAACATTAATTATTTATTCAATTATGAAAAATACTATGTCAGTCCCCCCCCCCTTATTATTTCCCAATTATCACAAAATTCATCATGAAAAATCACTCAGTAATAAAAAAAAAAATGTTTTTAAGCACGACTGATGCCAGAGCAAGATGGAATTCGTATTTACAACCTTGAATGTAAACACTCATTTATATTCTTGAAAAAAAACACATCACATTTGACTGACGTATCAGGTTAATGATAATGCTGTCCAACTGATTGAAGCCTCTATTCCTATAGACAGACTGAATCATCACATAGACTGACCTACCATTTATTCATTTGCACAGTTCTGAAAAATATATCAAAAGAAATTGTCCGTTGTAGCCCGATACATTTTGAAATCAATGATTGTAGTATATTGATGATAGTTGCCGTAACGATGCGCCTCCTCTTTGTTCCAGGTGTGGTTCGTGGGGTCTAAAACCCACTCAGCGAAATTAGAAAGTTGCGAAATATATATTCACGTTCCCATGTCATCACGATACAGTTCCGACAGTGATGAAATAAAGGTTCCTGAATACAGTCGTGACAAGCGCGATGAGTCACACAAACATAAAGAATTTGAATATCTTTCACTTGAGAACATTCAAAGTAAACCAAAAATAAAGTCTGCGCTGTCACGATACTTTTTCTTGTTCTTGTCATTCAAAAATTCTTCTAGCTCGTTGTCATATCTCTGAATATAACATTGATGATCTAACGTGACGATTTGACCACAAATACCACATCATTTCCTTCTTGGACACACGTGTGATTCTTCGAAATTCGTACGAAAATGCTGTCCACATGTTGGACACGCTTTCAATAATCCGCAAGCACTTTTCTGTTATTGGGATTATTTCATGCAATGTCGCTCGTAACACGCTGGACTCACGAATGTTTCGTCTGCAAGAAGAGCATCGAATCATGTTTTGTCCTTCAGGAGCACTTGGCCTAGAGGCTACACAGCCACGAAATCTATTTCTACAATAAACATGTTATTCCCGATTTTCAAATCCTTCGTCACATTTGTCACAATAGTATTGATATCAAAGAAATCCTATGATACTAGTAATAGCATAAAAATGATGTTCGTGATTATTGATGTGAATGTATTTTCCATCTGGAAAATGAGGTCCTCAAAACAGGAGATCCGTACGTATGACTTATGGGTAAACTTTCCATGTACAGCGAGGGGATAGTACGTCTTGAATTTTCTGTATTTCAGGACATTTGCACACGGTCTCATTCAAAATTCCAGCTTGTTCTAAAAAGGATCTCTGCTTCTCTCCGTTGTTTGGCTCTATCCGATTATCTAATACTCTTCCACGTTATTTTCTGTTCTGTTGTATCGGTGTTCTCTGCATAACCTCGAGCGACCATGATGACGCGGACTAAACACATTTGATCTTGCTCGTTGTTAATCTGGACGATACTTAGTTTGGTACTAGGAAATTAATCCAAAAATAAAACTTTTTTTGCGTTTTGCGCTGCCTGTAGCTTTTCCATCGGTCATGTCAAACTCATCGTTGGATGGTTGGACGTGTTGAATTTTGTCCAAGAGTTTGGAAGATGCTAATTCCTCAGGTGTACTAAATTCAATCCAAGCACGATATTTCAAACTGTCGTGAGTTATCGACACTCTTAAGCGATCGTGAGTTTTAGCTTGACATTGCCGTTCCAACTTCTCTAACATAAACTTCAATAAGTCAGTAATGAATGTAGCCGCTTTCTCTGCCGGGACTTGAGACTTGAACTCTTTAAATTTGACCGTGTAAGTGTAAGCGGTTGTTCTAAAATTTATATAAGTCATTTTGTGAGGAGGTAGAATATGAAAATAATCTTCAGGGGCTACCAAACGACTTTTTCTTGGCCGATCTTGACTCTCTAGATCTTGGAGAGAGGAGGAGGTGGATGGTGTTGGCTAGGAATCCATCATTTCCTCTTCAATATCGCTAGGATGAACTTCATACAAATTTTTTCTCAGGGTATGATGCGACATAGAGCGCCGTCGTCGCATTGCTTCTGGTTTCTCCTTGGAAAGGTGTGATCGTTTCATGACGATGAACGATTTAAGATTTATTGAACCTCTCACCCTATATATAGAGTCCCAATACGTAAGAGAATACACTCATTCAATCTGAACCTGTAAATATAGAGAGTCACAACAGATCACACAAATGGTCAGAGATTTACAGAAAGTTATTCGAAAATATATCTTCAACAATGCTTTTGGAAAGACTCCAGACTTCTCTCGAGATAAAAGTGAAGATACCTGTTGTGTCCGTCAAGAGAAAGAACATTAAGACTACTGAATGTCCACAACGACACAGAAAAGTAACCTCAAAGATAAGAGTAATCTGGTCCTGAGACAAAATTAAAGATATCTGTTATAACTGTCAAGATAGAGGACATCGGTCTCCAGAGTGTTCCAAGAAAATCAAGAAAAAAAAAACAGAATATGGAGGAGCTTTCAGAAGAAGAAACAGAAGAAGTCTTTCCAGCAAAGAAATTAAATGCAAGACACGCATAAGAAACAGAAGAAAAAGCAAGACCGTAAGAAGAAAAAAAGTACTTTTATGATGTTTTTGAAATTTCATTGCGATTCCCATTTTCGATAATATACCAAAAACGTAAGTGTATCCTTGTCTTGATTTTTTTGTTGGGGGGTGGGGGGGAGTTGTTGTTGTTTTTTTGTTTTGTTTTGTTTTGTTTTGGGGGGTTTTTTGAGGGGGGTTAGCACTTTATGGAGGGTATTGTTTTGTTTGTTTTGTTTTTTACATTTTACTTGGCAATAGTGAGTAGTATCCTTTTTCTAATAGAACTGGGTGGTCCTGAAAAGGACCGTTGGTTTAACAAAAATTATGGACTTGAAAACATCAGCTTCAACTGTCTTAAAACATTTCCACGTCCAAGTCCTATTGCTACTGTTGTGGTAGTGGTTGCTGATATATCTGATGGTGTCTCAGTACTCGTAGCTATAGTCACGGAAGCTTTATAATTCTTGGACTGTAAAGGTCTCTTCCTCTTGGGTTTCGCTAAAGTACTTTTATACATTCCTCACAGGTGTTTTAGCTCCACCAAAATGTCCTATAACAGACTGAAAGGTCTGTTTTCACTCCCTTCCATCCCTTACCTGCTCAAGGTTTTTATCTCCTCTTGTTGCTTTTTTTTTCCCCTCTTCTTGTTGTTTTTGAACAAAAGTCTGTTTTTCACCTTTTTTGGCGTTGCAACAATTCTTGGGCGGATAAAAAATCGTAGAAAGCCAAATCCATAGCCAAGCCATTCTCCTCTGAAATAATACTCGCTACAGCAGCAGTGGTGGTACTGTCATTCCGGTTATACGAAGCATGCACTGCAGGCGCAGCCGAACGCAAAGTATTTGTCTGAACCATATATATATATATCGAAATTGTCACGCGTTCTCTGCATTCTGATTGGGTGAAATAGAACTCGTCCTCACTGAAATATGTCACACGCGTTCTGATTGGTGGAACCTCTAAATCAGTTTCGATCCAATCTTTGCCTATATATAGAAGTGCGTTTGCCCTTTGTGTTATCTGTTCTCAAGACAAATCATAATGTGGACCAATGTGGAGTCATCGGCTATTATTTTCAACATGCTCTTCAATCCAGACTACCTTGTATATGTGAAGTTATCACCAAGATCACAGACACGGCAGTATGGAAAATAAAAGTTTTCATTCAGGCAAGGATGCCTCAAGAGTGTTGGTTCATGGACTTGCAGTGCGGAGAAGTTTGCAAAGAAGACAATGAAAGCGTTTCACCAGTGTTAACAATCTTTGGTTTACAAACCAAAGGCCCTTTCAAGGAACAACTCAGATCTCTGGAAACAGAGATACTAATCAAACTGTTGCCAAACCTATTGTGTTTTATGTTTGCATGTTTGTATGTTTTGTATGTCTTATACAACCAAAAATTAAATCCCACACCCTCTACTCTACTATCTTGAGTGATAATATATAAGTATGTTTGTGTGAATATCTGTGAACATTCCAAACCTTTTCTCTCCGTTCTCTTCACTTCTAGTGAGTTAGTTTAGATGTTGGTCGGTCTATCTGTGAGTGTTGGTCAGTAATTATGGGTGCTGGTCAGTCAGACGATGTGTTGTCAGTAGGTGTAAGTGTTGGTCAGTAAATGTGGGGTATTGGTCAGTAAAATGGTGTATCTTTCAAACATTACATTTCCCCGTGTTTCTATAAATTGTTCAACATGGCAGCCTAATGTTAATTTCCCTTATCCCTATACAGTCCCATAATGTTAATCCTAAGGACGTTATTAACATTAACATTCCCCGTATCTCCATATAGTCCAATAATGTTAAACCTATGGACAGTTTTAATATTCAATTCTTCCTGTCCCAATAGGGTCATCCTTTTCAAAAGGGTGACCGTAATATTAATTTCCACTGCATGCATACGAACCAATTTGTCGCCATATCGTCCTCCATTACTAATCTTGCCTTCGTTCAATCGAGGTTACAAATATTTTTGTATCATTTATGTGTTTTCAAAATCGGCTTGGGTGGTTCCAAAACAAGTTTTGAGTTAGTGCGAGCTTCGAAAATTGCCTTGAAACAATGCGGTTGTCACTCTAGGAAAACCGACAAAGGCAGTGAATTTCTCAATCAACCTTATGAAAAAGAATTAAGAAAACAACACGTTCATTTTTTTCACAACTGAAAATCCAGAAACCAAAGCCAGTGTCGTGCAACGTTTTAAAAACTTTGAAAGAACGTATGTGGAAATATTGTACGCATGAACAAACTCTCCAATACATCGGCGTGTTACCACGTCTGGTGAAAGCATACAATGAATAGTACCATCGCAGTATCGGATGTGTTCCAGCAGAAGCGGCGTTTGAAAATGAAGTGTCAGTGTTTGATCGACTGTTTGGAACGTCTGAGACATCCTCCAAAAAAAAAGAAGTGTTAAACACAGGAAATTGGTTTCGTATTGGAAAAACAAATTGCACTTTTGACAAAGGATAGTTAATGAACTGGACGACAGAATTGTTTCATGTAACATGACACGTGCTTGGATGTTACCCTCCTGTCTATTAATTGGAAGATATAAACGGAGAAGTGTGAAAAGGAACTTTTTGCTTGTCCGAGTTTCAACGCGTAACCAAGAAAGACGTTATGTTAGATATCGAAAGCATTCTCGATCAAAGAACATATAAAGTGCATAAACGTCGCACTCAAGAAGTGAAAGTCCATTGAAAAGGACATCCACCTAGTTTTGATTCTTGGATTGCAGCTTTACATGTCATTCGCATTGAAAAGGAGCAAACAAGATTATTTAAAAACTGTCACAGGATATTTGGAAAATACTTTTTTTCTTATTTCTATTTCCCCATAATGAAGTGATAACTTTAACTCCTCTATGTTATGAATACAAATTATTTATTCAAGATTCAATTGGAACGGCCATGTAAACAGCATCTGTTTTGATGCTATTTGGCAAAGAAACTCGATACTAACTGTAAATGTTGCTTTTCTATTTGTTTCTATTTCTGTCAGAGTTTTGGTCCCTTTTCTTAAAATTGTAAATTTTTTGTAATTAGTTCAAAAAACCAACATAGCTAGTGATCCTTGTGACATATTTATCATCAAGTCAACATGAAATCTGTGTAACTGACACATGGATGTACTTTTTGAGTGCCTCTTAACTTTTCTTCCATTTCTGAGATAGCGAAGGTTCTTTGGCAGTATAATTTTCTTTTTTATGCCACACCTTGGTTACGTTTTGCGGTTTGGTCACTTTTCTGGAACTGTGGTGGGGCATTGGTGTCCCATAAACATATTTCTAGTCATCTTTTGACTATCAATGTTCGGCAATCTATTTGGAATCTTTTAGGCTACGGTGTATCAACTTTATTGCGACTAGTATACTTTGTCTTTAGTTCATTTAAAAACAATTTAGCACGGATTTATGACGCGGAAATATCACTGCTTTGTTGATGTAGTTCCCTAAAGAAAAGAAAAGGTATTCACGGCTGTTAAATTTCCTGGATGTAATCCTCTCGCAAACCTCGCGAAAATAGCACACAAAGGGCAAATTTACGGTATCTGCCGCGTTCAGTTACTAAATAGTACAGAAGCGCATTTCGTTGTAATTTGTCCGTTTGTCTTGTCTTCTAGCCATCTAATAGATTTTAATTCTACATATACTACCTTTTTAAACCATAAAAGATGGCATATATTGATAAGACAATTTCTTATCCTTTCATATTTGACCTTTTTATAACTAAATGTGCTTTAGAAGTCTTTAGAAGTCTTTTTTCTGCACTTCTATTTCAGATTGTTTGACCTTTCAACTACGTTTTATGCGAAAATGATTTCTTTCGGTGACTTTGTCACTCTCTTAACAGAAAAGATCTATTTCCATGTTTATGTATGTATGTATGTATGTATGTATGTATGTATGTATGTATGTATGTATGTGCGTACTGTCGAATGAATGTACACACATTCACATATATGTATAAGTTTTATTTTTAGCTTGTGTGTAGGCTATTGAAATAATGTGATAATTTGCAAATATTTTCAGGAGAATAAAGGGGATGCAATTTCTGCTAACAAACTATCAAGCAATATGATCAGTCTGGTTTACAATCAAAATGAAATGCCTAGTCATCAATCTGTAAGAAATGACAAGCCGTGATGTTTAATAATTCACACTTTAAAACAACCTTCGGTAATTCCCCCCCCCCCCAAAAAAAAACTTATTTTAGCCTGTCATAAATACCTCGTCAGGATTTTCTGTATTCTTCTGACACTCTGAATGAATTACAGATGGAAATTAATTGTCACGTACTTGATCTCGAATGACCTTTCCTGTTTACAGTTAGCCGGGAGTTTATGAGTCAAGTTCTTAAGTACCGAATATGTTGCCAGAAGTTTTGTAGTAGAAGTAGTCCTTGTATCAAACAGATTTAAAATGAAAGGAAATGTACCCGACCTATTTTTTTAATAAAGCCACTATGTCGTATACACCCTCAATACAAGTAACATTTTTGACAATAGCAACATTCATAATAACTAAGAGAGGGGGCAGCTTAATGTTTTATATATTTAAGCTGAAAGGTCCCCTCGTGTTCATCTTATATTGACCACCCTGTGTATAACTATAAATAACATCAAATGACCCTATCTTATCAATGAGTGTGCGTGCTTGCGGATACACACGACATTCCTTCCAAAATTGCTCTCATCCCCAAGGTGTCTTTTCTGTCTCTGTTGTCCCTGATTTCTGACTTACTTTAAAACCGAAAACTATCCTTTCTGCGCCAAACACATTCTTTGGTTTTCAGAAGGGTAGTTGCAGGGTTATAACAATACTATTTTTGTTTTAAAAGATATGGCATATGGAGAAATTATAAATTAATGAGGAAGGTGGTTACAAGATTGTTGACCAGATAAAAATGAAACCTTTATTATCAGCGTTTGGGATTTTGTTAATTCTGAATTCTGTACTTTCTGCTTCACCAATCGGGTGCACAGTAAACGTCAGCAAAGCCATATGTGATTATCAAAAATGGTCCCCACCACTAACAGATAGCAGTTTTAATCCAGTTCCCTATCAAGTAGAAGTGTACAATATTACCGGAGGGCTGATTTCAGCGGTAAGTGCAATAAGTTTCTTTTATTTTAATTTTCTAAATATTTACTGGTACATATTTTTCTTCGAACTCCAGCACATGCAAACTAAACAGACAAGTAAATAGAATTAATTAATATATGCTGAATACAAAAAATATAAGAAAACAAAACTACATGTTATCATTTGGCTAGTTATTATTATTATTATTTTTATTATTATTATTATTATCATTATTATTAATGGGGAAAATTTAAATATAATAACGTCTTTCTAGCAGAAAAAGCTCACAGTTTTCACTGTGTTGTCAATTTATAGTTCTAATCATACCCATGTCTATCCTTACTTTGACCAATTTTTCTAATGTTTTGTTGTTTCCTTGCTCTAATCGTAACAATTTTATTTTACTCTCAACCTTTTGACGGTCCACTTTTTGTCTCATATTTTCAATATTAGTCTAGACTGACATATATCTCTCGTCCACTCATCATCTTTTAACTAAAGGGACATATTTATTTCTTTTTTTGATCTTAGTCACTTTTCAAGAATGTAAATATTTGCACATTTTGTCTTAAAGAACGTCCCTGTTTTCAACGTTAAGCACTTTAAAAAAATATATCTGAGCGACAGTACTTTTATTAAACTGATACCTATTATTCTTATTCCAGCTCTACGGAAGAATTGCTTTAAAATGTAAAATGATATATAAAAATGCAATCATTGTAAAATAAAAATGTCGGTTAATATCAATTAAGGTAAATGTTTCTTAATGTTAGAGTATGTTGAACATTAATTGCTTCATCGTAAAAAATATATCCTTGAAATGGTGAGACGTATACATTACAATTTGATATACCACATATACCAGTTACTGTTTCCATGACATAATTATTTATTTTGTGATCATTTCATTATCCATATCCTTAAATTTTTAATTGAACTTTGACTCTTCATAAACATTTATAACCTCAGACTTTAATACTATCAATTTCCGAAATGTTTTAAAATGTTGCAATTCAAAGTCAAAAGTAGTAAATAGTGAAATTTAATATTTCCCTTTTTTCCGCTTTCAAGTTAGAACAGATTTGTTTTCCCCAATAAATCATTCCTGTTTCAATCACCTGAAGTATAAAAAAATAGAAACTTTCTCTACGTTGTTTGTCTCGATCGATCTACTTGATTGATTAAGACAGAACACATTTAAGTGGATTCAGAGGCAGAAGTTACGGTCATAATGGCATTTCTGACTTTGCGATGTGGTTACGGTCATAATAGCATTCTTGACTTTGCAATGTGGCTACGGCCATAATGATATTTTTACTTTGAAGTGTGGTTGCTGTCATTATGGCATTTTTGCCTTTGCAATGTGGTTACTATCGTAGAGGCATTTTTTTTACTTTGCAATGTGGTTAAGGTCATAATGGCGTTTTTTTATTCTTTGACACAAATGAGTAAACATTATGCGCAGCTTTAAACTGTTATTCTTTCTTTCTTGTTGTATAACATTCCGTTTATTTTAACCTATCTGTTTTGAGACCAGTTCCAAAGTAAGTAACAGTATCGACTCATTCATGTGTTAGGAACATTTACTCTCTCCCGAGAGACACAAAGAATGTAAAAAGTGCGAAAGTGGAGGCGTATTCAGATTGTTTCCGATTATTTTAGTTATTCAGTTCAGTTTAAATTCGGTGAATCGGTCTTATGTGGATATGTAAGACAGGGGAATAATTATTTGCTACATACAGTTTTTTGTGACTCTTTGTTTCAACAGTGTAAAGGAATTGTACTGATTCAAGCAAAAGTCTGATAGCACAACTCAGGAGACAAAGACTACTCAGAGGGGATTTTTAAGTTTGACGCGAATGATCCACATATTTCACACAATATTTTTTCTTTTTCCTAAACAGAGACCCACGTGCCATGTATGAAACTGCTGTTCCCAAAATTTTGTTGTTCATACTAGATTAGAACTTAGAAAACTCGAAGTTCTGTTTCGAGTTTTCGGTAGTTAAGAGTTTTTTATCAGTAAATTTACTGTAAAACGGCTTAAAGTTTGCCTAGACAAAAATTGGCCAGAACTTTGTACACATGAATACGTGACTAGTTTGATCACATGCGCGTTATCTGACCCTTGAGAGCGATCGTAAGATTTTACACAAAATATTTAAATAACAATCGACAATATTTGTTTTTAAAAGCTTGATGTTGCATGATAAAATATTGTATGGGTTGATTAGTTTGTCATATACTTTACAAATTCTAACTCGTTATTCTTCGTTCCTTTCCGAAATAATGCAAGCTCAAAATACTGTAAGGTAATGGTGGCGATCATAGGCATTTTCGGTCCCACGTTTTTGAAACACTAGTATATATTGGAATTACTATACATGTACGCAGTATCTAACGAGCTCACATAACGCTCGCTATTATTGGAAATAGATCATACCAAAACCCTCAGTTTAAGACCATGGTTGCACGTTTGGTTTCAGAGGTAAGCACTATTCACATTTGAAGGCACACTGTGTACCTGTTTTCATTCCAAATTAGAATCGCCAGGTCTGTTTATTTATATTATTTAATCCCTATGGAACCACATCACTTTCAATCTTCCAAATCAGTGACATTATGATCAAACTACACTTTGCATTGCAGGCTTTCAGCGGACTGGGGGGTCCAAAAGGCAGCACTGGGACTGATGATGTGTATATTCTCCTGGACTGCGACCTATCTGACGTGCAAATTCAGAACGATACGTTCACCTCTAACCTGGGCTGGGTGAAGAGCTTGTACATCAGGGAGTGTAACGTGCGCTCGGGAATTCCCGCTAATACATTTACCCGCCTCACTAAGCTACAGAAACTGGAAATAACGGAGGGAATTCTAGGTTCTATGAATCAAAACAGTTTTTCGGGGCTAACTGCAGTTAAAACTCTGAAAATCACAGCCGACTTCTTGGACCAAACGTTTCCGTCCGGGCTCCTCACCCAACTTACTGCCGTGGAAACGATCGGGATAACGTCCACGGATTTGACAACCCTTCCATTTGGAGCCTTCAATGGTTTGTCAAAGTTGAACACCCTAGACCTGTCTGGAAATTCTCTGGTGACTATCCCTTCCGGTTCGTTTGATGGTTTGATCGCCCTGACCAGCCTTATCCTTGCCAATAATCCTTGGTACTGCACGTGTGATCTGTCATGGCTGGCAACATGGATGTTGTACACTGGTATACTGCTTTGTGGCATTATTATTATTATTATTATTATTATTATTATTATTGGAGCGTGCTGACCACACGAATTTCTTATGACCAAGAAAAGCTTATAGTTTACCGGCGTTTTCTTACGCGTCGGTTGGAAAAAATTACGTCATTTTAACGTCGAAATTTTTAGCTGAGTATGGGTTTTATAGTGAGAATTGTTAATACTCTTTAAGCAAAATCCCGGAAATAGCAGGAAAATAAAGAACGGAAAACAACGTTTGTGGTCATACACTGTGCAGTATCAGACTCACCAAAACGCACCCTTGATGTGACATCCAACTCAATCGAAACATTTCGGTAGGCAAACATGCGACGATTAGTCGAATGTATTTTGTTCGGAATCACATGGAACTATATCTTCTTTCGTTGATTTTGTATACAATATATTTTAAGTCTCGTGAACACGAGATTCTATCAGTTTATACCACGTACTAGGTTTGACTGCATAGCTGTTTGAGTGAGGTTGTCTTTCAGATGGAGGAACACAAAGAGAAACACCGACCTTTAATGAACTACCACTTACAGTTGGACATGCCGGAATCGGGGATTGAAACTAGGCACGCATGCCGCTTGTCTAGCACATCACCTTTGTCTGATTCATTCGGGCCCGCACCGAGATGCAGGAGCCCAATGAAAATCGCCTTTCCGTCAGCCAGTCCGTCTGTCCGTCAGTCCATCTTACACTTTTTGTAAACAACAAAACTCGGCAAACCTCACACATAAGTGGATGCCATTTTGAAGGTGATCAGTTTATTACAAATAGATGCGCCTTTTAAATGTTTCGTCTTTTCGGGTCAAACTTTTTACTAGTTATTGCCTTTCTTCATCAATTTTAAGTCTCCACTACAACAGATTATTTTAACCAGCATAGTTCAGGAACAATTTAATATATTCTAATCCATTTTGATGTGTAGATTTGACCTAGATGTGCCTTTAATGAGCTGTGTCAACTCCATTCTGGTTAGAGTTACGGCCATTGCAAATTCATATCGTTTACTGGGATGTTGCTTGTAGCCGGCACAACTCAAGAACTATTCAAAGTATTTTGATGCATTTTGGTACGAACATTGTCTCAAAGACTTGCGCGTGCCTTTTATGGGTTTAATCTCCGTTACACCATTGTGGACAGATCTATGCTTATTGTCAAGCAAATTCTTGTCTTTACATGGAAACTTGGAATGTTGCTTGCAATCAAAATAGCTCAAGAACCATTCAGTATTTTCTGATGGACTTTGGTAAAAACATTGTCTTTTACACCTAAATGTGCCTTTTATGGGTTTAAATTTACGCCAATTTAGACTCAGCTATGGCCTGTGCCAATAAACTTCATTTCTTTACATGGAATGTTGCTTGTAATTTAATGTAAACATTAATTCATAGAACCGGATGTGTCTTTAATGGATCTTGTCTTGTCCAATCTATTTTGAACAGAGTTATGGACATTGTCGATCACGTTAATTTCTTTATATGGAATATTGCTTGCAATTTAATGTAAACATTAACTCGTAGACCTGAATTTGTCTTTTATAGATCTTGTCTTGTCTAATCCATTCTGAACGGAGTTATGACCCTTGCCGATCAACTTCATCTCTTTACATGGGATGTTGCTTGTGTTAATGAGTCCTTGAAGGAGTTAGATTTCAGACATTCCACATCACCATTTAGAGGCATCACGGCCCCTGAATGCCCATCTTTACTAACTTTGGTTTCTCAACACAAGTTTTTCTGTTTAGAAACCCAAGGTGCAAATTGTAGTAAGCGGTGCCCTTTGCTCTACACCAGTCGCTGATAGCTGTAGCTTAGTATACAACTACGAATTCAGAAAATATATTCCATACATATGCCTCAACATTTAGCTTTTTTTCAGGCATTTATTCAACGGTGACTTGCAACACCCCAGCCACATACAAAGCGCTAAGCTTGGGTAGAGCAGTAATGGCACTCGGCTGCGCCAGCAGTACAACAACAGTAAGTTCAGGAGTGAGATTGGTTGCACATAAACAAAAGTACCATTTTTTAAATAATAATAATAATAATAATAATTATAATTATAATAATAATTATAATAATAATAATAAATAAACAATATGCACTATAACTAAATGAAAAATTGTATAATGTTGTTAAGTCATAATCCTGTAAGTGTACAAGTTTTCATGATTGATAGGTTGGTTCTTAGTGACCCTTTCAGCACTTTATTTGGGTATGTAATGCCAAGGAAATGGCAACTTTGTGCCTTTCCTATAGAAACACCAAAACAGCGGACCCAGACTGATCTGTATCGGCATTGAAAACACGACACTTGAATTATCAGTCAGAGGCTCTTCTAACTGAGCTATAGCTCAAGATTTGAAAATATACACTTTAAAAGACTGTGTCACTTAGATCTTGGAAGAAATATTAAGTGATATATTTTCAAGAGTTAGATCCTGGGAAGTCACAAATAACTGGAATTAGAATCATGAGAGAGAGAGAGAGAGAGAGAGAGAGAGAGAGAGAGAGAGAGAGAGAGAGAGAGAGAGAGAGAACTTCTTTATATTTGGAACATATAATAATTCAAATTTAATCCCAAAGGAAAATATTTCGACTTGACGTAGACAAGGTGGCATAATGGTTAGTGTCCTGGACTCGCAATCAGAAACGTGCAGGTTTGAATCCTGCACAGACCAGGTCGGATCAGCCATTGTGGCGTATCCCTGGGCAGGGCATTTTCCTCGAATTGTCTCGGCACGATATAACCTTTCATGTGTTGATATGCGATTAAAACACCAAAGAAATAAACAAACTAGAAGTAGTCTGGTTCTGACTTAAAATACTTAACATGTGGGTTCATTGGGAAACTAAGGGGATGTACTCTCCGATCTAGTCATGGCTCTCTGTATCGATAGTTGGGTCAACTTGTCAATTACCAGTCCAAAGACGGTTAAACACACTCACCATCCCGCATCACAGCCACGACTATAGTTAAATAAAAGAAAAATACATGATTTTGTGTAAATCTTTGGAAAAGATTACGCTTTACTTTTCGAATGATCAAAATCGTCAGGGTTAAGTGTGTCGTTCAATGGCAGAGCACTCTAGACAGGTGATCATCACACGTTTCACTCCAGAAGTCTTTTACCGATTGGGAAGTGATATGGCATAATCGGGGGATATCTCAGCCTTGTACCTCGTTGAATGAATAGTGTGTTACGGTTTTTTAATCAGAAGTAACAAATTCCACTTGTCATCAAGATTTCTTATTATTCTTGAGCCAGTCTTTATAGTTTTCAAGGAAAACCTTTGAGTTCATTTGCCTTCTAGTCTCTTGATATATGTATTGAAATAATCATTAATCATTCATTCCATTCTTTAATTGTTCATTTCATTACAGGTATCCGTCACATCGGGTGAGTGATAATTTTTCTCTAACAAATTTGGCAATGTTTTGTATGGTGTTAATTAGTCATTAATTGCTTTCTATATTCAGCAAAACATATATAGGTTTAGCTTAGTTTTGACACGATTAAAATAGTTCAATATCTCCACTGGCAGAACGGACTAGGTGGACACTTAATAAAATTGAATTACACCGTATATACATTGACTAAAAGCGTGTTACAAAATATTCATTAAAATGTATTCATTCTCGTTTAACTATATGTACTAAAAGGATAATTTTTTGTTGCTTTTCTTTTTTTCTTTTTTTTCTTCTTTACGGGTTTTTTGACCAATTATAGGCTATATCAAGCCAAGGAAATGGGATTTAAGTAACTTTCCCAAGGACACACCGAAGCAGCTGACATGAGTTGGCCTGGGCGGGTATCAAACCTGCTACTCATGGATTACGAGTCTGACGCTCTACAAACTGAGCTACCGTGGCTAATTAAATTTGAGGAATATTTGTACGTTAAAATTATGTGCCACACGAACCTTTTGGCTTTTTAAAATATATACTTATTGAATTGAAGGAAAATGTATGTAGTATAAATTATTTTTATTTCTATGACTCAAAAATGACAAAGTTTCCGCAATTTCAATATCTTTTCTGTTTAGATATCCTTAAATGCATGTGTTTACTTCCTCCTCTTACTACTACTGTATTTATTATTAGTGTTGTTTATTATTATTATTATTATTATTATTATTATTATTACAGCTTCTGAAACGGGTTCTTCCACGTCCAGTAATAGTCTTCTTTACCCGGCGCTTGTAGTGGCGGGAGTCGCCATGCTTGCATCTTTAATCACAGGGATTGTGGCATGTCTCATGTGTTCTAAGATGAAAGCTCCCGTGGACTCTTCATACAAAGTAAAGCCTGCCGACACCGTCAGCAAATTGAACAATAACAGCAGCACTGCTAGTACTAGAAGTGGCATGTACCACGACTACATGTTTCGAAAATCTTCTCCGAGGTCAGTTTCATCGGTGGAGAGTCGAGTGTCGCCGATTCTTGATGTCAATTACAATGTTCCAAAATCCAGATTTTAACATCTGCAGCGAACATTTATTTCCGTTTGTGCTTAAGACATATAAATTTGAATCTAGGACGCAATGAAATTGAGATGTTTCATGAAAGAACGATCTGAAAATATTAACTGTATTGCTATACCCAAAACGTTTTTTGAATTAACAGTTCGTCACTTCCCCATGATATTTATACATCCTGGAATTAAGTATCGAAGTGATAAATAGTCTCAACTGCATCGCTCCAATAACTCTCCAGATACGCATGTATATTTTATATATTCAATCTCCTTTTCTGACAATATAGTGTTACTAACCTCTTAACTTTTTTCTTATACCCGTGCTATGAGACAAATGGAAGCAACGTTAAACCTTATTTAGTATCCATTAGGGTTATTACCTATCGCGCGATCTAGTCTCTTTTTTTCGGCCTTTCTTTTTGAAAAGTTTAACGGATACCAATTTTGCATTTCAGTTTTTCCATGGGTGTGTCCCGCTCAAATATAGGTACCGCTGGTAATGCGCGAAATTTAAGTTCATATTTACTTCTGCTACATGGTTGTCTGATTAGTGTTCCTCGAACTTCTTGTACAATGTATACCGACGCATGACATTCGATCCCCGATGGTCTTGACACAGTTGAGGTCCTTATCTAGGAGAAGTCACAAGCGTAAATGAAACATTGCACTTTTTTCTGACATGCACATATTTTATAATATATATAGTACTTTATTTATTAGCAGAAGTTAACTATTGTACTTCTCTCCAGCCTCGGCCTCAGCAGAAATATAAGCATATACATATGTACGCCATCACTGAAGGGCAACCATTATTTCTTCCTAGGTTCTAGTCAACAGTATGGAGTGGGTTTCATAACACATATTCCCTGGGAGGGAGAAGAAGAGGCAAACTTTGTGCACGTTAGTTGTATATTCTTGGCCAAGTTTTTGAGCTAACCTGAGGTGTTTTGCACGCTTTATAAATAATGTTATGCCTGGAATCATGGAACTTGGTGAAGTGATGCATCTTGATGGGTACTACAACCTCATCAAAAAGTAGGTCACTGTTAGATTTATTTCAAGCTTCACTGACTTTGGTTAAATGTTGTGGTTTAAGCTTATTTCTCAAGTTCTGTTCACACTAGTCATCAAAGTAGATACTTGTATAAATCGCTATTAGTACCGCACCCTTACAACAATAAAAGGTCATTGTGACTTACATTTCGCAATTTACTGGCTTATGTCAGCGGTGCTAGGACAAAATGGTAGATGGATAAAATGGTATCGGAGAAAAAGGTATGGACAAATCGGTATGGTCAAAATGATACGGACAAATGGTATGGTCAGAATGGTATGGTAAAAATGGTACGGGCACCATTGCATGGGCAAAATAGTGAAAGTAATATTGTATACATTTGATTAGTTTATTAAAATGGTAGAATCAAGTTCTATTTAGTTTTTATGTAAAGTTATAAAAGGCTAAAATGTCTCCTTAAGTTTGTATGCACTGAACTGTTAATCACTTAATGCTTTCGCACAACATTAATGTTCACAACCCGAGCAATGTCTCCTAATAATGCAATTGTCTGTCTGTTGTTGTAGTCGGACAACATAGTATGCAATGCTTCAATAATGCGGATGTAGGTTTTCTTCTTTTTCCAAGTCGGTACTCCTAGTTCCAACTGAATTCGCAGCAGTTGTGTGCTATGCTGTTCCTACTGCAGTTTGCGTGCTGGTCTTGTGATTGTGGGATGGGCTATGACGACGACATTATTGAGGGCATTGTGTCACCCCTCGACTGTATTGTTGCTTTGCGGCAGACGGTTGAACACTCGTGAATACTGGTTCCAGAGTGATATCGGAAATTTTGGTTGTCCTCCTCTTCCTCGTCTTGGCCTCCCTATGAAATTATTTCATTGTAATCACAGATAAAATCCGTATTGCGACATGCTGGATCTTCTATTAGGTATTCTAAAACCTGTATAGCATCAGCAGGAGGCACAAAGGCTAAGACGAGAAGGCGTTTAATATGTTGTGCGAAGTCTGCTTCAGTCCAGTAACGTCCGGATAAGCCTTCTGACTGCAGTCAACGCCATACGCATTGTCCAAAATGAAATATGCAACCTGTCAAAGTAGTTGTCGGAAACGTCTGCTTGAATGCCTGGATTACCGCTATCTCAAACTCCAGCGTGAAAGAGGCAGGTATGAGACCAGGTTTCAAGGCTGGCACATTTTGCAGAAACATTGATACATTTCTTCAGTTCTTGCGGTTAGTAAAGAGTATATTGTAGGAAAAACCTAGTCGTTTAAGAAACCATGCAGCTGATTATATCCACTTAGACTTACACGAAATGCTTCATCTGCAAACCAATGATCACATCGGACGAGGAAATCTAGATCATCGTCGGATGCAAAGATCAGTATATCGTTGGTTTCAATGCGAAGGAAAGGTTGACCACTCTGCGTTTGCGAGTAAACGAAGACGTCTTGTTGATCGTTTGGTCCCTCTTTCTGACGATGTCGTCGCACATTTCATGCTAGTGTTGATTGTTTGGGGAAAAGATGTGCAGCAGCGTCCTTTAAATTCATTAGTTCGTTTTTGACGATCGAACGTGTTCATTCTTTAATTGTTTCGCCTCGACGTTTCTTACTGGCACGGACGCTTTCGACTTTAACTTTACCGTGAGTTTACGGTATGATTATGAGAACCAACTTAAAGAATTATATTTCTCCTTTTGGTTGCATACGTGCTTTGCATGTTCGTTTTTCACATCTCCAAAGCTCCTTCCCATCACTGCCATCTGTGTTTGTTTAAACATATATACTATAAACGACAACAAGGTCAAATAAATAACTTAACCGTACCACTTGACCATACCATTTTCTCCGTACGATTTTGACCATACCAATTTCTCCATACCATTTTGTCCAATACCATTTTGTCTGTACCTTTTGTCATACCATTTTGTCCGGCCACCATGTCAAGCGATTGCATTTAACTCATGATCACATTGTTTTTTTGGGTTTTTTTTGTTGTTTTTTGGTGGGGTTTTTTTTGTTGTTGTTGTTGTTTGTTTTTAATTTTATTTGATTTTATTTTTTTGTTTTTTTATCTACTGTATACTACTGTTATACCTGCAATCTTGAAACTTGGTGAGAGGGTGCATCTTGATGAGTACACCATCATCATAAAATCAAGTAACTGTGACCCATATTTCACATTTTACCGTCTTAGGTTCACTTTGATATTTTGACTGTTCATGGTTAAATCATAAAACTGGATGATTGTACACATCTCTCTCAGTGCTACACCCATACCACAATAGATCAATGTGACCTATATTTCACATTTTACTGACTTAGGTTAAAAGTTTCTGCATTTAGCTCATGGCCACATAGGCTTTTGGCAATAATACAAACTTGGGGATGCATCTTGGTCATAACTGCTCGCTTGATGAGTTCTACATCCTTTTTGGTATATCTGGCATATATTTCATAATTTTTTGTCAAATTTTCATTTATTGGGTGTTGTGTATGTTTCAGATAGGAAACTTAATAATTGGATGCATCTATGTTACAACTACACTTTTAAAACCAAAGAAGGTCACTCTCACACACGTTTTATGCTGTACTAACATGGATTAGGTATTTGTATGATCGCATATTAATCCACGATAGACCTATACATCCCAGTCTACTCATGAGGAGATTTGTGACCAGTACGTTAGGAAGCGGGAATAAATGGAGGATATCTACGCTTTTTGAATAGATATAAGGAAATATTTCACGAGTAAAGTGGAAACATTATTCTGTCACGAGTGGCGAAGCCGCGAGTGACAAATACAAAATGTTTCCAGTTCACCAATGAAATATTTCCTTATATATACTTTAGAAAAACAGAGATTTTCTTTTTAAAGTATATTTTTAAGGCAAAAACCGTCGATTTTGCATGGATTTTTTTTTCTCCATTCTGTGCAAATGTGATTAACGGCTCTATTACTACATCGATAAAACAAAGTTCAGAAATTTTACAATAATTTTTGGACTCCTACTTTTTGCAAATTTAGCTTGTATATATCATGCTCTAATTTATGTCTTTTGTCAAATTAACGATTGTTTTCTTACGAAAATGAAAAGTCTTTTTTATTTTTTATTTTACTTTCGTTAACACATCTCTTGAGCGGATTGATACGGTGAACATTTTTTGGTTTGGGGTACTGTAGAAACATGACAGAATGGTCTCATCCGACAGACTTCTGAGCTTAACATCTTTAAGCAAAAGATTGTAATGATTGAGAGTTTACCTGTGAGGATTTTTGTCCTTTATTTTGTTTATTTTGTGAATTTTTGTGTGGCTTCGAGAAGCTTGCAGTGTAGTTCAGTAACAGATGCTGCACCCAAACTCAGATTGTCATTAAATTTCGGTTCGCAATCAACACTCATGAATGTCCGATTTCTCGATCGTTTTCAAACATGATTATGATTTATGACGAGAGTAAACATCTCAACTTAAACAATGTTATTACTATATTTAATCAAGAGTTTTGTATACTGTTTGTCGTAGAGTGTAACAGGTATGCTATGTTATATGTGTGACAGAATATCAAATAGCATCAGGTCATGTAACTTCAGACACTGTCAATTTGCATGATTCATGTGGAAAACTAATTAATTTTTTTTCAAATAATACTTTAAGGCTACTTTTTGTTGTTTGGAATTCGTTTTAGGCATTTCTTGATAGGGCCTTGACACAGTTAAGATATGTTTATTCTGATTGAGAGAGAGAGAGAGAGAGAGAGAGAGAGAGAGAGAGAGAGAGAGAGAGAGAGAAATATGCCCAAATATGGAAATACATGTTTGAATAACATACATAACGTACATAAGGGCAGATATATGTCCTATATAGGTAAAGAAAGTAGTTCAAGAAGTGATATCGCCACTGTGGCGATAAAAGTGGCATCGCCACTATGAAGATATAATTTTTCCACTGATATATTTCAATATCTCATTATGAAATATAAAATATAAAATAAATATGTTTATTCAATGGTGAACTTTCCTTATTAAGGAGTATACATTGTATATAGTGATATTTTACCTTCAGCAGGCTAACTATGTATTGAATATGAGAATGAGTATAGGAATTTGATCAATGTACTTGCATGCTACATATTATTTATGACAAATCTCAGCTATCGTGGCTAATTTAAGCAATTATTAATTCATCAACTGTTTTTCTTACTGGCTGTCACTCCAAGGTTACTCAATGCCTGTGACTTTCACTCAGTAAAATCCGGTTTCTAGGGGTGGACAATGGTAATAGTTTGTCAAGCAGATTTTAAGAACAACAATTTTTTTTAAAAATAATGCAGAAACAACAGTAATCTCTGGTTCTTATAATCTCATTATAGTACCTCTACTTTGATGTCACAGAAATTAATGCTCATGTTTATTGTTTTTATGTCTGTAATGCCCTATCTAAGTAGGTAGGCAGGTGAGTGGGTGGGATGTGGGTATGTAGGTCGGCATTTTTACAGTTGTCAACGTAGTACTGTCTATATAGTGTCCATTAAAAGTTAAAATTTTAAGTTTTAAAATGATTACAAGCTCAAATGTAAAGATAGAAGATTGCAAACAAATCTTTAGTTAGAACAATTACTTTAGTCTGAATGTATTATCTGCATCATAATGTTTAAATTGACTACAAAAGACTAGTAAAAGTACAAGTGACCTATGTAATCGATTGCACTTTAATTATGTCATATGTTTAAAGTAGAGGTGAGCTATGTAATTGTTGATTACACTATGGTTATTTCACATGTTTAAAGTGTAAGTGTATATACTTTGTGCGTGTCTCATTTTCAATAAACATGATGATCTTGTCTAGACTTTATCCATTTTTAATGATATTTATAATGCTCTTCTCAGAAATACCAAAACTCCGCTTTTCTATCTGAAACAAAGTTTTATTTCACCTAACTGATACATGTACGCATGCCCTACTACCTTGTCAGCAAACTTTATTTCACCTACCTGATACATGTACGCATGCCCTACTGCCTTGTCCGCAAACTTTATTTCACCTACCTGGTACATGTACGCATGCCCTACAACCTTCTCCGCAAGGATCATAGTGGAATGTTTTGAAAATATGATTCAATTTTACGGTACAACACCAAAAACTGTTTGTCCAAAAGACGCCACAGTATATTAGTATTTTTGTTTTACATTAAATATGTGACTTGTGCAAATCGGGCAAAATTATAGGACATTGCTACAAAAGTTCGAATGGTGATAGTTGTACAATTTCGCAATAAACACTCCTCAAAATATGCTTTATAGTTTAGAAACAAGACCATTGTATCAGACTTTTTAACATAAAGAAAAGTGCATGTTCTCATGCAAGTTTCTTGTGAATTTTTTTAAATTGACATGTAGAAAATGTTACATATATATAATATATATATATATATATATATATATATATATATATATATATATATATATATATATATATATATATATATTATGTCATGAGATACAGTCATCATTTCTTCAATAAACTTTAAATGACTATTAACACAATCCATATGTTTTTATCCGGAAAATATTAAAGAGTCGTAGAATGTTGTGGATAATCAATGGTTGGGTGACGAAAATAGAATAACTTCAAACCTTCCGATGCGGTAGCGAATGGATTGAACGTATGCACAGAAAATCTTAACGTTATGCATACATTAACCCTCCCACAATCCCTCCATTGCGGAGATGAAAGATTAAAAAAAATAAGTGTGTGTGTGTGCGAATATACAACTACCCATTGTAAGACAACGAAACGGTCTGCTGTAACTCCAGCAACCAATTTTCCTATACTCGACCACCAGGCCCGAGGACAGAAATTCCGGGCCCCTGTGCAGAGCACTCATGGGCCCCAAAACTAGTTTAATTTTTTGTATATAAAATCCTGTGCAGTTTTACTAGACCACCAGGCCCCCCGAGAGAAAGTCATGTGCCCCAAAACTAGTTTAATTTTTTGTATATAAAATCTTTGTCACGGAATTGTATCATTTATATCAATATGTATATGTGATCAAAAATGTATTCGGGTTTCGTTTCTGACTAGAGCGTTACTCGGGGGTTGTTTATTTTTTTCGGCTCTAGTTATTTTGAAATACTGAGCGCGATTCACCCCATGCTGCACGTGCAAATTGCCTGCAGTGAAAACTCACGTACCTAGCTGCTGCGCATATCTGTCACAGCTAGAGTACATATAGAGCGAATTCTCTATAAACAAATTACACTACGACGAGTCTTGTCAGAAAGCTTACCTCTTTACGGGAGCAAATCTTCAGCTGTAGAGCTGCCTTGTGTGTTGCCTTGTGTGGTGTGGTGCCTTGTGTGGTGCCTTGTGTGGTTCCTTTGTGTGGTGCCTTGTGTCCTTATGTATGGTATGGTGTTGTGGAGTTGCAGAACTGTGTGGTTTCTTGTGACGTGTACGCTGTGTCTGGTGACGTTGGTTCCGAAGAGTGTACTGGTTTTCTCGATGCGAGGGACCAAGGCTTCACGACCAGCGGGTCTGTGTTAATGTGAAGGCTCTCGAGGGATCCTTCAACAGACTGGGAGGGGTGGACCATGCGTGGTGGCTCCTTGACCATGGACTAGAGCGGGTGGAACCGGAGATACATCTTGGTCGTCAAACGGGCGCCACGATAGTTAAACATATTACGTGTTCCATTTTATTGTTATTTTCAATATTGCTATCTGTGCAAAATTACATTCATTCCCATTTCAATGTCGCTATATGTGTGATAGATTCATAATTTCATGCATTCCCATTTCATTTTCGTTATATGAACGATATATTCATAAATTCATACATATTCCAATATCGCTTGATGAATTGATAAATTGATGAGTATCATATTGATAAGCGCATAAATCACATGCTTTGGTCACCCTTGGTACTTAATAAGACCTTGTTTATATTGGGGTGTAGATCATATACTCTTATTTGTTGATTGGTGATAGGATGCTATTCACGTTTGTTTAAAATTCCATTCGTTAAATTCATCTTTGATTTTTTCTCGTTGAGTTACTTGTTGTTGATAGTTCCATGTTAGGAACTTTATAATTTTCCTTATCTTTTTGTTATAATGGTGTCAGATTTGTTCATCTTTAAATTGCGTTTATAAATAAACATCTTATTAACGCAGTTGCTTTCGGTGTCTTCACTAATCCAGTCCTCACCCGGCTTCATCCTGTGACAATCTTGTGTACAGTTTTGCATGTAAAATCTGTAGTAATCTACCATAACTTAGAATCTTGCACGGAACAAATTTTAATATTTACTGCAAAGATTAATTTATTTTTTATAACTGAGTTGACGGCGGATCCCTCGAAATCGCCGGGCCCCTGTGCGTTTGGCCCCGCCCCCCCCCCCCTCCCTTCCTTGGCGGGCCTGTCGACCAATGTCATCGAAGATCAGAGGTGGATCGAGAGCGGGTTCGGGAAATTCACTCGGAACATCTCTCTTTTCAAGTTAAAAGTACACTTTACGGTGTTATACAGACAAAAATGTCCATTTGAGTATGTATGTATGTATGTTCAAGACAACATATTTCATCTCAATTTCATGCACACGGACGCTAGCAACCCATTGAACTATGTCTATAGACCAATCATTCTTTGTTTATCCATATTGTTTTCAAATACTTATAACGCTAATTTATTTCTCTGTTTACGTTAAATCTTATTTCCATGCGTCTGTAACTATAAATGTTTTATTGCATTATTCTTAATTGCTGCAACAGATGTGCCAGATATGTCCTATGGGCGTATTTTATATAAGGGCGATATATTGGGTGGGAACCACTTTACATTAATAAAAATGTGTTGTTTTACAGATTTACTCTCTCTCTCTCTCTCTCTCCTTAATTTGTTAAATCGGCGCACTGCCATGATTACATAATTGATTTCATTAATCCAGACAATTCACGTTACAACTTTAACTTTATAATTAAGATGTTTTGATTGCCCGTTACCACCCACCTTTCTGTAATAGAATTCAATTGACAGGCATCCTCGG
Organism: Margaritifera margaritifera; assembly: GCA_029931535.1. Classification (NCBI taxonomy): domain Eukaryota; kingdom Metazoa; phylum Mollusca; class Bivalvia; order Unionida; family Margaritiferidae; genus Margaritifera; species Margaritifera margaritifera. Next base: position 53,928 of record JAQPZY010001550.1, on the reverse strand, counting down.
CATGGGCCATTGACTGGTGTGATTTTAACAATAGAATATAGCAAGATATGTCATTTCCAATTTTTACTTAATTATGTACTAATACAGTATTTATTCTTGTAATCAACTTCGACTTAACATTCCGTTTCACATATTTACACGATGGCTGACGCCTTATTGAAAAAACAATATTCTTTGACACTCGAGAAAAAAAATATAATGCTCAGCCTACAATATCACCAGGGTAATATAATAGGAAATAAATATATTTTCCTCGGTGACATCTTCATGAACAAATGAAAGATAAACTTATACCAAATAGCATCTAGTTTAACATTTGGATTATGTAATCAATACGTGCTTTTAATTCTACTGGATTAAGTCAATAAATTCCTTTTCAATATTAATTAATTTCATTTTCTGTATAGGTTAGAAAGTCGCAATTTGTTTAAGCCACATCTGATTGGGATGAGACATCGAGGGAAAATTTGTTTTTCTTATGGAAATTCGTGTCGCTAAGAAGCATAACCTGCCATTTTCTGTCCTTACCTATCGTCACAAACACGAATATGTACGTGCAAGTGACTGTCATGATTTTTCTCCACTTGTTAACTATGACCGAATCTCTCCCTACGGGATGTACACAATCTATTGCCGAAAAGACAGTGTGTGATTTCCGGTCTTGGTCTCCACCGTTATTAGATTCAGACTACTACATTGACCCATACCAAATAGAGGTCAAAAGAGTGACCGGAAACTTTTCCAGCCAGGTAATAATAATATTAATAACTGATGATGATGATGATGACGACGAGGATGACGTCATGATGTAACGCTGATGTTGATGATCATGTAAAACAATGTCGCTATACAACTTGAGATAATTGTTATATATGGTACATCCGCTGCAGAACTTTAAGTAATTATTATTGTTAATTTTGCTTTGCTGAAATTGAGTCTGGGTTTAAATTTGACATATCTTAAATATTTCTTTAGTTTTCCTGTATACCGCTTTTGACGTTTTAAAAATTAAATGTATAAATCTAGTTTGAAACAATTCATAAGTTGCACAAGTCGCCATAAACTCTGAATTGAAAACTACCTGCTAACTCGGGGGTGGGGGCGAGTGGTGGGCAGAGATCTTAAGGACAATTTAAAAGTGAAACAAAATAAAGGATAGTCCAGTCTTATATAATTTTTAATTTAAAAGCATAAAATATTCTGAAAACTAGAACTAATATTTTGTATAATACAAACAGGAAATAATCGTGAGTCCTTATTCAAGTTAAAGCTGGGGAAAGGAAACTGTTAATCCAACAGTCCTGTCCCCTATGTACGTCAAAAAAAGTTTTGTCAAAATAATATTCCTTCACTTATGTGACCAATCTGACAGCGAATACAAATGAAATCTTTGTTTTGATAGGAATACAATGAAGTTTAATTATCTACTATGTCTTGTCACTCATAGTATTCATGTACTCCAAAATGTTTCAAAACAATTAGTCTCATCTTTATCAATTTTCTTCTCAATATGGCCTTGTAGCCGTAGAACTGAGAACACACATACACACACACACACACACACACACACATATGTATATAACACTTAGAACAGACAACCATTATATCACTAACTAACTGACCTAAGCTGGCCTTAGCTCAAGAAAAATTCACAAATTGAATAGATCCAGAGAAACGAAATGGTAACCTACACTTAATGTAACCGGGCATGACAGCGTCGCTTTGGTAACAGGCGAGCAGTCCACCCAGACCCCATAGGTTGGACAGGATCAGATAACTAATTACTAATACTCGCTTAATCACCTACTTCCTTGGTTACTCTCTCTTGAGACTTACATAGGTAAACAAATTCCTATCTGATACTAGATGTATAGTGGGTCTCTCTGGTGACATGAGCATACCGTTTTTTTTTTTCTTTTCCAAATCACTCCTTTCCTCTTAATGCACAATAGGTAGGGATGTGCGCTCGTAACAACCTGTTGAGTTCCAAGAGCTATAGTCGTCTCCTCAGATCACACCAATTCAGTGATTTGATACGCCTTTATCATTCGTTATATGACTGGGTCTATAACCACTCACCGCTATACTACCAGGAAGGTAGGAAAATTGCGCTTGTGCCATTCAGGAATGTTTCCAAAGCACCTTGAAAAGTATTTAGGAAAACTGTATTGCCTAAATCGGACAGATGGGTACCGTCATAGCATAATAGTGCAGTTTCACCAAATTGTACTGTTGCGTGTCGTATTACATAATCATCTCATTGACGGACAAACGCCTTTATTACTGCATTTATACGTTTCCTGGCTTTGCCAACCATTTTGGGGTTCTTGCCGTTATGCCAATATAAAACGTGGGAGAATATCATATCATATTACTTTCGTTTGATGGTTGAGTGCAGTAAGTCTTATCTTAACACTGATGGTTTAATGTCCTCGATGAGTTCCTTTGATTTCCCGCTTGTCAAGTCATTAGTGCACAGATCCGCCAAAAGTTAGTCTGGTGGTGGACTGCGTGAAAACTATATCTCACTTGACTTGTCAAATTGGCTGTATCACATACCTCCCTGCTACTTGATTATTGCTCCTCTGGAGTCCAGTCCAAGATTAACACCAAATGGACTTTCTGCTGCTTGCCTCCCATTCCAATATATATATATATATAGATATATATATATATATATATATATATATATATATATATATATATATATATATATATATATATATATATATGTGTGTGTGTGTGTGTGTGTGTGTGTGTGTGTGTGTGTGTGTGTAAAACGGGCACATCGGTGAGAATACACACCAACAAAACGGGGACACACCTCGAAACAGGGACGTCCCCGTTTTGTAACAGCGGCAAAAATGGATTACCACGACCTTGCTTAGTTATAAAAACCTTGAACTAAGCGTAGCTGAGCATTTCCCCGTTTGGTCGGTATTTTTTCACATCATACCATACACAAAAATACACACGTCCCACAAGACTTAACATTTCGCGTGTATCAGTCGGAAAATTGAGTCCCCGTTTACGCGGTAAAATTCTCATTGTCAGCCCCGCTGCTTTCTCACGCACTTTGGTACCAAACTACTTACTGAAGCTGGCATCAAGAAGATCTAACAGGATTCAGATCAAGTATGTAAGCATAGACAAATATGTATTATATATTTTCATGTTAACACAGAGAGAAAGATCGATTATATGTTTATTACTCAATAGCCTACCGTTCATAACACATTTTCGCCAAATTAAAAAGATCGGAATAAATGATAACTGAATACACGGTTTTGCAAATGTAGTACACACCACTTTTTCAGATAAATTGATCAGACTTGTGCAGGTATTGTTCAGAAAAATTGCGAAGGGTAATAGACTCTAGCCACTCAGCTCTGCTTGTACAATTCAACTTTTATTTACATACCAGCCATTTGGGTTTCGAAAAGAAATACATCGTAAAATATGAACGCTTGAAATGTAATTTGTTATATCAAAGATTGTTGTTGTCTATTTAAAAGTATATGTGCTATGAACTGAGTTTTCATTATGATATTGTAACAACGGTAACTTTGTATTTTTGCATGCAGAGTAAATATTTGCATTAAATTACGTTTACTACTACTACTACTACAAATCATCATCATGATCATCGTCAACACCACCACCACCACCATCATCATCATTGTTGTAAAGGAGCATAAAAATTCATTGTTTACATAGTAACCAAGTAAATAATAATGGTAACCGTTCCTTTCTTCCACTTTATTTACAGCGTTTGAGTTAAATCTGACAAGTCGATCTTAAGCTAAATGGAAAAAATAGCTTTTTGTAAAAACTTGTAGATGGTACCAGTCACGACATAAAACAGTTTTCATAATTATATTCAGTGTTTCTGTATGTATCTTAAATGGGCAAGCACGTATCAGTACAAATAATGTGTGTATCTTAAATGGGCAAGCATGTATCAGTACAAATAATGTATGTATCTTAAATGGGCAAGCATGTATCAGTACAAATAATGTATGTATCTTAAATGGGCAAGCATGTATCAGTACAAATAATATAAAGCAAAATATTTATATGATTGTTGCTGACTTAAAGCTAAATTGTCGAATACGTTTTTCTTTCTTTTTCTTCTTTCTTTCTATCTTATTTTTTTTCCCCCTCTCTTTCTTTCTTTACTCTGTTTAGTCGGTACTTTTAATATTATTTACAATCTTCCTAATTTTCTTCATTCTTTCTTTTTCTATTTAACTTGCTTTTATTCTTTGTAAGAAATCCAGACAAATAGCACAAGTTTTTGAAATATTTGAGCACAACTTAAATATTTGTTTTTCAACTTGTTAATTACAATGGCTCTATTAGTAATTCATCATACACTCATAATACATCAAAGATAATTTTCACAACACTGAAACAGTCAGCTTTCCTTTCTTTAAAAAATGTATCTTCTCTTCCATAATAATAGGCCATGTTTTGTTTATAGAAGAATCCAAGAAGTCCATTTTTTCTTATCACAAATGCTAAATCTAGTCGACGTATATAAGACGAATTGCCTTGATCTATTATACCGTTATAATGAGGTACGATTGCAAAACTTAAATGGTAATGTACATAAGATAAAAGAATACGTACGTGAACTGCAGTCTAGTAGCAGGAAATTCTCATTTCAATAATTTGTTTATATAACGGTGTGGCATAAACGACTGTGCAAACTCAGAGAACAAATGCATAAACCTTTGAAGGGTCGACTAACAAATTAATATATTATTTTTTTCACCCTTCAAAGTGTCGATATAGCTTGTAAGTTTGCTTGAAAGGAGGCGATGATACAATCTGCGTTGTTTCACTTACAAAATGTTTACAAGTGATATTAGTTCAATGGACACATTTTCTTCCATGGATAATAATTAATCCTTTGTTCCGACCTCCAAGGAGGCCGGGGTTTATTCAGAAATGTATTTGCCTTTTGGCCTGAAAGCAGTTCGAACTGACGCCACAGCTCACCAAATAGGATCAATTGCCATATCTGTGCAAATATCCGTACAAAAAGCAGTGAATTTACCTTTTAACGTATTTTAACAAGGGAACAGTTAAGTTGCTTTGATAATTTGAACAAGTACTTAAGGACTGCAATACTAACAAGAAATAGTTTACTGAACAAATAGAGAATGGGGAAAGTGTTTTATCGATTTTGATTCTTGTCTTTACAATATTTGATTAAAGAAAGCTACGCTGGTCTCCCAATATTCCTTTCAATGTTCATATACTTAATTGACAAACTGTACGGGTTTACGGCCTGGATACAAGTCAATTCAATCGTCATTGCTCAAATATTAACACGTCTCAGCTCATCCGGTAAAGCATCAGACTCGTATATTATAAAATCGCGGGTTTGATACCTACCCAGGCCAGCCCGGATTGTCTGCCTCCGTATGTTCTTGGAAAATGCACTTAACTCCCATTTCTGCTGCATGATATAGCCAATAAGGTGTTAAAAGTACCGTCAAGGCCAACAAAAGCAAAACAAAATATATATATATTTTGAAATATTATGACATCATTCAGTTTGTAAGAAAGTTCGTTGTTGAATATATCTGACAATTTAGGATCGTTGTGACATTGTTTCATACTGCTACATATAGGTGCATCAAGAATATATTGATATTGCAACCGGAAAAACTGCCTGGACATGCCCATCGGCTAACACTCCATGTACCACATACATGATAATTTACACGGTTACTGATTTTGTGAACATTTACAGGCAGTAAACTAAAAAGAGCCGTTTACACATGTAAACGTATTCGGCCTTAGAAAATACTGATGTTCAACCTGCAACCATAACCGATCATTTCTTTATAGTTTGTATGCATATAAAGTTGTGAACTTTCAGAGACAAAAACCATTTTGAAAATTCAAAAATTCGTGTTATGGAGAAGGGATATATTTTGAAAAAATAAAACAAGCACTTTTACTATTCAGTCAAATTATTCATAATATCGAAATATCAAAACTATAATTGGTGAAAAGACACACAGAAGAATGAGCATACAACTAGCGTTCAAGTACCATGGATGAGGGTTTCTCCCTCTCTTTGCCCCTCCCCTCCCTCTCTCTCTCTCATATATTAAACAATGAATTCTTACTAATATAGTATCCTTTAAAAACCCTCAAATCAGTTACATAGTTAAAATACAGAACTAATAGAACACTTATGACAGAACAAAATAGAAAAGAACTAAACTTTATTGCTAGATTAGGTCTAACAATAGACATATGAGATTAAGTACAAATGCAAATTATTAATGGTAGTGATTATCGGATGGAGAAGTGAAGGGTAGAAAGGGATATTTTAATCAATATTTTGGACATACACGACAAAATGCTTGAGACGGGGATAGACATAACTGTTCTGAGTTTGGGTAGAAAATGATTTAAATATCAGCTCCATAAATTTACTTGTTCTTATCTGTATGTTAAGATTTTTATTATTTTGCAAATCACTAAATTCGTATGTACTAATATTTTTGAGATACGTCTTACTTATATATTATTTTCTTATTTCAGCAAAATATTGACATTGGATAAGATAGTGAAATTCATCACTTATATCTTGTGAGGCACATAATTCACATTTTCTTTCAGATATATCCAAATTTTGCTACCTTCCAGTTTCATTTGGATACCTCGGATTCGTTGGACGGAACTTTGTTAACATTATTCTCTAATTTGTGGCATACATGTTAAAAATGGTTCAAACTTAAAAGATTTTTTCAAATATCCGACAAGCTCAACGTTTAGAGAAATCAAAAACACTAAAATGCCAAGTTTGTATATATTTCTCTGTCAGTCAAACAATAGAGGGGAATGACTGAGATAACCATAAATTATTCAGTCCTAAATCACGCAAAATTTGTTGGATTAAGGAAAACCATTTAAAATTGCATAATAGACAGCAGCAGGGTGTAACATAATATCAGATAATATTTTTTAAATGTTACTCCCTTTTTTCATTATCATATCCAGCCCGAAATATATCAGCTCTAATTTGGATAAAAATGCTCGTAGTAAAACCTACTGGTCTCTCAACACAACATACATAGCTGGATTTGTTTTCTCAAAAATACAATGTTTCGTAAGAATTCTGTGTGTACATATTCGATAACATAATTATCACTAAAACTCCAGATCTCACATCAATGTAACAATAACGACAAAGCAATATTTTCAAAAAGTTTGAATTGTAAATCCAATGATGACAGCAAATTTGAACTAGTGTTTAAACAGTAGCCCTAAATATATGCTCTAATCAACTATTTCCAAGTGATGTGTTTCCAAATAAAAAGAGAAAGGCTTAGTTTGCCTTGATACCAAATATTTTTAAGCCTTGACTTTTAATCTCCATTCTCTGCAGTATATACAGAATTCATTCAAAGTCTTATGAAGATCTTTTTCGTTATCTGCAAGAATAACAGTATCGTCAGCAGAAGCAGGAGTGTACTGGGTAAGCAACTCGGCCCTGGACTTTTTGACGGCCCACCGGCGCACCGATGCGGCGGTCTGCCGGGACAGGCCCGGGATTTTGCTCACACCAGTAAAACACCGGTAAAATCGGATTTTTTTTGCGGCGGCCACCGGGATTTGTCCATGGTATGCCCAATGGCCAGTACACCACTGAGCAGAAGGGATAATAAATACTTTAAAATTTAAGGTACTCGTTAAGGATCTTGTTATCCTCTATGCATATGATATAAATATTAGGGAATCAAATCAATTTAGCAACAATAATAATTTTGTAATGATTATTATCAGGACGATAATACCATCTGCATTATAAATTCCCAATCTCTCTCTGTCTGTCTCTCTGTCTGTCTGTCTCTCTATTTTTTTATTATTATTATTATTTTATTGCCTGAAAATCGTTAACAAGCACAGACTTTCTATGCTCCAGTTTGGATGTATCTGGTTACAATGCTGATGGAGAAATATGTTTAGATCAGCAGAATTGTGTAATCTAGTTGACAAGGTGATGATAACAGAACCTGAAGCATTCCTACTCAGTGTGAGTTGAATGAACTACCGTTTTCATAGGACTGTATAAGTATATGTTTATATGACTTCTAAAATAACGGCAATAATGCACATGCCTCATGCCCTCCGCTCTCAGCACAACACAACACTCACCTTTAAATGTATATTATGTATATTTTGCTCTTTCGGAAGGCATTTGCAAAAGAATGTCATATTTGTTTCAAATTTAGGTATTATTTCTTATTATTTAATTTGTATTTCATTTGGCTGAATTTAACAATACCTTCTACATCCAATGTTTGTAACAATAATTTAAGTAAGCACGTGATACTGAAGAGAAAAAAAGAATTAGAGTAAAATTAAATTAATGAATTTTAGCGAATCGGACATTAGACGTTCACGATGGACTTTACATTACATAACTATTCCGAAAGTATCTGGTCTGTAGCACCGTGTAGTCAGCGAGTACGCGACTAATGAAATGAACTTATGACATAATACAGGAGCGGATTTAGGGAGGTTCGTGGCGTTCAACCGAACTCCTTTTCTAGTAAAAGTAATGGGAGTATTACACTTTTCAATTTAAAATTTTTTTTTTAAAAATGTATCCATTATAAGCAAAACCAACCGTCCCAGTGTTAAACTCGAACCCCATTAGAAAAAAATAAAAAATGATATCCTGATGCAAAAATAATGACTATAGCAGTCGGAAAAAATCGGACATTCCATTTCTTATCTGCATCCTATTTTTTCCCGAAATTATGGACTGTAGGGGGCCAATAATAAGTTCAGTCGGGGAGAGTCACATGAAGTGTCATATTTTGCACATCAATCCAACCCTCGAATGAGTAGCTTCATTTGTCAATAAATAAAGACATTATTTCTCTTTCATCTCAGGTTTCTTATTGAGAGAGAGAGAGAGAGAGAGAGAGAGAGAGAGAGAGAGAGAGAGCAAGAGAACACTAAATGTGCTCAAAAATATGTTTAAAAAATGCTTCTCTTAGAAATGATGATTGAGTTACGAAGGGATTGGGGTTGACGTCATTAAATGTCGCAAATATTAGCACAAATCCTAGGCATAATCGTGTTTCTGTCAATAAATTGTCTCAAAATATACTAGTCCACAGCGTTTTTTCACTTAATTCACTTATTTCACTTAATTCGTTATTTAACTTCTTGATCTAGTGGGCACTTTCAATGACTAACCTACTATTGGGAAAATTACTAAAGAACGCACACCAAAACGTTCAATCCTTTGGGAAATATAACTTTTAATGTGTATATTTCATTCATCATTTCTTGCTGTAAGATTAAAAATGACGAGTTTTCCTGTATAATAACGTAATTGTAAAAGTATTCATTAATAATCCCCGTTTCAAGTAACCGATATTATAGACAGTAACAACATAAACATATACATTATTTTCTTGAGAAGAATATTCTAATGCATGTTATAGCAGAAAGTAGATAATAAATGAGATTTAGTCACAAAACTGGCTAGAACATTTCTTGCAAGAGGGATATTGATATGAATTTCTTGCCCCCCATAAATGAAAATATTGTTGATATATTCCGGATATTGTATTACCTTACGGTGCCAGCAACCACCATCAATCAGATTTATTTTCATTTTTTCTTGAAGAATCTGAATTCGAGGAGGAAATTAATGCCTGGGAAGAGCAGTATAGCAAAATTAGTGACCAGGCAAATAAAAGTAAGAAATATTCTACAAGCAGTTTCAGATCTATATTTTCCTGGGTTGTCACCTTACGATTGTATCTATTTGAATGCCAAATTCTGTAATGTTCGCGTATTTGCATGTATATTATCTTTTCCATAATTTTCTCATAGTATTTATCATGAAGATGTATTATGACTCTGTGGGATAAAATGGAAAGAAAATTACCATGATGCAATCCAGTACATGTTTGTGTCAATTGTACGTCGTTTTTTAATGATAATTGTAGACGATGATACCTGCTTTACCATATTAATCTAGTGACTAGTAGACAGTGCATTTTTACTTTGAATCAATATTATAAAGTCATTTTTTTTAAATTATTAAACATTGATTTTTACAAATAAGGCGTGATGATAAAAGGCTGATTTGGACATTTTTGCCATAATTATGATTGGTACTTAATTTGAAATGACAGGTACAAAGAGGATGTTGGAAGAAGCAGGAGAAAACATAGGAAAGAGGATGAAGGTCAATAACCACCCACAAAAGGATATCAAATGACCTTGGAGGGAGGAAGAACAAAATACTGTACTAAACCATCACAATAAATAAATTCTAATTAAGATAGTTCCTGAAAAAGGGGATATTGAGAACTATATTGCAAAAGAGCAAGGAGTGAGTGGCAGAAATTGGCAAAATATACAACGGTTGTGCAGAAATAAAATAATTGCTTCCCACCAAAAGCAGAAATGCAAAGAAGTGATCAAATTACTTCCTGAATCAGAAAATTTAAGATAAAATCGAGTATTGAAACATCTTTTTCCCTTTTGTACAATTCACAAACTTTCATGACTATACAACAATGTCGGAGCTGCATTCTCTAAAAAATTTAATTTTCAACAAATGATATCATACATTGCCAGGTGGATGGTATGTGTGTTGATTTTATATAGCTTGACCACTTCGAACAGTATTTGTAATGGATTCCATTTAAGCGACATAAAGGATGAAGTTTGTTAATAGGTCACATACGATTTATTGTTGAATCTAGGTGGAATGAAACGTTCCTATCAGTGTATGATTCAACTTAGCATGACGTGTTCCGTTGTTAAATCAGGATTACCCGCTATAAGTAAACAGTGAGCATCCAAAAAATATTCTATACATACGCGTTCATTGCATGATATGATTTTATGATGAAAGACAATTTTAAGCCATGCACACACATATTTTGCCTTTATCAGACTCAGCTGGAGTCTTTTCTAATATGACTTTGAGACTATTTTCATACACATATTCTGGAATCATTTATTCAGAGAGCGGACATTGTTGTACAAAATGGTTCATATTAAAGTGTAGGGTACTGTTGTGGGTTTGGTTTATTTCATACACACAACCTTCAATGGGCCATACAAAATGAGAACATTTTAATGCCGAGAACTTTGGTTTTCCCAATACTGAACAGGTACGTCAACTTACACACAAGTTCTGTTTTTATTACAAAACGGAGAAATTTTCCTATACAAAGTTGTATTTCTTTCTGACTTTCTGACAATATTTTAATACACATAAGCAGTATATTCGTTTAGACCAAGCAGACATTGTCGTCTATGCATCTTATGGATTTTGGACACAAAACATGTCATTTTCATACAAACAGCGTTGCGTGATGCACACACACAGGGCTAATTTCATACATAAAAGGTGATGTATACATGTAAAAATTGGGGACATTTCCATGCACGCAACCTTAGCGTGGTACATACAAATCATAGCCATTTTTTATGCACACAGCCATTACCTTTTACTACCAATCGGGGACTTTTCATACACAACATTTAAAGTTCCTCATACCAAACAGGATCATTTTCACGAGCACAGTCTTGACGTGATAAACATAACACGTGGACATTTTCATACCATCAGCGTATCGTATACTAAATGATAATATTTTTGTACACACACCCTTAACACGGCACATACGAAACGGGGGCGTTTGTATAAACCCAGCCTTGCCGTGGAACATACAAAACTTGGACATTTTCATACATTCAACTATGACATGGTACTTACAAAACATTGACATTTTCATACACACAACCATGACTTAGTACATACAAAACAAGGACATTTTCGTGTATACAATATTGGCAAAGTAAATACGAAACGGGGACATTTTCATACAAACAACCGTGAACAATTTCATACACAACCATGACATAGTGCATACAAAACAAGGACATTTTCATACATACTGTAATACACCTAAGGTATGTGATATTTGTATTTATATATACATTTATAGCTTTGTTAGATTTTAGCGATTACATTATTGATTATGTTTTGGGAAGATATTTCTCAAACCTAGTAAGTAGCCAATTTCTAGGAGCAGACGTCATAATGTACAATATTCACGACACTGTATGGTAACATGGATTAGTTTCGTAAAATGGACCCTCCCTAAGAAATTTTCAGGGATATTCTAATGTATAAGTGTTTAGCAATTTGAGATAGGACTAACTCCACGTATTAGGTGTCGTGTTTATTTTTTTACTTTTTTGTGCATGGGGTAAAGTACCAATCTTCGGCTTGGAAAGGCTTATTGATGGGTCATACAAATGTAAAGCAAGAAAACCCATGCAAGTGTGAAATTAGAGTTTCATGATGTGTAGTCATTAGGTGATTAGAGGAATATTTTTGGAATTTACGCGCTGAAGAACCCTTCAGTTGACAACGACCGTTGTCTTGAGGTCCTTGGAAATAGGGGAAACATCGACCTCAAGCTAGGTCCACGCAGAGGTTGTTTGATTCGCTCAGTACTGAGCCTCCTCGCGTGTTAAAATACGGTCGTAGCAAGGCACTTATGATACGGGAACTTTTTCATACATACAAACATTACATGATACTTTCAAAACGTGGACATTTTCATACACACAACTATGACATCAAATTTACAAAACTGGGACATTTTCGTACACACTATTATGATATCGTACTTACAAAACAGGGAAATTTGTAAATGAATATACCCCAAAAAATTAAAATTAAAAAAAAAACGGTTTCCTGCTGAAATTAGACATTTTATCAACATATTCTTGGCGTGTTTCATATTGAAGAGACATTATCATGTTATTAATTAAATGGATTTCATTTAAAAGGAAAATTTGAATACACAAATCTTCAAATTGTTTTTTATTTTGTTCACATTTTAAGTTCAAAAATGAATACGTGTCAGTAAAATTATTTTAATTGAACATCTGGCATGCAGATTTGATTATTTTCTTCTAACAGAAATGTTTTCTGTATTTTCGCACACTTCTGACGAATAAGTTTCTTTAAAATTGGGTACATACAATTTTACCTATGTATAAATTAAACGTAATACAAAAATTCAACATAAATTTCAATTTAGTTTGTTGATCTGGAAGGCAACTATTGACATGAGTTGAGATTACTGCAATATTTGGATCAATCTGCTAGTTATTTAGAATGATAATAAATAATTATGGAATGTCCTCAATTTGATTGTATAATTCCAGACACTTTGTATATATTTGTGTCTCCCCATTCTGATTGTAAAATTTCAAACAGTTATTTTTGAAAATCGACAAGAAATCAATTACAAAGGACATGCACATATCCAAAGCATAGCAAAACCGATCTTCCTGCCTACAAATTTGTTGAGGTATCGATGTCCCAATTTTGATGGTAAAAATCTTATATCCCCATTTCGTACGTTTTACAAGAATGTGTGTTTATGTGTGTGTGTGTGTGTGTGTGTTTGTAACTGCTGCCAAGTGAAGACCAGATGTTGAATACACACCAACAAATGGGAACTTAAAAAGCAAGTGAGGACCCGATTCAAGTCTTCACTTGCCAAAATGCGAATTTCGGCTAATTTTGTATGTTTCATGAAGAAAAAATGAAAATTTGGACTGTCTCAGTTGGAGGCACTTTTAAGACGTGTGTAAGCCCGGGTTTACACAAATTACTGTAACCGCTATATTTTCGATACACAGTCTCTTCACACTCCATCGTTCACGCATGCGCGAAAATGATAATGCTTCGACGCATGCGCTGTTGGATACTGGACAATACTTTGCTGGAGAAGTTGAAGAGGTGGGAAAAAAATGAAGTAGCATGCACAGGAGACACTCGTGAGTCCAATTCAGAATTTCTATTAAGAAATAATGGGATTTTTGTAGAGTATAATTTTACTCTATTTTATTTAGCAGTCCATTTATTGAGGTGGAATGCATCTGACGTTTTCATTGATGTGTTACAATAGCAATAGGTGCCGCCGCTAGAGGGCACTGGCGATCAAGATTAACATTTTCTCAAAATGTCAACCTCATTACACCTGGTACTTTCGTATGTAAAAAGCCGACATTATTATATCCGAATGTATTCATGGTTGAAATTGGGCCTTTTGTACAACATATTCGGGGAAAATAAACGAAAACCGATCTTTTCAAAACGCAGAAAAAGTAAATAAACGAACATATACCCTCACCTACGCCTACTTTTTAATTACTTTGTAGTTCTTTTTACGAGAATAATCGTAAAATGTGTGCGAATATTTGCGGAAAACCCACGAATTACGTCTTTTTAAAGGTCACCCATGCCAGCAAGAACGGTAACTCTTCCCAGCACATGGGTACGTACAAAATGGAAACAATGACAACAACACGACATAAATTGGGTTAAAAAACACACGTAAACTTGATTTTATGTAAGGGCAGACGTTTATACAAAGGAATCGGATTATACACACGTATTGTCATTCATTATACCAAATTTATTACAACAATTTGGTACAACTTTTGTTGTGTAATGTAATTTCGAGAATAGAGACTCGACGGGTGATACTGATAATGATATTGATAATATGTATGTGATTGTGATCATTTAGATATCATCAATGTCAGGTCATCTGCTCTAGGTACGATTCTTAGCTGGAGATACTGGTATTCAAATTAAAATGTTCATGTTTAGTAGAGGCGAAAAAGAGATGAAAGTTAAACTTATTTTCAGAATTTTGAAAATGAAAACAAATTCATTTCATGACATTTTTTGTGAATATCAATATGAATATTGTCATAATAAAGAACAAAAAATTTATCTGTAGTATTTCTCTATTTAAACAAAAACATAGTCATAACTATTTCTTGAGAACCAAATCAGTGCCAGTAGTAGAATTGTGGAAGTATTCAAAGTAAGTCATTTTTATATTTTTTTGTCATTGATTTTATTTTATAGATATGAAAACTGACCAAAAATATCTTATCATAACTAAATTCTAAAATGGCAATTGTTATTTACTAAATTGTGATTTCTGATCAATGTATATATGTACAAGAACACTGTTGCACTATTGCTTTTAAGAGTAACATACAATTTAAACTTGTGTATGACTCATGATTATGGTATTTCATACAAAAATTTTAGGGGGGCATGTGATAAAAAGGAACTGAAAGGCTTCAGAAGTACCTGGAACATAGAAAAAGTTAATTTATTCTTGAAGCTGAATGTTCACAAAACATTTATATATAACCATATGTAAGAAATATGCAACTTTCAGCATGAAATAACATGATGCCAAGAATTTGCAAAAAGTGACCAAAGACCAATATTAACAATGGTGGACGGCTCATGTGTTTGAATGCTTCCTGTGAATTTATTTGAAAAGATATAATAAAGATGGGTTCATTTTTGAATTCTGCACACTCAAATAATGCAGAAAAGGTTCCATTTTAAGAGCAACATATAATTTCAACTTGTGTATGACTGAAAAATATAGTATTTCATGCAAAAATGTTAGGGGGGTGCTTGTAAAAAAAGGCACAGGGGGGCTTCTGAAATACCTGGAACATAGAAAAAGTCAATTTATTCTTAAAGCTGAATGTTCACAAAACATTTCTATATAAACATATGTAAGAAATATGCAAATTTCAGCTTGAAATAACATGAGGTCAGGAATTTGCAAAAAGTGCCAAAGACCAATATTAAAAATGGTGAATGGTACATGTGTTTGAATGCTTCCTGTGAATTTATTTGAAAAGATATCATAAAGGTGGGTTCATTTTTGAAATCTGCACACTCAAATTATGCAGAAAACATTCAATTTTTGTATATTCTATAATTCCGAAAAAATCATCCCCTGTTGCTAGTTACAACTCGTAAGAAATTCAAAATGGCCCATACGATTCAACCTAAAAAATGCAACATAATGACAATGCAAATGACAAGAAAAAATGCCATAAATCCAGTATATATGTCATATTCATTGGAAGATACTATTTTAGAAAACTGCAGTCAAATACAATTTTTAGGGGTCAGGGGTCACATAATCACTACTGAGAAGTGATCTGAAATGGAACATTCAAATAGCGATAACAACGTAGCCAGTATGTGCTTCCGTCAGCAGAATGCCACCATCTTACTATTTTTGTACAGAGATGGTACCCCTATTTACTGGCCTCCCATTTTTTTAACTCGAATTTGGATTATTTCATGGATGGCGGGAAAATTTACTTCATCGTCTGCGCAAATGAAACCATCTATATAGTATGGGCCCGTTCCATTCTGAATCGTATCTTGGAGTCCCCTATTTTGACGCACATAAGTACTTACTTTCATCTTGTCATAAATATACTCCTTTCATAGTGATACCTCTCATTATATAGAAACATTAGTTATTTTAGCAAGGTATGCATAAAAAATGACATTGATATATTCCCTAATACTCTTCTTTGCATGCTTTGAACCAGATGACCCCTTGTCGGAAACTTTGTGTATTACGTCACCCATTATGACGCACTTCACAGAAGTCTTTCTTTTAGTGACACTTTTGTACATACGGTCAGGGAATAAAACTATATTGATGAGGAACATCAATAGGACATAGAAAACTTAAGGTTATCGGAAAAATTACAGAAAGATATTTAACTTGGCATTCCTAAAGCTTTTCTTACATTTATCATAAATGTAATTTTGGTACAGATTTTGTCTTGAAAGCAAAAAGAATCAAATTTTTAAAAATCATGATGGTATTATTATAAAATCGTGTCCTTATTATGAAAATATTATTAGATTTAGCATGTGTCTTTTTTCCCAATACTTAATTGGCATTGTGAACATGCAGAGCCTCAATCCTTGAATGTAAAGTTTTTGGAACATCAAAACTGTTTTGCATCCTTCACAACTTTTTTTTATCCAGAATACAAATAATCACAGACAGAAGACATACAGTTACAGGAGAAGGTTTTATTTTCATTAATAATCATTCTTGCCATTATCAAACAAATCTTTAAAAAATAAATTGGTCAAAATAAGTTAAATATCAAGAATGTCTTAAAAGATTGAGAAATCACTTTTTAAATTAATATTGCCTAATTATCAGATAAAAAATCCTAAGACTTTTATTTAAACAAGCAAAAATGTAAAGGATACTAATTTAATTATGAAATATATCGTAAAAGTATATGTTTCTTGTAAATTTCCACAAATTATAATAAGAAAGAACCACCTCTGAAAATCAGTTATGACAGATCCACATCAAACTGTATAACAGTGTACACCTTTCTAAACAGTGTTACTGATGCATTATCAGCTGTGAATCACGTTGCTAACACACATTGAGTAGCAGACTGGATGCCTATTATGGCGGGAAGTTTATTTGTCCCGTCAGAATAGTTAGTAAGGATTTTTATGAGGACTTACTGATTGAAAAAAAGAGAATTAGTGAAATGGCGTTTTTTTTCAAGGTCTGTATCTTTGTTTCATTTCACAACCGACAAGGATAAGATTTTCGACAAATGTTGTGGTCTGTGTGACTCAATGTTGATCAGTGTAAATTAATGTTGTGGTTTTGACGTCATTGAAAGATGCGTTCTCTCGAGAACTGGGAGTTTATGACACTGCGTCAAATTAGGTAAGCATCAAAATAGGGTGTGGGACGATACACCACCTTCGGTCTTCGACAGTATTTACCAGGGCCAGTTACTATCTAGCTGAGGATTATTTAATCCCTTTATACCTTACAAAATTTCAAACCAAACCTTGTTCTGTCTGCGCAAACTTTTTTTAACTTCTAAAAATAAAATTGTTAATGACGAGAGCAATGTTAAAGAAATGTTATTTATAGTACAAGCACGGCCTAATACACGTTGTAAGGTGCATGATAGCGACGCGGATCCTCGCACAGGTAAAACTTAAAGTCGGTACATTTATACTGTATAAAACGTGCATAATACCATCAGCTGTAATCAGTAAAATTAAAATAAAGGCTACGAAACGAGTGAAAAAAATTGTCTGAATCATAAAAATGTAATGCAAGTAAAATGTGGACTTTATCATTTCTTTGTTAATTATATGCCAAACATTCCAAAATAATGCAGTTGGAATAAAAATGGCATTATAATATATTTGTAAAAATCATAATTAAGTCCATTTAAAATAGCTAATAATTTAGACATTATTATTATTATAGAAGACAAAAAAACCCAAAAAAAAACATATACACATGCATGCAGAATAAGTAATAATTAAAATAATAATTAAAATATTCAGATGACAATACTTGTTTCCTAGATCAAATATGAATACAAATGAAAATAGAAATAATACTGTATAATAATGCTGATATTTTTTTATCACAATTTTAAAATAAAGAAATTGAATCAGATTGTAAAATAAATAATCTTAATAATGATTTATATGTTTATCAGACATTTACACTTATATTTAGGAATTATTTGTATTTTGAACAATATCAATAATAATTATAATTATAATGTCTGCATTACATGCTGTTTTTATATGTTTATCAAATTGCTGGCATGCTAAATGCCATGTACATATGAATTAAATATATTTAGATGGTGAAAAGACATTCTTACTGCAAGTTTTTGGAATGTTTAACATCTGATATAAAAATGATACAAATCTATAATCTAATTATCTGACATATATATGACTTAGAGAATGACATATGATTTAGAGAATTTTGTTAATGTTGTTTTGTATCCATTTATTGTAGTCATAGTCTTTAGGCCAAGAGAAAAAATATGGTTGGCTCAGGTTACCCGACCGACCCTAGTGTTTAGCCTCCGAGCCCAAGTTTTTTTTTTTTTTGCTAAAATAAAACAAAAAAATGTTTGCCGAGTCATCAACCCCGTCTGTGATGATGACGATTTGTACTGAATTAGACCATATCAAAGTAACAATCGGAATACTCTGTTTTGTTCGCTTGTTTGCTTGTAAAACGGACATGCGCAGTGATGAACTATAAACAACATAGCATGTGGAAGAAGCGTCCCTTCTACTCTAATCGCTGTGAAGCTTAATAACTGCTGTCCCGGCAACAGTGGCAATTATTTATTGTCAATCAATCATGATTGGACATTCATGGACCCGTTTCAATCAAAACACCCATTCTTCAGCCCAAAAGAAGACCGGATGCTCTGTTCAGTTTCACCGACAGCTGCAGACAAGGACGGATATGATGTTAGAAATGTCTCTAGTATAAATCAAGTCTGAGAGACATGAAGATGGTATTAAGCAAACTATATTCACCATGCTCATTTTCAGACATAGATTTTTTTTTCAATGCTAAATGTATACATTAAAACAAATAGCCAGCAAATTAAAACGTATGAAACAGATAATGGTGTTGTTTGTGAGTCGTCACCATAAACTCCAGAGGTCCAAATCCACTTGAACCTGTTTGTGAGAAAATTGTCATTTGTTTGCAGAAGGTTCATGGTACTACTCTTGAAAATGGACTATGGTCCTCTTCCAACAAAACTTGTTGCCAAGGGTACATAAATACATAGACGCGTCTTAAGGCAGAAAGGTTTACTCACGGTGAACCTTAATTATAGTACATATACATGTATTTTTGTATTTTTTTTTTTTATTTAAGCCTACCAACCTACCCTACTTTTTTTGGCTATGTAACCTGAACCACACACACAATTTTTTTTGGCCTTAAAGTAGTAGGCATCTTGCATGGTTATACAGGATAGATCCACATCACAACCATGCACCTTACAATAAAAGTATCAACTAGTTGATTTTACATTTCTATCTTTATTTGTATTCATCACTGATTTGGTAATAAAAAAAATGTTAAAAATATTGTCATCTGAATATTTTAATTATTACTTTAAATGTAGTCTAAGCACTAACATTTTAAATGCTACTTAATTATGAATGTTACAAAAATCTTATAAAGACATTTTTATTCAGACTGCATTATTTTAAAATGTGTGGCATATAATTAAGAACAAAATGATAAAGTCTGTATTCTACTTACATTACATTTTTATGATTCAGATAATTTTTTTCACTAGTTTCGTAGCCTTTATTTTAATTTTACTGATTATAGCGGATGGTATTTGTGCTCGTCGTTAACCACTTAACCACTTGCAGGCGACAATTTATTGTTGTTATCGATCGCGACCAATGGGTGTATGGCTTCTAATCCACATATTGGTGCATTTACGCGGTGGTGCTAATCCTATTGAATCAAAATAAACATTGCCACACGTATTTATCGCATATGCAACCCAATGTGTTCCAAGACCAGACAAATGAATCTAAATTGGTTATTCCAGTTTCATATTTGTGCAAACATCGATGACAATTCATCACACATGAAATCACCTCTGAAGTGTTTTATTATTATTATTATTACTATTATTATTATATATATATATATATATATGTATATATATTAGCAGATATGCAACCTTTGATCGACACACAAGCAACCTTTGGGCGACCGCGGTCACCGAGAGGATATATCTAGTGTCGCCCAAAAGTAAAACAATATTCCTTACTATTTCTGTTAAAAGAAAAATGTATTAGATATTTCAGAATTATGAATGAGATAGTAATAAGGTTAAACCTTACTTTAAAACCAAGTTTATTTGAAAAGATTTGTTGATTTTTACATTTTATAGTTTTGATATATATTCGCGGTGCAACCTTCCGGCGACATCATGTATACTGTGGATATTTCTGTTGATAGGATGTATATTTACATTACTACAGCAGATTTTAAAATGCTTTTTTATCATCATCATTGTTACGTGTCGAACCATTATCATAAATAATGTTAAAGTTAAAACTCAACGTATTAGCTAAGTTTAGGCCCACTTCTAAGCTTCACCGCTTTGATCATACATTCTAGTGTGATGCGCATGCTTATAGTCAGCTTCCGGACAAACCGACCAGGATATTCGAAATAATGGCTGCTTTACCATTAAGCCACGGAATGCGCATGGTAATGACTATACATGTAATGGATGGATTCGCAAACGTAACAGCGATTTAGCACTGTAGAGAGAGTTTTCGCAAATGTTTGAGGGGTGGTGTTGATGCTGCCATTTGACTGGCTATGTCTGTGTAACCGTGACGTGCTGAAAGTACATTCGATCATCGTGACTCCTGTTACAATGTTGGTCAAAATAACACATAACTTGTATTAGTCTTAGTCGGAGTGCATACTTGAGATTAAAGATTAGTTGTTGTATTTAATCTACAGGCAACTTTAGTGCGGGAGGTACAGGGTGGTGCTGTACATGGTAAGGTTTCCACATGTCAGAAATATGGCAGTATAAATTTTAGCTGAATTTTGTGCCTTTGATCAGGGATATTTTAAATATGGACAAGCGTGGAGGGGATTGAGTAATCTCCATGGCTAAAAAAGGGGTGTTTCTTATCCAAGATTTCAAATTTGCCCTCAATGAAGAATGCTTGGAGTAACCTCTGCATTTATTTAAGGTAACAATGGCGTTTTTTTCCAGTTGTGTACAGTATGCAGTATCTCAGTGCAGTCTATTTTTGATGACAGCTTGTTCAAGAGAATATTCTTATTTAGATTTATTATGAGTATGGGTGAAACGATACAACTCAATATGATTCACGATACACAGTCTACAATAAGATACTTTATCGATACACATATCAACTTGATAGGTTTTTCATCTTTAAAAGGTCTGTCAGTGGTAGGGTGGTGCCATTTATTGTGTTGACGTATAGGTTATATTCTCAGTATGCGAATTACAGAGACAGAATTCTCATCTGTTCATGTGCCTTCTCATCCTTGACAAGACAAAAAAAAAATACTTCCAAACAGACTACCTGTTAGTTGTCAGTGACTTTAATTCAACTTTTTTGGCCATTTCAGGCTGCTTCATGTTGATCACAGGGGCTTGTATTGTTGCTTACAACTTATCTATCAGTCATACATGTACTATATAATACTACAAGGGAGGACACTTCTCTCCCTTCTTGCATGACCTATTTAAGAATCAACACGCTACACTTCGCTTGGCGTAATAAATTTGGTACCAATATTTAGCTTGGGCATTCGACTTTGTATGCCTACACAAAGTTTTACTTACTACCACACCTCTAAGGAATGCTAGAACATTTTACCACGTTACCATGATCAGATAATCAGTAGGTGTAGTACATCATTTTCAGTCGACCAATGAGAGGGCCGTATTCCATTCAGCTCGTTGCATTTGCATATTAAGCTGGCGCATCATGGCCATGTTGACCGTTAGCGTGGGAAAATGATCTGGCATTACTTAAAGGTGTGGTAGTAAGTCAAACTTTGTGTAGGCATACAAAGTCGAATGCCTGAGCTAAACATCGATACCAAATTTATTATGCTATGCGAAATATAGCTCAAAATATCAGCGTCGATTCTTAAATAGGTCGCGCGATAAGGGAGAGAAGTGTCCTCCCATTTAGTATTTATATAGTACATGTATGACTGATAGGTAAATTGTCAGCAACAATACGAGACCCTGTGATTTTGATCAGTGGTTATTAAATTATCAGTAAAGTACTTAGATCATATATGGAGAACAAACCCAAAATGTCTTCTTTACGTTGAGATATGTTATTAGTAGCTGAACATGCTGACAGGATAAAATAATTAGAATGGAATGGGGGGAAACCAGATTTTGGTGTTAATTTGTAGAAGGCGAGTGGCTGTCGTCAATAGTTACTTTTTACTGACAGAAATGAGTGTATATGCCTGCTGTGGCTTTCTCAGATGTATTCTCGATTTAAAGAATAAAAAGGCAAATGACTAATAATTATTCACTGCTGCTAAAGATTAAAGTAATTTGTATAGGGTAAATATCATTTTGTATCGATTCTTCGCCTCTTGTATTGATATGGAAAATTATCGATATATCAATTAATTGTTTCACCCCTAAGTATGAGCATTGGTATTTATTATAAGTGTGAAATATAGAAAATTACTGGTGAGATTTTTACCATTTCTTTAAAATTCCTATATTTTCACATGCAAATTATATCTTTATATTTTCACATGTGAAAATACAAGATTTCACATCATGTCATGTGATGTTTTCTAGTGTATGCCTATAGAAGTTATACTTGCAGCGAGAAAAACTAGCATTTTGTGAGCTTGAGCAATAATAGAAACTGCATTACCTTTCAAGCATGGAAATTATTTATTGCAGAAGACATTTGACTCGCCACTGTTTGCTTCTGTACCAAGTTATATATCTTTAACAGCCTTGACAACAATGTAAACAATTCGGTGTGCTGCATCACTTAATTTGACTTGCTTTTGTGGTCAGATTGGGTAAGAAAAAGGTTACAAAATGTCAAATATTGAATTTATTGAAACAGATTAGGTGATCCCAAATTTACCGTTCACTCAGATGGCTTATATTTTCTATGATCAGACAATAAATGTGATTGAAATTTAGGTGAACTTATGAAAAGGGTGGTGGAGATAGTATGCTGAATAGTGAATTGAATTTTTAAAGCTTCATTTCAGAAGCAAGTTTGGTATATAATAACAAGAACATTATTTTTTCCTGTTTATGTACCAGATATATTACATCTGTTATGGTTAGGCCGGTGTGGAGTTCTAGGCCATCTTTAAAGGACTGACCATTTAATTGGGGGGAGGGCTGGGATTCTCTTTCGATAGGATATTTTCTTTTTTTTTTATCAATAGATAAGTAATTTTTGTACACTAATATAATGGATATAATTAGTTTTTTTTTCTTTCTACAAATCGGAGTAAGAATATTATTTTCAAGTAATGTAAGGGCTGGACATGGTTTTTTAAAACTCTGTTTACCCACCACCACCGCCGTCTGAAAATGTAGTGGTCAGTCCCTAATGACCCTAACACTGTTTTTCCTGTGATAGTCCCAGTGGACTAGGTGCATTAACTGATTTAAAAGTAGGTGTGGGCTTATCATAGGATATTTCTTTCCTAACATAAACAATTGCTAAAATATGTTGAAGTGGGGATTGGACTTATCAAGTGTGGGCTTATCATTGGAGAAGTACAGCAAGTTCATTTGTTTGATATATTGCACAAAAGAAAGTGTGCAGTGTTTCCCCAGGGCTTTTTACTGTAGTGCTCTTGCTACACGTATCAGCCAATGATGCTTTAGAACCAACTGATATGCTTTATTGTTTCCCAGTATCCATTAAAAACCATTCTGTTAAATAAAAATCCTGTCATCTACCGGTAATTCAAAGCCCTATCACTCAAATGACAACTGTTCTTAACCTCTTCTTGTGTATGTACATGTAATTATGATAATCCTTGATAATTACTCACTCGCCTAGCCACTACATGTAGAGATCAGAGAGTTGGTGATTCTGATTCAGAATGGCCCACAGCAGGAGTTCCCCAAAGAAAGATCATAAGAAACAAAAGACGGGTTTAAATAGTGAATAAAAGATTTCATATGCTTGGGTGGAAATCAGTGAATCTGATGGTACATTTTCCATATTGCTAAATTATAGTTTAGATCTACTTAGTTATCAATGGGTGATATGATGGAGTTGGGTGGGTGGTGTACAATTCCTTTGGCACTGTTAGAATCTATTTATTTTTATATTTATTGTAGTAGCAGTAGTAGTTGTGATTGTTATCTTGTTTTTTTCTGCAACATGTGACAAGGAACCTCATGAATAAAAATTGCAAGTTACTCATGAGTTGCTCTTATATTTACACAAGTATACTCTCAGCAAGAAAAAAAAGTTTCATTAATAAATGTAACTCGAGTGGGCATTGTCCTGTGAAATGTATATATTTGAAATATTTCTCCAACAATAAAAAAATAGTTTGCAATTGGAATGTACCGCATTATAAATTAAATGGTGACATTTTTTAATCATTATATTGCTGCATTAATAGGTGTCATCTTTTTATTTGTGAGAATTGCAGATTAAAGAATAAAATCCGCACCCAGTGGGCTATTTCTACACAATTCATAATTTCCACAGATGAACTTAAAACCACATTATGTCTTTGACATTTGGAATAAATATAACTTGGATTGTTTTATCGTTTATTTAAATTCAAAGACTACTGAGTTTTGACCTTAAATCATGTTATAACTTGGGAAAGTTAAGAATATTATTCAAATATGTATACTTCTTTTATATCTCAATGATATTGATATTTTAACCTTTATGATGATAACATGTTTTTGAAAACATTTTATGATGCTACCATGCACTTAACCCAATGCTATCAGAAATTTCTGATGTGTCTGTGTGTGTCACGTTTGACAAATGTTTTGTCAATGACAAGTCAGGAAATGTTTATTCTAGTAACCTGTGGGGACCGTCTTTATAAATTTTGGGGACATCTTCACAAAATTGGCAAACATTGTAAATTTCCATAATTATATTTTTCTATTTTAGTATATTACGAGACGAGTCATCACTTGATGCTGGCATAAAATGAGCAGTCTCTGCACTCACATTTTTAAGTTTTGACCAGATTTCTCTCATACAAGGGTAGCAGTTATTTTAAACTTTAAATATTAGCATTAGGGCTGGGACGATACGTGTATGAGGCAATAAGATACGTATCATGATACATGTGTTACAATACGATACGTATCACGATATTATTTCATACATTTCAAAGCAAGTGTTAGTCATGCAAGCACTTGTACTCTTGATGGTATTGTTTGTAAATTTGTGCCATTATATTAAAATGGATTTTTTAAAATATTGTAAGACTGAATGAATAAAGAATAAATACATAAAGTTTTATGTTATCCTTTATTATAAGAAAGAAAATAAAGTAACTTCAAGAGAAAACTTCTTCTCCTAAGCCATAGACAAATGACTAGAGGTTTAAACTCATGACTAGAATATTCCAATATCAATGTGAAATATCTGGTTAGTAAAAATTTAAGAAACATCAATGCTAATGTCAAAATGATTTCCCCAGTGAAATCTAGTGGAATTCAATCGCTGATTACTGACTAGAAATATCGAATACGTAACTATTAGCTTCAAAATATAAAATTTAACTAGCAATGAATCAATGGGGGAAAAAAATACCAGTGTTTAATATAGAGTAAGAACGTGATTATCAGCTTAATATTTGACTAGTTCAGACCACTTACGCAAGTCACAAGTACATACTCCTGAACTCAGAAGTAGTGCTTGGAAAAGAACATTGAACAAAACAGTATGTGATCAACTATTGACAGAGGCCTCGTCAGAAGCAATAAAAATTCCTGTCTCGTGTTTAATTGGCTGAGTTCCTTAGGAGTTAGCTGGATATTTTTTTTACCTTCCAAATATTATTCAACAGTATTAGGTTGACCAGATCCAACAGGTTTTCTAACATGTGCAGATTTTTCAGATTTAATTTCACTTTTAATTTTAGCTTTAGAATTGGAAATAGTAGGATGATGTCGAGTAAGATGGATTCGCATATTTGTTGTGTTCCCAGTATGGTTCATGACAGCTAGACAGACTTTACATATTGTTTTTGTTTTTACTGTATTTCGGACTCCATTCTGCACATATACTGGGTGTCCGAAATGGTCCCACACATAATATGTTGATCCTGAAAATATGGACAATCTCTCCTTCATCACCCATGTTTACTGACATGTGAATTATTGATTTTGCAAGGTATTTTCTAATTGGTCAAAATACACCCATGAAAGATCAATTCTCAAATCATTTTACCTGTTATATTATGCTTTTGAATACTCTTCACAATGGATGCTAACTTGGGGATAAGACTAAACTTCCTACCAAACACGTTTTTGATGGAAATTGATACTAGTTTGTACATATCGATACACGAATCTGCGGATTTTTAATCATGATACATTTATGCAGCTATGAATTGTCCTTGCACTAATTAGCATCTTACAGATTCAGTGCATCATGCAAGGATGTAACTTTTGTTTTCAGATATAATGATCTGCACATCAGTAACCCACTTTGAAAATGAGAATTATGCCAAGAAAATGAATGGATAAAAATAAAGAAAAAAATCTGTCAAAATCTCAATTCCCCGAATATAATGCATTTTTACAAAATATTGAATGAAATGCAGTTCACTTGCAAAATAAATCACTATGAATGCCTTCTACATTCTTGTCTTATTCAGATGATACTAAATTTGACTGTCTATGACCTATGACTGTGTTGACTTTTGAGTGGGATTTGGTTGTTTGGTTTGACTGGTGTGGAGGCTTTGCCTACTTTCACAGGCCTCAAAATTAGCGGTAGTCCACTAGCCCAAGCCTAGTAAATTTCCTCTCGGACTAGTAGTTTTCATAATTTTAATAGTCTGATGGCTAGTAAAGTTTCACTTGTCACCAGTCAGCATTTATTTACGCTGTCATAAAGTAATTTTCAAAAATCTGAATGATCGGAAGATGTCACAAGTTGTCTCAGAGCTAATCACATATATTCCCAAAATTCAATTACTCCCCTAGAGGGTACGAACAAATAAGTATTTTACAGATCATATTTCAAAACTAGGCTGTATAAATCTTTACTGGTTTTGTTAGATTTATAAGGTAAAGTTGTATATCAAAAACTGATGGTCTGAGTTTCCTGACCTTTCCTACCCCTTTTTTTTTTTTGTATAGATATTTGGACATTATTGTTGGGGTGTGAGGTCAGAGTGCATTGCCTATTGAAAAGTAGGAATTTGCCAAAACAATGTGGTGTAGGCATAGGGTAGCTGCTTACTACTGGGCCTAGCAAATTTAAAGAACCTTACATCGAGCTCTACCCACATAAAATCAATAGCAAGATGATTTATCACCTCAGGAATTGCAAGTAGAACATCTCTTGTGCCTTTAATTCGTTGACAGACAAGACGAAACTATTGCATGGACGAAATATGACCTGATTCTCACCATTTGCATTGCTAGTCACATGATTACGCAAATCTCGCAGCCTACATATCCATGACATCAGAGGTCCAATAGTCACATGATACCAACAAGAACCCCTTTCCAATGTTTGTTTCAAAAATTAGAAAATATTAAGTGAAAGTCACATGATGTTTTTTAGAAAACGAAAAATCACATAATTTTCAAAATATTTATTCTGAGAACAACCACCAGAAACATTTCACAGTTGCAGCAACCTGGAAAAAGACCGATTCATCGTGTAGATAGCACATGTCAACACATTAGTCACGTGATACTAACAAAAACAGCATTGACATGCTCTCTGTCTGATGAATCTATCAATAAATTAAAGACGATGAATGTTATACTAACAATTTCTGAGAAGATAAATCATCTTCCTGTTGATTTGATGCAGGTAGGGATCGATGTAAGGTTGTTTAAGTTTGCCAAGCCTGGTAGTAAGCGGCTACCAACTTTATAACAATCCATTTTATGTCATCTTTTGTTTTCATATTTAAAATCTAGGGGCCCATTTTTCTTCCCATTTTACTGATCGTATGATTCAGTGGTTACTATTTTGTGGAAAGGCTGGGAAAAGTTTAGGTATGTCGTATTTATGCTTCAGAAATGGGTCGGGGTTGGGGGGGACCTATTTAAACCATTTTAACATATTATTCAAGGTTTGCCAGTATATACTAATGTGATTGTGGACACATGGCATTGAGTTCGAAATGCTATGAAGATTGTGTATACTCAAGCTATGGATATTTTTCTCGATCAATTGAAATTAAAAGTAATAATTTATCTCACTATGCCACAGGAAGAGACAAAAGAACAATTGATGTGTATGCTGAATTTTTCTGGTCTTTAAGCAAAATTCCAAATTTTGGTTCCGCCTTCTAAACTTAATAGTTTACATTATGATGGACTTCACTCATTCAAACTGTTAAAGACTAGATACTGTACATGTCAGTTGTACTCTTGCAATATAGGCAACCTCACTGTTTCTTGTTGAGCTATTGCATTGTAATTAATGTGTTGCATGAAGACTAAGCAAGATGCAACAGGCGTTACATTTTTCATATACACTGGGTCTTGCGTAGAATGCATTTGGCAAACATCACAATTCCATGTAATGGGGGCTGCCATATTGATCTTCTTCCAGTCACCCCAGTCCCATGACTGACAGTCATATTACACGCATGTATTTAACCCGATGACTATGAAACTTTCGGTATTGAAAGTAAATTTGTGGTCGGTCTTGTTAATAGGGAAGAAAATTCCTAAACATTCCTAAAATAAATACTATGAAATGGACCAATGCAGAAAATGATGACTAAATGTTGTCACAAAAGCAAGATAGAAGTAATATTATACTAACCGGTAATTTACACAAAATAACAGAAGCAATGAATTCCAATGCTTGTGTTTTTTCATGTTCATTCCATTCCACGGACAGGAAGGCATATTCATGTAGATGGGACCCAATCTACATGCATAAGCCTTCCTGACATTGGAAAGGTAAAGAAAGGTGTACAGCCTATCTTTAGTTTTATTTATTGAATCTAAATGTCCTGTGTCACTTTGGACCAATGCAGAAAATGGTGACAAAATGTTGTCACAAAAGCAAGAGAGAAGTAATATTGTACAAAACGGTAATTTATAAGTGAATTATTGGAAGCCATTTTACATCTCTGTTGGTGCTTTTCACCTTGTGAATGTTTCAACACTGCTGATTTCCACATGGAGGCCTCTGAGAAAAAAACCTGTTAATGTACTCCAATGAATGTGTTGTTTCATGTTTATTCCATTCCACAGACAGGAAGGCATATTCATGTACATGTAGATGCATAAGCCTTCCTGAAATTACATGACAACAAACACAAAACAGAAGCGATTCACTCCAACACTTATGTTGTTTCATGTTTATTCCATTCCACGGAAAGGAAGGCATATTCATGTAGATGGGGCCCAATCTACATTTATAAGCTTTGCTGACATTGGAATGAAACAAACACAAAACAAAAAGAAGCAATGCACTCCAATACTTGTGTTGTTTCATGTTTATTCCATTCCACGGACAGGAAGGCATATTCATGTAGATGGGACCCAATCTACATGCATAAGCCTTCATGACTTTGGAAAGGTAAAGAAAGGTGTCCAACTTATCTTTAGTTTTATTTTATGAATCTAAACGTCCCTTGTCACTTTAGACAAAGTCAGAAAATGATGACAAAATGTTGTCACAAAAGCAAGATAGAAGTAATATTGTACCAACCGGTAATTTACTAGTGAATTATTGGAAGCCATTTTATATCTCTGTTGGTGCTTTTCACCTTGTAAACGTTTTTTCACTGCCGATTTCCCCATGGAGGCCACTGAGAAAAAAAGTTGTTAATGAACTCCAATGTTTGTGTTGTTTCATGTTTATTCCATTCCACAGACAGGAAGGCATATTCATGTAGATGGGGCCCAATCTACATGCATAAACCTTTGTGAAATTGGATTTCAACAAACACAAAACACTAGCGATTCACTCCAATACTTATGTTGTTTCATATTTATTCCATTCCATGGACAGGAAGGCATATTCATGTAGATGGGACCCAATCAACATGTTTAAGCCTTCCTGACATTGGAAAGGTAAAGAAAGGTGTACAGCCCATCTTTAGTTTTATTAAATGAATCTAAACGTCCTTTGTCACTTGAGACAAATTCATAAAATGATGACAAAATGTCGTTTCAAAAGCAAGATAGTAGTAATATTGTACTAACCGGTAATTTACTAGTGAATTATTGGAAGCCATTTTACATCTCTGTTTGTGCCTTTCACCTTGTGAATATTTTTCTACTGCTGATTATCCCATGGAGGCCAATGTAAACAAAAAAGCTGCTAATGTACCCCGATGCTTGTGTTGTTTCATGTTTATTCCATTCCACAGACAGGAAGGCATATTCATGTAGATGGGGCCCAATCTACCTGCATAAGCCTTCCTGAAATTGAAATGCAACAAACAGAAAACACAAGCAATTCACTCCAATGCTTATGGTTTTTCATGTTTTTTCCATTCCACGGACAGGAAGACATATTCATGTAGATGGGGCCAAATCTACATGCATAAGCCTTCCTGACATTGGATTACAAGAAACACAAAACACAAGCGATTCACTCCAACACTTATGTTTTTTCATGTTCATTGCATTCCATGGAGAGGAAGGCATATTCATGTAGTTGGGACCCAATCTACATTTATAATCTTTGCTGACGTTGGAATGAAACAAACACAAAACAAAAAGAAGCAATGCACTCCAATACTTGTGTCTTTTCATATTTATTCCATTCCACGCACAGGAAGGCATATTCATGTAGATGGGGCCCAATCTACATGCATAAGCCTTCCTGACATTGGAAAGGTAAAGAAAGGTGTACAGCCTATCTTTAGTTTTATTTATTGAATCTAAATGTCCTGTGTCACTTTGGACCAATGCAGAAAATGGTGACAAAATGTTGTCACAAAAGCAAGATAGAAGTAATATTGTACCAACCGGTAATTTACAAGCGAATTATTGGAAGCCATTTTACATCTCTGTTGGTGCTTTTCACCTTGTGAATGTTTTAACACTGCTGATTTCCCCATGGAGGCCACTGAGAAAAAAACCTGTTAATGTACTCCAATGAATGTGTTGTTTCATGTTTATTCCATTCCACAGAGAGGAAGGCATATTCATGTAGATGGGACCCAATCTACATGCATAAGCCTTCCTGACATTGGAAAGGTATAGTAAGGTGTACAGCCTATCTTTAGTTTTATTTATTGAATCTAAATGTCCTGTGTCACTTTGGACCAATGCAGAAAATGATGACAAAATGTTGTCACAAAAGCAAGAGAGAAGTAATATTGTACAAAACGGTAATTTATAAGCGAATTATTGGAAGCCATTTTGTATCTCTGTTGGTGCTTTTCACCTTGTGAATGTTTCAACACTGCTGATTTCCACATGGAGGCCACTGAGAAAAAGACCTGTTAATGTACTCCAATGAATGTGTTGTTTCATGTTTATTCCATTCCACAGAATGGAATGGCATATTCATGTACATGTAGATGCATAAGCCTTCCTGAAATTACATGACAACAAACACAAAACAGAAGCGATTCACTCCAACACTTATGTTGTTTCATGTTTATTCCATTCCACGGAAAGGAAGGCATATTCATGTAGATGGGGCCCAATCTACATTTATAAGCTTTGCTGACATTGGTATGAAACAAACACAAAACAAAAAGAAGCAATGCACTCCAATACTTGTGTTGTTTCATGTTTATTCCATTCCACGGACAGGAAGGCATATCCATGTAGATGGGGAACAATCTACATGCATAAGCCTTCATGACTTTGGAAAGGTAAAGAAAGGTGTCCAACTTATCTTTAGTTTTATTTTATGAATCTAAACGTCCCTTGTCACTTTAGACAAATTCAGAAAATGATGACAAAATGTTGTCACAAAAGCAAGATAGAAGTAATATTGTACAAACCGGTAATTTACTAGTGAATTATTGGAATACATTTTACACCTCTGTTGGTGCTTTTCACCTTGTAAAAGTTTTTCCACTGCTGATTTCCCCATGGAGGCCACTGAGAAAACAAGCTGTTAATGTACTCCAATGCTTGTGTTGTTTCTTGTTTATTCCATTCCACAGACAGGAAGGCATATTCATGTAGATGGGGCCCGATCTACATGCATAAACCTTTGTGAAATTGGATTTCAACAAACACAAAACACTAGCGATTCACTCCAATACTTATGTTGTTTCATATTTATTCCATTCCATGGACAGGAAGGCATATTCATGTAGCTGGGGCCCAATCAACATGTTTAAGCCTTCCTGACATTGGAAAGGTAAAGAAAGGTGTACAGCCCATCTTTAGTTTTATTAAATGAATCTAAACGTCCTTTGTCACTTGAGACAAATTCAGAAAATGATGACAAAATGTCGTTTCAAAAGCAAGATAGAAGTAATATTGTACTAACCGGTAATTTACTAGTGAATTATTGGAAGCCATTTTACATCTATGTTTGTGCCTTTCACCTTGTGAATATTTTTCTACTGCTGATTATCCCATGGAGGCCAATGAAAACAAAAAAGCTGCTAATGTACCCCGATGCTTGTGTTGTTTCATGTTTATTCCATTCCACAGACAGGAAGGCATATTCATGTAGATGGGGCCCAATCTACCTGCATAAGCCTTCCTGAAATTGAAATGCAACAAAAAGAAAACACAAGCAATTCACTCCAATGCTTATGGTTTTTCATGTTTTTTCCATTCCACGGACAGGAAGGCATATTCATGTAGATGGGGTTAAATCTACTTGCATAAGCCTTCCTGACATTGGATGATAACAAACACGAAATAACAGAAGCAATGAATTCTAATGCTTGTTTTTTTTCATGTTCATTCCATTCCACAGAGAGGAAGGCATATTCATGTAGATGGGGCCCCATCAACATGCATAAACCTTCCTGAAATTGGATGACAACAAACACAAAACACAAGCGAATAACTCCAACACTTCTGTTGTTTCATGTTTATTCCATTAAACGGACAAAGGCATATTCATGTAATGGGGTCCAATCTACATTTATAATCTTTGCTGACGTTGGAATGAAACAAACACAAAACAAAAAGAAGCAATGCACTCCAATACTTGTGTCTTTTCATATTTATTCCATTCCACGCACAGGAAGGCATATTCATGTAGATGGGGCCCAATCTATATGCTTAAGCCTTCCTGACATTCGAAAGGTTAAGAAAGGTGTACAGCCTAACTTTAGTTTTATTTATTGAATCTAAATGTCCTGTGTCACTTTAGACAAATTCAGAAAATGATGACAAAATGTTGTCACAAAAGCAAGATAGAAGTAATCTTGTACTAATCGGTAATTTACTAGTGAATTATTGGAAGTCATTTTACATCTCTGTTGGTGCTTTTCACCTTGTGAATGTTTTAACACTGCTGATTTCCCCATGGAGGCCACTGAGAAAAAAACCTGTTAATGTACTCCAATGAATGTGTTGTTTCATGTTTATTCCATTCCACAGACAGGAAGGCATATTCATGAACATGTAGATGGGGCCCCATGTAGATGCATAAGCCTTCCTGAAATTACGTGACAACAAACACAAAACACAAGCGATTCACTCCAACACTTATGTTGTTTCATGTTTATTCCCTTCCACAGAAAGGAAGGCATATTCATGTAGATGGGGCCCAATCTACATTTATAAGCTTTGCTGACATTGGAATGAAACAAAAACAAAACAAAAAGAAGCAATGCACTCCAATACTTGTGTTGTTTCATGTTTATTCCATTCCACGGACAGGAAGGCATATCCATGTAGATGGGGAACAATCTACATGCATAAGCCTTCATGACTTTGGAAAGGTAAAGAAAGGTGTCCAACTTATCTTTAGTTTTATTTTATGAATCTAAACGTCCCTTGTCACTTTAGACAAAGTCAGAAAATGATGACAAAATGTTGTCACAAAAGCAAGATAGAAGTAATATTGTACCAACCGGTAATTTACTAGTGAATTATTGGAAGCCATTTTACATCTCTGTTGGTGCTTTTCACCTTGTAAATGTTTTTCCACTGCTGATTACCCAATGGAGGCCACTGAGAAAACAAGGTGTTAAGGTACTCCAATGCTTGTGTTGTTTCTAGTTTATTCCATTCCACAGACAGGAAGGCATATTCATGTAGATGGGGCCCCATCTATATGCATAAGCCTTTGTGAAATTGGATTTCAAAAAACACAAAACACAGGCGATTCACTCCAATACTTATGTTGTTTCATATTTATTCCATTCCATGGACAGGAAGGCATATTCATGTAGATGGGGGCCAACCAACATGTTTAAGCCTTCCTGACATTGGAAAGGTAAAGAATCTACATGCATAAGCCTTCCTGACATTGGATGACAACAAACACGAAATAACAGAAGCAATGAATTCTAATGCTTGTTTTTTTTCATGTTCATTCCATTCCACAGTGAGGAAGGCATATTCATGTAGATGGGGCCCCATCAACATGCATAAACCTTCCTGAAATTGGATGACAACAAACACAAAACACAAGCGAATAACTCCAACACTTATGTTGTTTCATGTTTATTACATTCCATGGACAGGAAGGCATATTCATGTAATGGGGTCCAATCTACATTTATAAGCTTTGCTGACGTTGGAATGAAACAAACACAAAACAAAAAGAAGCAATGCACTCCAATACTTGTGTCTTTTCATATTTATTCCATTCCACGCACAGGAAGGCATATTTATGTAGATGGGGCCCAATCTACATGCTTAAGCCTTTCTGACATTGGAAAGGTAAAGAAAGGTGTACAGCCTATCTTTAGTTTTATTTATTGAATCTAAATGTCCTGTGTTACTTTAGACAAATTCAGAAAATGATGACAAAATGTTGTCACAAAAACAAGATAGAAGTAATCTTGTACTAACCGGTAATTTACTAGTGAATTATTGGAAGTCATTTTACATCTCTGTTGGTGCTTTTCACCTTGTGAATGTTTTAACACTGCTGATTTCCCCATGGAGGCCACTGAGAAAAAAACCTGTTAATGTACTTTAATGAATGTGCTGTTTCATGTTTATTCCATTCCACAGACAGGAAGGCATATTCATGTAGATGGGGCCGCATCTACATGCATAAACCTTCCTTAAATTGGATGACAACAAACACAAAACACAAGTGAATAACTCCAACACTTATGTTGTTTCATGTTTATTCCAATCCACGGACAGGAAGGCATATTCATGTAGATGGTGCCCAATCTACATTTATAAGCTTTGTCGACGTTGGAATGAAACAAACAAAAAAGAAAAAGAAGCAATGCACTCCAATACTTGTGTTGCTTCATGTTTATTCCATTCCATGCACAGGAAGGCATATTCATGTAGATGGGGCCCAATGTACATGCATAAGCCTTCTTGACATTGGAAAGGTAAAGAAAGGTGTCCAACCTATCTTTAGTTTTATTTAATGAATCTAAAAGTCCCTTGTCACTTTAGACAAAGTCAGAAAATGATCACAAAATGTTCTCACAAAAGCAAGATAGAAGTAATATTGTACTAACCGGTAATTTACTAGTGAATTATTGGAAGCCATTTTACATCTCTGTTGGTGCTTTTCACCTTGTAAATGTTTTTCCACTGCTGATTTCCCCATGGAGGCCACTGAGAAAAAAAGCTGTTAATGTACTCCAATGCTTGTGTTGTTTCATGTTTATTCCATTCCACAGACAGGAAGGCATATTCATGTAGATGGGGCCCCATCTGCCTGCATAAGCCTTCCTGAAATTGAAATGAAACAAACAGAAAACACAAGCAATTCACTCCAATGCTTATGGTGTTTCATGTTTATTCCATTCCACGGACAGGAAGGCATATTAATGTAGATGGGGCCCAATCTACATGCATAAGCCTTCCTGACATTGGATGACAACAAACACAAAATAACAGAAGCAATGAATTCCAATGCTTGTGTTTTTTCATGTTCATTCCATTCCACGGACAGGAAGGCATATTCATGTAGATGGGACCCAATCTACATGCATAAGCCTTCCTGACATTGGAAAGGTAAAGAAAGGTGTACAGCCTATCTTTAGTTTTATTTATTCAATCTAAATGTCCTGTGTCACTTTGGACCAATGCAGAAAATGGTGACAAAATGTTGTCACAAAAGCAAGATAGAAGTAATATTGTACCAACCGGTAATTTACAAGTGAATTATTGGAAGCCATTTTACAAATCTGTTGGTGCTTTTCACCTTGTGAATGTTTCAACACTGCTGAGTTCCACATGGACGCCTCTGAGAAAAAAACCTGTTAATGTACTCCAATGAATGTGTTGTTTCATCTTTATTCCATTCCACAGACAGGAAGGCATATTCATGTACATGTAGATGGGGCCCCATGTAGATGCATAAGCCTTCCTGAAATTACATGACAACAAACACAAAACACAAGCGATTCACTCCAACACTTATGTTGTTTCATGTTTATTCCATTCCACGGAAAGGAAGGCATATTCATGTAGATGGGGCCCAATCTACATTTATAAGCTTTGCTGACATTGGAATGAAAAAAACACAAAACAAAAAGAAGCAATGCACTCCAATACTTGTGTTTCTTCATGTTTATTCATTTCCGCGGACAGGAAGGCATATTCATGTAGATGGGGCTCCATCTACATGCATAAAACTTCCTGAAATTGGTTGACAACAAAGACAAAACACAAGCGAATAGCTCCAACACTTATGTTGTTTCATGTTTATTCCATTCCACGGACAGGAAGGCATATTCATGTAGATGGGGCCCAATCTACATTTATAAGCTTTGCCGACGTTGGAATGAAACAAACACAAAACAAAAAGAAGCAGTGCACTCCAATACTTGTGTTGCTTCATGATTATTCCATTCCGCGGACAGGAAGGCATATTCATGTAGATGGGGCCCGATCTACACGCATAAGCCTTCCTGACGTTGGAAAGGTAAAGAAAGGTGTCCAACCTATCTTTAGTTTTATTTAATGAATCTAAATGTCCCTTGTCACTTTAGACAAATTCAGAAAATGATGACAAAATGTTCTCACAAAAGCAAGACAGAAGTAATATTGCACTAACCGGTAATTTACTAGTGAATTATTGGAAGCCATTTTACATCTCTGTTGGTGCTTTTCACCTTGTAAATGTTTTTCCACTGCTGATTTCCCCATGGAGGCCAATGAGAAAAAAAGCTGTTAATGTACTCTAATGCTTGTCTTGTTTCATGTCTATTCCATTCCACAGACAGGAAGGCATATTCATGTAGATGGGGCCCCATCTACATGCATAAACCTTCCTGAAATTGGATGACAACAAACGCAAAACACAAGCGATTTACTACAATACTTACGTTATTTCATATTTATTCTATTCCATGGACAGGAAGGCATATTCATGTAGATGGGGCCCAATCTACATGCATAAGCCTTCCTGACATTGGAAAGGTAAAGAAAGGTGTACAGCCTATCTTTAGTTTTATTAAATGAATCTAAACGTCCTCTGTCTCTTTAGACAAATTCAAAAAATGATGACAAAATGTCGTTACAAAAGCAAGACAGAAGTAATATTGTACTAACCGGTAATTTACTAGTGAATTATTGGAAGCCATTTTACATCTCTGTTGGTGCTTTTCACCCTGTAAATGTTTTTCCACTACTGATTTTTCCATGGAGGCCACTGAGAAAAAAAGCTGTTAATGTACTCCAATGCTTGTGTTGTTTCATGTTATTCCATTCCACAGACAGGAAGGCATATTCATGTAGATGGGGCCCCATCTGCCTGCATAAGCCTTCCTGGATTTAAAATGAAAAAAAAAAACAGAAAACACAAGCAATTCACTCCAATGTTTATGGTGTTTCATGTTTATTCCATTCCACGGACAGGAAGGCATATTAATGTAGATGGGGCCCAATCAACATGCATAACCTTCCTGACATTGGATGACAACAACACAAAATAACAGAAGCAATGAATTCCAATGCTTGTGTTTTTTCATATTCATTCCATTCCATTGACTGGAAGGCATATTCATGTAGATGGGACCCAATCTACATGCATAAGCCTTCCTGACATTGGAAAGGTAAAGAAAGGTGTACAGCCTATCTTTAGTTTTATTTATTGAATCTAAATGTCCTGTGTCACTTTGGACCAATTCACTTTGGACCAATGCAGAAAATGATGACAAAATGTTGTCACAAAAGCAAGATAGAAGTAACATTGTACCAACTGGTAATTTACTAGTGAATTATTGGAAGCCATATTACATTTCTGTTGGTGCTTTTCACCTTGTGAATATTTTAACACTGCTGATTTCCACATTGAGGCCAACGAGAAAAAAACCTGTTAA
Organism: Margaritifera margaritifera; assembly: GCA_029931535.1. Taxonomy (NCBI): domain Eukaryota; kingdom Metazoa; phylum Mollusca; class Bivalvia; order Unionida; family Margaritiferidae; genus Margaritifera; species Margaritifera margaritifera. The sequence goes on along the minus strand of JAQPZY010001550.1, from coordinate 15,037 downwards.
TGTACTCCAATGAATGTGCTGTTTCATGTTTATTCCATTCCACAGACAGGAAGGCATATTCATGTAGATGGGGCCCCATCTACATGCATAAACCTTCCTGAAATTGGATGACAACAAACACAAAACACAAGCGAATAACTCCAACACTTATGTTGTTTCATGTTTATTCCATTCCACGGACAGGAAGGCATATTCATGTAGATGGGGTCCAATCTACACGCATAAGCCTTCCTGATGTTGGAAAGGTAAAGAAAGGTGTCCAACCTATCTTTAGTTTTATTTCATGAATTTAAACATCCCTTGTCACTTTAGACAAATTCAGAAAATGATGACAAAATGTTGTCACAAAAGCAAGACATAAGTAATATTGTACTAACCGGTAATTTACTAATGAATTATTGGAAGCCATTTTACATCTCTGTTTGTTTTTTCACGTTGTAAATGTTTTTCCACTGCTGATTTCCCCAAGGAGGTCACTGAGAAAAAAAGCAGTTAACGTACTCCAATGCTTGTGTTGTTTCATGTTTATTCCATTCCTCGGACATGAAAGCATATTCATGTAGATGGGGCCCAATCTACATTTATAAGCTTTGCCGACGTTGGAATGAAATAAACACAAAACAAAAAGATGCAATGCACTCCAATACTTGTGTTTCTTCAGGTTTATTCCATTCTGCGGACAGGAAGGAATATTCATGTAGATGGTGCCTAATCTACATTTATAAGCTTTCCCCGACGCTGGATAGAAACAAACACAAAACAAAAAGAAGAAATGCACTCCAATACGTGTCTTGCTTCATGTTTATAACCTTCCACTGACAGGAAGGCATATTCATGTAGATGAGGCCCCATCTACATGCATAAGACTTCCTGAAATTGGATTACAACAAACACAAAACACCAGCGATTCACTCCAATACTTATGCTGTTTCATATTTATTCCATTCCATGGGAAGGAAGGCATATTCATGTAGATGGGGCCCAATCTACATGTTTAAGCCTTCCTGACATTGGAAAGGTAAAGAAAGGTGTACAGCCAATCTTTAGTTTTATTTAATGAATCTAAAAGTCCCTTGTCACTTTAGACAAAGTCAGAAAATGATCACAAAATGTTCTCACAAAAGCAAGATAGAAGTAATATTGTACTAACCGGTAATTTACTAGTGAATTATTGGAAGCCATTTTACATCTCTGTTTGTGCTTTTCACCTTGTAAATGTTTTTCCACTGCTGATTTCCCCATCGAGGCCACTGAGAAAAAAAGCTGTTAATGTACTCCAATGCTTGTGTTGTTTCATGTTTATTCCATTCCACAGACAGGAAGGCATATTCATGTAGATGGGGCCCCATGTACATACCTAAGCCTTCCTGAAAATTTTATTACAACAAACACAAAACACAAGCGATTCACTCCAATACTTATGTTGTTTCATGTTTATTCCATTCCACAGACAGGAAGGCATTTTCATGTAGATGGGGCCCCATCTGACTGCATAAGCCTTCCTGAAATTAAAATGAAACAAACAGAAAACACAAGCAATTCACTCCAATGCTTATGGTGTTTCATGTTTATTCCATTCCACGGACAGGAAGGCATATTAATGTAGATGGGGCCCAATCTACATGCATAAGCCTTCCTGACATTGGATGACAACAAACACAAAATAACAGAAGCATTGAATTCCAATGCTTGTGTTTTTTCATGTTCATTCCATTCCATTGACAGGAAGGCATATTCATGTAGATGGGACCCAATCTACATGCATAAGCCTTCCCGACATTGGAAAGGTAAAGAAAGGTGTACAGCCTATCTTTAGTTTTATTTATTGAATTTAAATGTCCTGTGTCACTTTGGACCAATTCACTTTGGACCAATGCAGAAAATGATGACAAAATGTTGTCACAAAAGCAAGATAGAAGTAACATTGTACCAACTGGTAATTTACTAGTGAATTATTGGAAGCCATATTACATTTCTGTTGGTGCTTTTAACCTTGTGAATATTTTAACACTGCTGATTTCCCCATGGAGGCCACCGAGAAAAAAACCTGCTAATGTTCTCCAATGAATGTGTTGTTTCATGTTTATTCCATTCCACAGACAGGAAGGCTTATTCATGTAGATGGGGCCCCATCTACATTCATAAACCTTCCTGAAATTGGATGACAACAAACACAAAACATTAGCGAATAACTCTAACACTTATGTTGTTTCATGTTTATTCCATTCCACGGACAGGAAGGCATATTCATGTAGATGGGGCCCAATCTACATTTATAAGCTTTCCCGACGTTCGAATGAAACAAACACAAAACAAAAAGAAGCAATGCACTCCAATACTTGTGTTTCTTCAGGTTTATTCCATTCCGCGGACAGGAAGGCATATTCATGTAGATGGGGCCCAATCTACATTTATAAGCTTTCCTGACTTTGGAAAGAAACAAACACAAAACAAAAAGAAGAAATGCACTCCAATACATGTCTTGCTTCATGTTTATTCCATTCCACGCACAGGAAGGCATATTCATGTAGATGGGGTCCAATCTACACGCATAAGCCTTCCTGATGTTGGAAAGGTAAAGAAAGGTGTCCAACCTATCTTTAGTTTTATTTCATGAATTTAAACATCCCTTGTCACTTTAGACAAATTCAGAAAATGATGACAAAATGTTGTCACAAAAGCAAGACAGAAGTAATATTGTACTAACCGGTAATCTACTAGTAAATTATTGGAAGCCATTTTACATCTCTGTTTGTTTTTTCACGTTGTAAATCTTTTTCCACTGCTGATTTCCCCAAGGAGGTCACTGAGAAAAAAAGCAGTTAATGTACTCCAATGCTTGTGTTGTTTCATGTTTATTCCATTCCTCGGACATGAAAGCATATTCATGTAGATGGGGCCCAATCTACATTTATAAGCTTTGCCGACGTTGGAATGAAATAAACACAAAACAAAAAGAAGCAATGCACTCCAATACTTGTGTTTCTTCATGTTTATTCATTTCCGCGGACAGGAAGGCATATTCATGTAGATGGGGCTCCATCTACATGCATAAAACTTCCTGAAATTGGTTGACAACAAACACAAAACACAAGCGAATAACTCCAACAGTTATGTTGTTTCAAGTTTATTCCATTCCACGGACAGGAAGGCATATTCATGTAGATGGGGCCCAATCTACATTTATAAGCTTTGCCGACGTTGGAATGAAACAAACACAAAACAAAAAGAAGCAGTGCACTCCAATACTTGTGTTGCTTCATGATTATTCCATTCCGCGGACAGGAAGGCATATTCATGTAGATGGGGCCCGATCTACACGCATAAGCCTTCCTGACGTTGGAAAGGTAAAGAAAGGTGTCCAACCTATCTTTAGTTTTATTTAATGAATCTAAGTGTCCCTTGTCACTTTAGACAAATTCAGAAAATGATGACAAAATGTTCTCACAAAAGCAAGACAGAAGTAATATTGCACTAACCGGTAATTTACTAGTGAATTATTGGAAGCCATTTTACATCTCTGTTGGTGCTTTTCACCTTGTAAATGTTTTTCCACTGCTGATTTCCCCATGGAGGCCAATGAGAAAAAAAGCTGTTAATGTACTCTAATGCTTGTCTTGTTTCATGTCTATTCCATTCCACAGACAGGAAGGCATATTCATGTAGATGGGGCCCCATCTACATGCATAAACCTTCCTGAAATTGGATGACAACAAACGCAAAACACAAGCGATTTACTACAATACTTACGTTATTTCATATTTATTCTATTCCATGGACAGGAAGGCATATTCATGTAGATGGGGCCCAATCTACATGCATAAGCCTTCCTGACATTGGAAAGGTAAAGAAAGGTGTACAGCCTATCTTTAGTTTTATTAAATGAATCTAAACGTCCTCTGTCTCTTTAGACAAATTCAAAAAATGATGACAAAATGTCGTTACAAAAGCAAGACAGAAGTAATATTGTACTAACCGGTAATTTACTAGTGAATTATTGGAAGCCATTTTACATCTCTGTTGGTGCTTTTCACCCTGTAAATGTTTTTCCACTACTGATTTTTCCATGGAGGCCACTGAGAAAAAAAGCTGTTAATGTACTCCAATGCTTGTGTTGTTTCATGTTATTCCATTCCACAGACAGGAAGGCATATTCATGTAGATGGGGCCCCATCTGCCTGCATAAGCCTTCCTGGATTTAAAATGAAAAAAAAAACAGAAAACACAAGCAATTCACTCCAATGTTTATGGTGTTTCATGTTTATTCCATTCCACGGACAGGAAGGCATATTAATGTAGATGGGGCCCAATCAACATGCATAACCTTCCTGACATTGGATGACAACAACACAAAATAACAGAAGCAATGAATTCCAATGCTTGTGTTTTTTCATATTCATTCCATTCCATGGACTGGAAGGCATATTCATGTAGATGGGACCCAATCTACATGCATAAGCCTTCCCGACATTGGAAAGGTAAAGAAAGGTGTACAGCCTATCTTTAGTTTTATTTATTGAATCTAAATGTCCTGTGTCACTTTGGACCAATTCACTTTGGACCAATGCAGAAAATGATGACAAAATGTTGTCACAAAAGCAAGATAGAAGTAACATTGTACCAACTGGTAATTTACTAGTGAATTATTGGAAGCCATATTACATTTCTGTTGGTGCTTTTCACCTTGTGAATATTTTAACACTGCTGATTTCCACATTGAGGCCAACGAGAAAAAAACCTGTTAATGTACTCCAATGAATGTGCTGTTTCATGTTTATTCCATTCCACAGACAGGAAGGCATATTCATGTAGATGGGGCCCCATCTACATGCATAAACCTTCCTGAAATTGGATGACAACAAACACAAAACACAAGCGAATAACTCCAACACTTATGTTGTTTCATGTTTATTCCATTCCACGGACAGGAAGGCATATTCATGTAGATGGGGTCCAATCTACACGCATAAGCCTTCCTGATGTTGGAAAGGTAAAGAAAGGTGTCCAACCTATCTTTAGTTTTATTTCATGAATTTAAACATCCCTTGTCACTTTAGACAAATTCAGAAAATGATGACAAAATGTTGTCACAAAAGCAAGACATAAGTAATATTGTACTAACCGGTAATTTACTAATGAATTATTGGAAGCCATTTTACATCTCTGTTTGTTTTTTCACGTTGTAAATGTTTTTCCACTGCTGATTTCCCCAAGGAGGTCACTGAGAAAAAAAGCAGTTAACGTACTCCAATGCTTGTGTTGTTTCATGTTTATTCCATTCCTCGGACATGAAAGCATATTCATGTAGATGGGGCCCAATCTACATTTATAAGCTTTGCCGACGTTGGAATGAAATAAACACAAAACAAAAAGATGCAATGCACTCCAATACTTGTGTTTCTTCAGGTTTATTCCATTCTGCGGACAGGAAGGAATATTCATGTAGATGGTGCCTAATCTACATTTATAAGCTTTCCCCGACGCTGGATAGAAACAAACACAAAACAAAAAGAAGAAATGCACTCCAATACGTGTCTTGCTTCATGTTTATAACCTTCCACTGACAGGAAGGCATATTCATGTAGATGAGGCCCCATCTACATGCATAAGACTTCCTGAAATTGGATTACAACAAACACAAAACACCAGCGATTCACTCCAATACTTATGCTGTTTCATATTTATTCCATTCCATGGGAAGGAAGGCATATTCATGTAGATGGGGCCCAATCTACATGTTTAAGCCTTCCTGACATTGGAAAGGTAAAGAAAGGTGTACAGCCAATCTTTAGTTTTATTAAATAAATGTAAACGTCCTTTGTCACTTTAGACAATTTAAAAAAAATCATGACAAAATGTCGTTACAAAAGCAAGATAGAAGTAATATTGTACTAACCGGTAATTTACTAGTGAATTATTGGAAGCCATTTTACATCTCTGTTGGTGCTTTTCATCTTGTGAATATTTTAACACTGCTGATTTCCCCATGGAGACCACCGAAAATAAAACCTGTTAATGTACTCCAATGAATGTGTCGTTACATGTTTATTACATTCCACAGACAGGAAGGCATATTCATGTAGATGGGGCCGCATCTACATGCATAAACCTTCCTTAAATTGGATGACAACAAACACAAAACACAAGTGAATAACTCCAACACTTATGTTGTTTCATGTTTATTCCAATCCACGGACAGGAAGCCATATTCATGTAGATGGTGCCCAATCTACATTTATAAGCTTTGTCGACGTTGGAATGAAACAAACAAAAAAGAAAAAGAAGCAATGCACTCCAATACTTGTGTTGCTTCATGTTTATTCCATTCCATGCACAGGAAGGCATATTCATGTAGATGGGGCCCAATGTACATGCATAAGCCTTCTTGACATTGGAAAGGTAAAGAAAGGTGTCCAACCTATCTTTAGTTTTATTTAATGAATCTAAAAGTCCCTTGTCACTTTAGACAAAGTCAGAAAATGATCACAAAATGTTCTCACAAAAGCAAGATAGAAGTAATATTGTACTAACCGGTAATTTACTAGTGAATTATTGGAAGCCATTTTACATCTCTGTTTGTGCTTTTCACCTTGTAAATGTTTTTCCACTGCTGATTTCCCCATCGAGGCCACTGAGAAAAAAAGCTGTTAATGTACTCCAATGCTTGTGTTGTTTCATGTTTATTCCATTCCACAGACAGGAAGGCATATTCATGTAGATGGGGCCCAATCTACATTTATAAGCTTTCCCGACGTTCGAATGAAACAAACACAAAACAAAAAGAAGCAATGCACTCCAATACTTGTGTTTCTTCAGGTTTATTCCATTCCGCGGACAGGAAGGCATATTCATGTAGATGGGGCCCAATCTACATTTATAAGCTTTCCTGACTTTGGAAAGAAACAAACACAAAACAAAAAGAAGAAATGCACTCCAATACATGTCTTGCTTCATGTTTATTCCATTCCACGCACAGGAAGGCATATTCATGTAGATGGGGTCCAATCTACACGCATAAGCCTTCCTGATGTTGGAAAGGTAAAGAAAGGTGTCCAACCTATCTTTAGTTTTATTTCATGAATTTAAACATCCCTTGTCACTTTAGACAAATTCAGAAAATGATGACAAAATGTTGTCACAAAAGCAAGACAGAAGTAATATTGTACTAACCGGTAATCTACTAGTAAATTATTGGAAGCCATTTTACATCTCTGTTTGTTTTTTCACGTTGTAAATCTTTTTCCACTGCTGAACCTGTCAACAAAAAAACCGCACTCAATTGTGGTTTATTCCATTCCGAGGAAGGCATATTCATGTAGATGGGGCTCTAAACATTTTAATTTCCAACAAAAACACAACAATAAAATACAAAAGATGTATAATTCTGAATTCCATTCCACGGATCATGCGGGGGCGATGGGATGGGCCTGCATGAAAAAGATTTAAAAAAAAAAAAGAAGAAATGTTCCAATAAATACTTTAGGCATAATGTTTATTAATATTTCCTGTGTTTTTTGGGGAACACAATTTTGCAAAAATAAAATTTCTGAATTATTTTAAATGAAGGCTAAAATGGTTAAAAAATTCAGAAATTGAAACACAAAAGATACACAAAAGCACAAGTAATATTGTACTAATACTAGTGAATTTGTTTTTAGACGTAGAGCACCTATGGATAACACACTGGAGCAAAGAAACATGTTCCATTTTATAATTCCACAGACATAAGGCATATTCATGTAGATGGGGCCCAATCAGTGTTTAAGCTTTTCCACTTTGGAATGAAAATGAAACAAAACAACAGAAGTTGAATGTACACAATACTTTCTGCTTTTTGTTATGTGTTTTTTCCATTCCCCCATTCCAGGAAGGCATATTTAAGATGGGGGCATGTGTAATTCAACAACGATCCAAAGGCCCCCATTCTACATGAATATGCCTTCCTGTCCGCAAATGGAATACCTGAAGAAAACACAAGGGAACCAACAGTAATACAATGGAAAATATTGGAGGCAAATATGGTTTTTCCGCTATTTAATGAACGGCAAATAAGTGTAGAGTACTGTAGTATTGGTGTAATTTTTTATTTCCATACAAATGCCTTCCAATGTCTCATTCATTTTGTTTTTTTTTGGTTTTCCATTCACAAGACTTTAAAGTGTATAAATGTAGATATGTGGCTTCCACAATTCACTCATACAATGTAATATGCCTTCCTGTGGGATGCAATAAAACAAAGACAATACACAACAAAAAACAATGGAATATTCCTAGGAGGAAGGCATATTGTAATTATACATGTTATGCCATCCCACAGAATGAACATGAAAAAAACAAATTACATTATTTGTGTTTGTGTTTGTTTTCATTCCTTGTCAGGAAATTATAAATGTAGATTGGGCCCATCTACATGAATAAGCCTTCCTGTCGTGGAATGGAATAAACATGAAACAACCATAAGCAATGGAGATATTATTTTTGTTCTGTTTTTTCATTTTAATTTTATGAAGGAAATAATTTTATGATTATTTATGTAGATTTTTTTTTCCCTCTACATGTGGCCTTCCTGTGTAAGATACAAACATCACAAAAAAACATTTACAAGGTAAAAAGCCAACAGATGTAAAAATGGCTTTCCAATAATTCACTAGAAAATTACCATATCTAAAATTATTACAATCTTCTTCTGTGATGAAGGAATATTTTTGTGATGATGAAAACATTTTTGTAAATTTTCTGTTTGTCCAAAGTGACAAGGGACATCTTAGATTCATTAAATAAAACTAAAGATAGATACACATGTTACCTTTCCATGATGGTAATAACAAAACACAGAACACAACAATCCAACACTTGTTTCTATAATTTGTTTGCCATATTATGTAAATGGGGCCCCATCTACATGAATATGCCTTCCTGTCCAGAATGAAATAAACAGGAAAACAACACAAGTATTGGTGGAATTGCATTGTGCTTTTTCTTTTTTGTTTGTCACAATCAGGCATAAGATTATAAATGTAAGTATTGGTTACATATTTATACACTTCATTGCATGAATATCTGTGTCCTGGAAGTGAATAAACAAAAACAAACAATAAGAGTTAATTTACATAATGATATTCCAGAAACGACCGCTTGGATATTTTGCTTTTGTCATGAAAAGGTGGAAAAATGTTAAAACTGAAAAAAGAAACATTAATGCTTATTTTCATTGCTCCATTCAGGAGGTCTGTGATTTTTTCATTGTGATATGCGGCATGCTTTCATGTTTACACCATTCGTGACAGGAAGGAACATGTAGATGGGAGGCCTATGCTGGAATGGATGTTCTTACACAAACAGCTTGCTTGTTGTATGAATAAAACACAAAGTTAACATTTAAGTTGTAGAGGGCCAACATGAGAAAAGCAACACCAAATTTACACCAACATCAACATTAACGTTGTCACTTTGTGTTGTTATCATGTTATTCACACGAGAAAACACCAACAGATGTATCGGCCCCATATACAAAGAAAATACGGGGTTCAAAAGGAAAAGGGAAAAATTACACAACTTTGCATTTTGTGACAATTTTATATCATATTTCTGAATATTATTTTGGTTTTTCATGTTTATTTTTGGATTATCATGTGTGGATGCATGAAATTGTTCAAAATTGTCTATGTGAACAAAGTTGGACCGTTTCATTTATAAATAAAACTAAAGATAGGCTTTCACCTTTCTTTACCTTTCCAATGTCAGGAAGGCTTATGCATGTAGATTTCCCATCTACATGAATATGCCTTCCTTCCGTGGAATGGAATGAAATATGAAACACATATGAAAGATGTCAAATGTGTAAAAATTCAAAAAGGAAGGATTGGATAGGGCCCCATTACATGAATATGCCTTCCGTGAATATGTGAATAAACAACAAACACATTGGAGTGAATTGTGTTGTTTGTTTCATGTATTCCAATTCAGGAAGGCTTATGCAGAGATGGGGCCCCATCTACATTATGCCTTCCCTGTGGGAAAAAACATGAACAAACAATAATGTACATAACAATTTTGTTTGTTAGTTGTCATCCACTAGGGAAGCTTATAGAACATAATATACATTAAAACCCACCATTCATGAAATACCTTCCCTGTAAAAGGCTCCATAAACAAAGAAAATTCCAGAATATGAAGACAACATACAATAGTCTCTGATCTACTTTTGTAAGACATTTTTCATCATTGTTTTGTGTTTATTCATTCCAACGGTCAGGAAGGCTTAAATGTAGATTTACCACCATCTACATGAATACCTTTCCGTCCGAAGGAATGTATAACATGTAAACATGGACAACATAATCTGTCCATATTGATAATATTTTATTACTAAGTATTGTGAATCATTTCAGGAAGGCATGATTAGATGGGGCCCATCTACATGAATGAATAAACAACACTTCCATTGGAGTACAAAAAGATGGCCCATGGGGAAATCACGGTAAATATTACAAGGTGAAAAGCACCAACAGAGATGAAAATGGCTTCCAATAATTCACTAGTAAATTACCGGTTAGTACAATATTACATCTTGCTTTTGTGACAACATTTTGTCATCATTTTGAATTTGTCTAAAGTGACAAGGGTTTTTAGATTCATTAAATAAAACTAAATAGGTTGGACACCTTTCTTTACCTTTCCATGTCAGGAAGGCTTAAACATGTAGATGGGCCCCATCTACATGAAAATATGCCTTTCCTGGTTGGAATGGAATAAACATGAAAACACAAAAGTATGCATGTAATCCATCAAAGAAAAAGGGGAATGGAATATACAAAATTAAAAAAAAACTTTTGGAGTACCTTGTGTTTTGTGTTTGTTGTCATTCCAATTTCAGGAAGGCTATGCATGTAGATGGGCCCCATCTACATGAATATGCCTTCCTGTCTGTGGAATGGAATAAACAAAAATGAAACAACATCATTTCATTGTTGGGAAACAGGGAATTACATGGGGTGGGTCCTGTTATTCACTGTAATAATAAAGGTTTATGGGGGTCACATGATTTTTTGTTTCATAGTTTTTTTTTTGTCATTTATTTTATGAATTTAAAATGAAAATATATTATTTTTTACATTTTTTATTTACTTGTTATCCCCTCTGTCCCATGGAAATCAGCAGTGTTAAAATATTCACAAGGTGAAAAGCACCAACAGAAATGTAATATGGCTCCAAAAAATTCACTAGTAAATTACCAGTTGGTACAATGTTACTTCTATCTTGCTTTTGTGACAACATTTTGTCATCATTTTCTGCATTGGTCACAAAGAATTGGTCCAAAGTGACACAGGACATTTAGATTCAATAAATAAAACTAAAGATAGGCTGTACCCACCCCCCCCCCCCACCCCACCCAGGAATACCCCTCCACACCCTCCCCAGTCACACTACCCCTATCAAAAGCCCCCCCCACGCGACCCCCACCCGCACCCCGCCCACCCCTAGGGACCCCACACCCCCGCCCGCTTATGCATGTAGATTGGGTCCCATCTACATGAATATGCCTTCCTGTCAATGGAATGGAATAAACATGAAAAAACACAAGCATTGGAATTCATTGCTTCTGTTATTTTGGTGTTGTTGTCATCCAATGTCAGGAAGGTTTATGCATGTTAGATTGGGCCCCAATCTACATTAATATGCCTTCCTGTCCGTGGAATGGAATAAAACATGAAACACCATAAAGCATTGGAGTGAATTTGCTTGTGTTGTTTCTGTTTATTTTCATTTCCAATTTCAGGAAGGCTTATGCAGGCAGATGGGGCCCCCATCTACATGAATATGCCTTCCTATCCATGGAAGGAATAAACATGAAACAAAATAAGGATTGGAGTTATTCGCTTGTGTTTTGTGTTTGTTGTCATCCAATTTCAGGAAGGTTTATGCATGTAGATGGGGCCCCATCTACATGAATATGCCTTCCTGTCTGTGGAATGGAATAAACATAAACAACAACATTGGAGTACATTAATTACAGGTTTTTTTTCTCGGTGGCCTCCATGGGGAAATCAGCAGTGTTAAAATATTCACAAGGTGAAAAGCACAAACAGAGATGTAAAATGGCTTCCAATAATTCACTAGGAAATTACCTTTTAGTACAATATTGCTTCTATCTTGCTTTTCTAACGACATTTTGTCATCATTTTTTGAATTTGTCTTAAGTGACAAATTGCCTTTACATTCATTTAATAAAACTAAAGATAGGCTGTACACCTTCTTTACCTTTCCAATGTCAGGAAGGCTTAAACATGTAGATTGGGCCCCATCTACATGAATATGCCTTCCTGTCCATGGAATGGAATAAACATGAAACAACATAAGTATTGGAGTGAATCGCTTGTGTTTTATGTTTTGTTGTAATCCATTTTCAGGAAGGCTTATGCATGTAGATGGGGCCCCATCTACATGAATATGCCTTCCTGTCTGTGGAATGGAATAAACATGAAACAACACAAGCATTGGAGTACATTAACAGCTTTTTTTTCTCAGTGGCCTCCATGGGGAAATCAGCAGTGGAAAAACATTTACAAGGTGAAAAGCACCAACAGAGATGTAAAATGGCTTGCAATAATTCACCAGTAAATTACCGGTTAGTACAATATTACTTCTATCTTGCTTTTGTGACAACATTTTGTCATCATTTTCTGAATTTGTCTAAAGTTACAAGGGACACTTAGATTCATTAAATAAAACTAAAGATAGGTTGGACACCTTTCTTTACCTTTCCAAACGTCAGGAAGGCTTATGCGTGTGTAATATTGTAGATTGCCCCATCTACATGAATATGCCTTCCTGTGACCTGGAATGGAATAAACATGAAGCAACACAAGTATTGGAGTGCATTGCTTCTTTTTGTTTTGTTTTGTTTTTCCAATCCTCGGCAAAGCTTATAAATGTAGATACTACGAATATTTCCTGTCATGTGTGGAAGAACTTGCTGAACACCTAGGAGATGCTTGTGTGAGTGGGTTGTCAATTCAGAAAGTACATGGCCCCATCTACATGAATATGCCTTCCTGTCCGTGGAATGGAATAAACACAAACCAACAAGTTAAGTATTCACTGTTTTTTCGGTATCATAGCATTATCAATATTCACGAAGGATTTGATTGGGCCCCATTCAATTCGGGACAGAGTTAATAATATAAAACTTGGAGTTTGTTTTATCTGTGTCCATGACACAATCCAGAATATTAAAACCCCTAAATTCACTATAAATGTGAGTAAATATTGCCTTCCTGCTGTGGAATACATGAACATGAAACAAAGCATTGATTCATGTAGAAGTTACATTCATTACTCATGAAAAAGCCAACCTGACCTTCCTTGGAATGGAATAAACATGAAACAACAAAAATGCTTGTGTTCTTCCCTTAATTTTCTTTACTAATTACTGGAAGTTATTGTTTTGTGTTTGCATTTTCAACATATTTGCTAAAATGAAACGACCGGTTTACAACAAATTTAATGGAATGTAATGTTAGATTGGGCCCCATCTACATGAATATGCTTCCTGTGTGGAATGAATAAACATGAAACAACACAAGCATTGAGTACATTAACAGCTTTTTTTTTTTTTTCTCAGTGACCTCCAAAATCAGCAGTGTTATATTTACAAGGTGAAAAGCACAACAGAGATGTAAAATGGCTTCCAATAATTCACTAGTAAATTGGTTAGTACAATATTACTTCTATCTTGCTTTTGTAACGACATTTTGTCATCATTTTTTTGAATTTGTCTAAAGTGACAAAGGACGTTTACATTCATTTAATAAAACTAAAGATAGGCTGTAGACCTTTCTTTACCTTTCCAATTTCAGGAAGGTTTATGCATGTAGATGGGGCCCCATCTAGATGAATATGCCTTCCTGTCTGTGGAATGGAATAAAACATGAAACAACATAAGTATTGGAGTGCATTTCTTCTTTTGTTTTGTGTTTGTTTCTTTCAAAAGTCAGGAAGTGCTTATGTAGATTGGGCCCCCATCTACATGAATATGCCTCCTGTCCGGAAGAATGAATAAACCTGAAACAAACACAAGCATTGGAGTGCATTGCTTTCTTCATGCTTTTCTTTTCAAGGGGGGTTACAATAATTTTTTTTTGTCTATTGCTTTTTGACAACATGTTGTCATCATTTTCTGAAGTCTAAAGTGACAAGGGGAACGCTTAATAAAATGTAAAGATAGGTAGATGTGCCCCTTCCAACGTCAGGAATATTCCTTCCCTGTCCTGTTGGAATGGAATAGAAACATGAAACAACATAGTATTGGAGTTATTCGCTTTTGTTTTGTGTTTTTTTCATTCCAACGTATGGGAAATCTAAACGAAAATTGGGCCCCCGGAATAAGAAAATATTAAATGAAAATATAAAGAACATTCAGGAAAATACACATTGATGGGGGATGAAGTGAGTGTTAAAATTGTTGAAGGTATAAATGTGAAGAATTGTATAATGGCTCCAATAATATAGAATTAATATTAATGGAAATTTAAATATGTATTATAATGTTTGTTGTGTTTTTTCCTTTTTGGAATTGTCTAAGTGACAAGGATTAGTTCATTTAAATAAGAGTGTTGTTTTCTTTTTGTTGATTTTGTCAGGAAGCTATATTTGTGTTTTGTTTTTTGGGTTTGTTGTTTTTGTTGGGTATTTGTTGGTTTTGTCTTGTTGATCTTTTGTTTGTTTTTCTTTATGTTTTTGAAGCATTTTTGTTTTTTTTGTTGCCTGGGTGTTAAAATATTGGTTTGGTGAAGAAATATGTTTATTTTTTTTGTGGGTGTAGTGATTGTGTATTTTGTGTGCTTTTTGTTTTGCATGGGTTATTTTGGTCTGGGGGTTTTTTCGTAATAAAACTATAGGCTTGTTACAATGTTCGTTGTTTTGGGTGGAAATATGAATTTGTGTTTGGAGGTGAATTATTGGTGTTGTTGTTGGAGTTTGTGTTGGTTTTGTGTTTGTTTTTCATCCAATTTCAGGAAGGTTTATGCATGTAGAT